>OZ005734.1:29796455-30996455 GCA_963930755.1 Eudasyphora cyanicolor
TTTTACCTCTCCGGTATGCAAGTCCGTGGTACTAGTGCTTCTGAAGGTTAGTGAGGATGTCTGTGTGTGTTTGTTTGTGTATGTGATTTTGTGTAAAGGTGCATGCAATGTAATGATGCTAACAACAGCTACAAATAATGTTCATCTACTACAAGAATAAAATATATTAGGGTAGAACACTACAAATGAAATGCTGCAGCAAATTTTATTAACAAATATTTTTATTTAAATACTTTTTATACTCCTACCCTCGCTTTGCACGATTGCAACATTATTTGGCTTGCTTGTAGAAGAGGTATTAGAGAAGTTGGGTTTTGCATTTTGGTCCTCTATGGTATAGAGAGGCGGAGATACAGGGAAATACAGGGAAAGTTGGCCATCTCGGTTGGCCACAAAAGACTTTTCACAAAATGTTTAAGCGCTTGTAACTTTTGCATTCTGCAAAGAATTTTCTTACAATATTGTCAACAAAATGTCACAAAAATGCAACACTGTGAACTTACAACCGCGTAACATAAAATTTTTGTCTTGCAACGTTGTCAAAAAAAATCATCGTCTGTACATTGTAAGATGTGCAAAGTTTATTTATTGTCGGAGAAACATTTTATTGGCAGCACTGTCTATAAAATATTTTTATTGGCAATTCTGCATATAAATACTTACAAAATTGCTTGTCACTAGTTTATCCTCCTGGCTTAAGACCATCTTTGCCTCTATATTGTATTATCGATCTGTGATGAAAACCGTTGACTAATCGTTTACACTGATTTCCATATGTCAGATTGAATCAGATGATTCGTTACGCTGCGGGGGCGTTACGGTTACGTTTGCCTAACCCAGCCTTAAATGACTACTTCACTCAGAGAGTGTTTATCAAATACTGGTAGTGATGTGCGCGATAGTGTTACCGAACAACGACTATTTTCAATACGAGAGCCAAAGATGAAGCAAGGCGTCGAAAATCCACAACAGCCTCTGCTTGCAGGAAGTCTCTCTCTACATCCGTACTATGCGAATATCGTCCTGAGAGAGTCGGAGAGAGATACAGCGCTAGAAGTATCTCCTTACAATCCGTACCAGAGATTTCCACTATTTTAAATCCCTCTACAATCCGTACTATGTGAATATCGTCCCAAGAGAGTCGATTGAGAGCACCAGGGTTGCCAATCAGCGCTGGTAATGCACAACCTGGGGAAGTTGCGCGACAATGTAACGAACTTATATAATATTCGTCTTAAAGGAAGTTTGCTGCAGAATGATTTCGAAAAATAATGAGTAAAAACATTTGATAAATAGTGTTTGCCACGCTTCTCCAAATTACACCATATTTTACGAAATATCAAAACTTGGATACATTTTCGTTACAAACACAGGATTACCATTATTGGGTTACATATGTGTTACACGGTATACAACAAAAGTAATTTTGAGATAATATATTTTGAGAAAAAAAATAAGAAGATTTTATGCAGATTTTCGAATTTATATTAGGAATTGTGGGAATTTCCTTTACAAATATAACCAGTAAGGAAAGGCAGAAAGTCGGGCGGGGCCGACTATATAATACCCTACACCTCCGTAACAATGCGATACAGGTCATTGCGATACTAATTTGGAATAATTGGTAAGTCGGCAGCAACATATTATCTAATTCTGAGCCGATAATCGCCATATTAAGCAATATTTGTTCCTAAATTGAGAAACATCTTTCCGGTAAATATTAATGATCGGAAGTAAAGTACAACTTCTATAGCGCTTTGATACCAAATCAGGAGGAACATGTATATGGAGGTTATATATAAATCTGAACCGATTTTCCCTGAATACTCATTCATGTAAAAAGACCTCTTTCTGCCGAATTTCGCACTGATCGTATATAAAATACAGTTTCTACAGCATTTACATGCCAAATCGGGGGTAACATATGTATGGGGGCTATATCTAAATCTGAACCGATTTTCTCCGAATTTGGCAGTATTCCTTCGAGTAATAAGAAACCTCTTTCTGCCGAATTTCGCACTGATCGGATATAAAATATAGTTTCTACAGCATTTACATGTCAAATCGGCAGTAACCTATATATGGGGGCTATATCTAACTCTGAACCGATTTCCCTCAAATTTTGCAGTGTTAATTCATGTAATAAGAAACCTCTTTCTGCCGAATTTCGTACTGATCGGATTAAAAATACACTTTTTACAGCGCTTACATGTAAAAACGGGGGTAACATATATACGGGGGCTATATCTAAATCTGAACCGATTTTCTCCGAATTTTACAGTATTCCTTCATGTAATAAGAAACCTCTTTCTGCCGAATTTCACATTGATCGGATTAAAAATACACTTTTTACAGCGCTTACATGTAAAATCGGGGTTAACATATATATGGGGGCTATATCTAAATCTGAACCGATTTTCTCCGAATTTGGCAGTATTCCTTCATGTAATAAGAAACCTCTTTCTGCCGAATTTCACACTGAACGGATTAAAAATACACTTTTTACTGCGCTTACATATAAAATCGGGGTAACATATATATGGGGCCTATATCTAAATCTGAACTGATTTCCCTCATATTTGGCAGAATTAATTCGTGCAATAAGAAACCTCTTTCTGCCGAATTTCGTACTGATCGGATTAAAAATACACTTTTTACAGCGCTTACATGTAAAATCGGGGGTAACATATATATGGGGGCTATATCTAAATCTGAACCGATTTTCTCCGAATTTTACAGTATTCCTTCATGTAATAAGAAACCTCTTTCTGCCGAATTTCACATTGATCGGATTAAAAATACACTTTTTACAGCGCTTACATGTAAAATCGGGGGTAACATATATATGGGGGCTATATCTAAATCTGAACCGATTTTCTCCGAATTTGGCAGTATTCCTTCTTGTAATAAGAAACCTCTTTCTGCCGAATTTCACACTGAACGGATTAAAAATACACTTTTTACTGCGCTTACATATAAAATCGGGGGTAACATATATATGGGGCCTATATCTAAATCTGAACCGATTTCCCTCATATTTGGCAGAATTAATTCATGCAATAAGAAACCTCTTTCTGCCGAATTTCGTACTGATCGGATTAAAAATACACTTTTTACAGCGCTTACATGTAAAATCGGGGGTAACATATATATGGGGGCTATATCTAAATCTGAACCGATTTGCTCCGAATTTAATAGTGTTCATTAATATAATAAGAGACCTCTTTCTGCTGAATTTCATACTGATCGGATATAAAATAAAGTTTTTACAGCGCTTACATGTCAAATCGGAGCTAACATATATATGGGGGCTATATCTAAATCTGAACCGATTTTAACCAAATTCAATAGGGTTCGTCCTTGGGCCAAAAAAAAGATATGTGTAAAGTTTCGTCGAGATCGGACCATAATTGCGACCTGTAATTTGATTACAAGAATACATGCACAGACAGACGGACAGACGGACAGACAGACGGACATAGCTAAATCAACTCAGAAAGTGATTCTAAGTCGATCGGTATAATAAACGATGGGTCTATTTCTTCTCCTTTTGGGTGTTACAAACAAATGCACAAAGTTATAATACCCTGTACCACAGTGTGGTGTAGGGTATAAAAATGTTAGAATTATTCTCGAACTCTGGGGTAAAGACGTATACATTACAAAAAAATAAATATGTATAATAATTGTATGTATATTATCGCTGCGAATCGCTATATATATTAGAGCCGGATATATATGCCGATTCCTTTCTCATTGTCTTTTCTGGATAGGCAACAATATTGACTATTTGATGAAAAAAATATTGGCATTTAATATGTCTGAATTGAAGATATGTATGTCTGTTCAATAGAAAATGGGAATTTCTATTAATTTTGATATATAGTTTTTTTGGAGTTATATTACACTATGCAACAAAATTTTTGTCCAAGGGATGTGGATAACAGTTTCTGGTGCAATTAGGTGTCACAAACACGAAAAAAAATTTTAAAAAAAATTCCAGCTTTCATTGAAATTACATTCAGTATTTTCAACTGTAGGCCTGATTGGGCCGTATTATGCCTCAAATTAAAGGGAATTTTGAGGGCTACATATGCTGCTTTCACGTAGAATCTTTGGTTTAGTAACAGTCGTCAAAAATATGAGAAAAAATGATTTTTTTAAAAAACAATTTTTCCTGGTACAAAAAACCATAAAAAATAGAAAAAAAAATTGATGAAATTTTTTTATCACATTTTTAAAAAGCCAGAATGCTAACGAAGAAAACACTGTCTAAAAATCTATGGATAGATGTAAAAGTTATGAGCCATTTTGTAAATGTTAGGGAAATTCAATAAAATCTTCTTTCATATTTTTTCGATTTTATACCCTACACCACACTGTGGTACAGGGTATTATGACTTTGTGCATTTGTTTGTAACACCTAAAAGGAGAAGAGATAGACCCATTGTTTATTATACCGATCGACTCAGAATCACTTTCTGAGTCGATTTAGCCATGTCCGTCTGTCCATCTGTCTGTCCGTCTGTCTGTCCATGTATTCTTGTAATCAAAGTGCAGGTCGTATTTATGGTCCGATTGTGATGAAATTTTGCATACTGCTCTTTTTTGGCCCAAGGACGATCCCTATTGAAATTGGTTCAAATCGGTTCAGATTTGGATATAGTCCCCATATATATGTTTCACCCGATTTGACATGTAAGCGCTGTAGAAACCACATTTTACATCCGATCTTTATGAAATTCGGCAGAGAGAGTTTTATTATTACGGGAATGAACACTACCAAATTCGGAGAAAATCCGTTCAGATTTAGATATAGCCCCCATATATATGTTTCACCCGATTTGACATGTAAGCGCTGTAGGAACTGTATTTTAAATCTGATCAGTACGAAATTTTGGCAGATAGAGTTCTCTTATTACATGAATAAACACTGCCAAATTCGGGGAAAATCGGTTCAGATTTAGATATAGTCCTCATATATATGTTTCACCCGATTTGACATGAAAGCGCTGTAGAAACAGTATTTTACATCCGACCTGTACGAAATTCGGCAGAGAAAGTTCTCTTATTACATGAAAAAACACTGCGCAATTCGGGGAAAATCGGTTCAGATTTAGATATAGCCCCCATATATATGTTCCACCCGATTTAACATTTAAGCGCTGTAGAAATCGTGTTTTATATCCGATCAGTACGAAATTTAACAGAGAGAGTTTTCTTATTACATATATGAACACTGCCAAATTCGGGGAAATCGGTTCAGATTTAAACATAGTCCCAATATATATGTTACACCCGATTTGACATGTAAGCACTGTAGAAACCGTGTTTTATATCCGATCAGTACGATAATCGGCAGAGAGAGTTTGCTTATTACATGTATGAACACTGCCAAATTCTTATCGCAATGCCGATTTTCGCATTGGTACGTATATAGTCGGCCCCGCCCGACTTTCTGTCTTTCCTTACTGGTTTTAAATATAACTTCTAATGTCCGTATCTTTTGTCTTATTGAGTGTACAAGATCGAAGTTTGTTGCAAATTAAGAAGGAGTTACTGTGAAAGAAATCGGTCTTGCGCGACGTTATCCTTTTCTCAAAACAAAATTTAGTTTTTGAAAATATAACTTCAAATGCCCAACACTTTTGTCTTATTGAGTATATATTGAGTTGTCAATTCAGAAAAGTTATTGTGAACAAATCTGTACATTTTCTGTTCCAATATTTATAAAAAGCTAAGACAGTGTCGGAAAAAATAAAAAAAATCTATTTTAAAATTCAGATATCTCGGGAAATGTATTAGATAACTCTTGTGTGGAAAAGATCTTTTATTGACCTCTGTTTGCACAAAAAGAAAAGTTACACGTGCTTAAATATTTTGTATACCCGAGTTGGCTAACGTTAAGGGCCTCCGCCCTTGTATACCACAGAGGATAGAAATTGAAACCCTAAATTGTCTAATAATGGTTTTAAATACATGCAAAGTTTTGTCCCAAACGTTTGTCTGGTAAATAAACGGACGAATTTTGTTCCCTTTTTTAATTTCTATCACTGTGTGATGCTGGTTAAATTCGACTCCTGGACTGCGCTAACTCTTATGGTTTACCGGCCTGTGTGATGCTGGTCAAATTCGACTCCTGGACTGCGCTAACTCTTATGGTTTACCGGCCAATTAATTTTACCGAACTTCTCTCTCGTTGTAATAAATTCGTTTATATGTCAAATTCTGAATCGTTCAAATTCTGAATCGTTCCTCCTCAATGTACACATTTAGTCTTCGGACAGCAGTAATGTTCTTTTGGTTCGTTTATTTTTGCTGTTGTTGCAGCTGTTTGTAGTTGTTCTATCCTGTTCATTTTTTAAAATTTCTTGCCGTACACCACTCGGTACTCGGTGCACTCAACCTGCCCAGCAGATGTTCTGCTGCTTACCAGTCCAACTACAGTTGAAATACTTACGTGTACTAACTCGTACTCGTATGTATACGAGTATGTTGTCAGTCGTGCGTATGTCTGCAGGTATGTCAACAGTAAGTAATATATGTACGTACACACATAGAACCTCATACACATCTACACTTACATAAACAGACATAAAACATATTATATCCTTTGGTTAAAAACCTAACATGCTTTATTCTAAAATGCATATACATTGGGGGACATATACTTGTACAGAGAACTACAAACATACACACATGTTCGTGTACATACATCCATATAAATGAATATTGCTCCCATTCTTTTGTTGTGGGACTCATATCATTTATCTCCGAGTGTATGTGTGCGTCTAGATTTGAATTCCAGTTTGATGTTTCGTTATTATTTGTTGTATGTTTGTGTGTGTATTGGTGCACAGTAGGCCGTATTGAGTAAGAAAATAAAAATTCTAATTAATCGCGACATGGCGGCGAAATATAGTGTCAAGTTATCTGCATCACAGTGGCAAAAAGAAAGGTGATCTAGAAAATACTTTAGGTCACGTAGAGTTAATATGTTAGTATATGTTCATCAATTAGGGATATGTTGAAGAGTCCCGCTCATTTTAACATGAGATTTGTGTACATTTCTACTCATAGCGGAAAATATTTGTTGAGATAGGTTTTGGGAATTAATTTTTTTTCGGTTGGTATGTACAGATGCTACGAAGCTAACTGATAAAACTTGCAAAATTTTTAAACCAGTTGATTTTTTCTATAGTATTATGTTAAAAAAAAAAGTTAAAAAAGTTAAAAGTTAAAAAATCTACGACATTTTAAAAAAATGTTTCCTGTTCCACATGTTTCCATGTTAAGTGATTACAGTATTTTTGGCTCATGTCACGGATTTTAATAAAACTAGTTATAACGAAAAAACCAAGCTGTGTCAAAACCCATGAAAATTATTTTAATAAAAAAAAATAAATAAAAAATCGGCCTATTATGAAGATTTTAAAAGTTTTTAAATTTTGAATCTTGAGGAATACTAAGTTTATGGAATAAATATATATTTTTATTTGCACTCTTAATAAAAAATAGAAAACAAATTGAAAAAAAAAATATTTTTTTCTAAACGTTTTTTAAAAAAAATATTAAAATTAATTAGATTAAAATAATAAAATTAATATTAAAAAAATTGGAAAATTTTTCTAATTTTTTTTTAAAAAAATTTAAAAAATTAATTGAAATAAAAACGTTTTTATACCTTCCACCATAGGATGGGGGTATACTAACTTTGTCATTCCGTTTGCAACACTTTGAAATATTGATCTGCGACCCTATAAGATATATATATTCTTGATCGTCATGAAATTCTAAGACGATTTAGCAATGTCCGTCTGTCTGTATCTTGAAATAACGCTACAGTCCGTAATAATAGAGCTAGGTTGCGCAAATTTGGTGGAAATACTTCTTAAAGTTGCATGTCGTTTGGGATTGAAAATGGGCCATATCGGTGAATAGTTTGATATAGCTCCCCTATACAGGTCGCTCCAAAATATGGTTTTAGAGCCATAGATTCCACACTTTTAAAGCAATTCAGCTGAAACTTTGCAGTTTGTATTCGATTTTGACAAAAAATCATCACAGCAAAAATTTTACAAATCGGTGCATATTTGTTATAGTTACCCTGTGGATGTCGCTCCAAAATATACGTATTTAAGCGATAAATACCACATTTTTAAAGCAATTTAGCTGAATCTTTTTAGTTATCCCCTCACCTTAGAGAGGAGGGTATATATGATTTGCTACGAGCCAAAAGTGTAACACATCGAAGGAGTGACCTAAGACCCTAAGTATGTTCGGCGGATATCCGTTTTGGGTCATTTTAATTCGAATGAGCAATGTCCGTCCGTCCGTCTGTCTGTCTGCTGGCTAGTGCCCACGATATCTCTCGAAAGGAGTAACCGATTGACTTCAAATTTGGTATGTGGTAATATTTTCCGCTATCTCCCGATAAGTTCGAAGATGGGCCATATTGGTCCACTCCTTCTAGTACCTCACAAAAGGACTTTTTTAATTTTTTCGAAAAAATGTCCAAATTGACACATTAAGAGGGGAGCTATAGGGTTAAGATCTTCCTCAAAAATGATCCCCATAAAATTCCACTATGTAACTCTGACAATGAGAAATCTCTCAGATATTAATTTACATCATTATTTTCATTTAGTATAATGCTACTTTCGACCAAAAAATTAAAATTTTGACCCACTGTAAAAAGAAGACTCAGACCAGCTGGACCATAAGTTTATCCTAAGAAAATTATCTACTTAAAACGCCCTTTCAGAATTATAGGGTCGGTCTTCTGCTCCAATAATTCCACAGATATCACGGCTTTAAATTTACATTATAAATTTTTTTTGTATAAGTTGGCATGTAATTTTGCTAATTAAACCTAAAAAGCTATAATTACAACTTTGTTGTCCTTGGCGACCCCTACTGAAATTTTCCGGCAAACATTTTCGTAGAATATTTTAATCCTCAAATGTCCTTTTTGAAAGGACTTTTTTTAATTTTTTCGAAAAAAGGGGTGGTGTTATTTTGAATCACCCGATATTTCGGTAGCTGTCACTTTTGAAGCATTAATTCTTTGACATTTGACAAGTAGAAAATACGCCATTACTAAAAATGGAACGATACACGATTCAACAACGCATTGAAATTATTAAAATGCACTACAAAAATTGTGAAAATCTTGCAGTCACAGTTCGCAAAACTAAAGCATTTTTGGGTCGTCGTGAAGCACCTTGTCGGACCGCAATACCGAAATTGGTGAAAAAATTCGAGCTGTTGGGACAAGTTAGTGATGTGAAGAATAAAACCCGTGCACGTCGCTCAAGAACAACTGAGAATATTGCTGCTGTAGCCCAAAGTGTTGAAGAAAACCCAGGTTTGCCCATTCCTCGTCATTCTTTGGAATTGGGCATTCCACAAACGTCGTTACACCGTATCTTGCATAAAGACTTAAGGCTTATAAAGCCTTAAGGCTTATACATTTCAGTTAACACAAGAACTCAAGCCGGCCGATCATCAACGACGTCGTGTCTTTGCAGATTGGGTCCTTGAAATGCATGAAAATGATCCGGAATTCCATCGAAAAATCATCTTAACTGATGAGGCCCATTTCCACCTTGGTGGCTACGTCAACAAGCAAAATTGTCGCATCTGGGGCTCGGAAAACCCAAGAGTTATTGTTGAGAATCCTCTCCATTTTCAACGTGTGACTTTGTGATGCGGTTTATGGTCCGGCGGGGTCATTGAACCTTACTTTTTCGTAAATGAGGTTGGATCAACAGTAACTGTGAATGAATTGCGCTATCGAGAGATGATTAATGATTTTTTATGGTCGGAGTTGGATGGTATTGATCTGGACAACGTTTACTTTCAACAAGACGGCGCTACGTGCCACACAAGCAACGAAACTATTGCTCTGTTACGGGAAAAGTTTCCGGATCGTGTTATCTCTCGAAGAGGTGATCACAATTGGCCATCGAGATCTTGTGATTTAACACCTTGCGACTTCTTCCTTTGGGGCCACGTGAAAGATAAGGTCTACGCCAACAGCACAGCTTCGATTCAGGACCTCAAAGATAGAATTCGTGAGGCTATCGAGGACATAGGGCAGCCACTTTGCGATTTGGTTATGGCAAATTTCATGAAAAGGATATGGTGCTGAAAGCGTGGTCGTGGTGGCCATTTGGCTGATGTTGTTTTTCATTATTAGCGGCATACCTTCCTCTTTATTATGAAATAAACATCCGATCATTTATCTCAAAAAATTACATTTTTCTTTGAATACCAAAATAACACCTCTGTTGGAAAACCCATTTTGTTGTAGTCCCTGTTTCGATTTAGCTCTCAAATATGTTAATTTAAGCCATAAATACCACATTTTTAATTAAGAGAGAAGCCTAACATTTAGCTAAAAACTGTAGCGTTCGTTTTCAGCAATAGAATTGAATGCAATCTATGGCGGAGGGTATATAAGATTCGGCATGGCCGAACTTAAAACTTTAACGTGTTATTTTTAAATTTTATTTTTTGTATTTTAAGCCACATTGTCCTCTACAATATAGCCAAGTTCCACGATGGTCTTTTTTGTCTTTCTCAATAAATAAAATGCTTCATAGGCGGGATTAAAACGCAAATATTGCCATTAATCACTTTTGAGTGGCACATAAAAGTAGTATCAATTGAAGTTGGGTTTTATAATTGATGCTAATGCTGCATAATGCTACTCCATGGCGTCGAAAACAAAATATTTATACCCTACACCACACTGTGGTACAGGGTATTATAACTTTGTGCATTTGTTTGTAACACCCAAAAGGAGAAGAAATAGACCCATCGTTTATTATACCGATCGACTTAGAATTACTTTCTGAGTTCATTTAGCTATGTCCGTCCAAAGTACAGGTCGCAATTATGGTCCGATCTCGACGAAACTTTACACATATGTTTTATTTGGCCCAAGGACGATCCCTATTGAATTTGGTTAAAATCGGTTCAGATTTAGATATAGCCCCCATATATATGTTACCCCAGATTTGACATGTTAGCGCTTTAAAAACTTTATTTTATATCCGATCAGTCTGAAATTCGCCAGAAAGAGGTTTCTTATCATATGAATGAACACTGTTAAATTTGGAATAAATCGGTTCAGATTTAGATATAGCCCCCATATATACGTTACCCCCGATTTCAAGTGTAAGCGCTGTAAAAATGTTATTTTATATCCGATCAGTATGAAATTCGGCAGAAAGAGGTTTCCTATTATTTGAATGAACACTGTTAAATTTGGAAGAAATCGGTTCAGATTTAAATATAGCCCCCATATAAACGTTACCCCCGATTTCACATGTAAGCGCTGTAAAAATGTTATTTTATATCCGATCTGTGCGAATTTCGGCAAAAAGAGGTTTCCTTCTACATGAAGAAATACTGCCAAATTCGGAGAAAATCGATTCAGATTTAGATATAGCCCCATATATATGTTACCCCCGATTCGACATGTAAGCGCTGTAGAGACTGTATTTTATATCCGATCAGTACGAAATTCGACAGAAGGAGGTTTTTTACATGAATAAGTATTCAGGAAAGATCGGTTCACATTTATATTAAAGCTCCATATATATGTTCCTCTTTATTTGGTATCAAACCGCTATAGAAGTTGTATTTTCATTTCATTTCATTTCATTTATTTCGTACAAACTTGTAATTCAAAGCCGTCTGGCCAATTAAACATAAATTACAATATGCATATAACTAAGCTTTTTAACCATGGGTAAAAAACTACTCATTATTTTACTTCCGATCATTAAAATTTTCCAGAAAGATATTTCTCAATTTAGGAACGAATATTGCTTAATTTAGCGATTATCGTTTTAATAATATTCTACACATTTACCAATTATTCCAAATTATTGTGGCAATGACCCTTATCGCATTGTTAGGGAGGTGTATGGTATTATATAGTCGGCCCCGCCCGACTTTCTGCCTTTCCTTACTGGTTTTTATTTAGCGATGAGCAGAGATTAAATCTTTTATCCGACACAAACGTCGCTAAAATCTGTTGCCTCTTTAAAAGTTATATTTATTTATTTATTTATTTATATGAATTACAATACAAAGTAAATTTATATTCTAATTATAAGGTCCAGGGAAAGGCCGGGTTATAAAGACCATATGGCTAAATTTTTGCAGCGACAGACCAGAGCCTCTGGTGGGAATCGAACCCACGACCCCCAAACTCATAGGCGAGTACGCTACCAACTCACCTACTGGGGCGCTCAAAAGTTATATAAAAGTTATATATATAAAAGTCATACTACTCCATAATTTTCAAAAAATATATATTTTTACAAAAAGAACATAATTTTTTAAGGAGCCTACAGATTTTAGCGGCCTTGGAGTCGGATGAAAGGTTTTAATCTTTGCTTATCGCTAAATAAAAAATAATTTATTTTTCATGGACCAAATAATAGTATGTTTTTGTTACTCAATTTTTTAAATTCAACTTAGCAGAAAAAGTAAAAGGCCATGTCCTTTTACCCTAAAACATATTTACAATGTACTCTAATGGCTAATGCAGCGTTAGCAACAATTACAAATAAGACGTGCTTTAAGCACGTCTTTTAAAAAAGCTATAAAAAATCATATACTATAAAAAATCATATACTTTTTGCAAAGATCTTCTTGCACGACCTAAGGAAACTTTTTAATATTTGTTTTCTTTTGGTACAGAACTGCTGGCGTCATGACACAACTTTTGTGTGCTACTCAAAAGAGATTAATAGTATTTTTTTGCCTTTTAATGCGGCCTATTGAGCATTTTAGAAAATACTGGGACATACCTGTCATAACGATTTAATGACCATACCATTTTTTGCTCAAGGTGGATTTTTAGCACGTTTTCTATATTTTTTCTCGGTACGAAATATTTCTTTTGTCTCTGAAGCAAAGTTGTAGATATTGAATAGGAGAAAAAATGTGGAACAAACCAACCCGATTATGCGATTTTTCAGGCACTGCACACTGGTCCCAAATCCATTGTTTGTGGCATAAATATGAAGGAATGTATACACAGCCCTAAAAATTTGCACATCTGTTTGTCATAATACACATAATAAATAAACAAAAATTGACCAATCTGGCAACTCCCACTACCACCTCCCACACAAGCTTGATGTCTGTATGCTAAGTGCTGGTTGCAAATATGGTACAATTTGCATGAAATTTGTCATGGATATGTTTTTTGTACCAAGGACCAATCATATTTAATTTTAAGAAAATCGATTCAGATTTGGACCCTATACGCTGACTGCGACATTCGGTTTCCATAAATATGGAGACACTCAATATTTTAGGAGTAGTTATGGCGTACAAAAAAAGTGAACCCAGCAATACAATACCTCCCGATGTTATAAACAAATTCCATTTTTATCATAACTGCATGCATTTATGATTGTCTTTTAGAAAGGCAGATACTGGATAATAATGTATCCTAAGAATTCATAGATCTCTGAAAATGTATTAATATTAATGCGGCTATTTTGTTTTCCCCTATTTCCCCTAAGGAGCCAACAGGAAGTGCAGAAGCGACAACAATTTGAGAACAATGTGCTAATATTTTAAGGAAAGTAGCTGACAAGTATATTTATCCATGTATAAAAAGGTCCATGTGTAACAAGCTCCATTTGTATCAAGGTCCATGTGTAATAAGGTCGATGTGTAACAAGGTCCATGTGTAACAAGGTCCATGTGTAACAAGGTCCATGTGTAACAAGGTACATGTGTAACAAGTTTGTGTTAAAATATTTTTTAAAACAAACATCGCCATCATTTGTCATTCTCGCTGATATAGTTGCCGTATGCACAAGAAGGGACTAACCACTAACCTTTCCAAATGTCTTCTGAACTTTGATAAATATTTCTAAACATAAACTAAAACATAGTTTCATAAATTTTTTTAGTACCAGATTCGAAACGGTACCATTTTTGCGACCATTACCATCTTAAAAAGCTAACATTTCAGTTAAACAAGAGTTTGACTGAAAAAAACGTAATTTTTATCTCTTTGCGCACAAAACGCGGAAAGCGCACCTATACTACATGATAATGGACACATTAATAAACAACCGCGCGTTTTAACTTTCATGAACACGTGACTACATCTATAAATTTTACTCCACGAAACACTAATAATTTGAGGTTATGTATCTCTAAAATACAACAGCACATAAACACGAAATAACAACGACAACGACAACGACAAAGACAAAACAATTATGAATTATATTATAATAATTATAATCTACATACTTTGAGCTTGATTTTCCATATTTCACAGATTAAATAAAATTGTAGTCGTTTCCGATTTCCAGTATCAAAAATATTGCCAATAATTTCTCAAAAAGAAGTGCTTAAAAACACTTGATTGAACTATAAACTTTGATCGCATGGATAAAAACAGGGTTGCCATTAAGTTTAAAAAATAAATATTCTAGGTCCGCTATTGGAATATTTGGGACCAGTGTGCACTGGTTGCAATTTTTCCCGTAGGTTTGTTCCGAATTATTACGTATTTCGTATTAGGTATTACGTATACGTATTTTTCAAATTTTTACTGACAGATATTTTATGACTTTGTGGGCATTTTTGCCATTTTTAAGGCACTGGATGCACTTTCAGACACCAAAAAAATATTCAGACACAAGAGAGATATTCCGCACGGTATACCGAGAAAAAATATAGAAAAGGTGCAAAAATGCACCTTGATCAAAGAAATTTGTATGACCATTAAAATTATTAATTGAGCCAACTTGACTAAACGAATAATGCAGAAATTCTTATTTTTGGGGCTACTTTCACGTCGAATTCTCAGAATCATGTGTTGTACTGTGTTAGATACAGCTAAGCTGGTTATTTGTGCTTTGGGGGCGTATACTATTCTCTATACTAATATCATATTATGTATACGCCACCCATTCCGCTTATTCATTTCCTCACTTCACAATACAGACAAATACAGGGTGGAGCGCGAGAATTTGCTTTTTTGCACTGCAGGCTGTGGCGGCACTGTTGGTCGAAGAGAGTGCAGAGTGTGCGTGGCTTATAGTGGCTGACCGGAGATTTATATTCGTCTGCCTTTCAGGTGTCATCATGCATTAGATACGTGAGGAGAGGCCATTTTGTATTAAAGCGTATTTTTCAAATGCGCACTCGCTCGGGGTGATGTGAATCACTCGAGGTGATGTGAACACGCTCCCCAGACTTAGTCCCATGCGATTTTTTCCATGCGAAGGTATATATCAACCGTCCCAACACCTTGGAAGACCTAATTAACAATACTGAGGCTGAAATTGGCAGAATACCAGTCAACATGCTTGTTAGAGTTCATGAAAACTTCAAAGAACGTATGCAGCAGTGTGTGGATAGCGAAGTTCGACATTTGCAAGATACACTATTTAAAACCATGTAATTTAAAAATTCCCTTGCTGTTCAATATAATTCAAATATAAAATAATTTTTTCTAATGTTTTTTATTTCATATTACTGTGCTAATTCTTTATCAGTTGATAGTCATTGCAAAAGTAATCTAAAACATAGAATTTGGGGACTATGTATGAGCATTATTTAAGAGAATTTAATTTCTTAAACATGTTTTTATATAAGCAGTATATTCTAAATTGTGAAAGTAACATTAAAAGCGACCCTAAGTCTTTTTGGCAGTATGTTAATTCAAAACGATCTAGCTCTATTTATCCTTCTAGGATGTTTCTAAATGATAATTTTTCAAATTCCACTGCTGAATCTGTTAACCTGTTTGCTGACTTTTTTAGTGCAAATTTTTCCCCTGACTCTAATTTTGCTAATGATGTGAGTTATTCCAATTCTATTATTGATTTTGGTTCACTGGAGTTGTCTTTAGATGACATTACTTTTGGTTTGTCTAAATTAAATTCATCTTTTACTGTTGATTGTGATGGTTTCTGTGGTTTTTTTCTTAAAAAAATGCAGTTTAACATTACCATTTCCTTTGCAGATATTGTTTAATATGTCTTTGAGACAAGGAATATTTCTTGATAATTGGAAATTAGCATATATTACTCCGATTTATAAATCTGGAGCAAAAGATAATATTTCCAATTATAGACCTATATCTAAATTGTGTAATATTAGCAAGATATTTGAACATATTGTTTTTGAGAAGTTATATTTTTCTGTAAAGCCTTTAATTTCCCCTTTTTATACCCTACACCACACTGTGGTACAGGGTATTATGACTTTGTGCATTTGTTTGTAACACCTAAAAGGAGAAGAGATAGACCCATTGTTTATTATACCGATCGACTCAGAATCACTTTCTGAGTCGATTTAGCCATGTCCGTCTGTCTGTCCGTCTGTCTGTCCGTCTGTCTGTCTGTCCATGTATTCTTGTAATCAAAGTGCAGGTCGTATTTATGGTCCGATTGTGATGAAATTTAGCATAGTGGTATTTTTTGGCCCAAGGACGATCCCTATTGAAATTGGTAAAAATCGGTTCAGATTTAGATATAGCCACCATATATATGTTACCCCCGATTTTACATGTAAGCGCTGTAGAAACTGTATTTTATATTAGATCAGTGCGAAATTTGGCAGAGAGAGTTCTCTTATTACATGAATGAACACTGCTAAATTCGGGGAAGATCGGTTCAGATTTAGATATAGTCCCCATATATATGTTTCACCCGATTTGACATGTAAGCGATGTAGAAACCGCATTTTACATCCGATCTTTATGAAATTCGGCATAGAGAGTTTTCTTATTACGTGAATAAACACTACCAAATTCGGAGAAAATCTGTTCAGATTTAGATATAGCCCCCATATATATGTTTTACCCGATTTGACATGTAAGCGCTGTAGAACCTGTATTTTATATCAGATCAGTACAAAATTTGGCAGAGAGAGTTCTCTTATTACATGAGTGAACACTGCCAAATTCGGGGAAAATCGATTCAGATTTAGATATAGTCCCCATATATATGTTTCACCCGATTTGACATGTAAGCGCTGTAGAAACCGCATTTTACATCCGATCTTTATGAAATTCGGCAGAGAGAGTTTTCTTATTACGTGAATAAACACTACCAAATTCGGAGAAAATCTGTTCAGATTTAGATATAGCCCCCATATATATGTTTTACCCGATTTGACATGTAAGCGCTGTAGAAATTGTATTTTATATCAGATCAGTACGATATTTGGCAGAGAGAGTTCTCTTATTACATGAATAAAAACTGCCAAATTCGGGGAAAATCGGTTCAGATTTAGATATAGTTCCCATATATATGTTTCACCCGATTTGACATGTAAGCGTTGTAGAAACTGTATTTTATATCAGATCAGTACGATATTTGGCAGAGAGAGTTCTCTTATTACATGAATAAACACTGCCAAATTCGGGGAAAATCTGTTCAGATTTAGATATAGTTCCCATATATATGTTTCACCCGATTTGACGTGTAAGCGCTGTAGACACCATATTTTATATCCGATAAGTACGAAAATCGGCAGAGAGAGTTTTCTTATTACATGTATGAACACTGCCAAATTCTTACCGCAATTCCCATTTTCGCATTGATAGGTAGGTGTAGGGTATTATATAGTCGGCTCCGCCCGACTTTCTGTCTTTCCTTACTGGTTTCAGCATGGTTTCGTTCGTGGACGTTCAACTGTAACTAATTTAGCTGTATTTTCACAATATTGTGTTCGTAGTTTTGAACTTGGTTGTCAGGTGGATACTATATATATGGACATGTCAAAAGCTTTCGACAAAGTTTCGCTTAGATTGCTTATTTATAAACTCTCATCATTGGGCTTCCATTCTAGTTTCCTTACTTGGATTAAATCTTGTTTGTTTAGTAGGAGTTATTATGTATCTGTTGACCAGGTAAACTCATACATTTACATGTCTACCTCAGGTATACCTCAAGGTAGTATTTTGGGCCCACTGTTTTTTGTTTTGTTCATAAATGATATTCATTTATCTATAAAATGTTCTAACATCTTATTATATGCGGATGACTTAAAGATTTTTCTGCGCATTAATTCAGTAGCAGATGTATTCCGTCTTCAGGATGATATACGTAATGCTGCTAATTGGTGTTCGGAGAATCTTTTAGAAATCAATGTGTCTAAGTGTTATAATGTTCCCTATTTCAAGTGCAGAAATCCTGTTTTATATGACTATTCCTTAAATGGTCATAGTTTGAAACGAGTCGATGAAATTCGAGATTTGGGTGTTGTGTTTGATTTCAAATTTTCTTTTGTAAATCATGTCAATGAAATTGTGCCTAAGTGTTATTCATTATTGGCCTTTATAAAGAGAAACTGTAAGCAATTTACTGATCCTTATACTGCCAAATTGATTTATACGTCCCTAGTTAGAGCTAAATTGGAATATGCTGCAATTATTTGGAATCCTTCATACAATAATCATTGCTCCAGACTTGAAAGAATTCAGAAAAAATTTATAATTTTCGCTCTTCGGTCGATTGATTTTACTCAGCCACTCCCTTCATATGTGGACAAATGTCGATTAATACATTTGCAAACACTTGTGAACAGAAGGTCTTTTTTATCACAAATATTTCTATATAAGCTAATATCTGGCTTTATTGAATGTGGTGTCTTACTTGAATTTTTAAATTTCAACGTTCCACCCAGAACTATGCGTAACAACAATTACTTTTACATTCCCATTCATAGAAGTAATTATGCCATTAACGAACCAATAACTCGTACTTTAATTGAATTCAATAGGGTCTCTAGTAATCTAGATTTTAGTGAATCTTTAACTAAGTTTATTAATACATTAGATTTAATTTATTTTTAGTTTTAAGTTTGTCTGTAAGGAACATTGTATTCCATAGACCTAAATAAATAAATAAATAAATAGACTTTGAGATGATTGGTGCACAAGTTATGTGACTGGTTTTTATATAATTTTGTCAATTTGAGTGGCAATGCTAAAATTTTAGGGGCTTGACAAATACGTATATATTTGTATAACAAAAAGAATTTGAAAATTGTTTCCGATTTTAAAATCTCGATCTGCTATTTCTTTTCATTTCCTATCCTAAGGAGTTTAAAGTATTTATACCCTACACCACACTGTGGTACAGGGTATTATAAGTTTGTTTCACGGCAAATGTTTGTAACACCTGAAAATAACACAGCTAGACCCACCTTAAAGTATACCGATCGACTCAGAATCACTAGCTGAGTCGATTTAACCAGGTCTGTCCGTCCTTCTGTCCATGTAAAGTTGTTCGTCGACTACAGGTCGCAATTTCACTCCGATCGTTCTGAAGTTTTGCAGTTTAGAGTACTTCGCAGCTGTAAAGATCCCTATTAAATTTTGTTGAAATCGGTTCAGATTTAGATATAGCTCCCATATATATCTTTCGTCCGATTTGGCCCTTTAGTCCTATAGAAGCTGTATTTTAAATCCAATTGTTTTGAAATTTAGAATGGTAGAGTTTCTTGATCCATGAACCAACATCGCCGAATTTGAAGAAAATCGGTTAATATTTAGATATAGCTCCCATACATATCTTTCGTCCGATTTTGCTCTTTAGTCCTGTAGAAGCTGTATTTTACGTCCAATCATTTTGAAATTTAGAGTGGTAGAGTTTCTTGATCCATGAACCAACATTGCCGAATTTGAAGAAAATCGATTAAGATTTAGCTATAGCTACCCATATATGTGTTTCGTCCGATTTTGCTCTTTAGTCCTGTAGAAGCTGTATTTTACATCCAATCATTTTGAAATTTAAAATGGTAGAGTTTCTTGATCCATTAACCAACACTACCGAATTTGAAGAAAATCTGTTAATATTTAGCTATAGCTCCCATATATATGTTTCGTCCGATTTGGCCATTTAGTTCTATAGAAGCTGTATTTTACATCCAATCATTTTGAAATTTAGAGTGGTAGAGTTTCTTGATCCATGGACTAACATTGCCGAATTTGAAGAAAGTCGGTTAAGATTTAGCTATAGCTCCCATATATATGTTTCATCCGATTTGGCTCTTTAGTCCTGTAGAAGCTGTATTTTACATCCAATCGTTTTTATACCCTACACCACACTGTGGTACAGGGTATTATAAGTTTGTTTCGTGGCAGATGTTTGTAACACCTGAAAATACTATAGCTAGACCCACCTTAAAGTAGGCTGATCGTCTCAGAATCACTAGCTGAGTCGGTTTAATCTTAAGTTGTTCGTCGACTACAGGTCGCAATTTCACTCCGATCGTTCTGATTTATATTTCAGAGTTATTTAATATTACGAGAGTGGTGTAGGGTATTATATAGTCGGCCCCGCCCGACTTTAGCCTTTCCTTACTGGTTTTCACTGGCAATTCTCTTCGTCCTATTATACATCATAAACAAGCATTGTTTTTCTATGTTTATTTGTGTATGTTTGTTAAATGTAAGGTGCAAATTCATGTAAACGACTTATGACATGTGAAAGAGTACGTTTTAATGTTTATCTCAATGAGAGAATTGTGGCAGTGGTAGTGGAAGAAGAAGACGTACCTATGACTGTGTCTGCAAATACTCGTAGGTGTGTATGCAAGTCTATGGCTGTATGACTGCATATCTGTATATATGTATGTGTGTTGTTGTCAAGTGTTAAGTTGTTTGTTATGTATTGTTCAAATGTTGAAGTATTCTAAGTGGAGTCCTGTATTTGTTGTATTTCTACTTCTACTGCTTCTTCAAATGCTGCTGTTGCTACTGCAGTACTCTGCAATTAAAGATGGTTAATTCGTTCTTTTCATTCTTTCGAGCTTTTAGCTTGTTTTCGTTCGTTTTTTTGTCTGTCTCTCGCTCTCTCTATTCCTTTTATATGGAAAGCAATTTCATGTGCTGGCATTTAATATGAATTCAAATTCTGGCATTGACATCAATAGAGATATGATGTTGGAGTTGGGGTCGCAATGCTGTGAAGTTTTATCCAATTGTACGTAAAAGGATGGGAGCCGTCTCATTTAAACTTCCATACCAAATTAAATTTTATGGAATCTAGAGATTTATCCATACCCTTATTCTTGTTGAAAATATAAATCGATCTTTTTGAAAATGTGTACATAGAGCTCATATCTTTGGGTTAGTGACGACCGATGTGTAAAATCGGTCAAATTTTTGAAATAAAGGGTGGTCCAACCATAACGCACGATGTCAATTGTGAGTCACACCTTAACGTAAAGTTTTTTGGCCAACTTAATTTGACAGTTCTTTGTTTCAGTGACAAATTCAGTTTGCCAAATTCAATCAAGGAGAGGTAAGCAATTGAGTAGCGCTTTAATATTGTTGAAGCGTTTTACGAAAATGGGCGTGAGTGGTGACTTTACAAAGGAAATCATCTTCAGCGACGTGGCACACTTTCACCTTTGTGGATTCCTTAACAAGCCGAATTGCCGCATTTGGACAAATGTGAATCCATAAGTTATTGTTGAGAAGCCAATGCATCCACAAAGAGTGACTGTTTGGTGCGATTTATGGGCTAGAGGCGTCATCTGGCCGTACTTCTTGGAAAATTAGTTCTGCCAAGCAGTTACTGCGAATGGTGTTCGCTATCGCGGGATGATAACGGACCTCTTCTTATCAGAAATTGAGGATATGGACCTGGACGATATGTGGTTCCAACAGGATGGTGCCACTTGTCACTCAGCCAACGAAACAATGGCTCTTTTGCGGAAGAAATCCAATGACCGTGTTATCTAACGTCGTGTCTATGTTAAATGGCCTCCCCGATCATGTGATTTTACACCGTTTGACTTCTTTCATCAGGATGAGATAATTCGGCACATTAACGACATTGAACGTCAATTATGTCTCAGAGTCATTGAAAATATGGACCATCGGATAGGGGTATGCCACGGAAAGCGTGGCGAGAATTTGGCCGATATTTTCTTTCAGATATAATTGTCATAGATCCTTCTATAATAATAAAAAATATTAACATAATTCTTTGAAAACTTTTTATATATTTTTGTTAACATTTTTATTTACAAATAACTTCGTGCGTTTTGGCTGGACCATCCTTCATATTAATAACACTGAGTCAATAAAAAATATTTTATTCCTTCCCACGAAAAATACTGCATATAATTGTAAAAATAGGCCGCTTGTAGGAAACAATGTATAGGGTTCTCCAACAAGAGGTGTTATTTTGGTATTCAAACGAAAATGCAATTTTTTTGAGAAAAATGATCGGTTGTTTATTTCATAATAAAGAGGAAGGTATGCCGTTAATAATGAAAAACAACATCAACCAAATGGCCACCACGACCACGCTAACAGGACCATATCCTCTTCATGAAATTTTCCATAACCAAATCGCAAAGTGGCTGCCCTATGTCCGCGATAGCCTCACGAATTCTATCTTTGAGGTCTTGAATCGACGCTGAGCGTTTGGCGTAGACCCTATCTTTCACGTGGCCTTGCGTGGAAGTCGCAGTGCGTTAAATCACATGATCTCGGTGGCCAATTGTGATCACCTCTTCGAGAGATAACACGGTCCGGAAACTTTTCCCGTAACAGAGCAATGGTTTCGTTGCTTGTGTGGCACGTAGCGCCGTCTTGTTGAAAGTAAACGTTGTCCAGATCAATACCATCCAACTCCGACCATAAAAAATCATTAATCATCTCTCGATAGCGCAATCCATTCACCGTAACTGTTGATCCAACTTCATTTTCGAAAAAGTAAGGTCCAATGACCCCGCCGGACCATAAACCACACCAAACAGTCACACATTGAGGATGGAGAGGCTTCTCAACAATAACTCTTGGGTTTTCCGAGGCCCAGATGCGACAATTTTGCTTGTTGACGTAGCCACCGAGGTGGAAATGGGCCTCATCAGTCAGGATGATTTTTCGATGGAATTCCGGATCATTTTCATGCATTTCAAGGACCCAATCAGCAAAGACACGACGTTGTTGATGATCGGCCGGCTTGAGTTCTTGTGTTACCTGAACTTTATAAGCCTTAAGACCCAAGTCTTTATGCAAGATACGGTGTAATGACGTTTGTGGAATGCCCAATTCCAAAGAACGACAAAGAATGGGCAAACCTGGGTTTTCTTCAACACTTTGGGCTACAGCAGCAATATTCTCAGTTGTTCTTGAGCGACGTGCACGGGTTTTATTCTTCACATCACTAACTTGTCCCAACAGCTCGAATTTTTCTACCAATTTCGGTATTGCGGTCCGACAAGGTGCTTCACGACTACCCAAAAATGCTTTCGTTTTGCGAACTGTGACTGCAAGATTTTCACCATTTTTGTCGGTGAATTTTAATAATTTCAGTGCGTTGTTGAATCGTGTATCGTCCCATTTTTAGTAATGGCGTAGTTTCTACTTGTCAAATGTCAAAGAATAAAAGCTTCAAATGTGGCAGCTACCGAAATGCCGGGTGATTTAAAATAACATCTCTTGTTGGAAAACCCTGTAAAACGAGTATCATCCTTATTTCATGATCGTTTGTCCTTTTCATATGACTTTTAACATTACAAGGGTTGCAATGTGAAAAACGCAAATATGCATATTAAATGAAAGAGGTGTCCATGTATATTTTTTATTATATTAAATTGTTCTAGCCAAAACCTTTAGGGATATACAAGTATACAAGTTTAATACGACATTTTTATTATACATCATCCTTGAATTTTTTTTTTAAATTTTAATGAATAGCATAAATTCTCTCTCCCCTTTCATTTGATATGTCGTTCATTCCATATCAAACCGAACCGAAAAAATCTTGTCGACATTGCCGATTGTTGTGAATATTTGTATATGAGTTTTAATATGGAAATTAATCATCTTGTAGTTGGCGAGAAAAAACCAAAATTTTTTTTAAGGTTTTATAAGCATCTGAAAAAGATTGGAAAATATCTGAAAAGGTGTATTTTGGAAGTTATGTTTTATGCAAACGCGTGGACGGAATTTTACAAATGATGGCTCGTTCGTAAGGTCTTGACTTGTACTTTAAAGTACAAACATGAATGCTGGTTAATTCAAAGTTCTTAAATGGATCAGTTGCATATGCAACTTTATTTTGCATAGAGCCAAGAAATAGGACATGACGATTTTACGATTTTTGCCCCGAAGTGACGATTTTTTATGATATGGAAAACTTCAAAACTATATTAAAGATATTTTTATAATTCCTTTGAGATATTATACACACTCCCTTTAATCTTTTTAAAATGAAATTTGAAATGATACAAAAATTCTGAAATATTAAGATGATCATTGAAACAAAAAAAAACGGTGGTAGATTTGATCATATCCAATGACATAACAAGAAAAGTCTCAGAAATTGTTGGATATATTATTCCAACAAATGGTTTCAGTTAAAATAAATAGCTTTTAATAATTTTTCCGCCCAACTGGCAGGAAGATGTTTTTGCTTTGAGGCCACAAGTCTTTGTATGGGACTTAGTCTAAATATGGACCAATGACACCACTTGGCCATGGGTAAAATAAAATATAAATTGCCAAATTTTAGCCCAATCGACTGGCATTTGTCTTTCTTTGTAAGGCACTAAAAAGTCAAATCGTGTGGGACTGACCAAAATGTGGGCCATTGACCTCATTGGCTCGTATGAATGATTTTGGGTCAAATTAAACGCAAATAACCGAATTTCGAAATGTTCATTCCAGTTGTTCATTAAATACATCTCGTAAAAATTCAGCCTAATCGGTTGGAACTTGTGGTTTATAATGCGTCAATAAGTGGAACCATGGATCTACGTTGGACCATGTTGGTGTGAATAGTTCTATTCTGTTCGTGGCTTCTATGAAGTAAATAGATAAAATCGATGTGGATCCTTCTATGAGAAGTATAATAAATATGGACCATTTTTAATCCAAAGAAAAAATATGAGAGCGGCTGACAAACTTTGCTTAAGTCCAATTTGAGGATCCGTAAAATTCTTTGGGATTACCAATAAATACATATCTGTTTCTGAAATATGATCTTTGCCAGATAAGACGCAAAAATTCTATGTAAATGGGAAATTTTTGTGTTGACGATTTTTAGACGATTTCGAAAATTTATTTTAACGATTTGACGATTTTTGTGCCCCTATTTTGACGATTTTCGACCAAATTCGTCTGGCAACAATGCTTGTTCAAGATAGTGTTCAGCCTCGTTCTTTTTTAAAACAATATACATATATATATAAATGCCAATAATTTTCCTTTATAAACTATGATAAATATTGAAATTACAAAATAGGCAGTATCATTTCAATAAAAAAAATAATTTCCATTTCTGACATTTAAGTAAAAATGCTATTATATAGAAACCGAAGAAACCACCAGATTAATATTTACTGGATCGGCTCAGATTAGATAGGGACCCATGCCTAAATATATTTCACATATCTACATTGGTGTTTTCCTGGTCCAGTATGCAAATTAAAATTTAAGAGAAAAAATAAATAACGATATATGCAAATATTGGCGCATTTTCTCATATATCGAGGATGTGCTAGTCAATACCTTCAAGAAGAGCTCTAATTTGTATAAATCTGCAAACTCGTTTTTAAGATATAACAAATGTTCACATCTCAGGAATTTCTGAATAACTATTTTCACGTGTACATGAGCACACACATTTAATGAGAGTTCACTATCATTCAGTCGCGCATTCGATCGAAGAGGTTGTGTCGTCGCTTAGCATGCACATAAAGAAAAAATGTATGACAAATTGCAGCAAAATTTTTTGTTTGCTGTATTTTTTGGTAAATTAAAATTTTTCGGTGTGTCAACGTACGTTGTCTTGCGTAAACTCGTATGACATTTTTTATAATGGTAGAAGCATATCTGATATTCTTTGTTTACCTATATATATATTATATAGGTAAACATATATGTTGCTTATAAACAACGTATATATTGTTTATAACATATTTAAAAGTTCAAACATGTTTAAATACAGACACCTAAAACAGGTTGGACACCCGAATAATTTAAATACAATAAATAAGGAAAAAATTACATATTGAATATGTCCAACTTTTGTTTTAGCTTCTGAAATTACTTTGTTCTTTTTAACCTATAAAATGAAATATGTAAAAAAATTAACATACCATTTTTGGCAGTGCACAAAGAAAGCGTTAGCACTACTCACATATACACCCATACGATATTGAATTTTGTAGAAGTATGTATGTGCCCATCGCTGATTTAGAATATAAGGGGCTACATAACTATATTTTTCACAGAATTTTAAGTTGGTGTCATTGATGTGTAAAATGCAAATTAAATTTGCAGATGCATCGGATGCACTGAAAAACCTTAACGATGCGAACATAAGTCCCTGCTATGAAAAATAGAACTTACGGCCTTTAAAATGAGCCTTCTTTTGTAAAAATCCCTCCATGCGTTCCGAAAATACAGAACTTGAAACGTACGCCCTTTGAGAATATTTTCCTGTTTTCTCAGATTTCAGATGCTAATAACATCTGGAAAATTTTTGGTATTTTTTTTTCGCCAACTATAAAATGTTTTGTTTTGAGCATAGAATCGATATGACAATTCATTTTGAAATCGGAAATGGTGACCCAAAAAGGTGTTCGGTTTTACATGGAATGAACGATGTATGTATATTGATGCTATTCACATTGTAGTAGGTGTAAAGAAAATTATATAAAAACTGTTAGTTAACCTTGTAATTTAAAAAGTTCTGTGAAAAGGTCAAACGATCATGAAATATGGAAGTTATTACATTGTTTTTGTTTACATTATCTATGTTGTCAATTCTATACAGTCTCATTCGTGGGAGGTAACAATTATTTTTTTTGGTTCAGTGTCCTTAATATATTATGCAGACTGTGGAATGTAAATAATTGTTATTCCTTAACCGTTAATGATAGAATGGTGGAATTTTAATATGCGTTGTGTCATTTAGAGTTCTGTAACAAGATTTTCCTCCTTCATTTGATATGCATATTTATCAATTCACATTGTAATAAGCCAGTTCTTTATCAGCTTTCGTTCTGTGCAGTTGTGCATATTTGTTTCGCAGACATAACGAATATCTAAAAACAACTAATTCTCTCTTCCATTGTGATTCGGTACTCTTTTACATTACCTACATTAAACTCTAGATTGTGTGTAAAACAAAGTGCCATATCATAATAAAAACAACAAAAATATGGGCCCTTGGCCCAAAACATTCCCTCAAAGAAGGAACAAATCAGGTCCCTTCAAAAAGATGAAGCCCTCTGTTATGTACGGAGGTTCGACATCGAACTTACCATCGTCATCACGTCATAACAGATTTAACAGTCTCTCAGACTTAGATGATATGGAAGTAGCTTGTGAAGCTCAAAGCACCACAAACACCACGGATGTTCGTGATCCTAAACCACCCCCTCTTGTCGCCGACATTGCCGTCTCATTTGCTGAAATTCAACACATCTTAGGTAAAGACTGTAACTATAAACGCACGTCGATTGGAACTAAAATATTCCCTTCTACCTTCGATAAGTACGAGTTCTGCAAAAAGGCTCTAACCGAAGCAAAAATAGATTTTCATTCATACAATCCTAAGGGAAACCGCTTTTTTACAATACATTGCTTCAGAAAATCAGCATGCATGATATGTGCCAACAACCATCATACCGACAAATGTCCATTTAAAGTAAACGACAAAAAACCAGCCGCTTTCTCTTGTTTCAACTGCAAGAAGTTTGGTAAAGAGCGTTCAGATCATTCTGCGAATGACATTAGCTGCCCTTTACGTGCTTAATATCTGGAGATCAGAGCAAGAGTAGCCAACAAGCAACCGAAGAGAGTTACAGTGGCTCGTAATTTTGCCAACCACACTCGTGATGAACAGCAACCTTCGATGGTGAGAAATGCGACCGCCGGCTCTTCACAAGATCGTCGCTCTTACGCTGCTCAACTGAGTAACAACAATAATAATAATAACCTCTTCAATATAGATGAGTTGTTTAATATTTTTGCAACAGCTCTTGATGAGTTGAGTCAATGTTCATCAAAAGCACAACAAATGTATGTAATTATGTCTCTAGTTAAGCATGCTTATGAATTTAAATAACTTATAACTTAGATGTCTTCATTTGAATTCCAACGGAATTTCAAACATTACTCTTTTGAAACAATTCGAATGTTTGCTAGAAAAACAAAGAATTCATGTTGCCTCACTCAATGAAACGTTTTTAACCGATAATCACAAGACGTATTTTAAAATTTATTTTATCTATCGTAACGATCGAACGATATCTCGTGGTGGCGGTGTTGCTCTATTAATTCATTGTTCTATTCAACACACACTGTTACCCTTAACTAAGACTTTTCTGATCGAAAACCTACAGGTTGAAATTATTCTAAATCAACGTAAAGTAATAATTACAACGGCCTACTCACCAAGATTTTCATCTCACTTCTCGGAAGATATATCGGCACTTACGCCAGACTCCAAAGAATTTATTCTTTTCGGTGATCTTAATTCAAAGCATTCTTCATGGAATTGCACCATAAATAATTCTGCTGGCGTGTCTCTGTACCAACTGTCTCTTTCCAGAAGTTTTTTCTTATATAGTCCTAATAGCCCAACCCTTTATCCTCATCAGAGAAACCGTAATCCCTCAACTGTTGATCTCCTACTCAGCAATTCTACTTTTGACATCGAACTAGAAACTTTAGACTATGTTTTCCCTTCAGACCATCGACCTATTGTATGTACCGTAAAATCTCAACATATTAGCACAGTAGATCTTCGTGGATTTAATTTCAAGAAGTGGAACTGGGTCACTTACCAAAGGGAAATTGACAAAAATATGATCCCGAATGTAGATGAAAACTACAACACTAAAGAAGATATCGATAGAGGATGAGATTGCTTTATTAATTCTATAATCTCAGCCAGGAATGTTTCAACCCCGCTCTTCTCACAACATGTGAATACTAGCTTACCAAATGATATTATTAAATATATAGGTGCTAGGAAAAAAATTAAAAGAAAGTGAGTATGAAAGAACATTCTACGGTCAGTGTTGCAAATTTCTTAGTAAAAAAATTAACGATAGAATTATAGAGGTGTGGAATTCCGAATGGACAGACCTACTCGCACGACTGAAACCCGGAGATAAGAAGTTCTGGAAGCTTAGTAGGAATCTGAGAGGTAAGGGTTCCAATAAAATTCCTATATTGGAAGTGAATAATGCCAGGCTGGTATCAGATCTCGAAAAGGCAGAGACATTAGCAGATACCTTTGCCAAATCTCATGAATTGACAACAACTTATGTTCATCCTTCTGAAGTTCGTATAATCAATAAGGTAATGAAATTAAAATCTGAGTCTCCGTGTTTTAACGATAGTTATTTAATAACTTTCGTTGAACAGGCGAACATTTTGTCCAAACTAAAAATTGCGAAATCCCCTGGTCTAGACAACGTTCCAAATATATTGCTGAAACATCTTACGAATAAAGCTTTTAAAATTCTTGTTACCATATTTAACAGCTGTATCAGATTCAATTATTTCCAAAAAGTTTTAAGCGAGCCAAAATTATTGCTGTGCAGAAGCCTAATAAAACAAGAAAGGATCCAAACAATTACAGGCCAATAAGCCTACACAGCAACATAGGCAAATTATATGAAAAGCTCATTTACTCTCGGTTAAACGAATTTGTTACTTCTAAGGATATAATAGCAAAAGAACAGTTTGGTTTCAAAAAAGGACACAGCACTATCCACCAAGTTTGCCGAATCAAAATCAAATATACGAAACAAGCGATCAACTGGTATCATTATGCTTGATATTAAAAAAGCATTCGATACCATCTGGCATCATGGCCTAATTTATAAGCTTATGCATTTTAACATTCCAAAATATCTCTGCAAGATCATCTCTGATTTTATAGACAACAGAACCTTCAATGTAACAATAAACAATACTTCATCCTCCACAAGAAACATTCCAGCGTGTTTGCCTCAGGGTTCAGTCTTGTCTCCTCTTCTTTATATTATCTATACTTCAGATTTCAAACCAACAAAGCTTATTAATGTTGCTTATTACGCAGACGATACTGCATTAATTGCATCTAGTAAACTCACTAGCGCATTATTAAAAAAGATGGAGAAAAGCTTAGTCGCTTGCAGCAAATACTTTTCAAAATGGAAAATAAAAATAAATCATGCTAAGACACAAGCCGCAATTTTTCCATACAATAATTCACCGAAAAGAATTCCACATCGTAGCATTTGCTTTAATAATAATTCAATTGACATCCAAAATCACATCAAATACCTTGGTGTTATTTTGGACAAAAAAGTTTAGGAAACATATAGAAATGGTTTGCGACAAGGCAATGAAATCATTTAGAGCACTATGTCCCCTCCTGAATCGTCGTTCAAACTTAAATCTAGCTAATAATAATTTAATATATAAAAGAGTTATTCGCCCCACTTTATCATATGCATCACCAGTGTGGTATACATCTGCTAGATGACATTTAAAGAAACTGCAAATAATACAGAATAAATGTTTAAAAATGATTCACAATAAGCCGTGACTATACAGAACTAACGTATTGCATGAAGAAACCGGGTATGAGTTATTTAATAACTTTGTCGGAAGGCAAAATGTTAATTTCTTTTCTAAAATCTCAAACTCTCCTTATCATATAATGAGAGAATGCTCAGATATAAATTAGTATATACCATAATATTTACATGTAATTCAGCAAACTGAAAATATATTGTTATATGAACAGCTATTCTCACGAATAGTCCCTTCATAGACAATACTGTTTTCTTCTAATGTTTGATTATTTTAATATTCTATTTAAAAAAGGTTTTTTTTTCCATTTTTACCTTGTACTAATAATATGTATATATCATTATTAAGAAAAAAAAAATAAGATTAATATGCTGTAATATCTGATAGATAGATCTCATACCTTTATGAAATAAGTATATCAAACGTATATAAAACTAATTTTTGGATGAATAAATTGAATTGAAAATTGACATTGTAATAAGTGCAATGAAAAATATTTCAAAAATTTTCTCTTTAATAAATATATGTATATTCCAATATCCAGGTCTTTTATATGTGCGGTGTTAGTATTTTCGCTGATCCTTTGAGATTTACTTGTAAAAGTTCAGGCGAAATGCCGTCTTCGCCATGGGCTTAGTTTGTCTTCAATTTTTTAATGGAAGTCACCACTGGTATTTCTATGTTAATTGTGGTGTTTGATATTTCAATTTCAAGTGCGTTTAGATGTTCATCTTGGATTCGGTTCTCGTTATTTATTGATAGCCATAGACACCACATTTGCTGAATAATTCGTGTCAAACTTTGTACGTTTCATTGTATTTTCAAAAGAATTTGTTACAAAATAAAAACATGTCGGTCCATGATTTGCCTCTTTCCACTTCAAAGATTTTTCCGGTTATAAAAATTACTGAAATTGTTATTTCATTAACTTTTTTTGTTTTTTTATTTAAAAATTATTTAACCAGAAGCTTATAAAATTTCCCAAAGATAAACTTTTGACTTGAAACATTTAAAAATACATAAAATTATTTCTTTGCGTTTAACCGCCATTTATTGTTGGTGTCGCTTAAGCTTTTCTTGGTTTCCTGTCTCAAAGGGTATTTGCTGCTGTTCATCTTTTGCTCCAAAACCAGCGGCGGCAGTGATGACATTTTATTGCCTTAAACTTAGTCGTCTTGCAGGGGAGCAGCTGGCCATCACCCCCATTGTCCATTGTCAGAGAAGACTTTGGGTATTGTTACATGAATCCTTGTCGTCTTCGTCATCGTCCTTGTTCTAAGTTGTCGTTGCTACTGTAGCAATTGTTTGGCCCTTGTTGTTGTTGTTGCTGCTGTCGCCGGAAAAAGGGTCCTAGCAAATGTGAGAATTACAGCAATTACATACTAACGAAAAGGACGAGAGTGACGACGACTGCCACTGCGACTACAACAACGATGTCGACATTCATTTATACATTTAAGCAATTATATGACTTTCTACTTCCAAGTTTAGCTGCAGCATAAAAATATAAAATATAATGATGACCAACAACACAAGGAGCAGTCATTTATTGCTGGGGCTGCTGTTGTTGCTGCTGCTGCTACGTACTACCGCTTTTTGCGAGCAATTAAAATCAACAATAATTTTAATTGCTTTCAGCTCACCCAGCAATGTGTCAACGAATGCTGGTTGTATAAGAACAATTTGTGTTAAACATTCAAGCGAACACATATCCTAAGACGCACACACACACCAATAGCAATGTATATTTATTATTCCTTGAATTTGTCCTGCTTTGAGTGATGAGCGCAGAGCCTGGCATGAGATAGTCTGTGCGAGTGAATAAAAGTCCAATTGTGTGTCTGTCTGTCTGCGCCCGTTTGTTCGTCTGTCCTACCGTCTGTCTAGGACTTGTGTAATGCAAAATAAATACATCTTTTTAGCACTTTTATTTCGGCTTTGTCTCCGACAATCAACCATTTGGGAGGAGACGGAGGATGAGGTCTAAAACAGGAAAATATGAGGACAGACCCCAGGAAGAACTACTCAAGAGGATGCATAGGAAAAAAATTAAAACAAATGTCTTGACACTGTGCTTTTGATATGTTTATTATTGTCAGAGGTGTGAAAAACCTAGACTTACGGCCCAGACGGACGACGAACGGGCGAACGAAAGGACCGACATATGTAAGTAATGCAAGTTTATTCGCATACACATTTATTAATGTGTCTGAAAGTAACAAAACACAATGAATAATTACACATTTACTTTGCATTTTCACTTGGATTTTTTTTGTTCCCGCTCTGGAATACCCCAGCAGTGTCTGTCACAGCGGAGGTCATAACGGAGTTAGTTAATCTTCTGCAAAGGGATTTTTCCATATGAGCTCGAGGTTGTTTAGATTTAAGCCCAATATAAAGCAGTAGTTTGGCAATTAATTACGAATCCAAAAAATTTTCTTTACGAATTTTAAAGATTGATTATACGAGTGAAAATATAATTCATAACCAAAATTTTTAAATATTATATACTTATATTTGTGAACAATTCAGAACAAAATATATTCGCGAACTACGCAACTTCCACAAATAAAATATGCGTTTACACACAAACAAACTTATTGTTTAAGAATTTGTCCAAATACATTTTAGTTAAAAAATATTTTTAAATCTTTTCTGTCTTTATAGTTTAAAACGTCATAAGCACCATTAGCTTTTGTTTTACTTTACCTTTTTTGTTTTTTCAGTTTATAGATATTCCTAGTCATCGCTTGTTGTAAATTCCTTAACGCTACACTGGGCAAAATTGCCTTTTTTGATATGTTTGAATCGAAAAAATATATTTGGAACAACAATTTTTAAATATTATATATTTCTGAGCAAATACATTTTATTTAAAAATCAATACAATAAATTTGGAACGCATATATTAATATAATGCAACAAAATTTCTCAAAAAAAATATATGCTTAAATACAAATACAATTTTTGTTTACGAATTTCTTCAAAAAAAGTTTTTTAAAAAAGATTTCCAAAACTTTTCCTTTGCTTTTTTATTTTTCCCAGTTACGATACCATATCCATATTTAATTTTTGTTTTTAATAAATCATTTCAAATTTCTGAGTATTCCAAGCCATAATTAGTGGTCAATCCTCCAAGTAATTTATTTTAATTCAAGATTAAACGATTTCAATTATTATTATTTATTATTTTTACGAACATTAAAACTTTCTACAAAATTAACTTTGAATTACAGAAACATATATGTGTTTCAAGGCGAATATGTTTGGGCCAATATACTACAGATGCGATTTTTTCCAGCGTGTATTTATCGTTACCCAAATTCTAGAAAATTGGACTTTGCTCTTCTGAAAAACAAAAACTTGCCTTTAAATTAATTGCCAGTGATACATTGCCAAAATACTTAAATAAAAATTAATCTTTTTTTCGGAAACATTAGTTGAAAATAAAAAATATTTGCATGCACGGGGCAAAATCGCCATTTTTGATATGTTTGAATCGAAAAAATATATTTGGAACAAAAATTTTTAAATATTATATATTTCTGAGCAAATAAATTTTATTTAAAAATCAATACAATAAATTTGGAACGCATATATTAATATAATGCAACAAAATTTATTTGCAAACAAAATGTCTCAAACAAAATATATGCTTAAATACAAATAAAATTTTTGTTTACGAATTTCTCCAAAAATATTTTTTTAAAAAAGATTTCCAAAATTTTCCTTTGCTTGTTAGAATTTTAGTTTTTATTTTTCCCAGTTACGATACCATATCCATCTTTAATTTTTGTTTTTAATAAATCATTTCAAATTTCTGAGTATTCCAAGCCTCCAAGTAATTTATTTTAATTCAAGATTAAACGATTTCAATTATTATTATTTATTATTTTTACGAACATTAAAACTTTCTACAAAATTAACTTTGAATTACAGAAAAATTTAACACAATTTGGTTATTTTTTGGCTACTTAAATGTAAATAAATATTTGTTTCTGAAATAATAGTCCAAATAACGATATATTGGGATGCAATCAAAGATTTGTTTAGAACAACATCTACCCAAATAAATAATTTTTATGTGTACCAAATATTATATGCTTAGAATGTACCCTAAACATATATGTGTTTCAAGGCGAATATGTTTGGGCCAATATACTACAGATGCGTGTATTTATCGTTACCCAAATTCTAGAAAATTGGACTTTGCTCTTCTGAAAAACAAAAACTTGCCTTTAAATTAATCGCCAGTTATACATTGCCAAAATACTTAAATAAAAATTAATCTTTTTTTCGGAAACATTAGTTGAAAAAAAAATATTTGCATGCACGGGGCAAAATCGCCTTTTTTGATATGTTTGAATCGAAAGAAAATATATTTGGAACACAACTTTTTAAATATTATGTGTTTCTGAGCAAATACATTTTACTTGAAAATCAATAAAATATATTTGCAACTCGTATATTAATATGTTACAACATATAATATTTGCAAACTAATTTTCTCAAATAAAATATGTCTTTGAATACAAATAAAATTATTGTTTAGGAATTTCTCCAAATATATTTTATTTAAAAAATATTTTCTAAACTTTTGTTGAATTTTTCGAATTTCAGTTTTAATTTTTTTTTTGGTTTCGAATTGATTCTCCCGGTTATGGTACCAAATGCAGCATTATCGTCTGTTTTAAATCAATCATCTAACATTTCTGAGTATTCAAAGCCATCATTAATTGTCAATCCCCCAAAAAATATATTTCGATCCAAGATTATACGATTTCAATTATTATTATTTATTATTTTTACGACATGAAAAAAAGTTAACACAATTTAGGTAGTTTCTGAATACTTAAATGCAAATTAATATTTGTTTCATATTGGGATGTAAACAAAGATTTGTTTAGAACAACGTCTTCCCAAATATATAATTTTTGTGTGTACCAAATATTATATGTTTAGAGTGTACCCTAAACATATACATGTTTGAAGCCGAATATGTTTGGGACAATATACTACAGAAGCGATTTTTTTTCAGCGTTTGAAAACACACTTTTGTTATAAATAACATCTTCCCAAACAGATAATATTTGTCCCTGTCAAATACAAAATATATTTGGAGTGCACCCTAAAAATTGTTTATTTGAAGAAGAATATGCTTGCGACGATATGCATTTTTTCAGTCCGTCTACTGTAGAGTAGAAGATTCAACTGGTCGCCTACTGTAGAGTATAGAATCTAACTGCTCGTCTTCTGTAGAGTATAACCTCCAAAAAGACGTAAGCGCCACTCTCAAAATTTTAGAGGAGAAGGTTTCTTTTGCGATTTATTTTTGTTTTTTTTTGTAATGCATACATCTGTTAATGTAACTGTGAAATTTTGTATAACGCTACATTTTACAGCTATACATTTGGAAAAAATGATACCATTTGTCATAAGTAAACGATTTCCCTCAAACAATTAAAAATTAATAATGGTGGCACTTACGTCTTTCTTGTGGTTAGGGCTCGATATGATTCAACCGGCCGTCTTCTATAGAGTAGATGATTCAACTAGTCGTCTTCTGTTGAGTAGGTGATCCAACTGGTCGTCTCCTGTAGAGAAGATAACGTCTACTGTACAGTAGATGACTCAAATAGTCGTCTACTGAAAATTAGATGATCCTCCAGGTGTTATACTATGGAGTAGATGATCCACCTGGTGCTCTACTATGAAGTATATGACCCAACCCGTCATCTACTATAGAGTATAATATGGTATTCTATTATTTAGTAGATGATCTAATCGGTTATTAATATATATTAGTTCACTCCATCCGATATCTATGTACATTACCTATCCGGTCATCTAATACAGATTATATGATGCATATGGTTGTCTACTACAGATGAGATGACCCATTCGGTCGTCTTCTATGGAGTAAGATGATCCGTGCCGTCATTTACTGAAGTCTAGATCAAACATCCGCTCGTCTGCTAAAGAGCAGAGGAGTCATCTAGTCGTCTACTGTAGAGTAGATATCCCACCCGGTCGTCTATTGTAGAGTAGATAACCCATCCAGTCATCTACTATAAAGTCTTCAACTTTATAGTAAATAACCCATCCGTATGGTACTATATAGTTGAGGACCCATCCGGTGGATTGCTAAGGATTAGATTTATCTATACGATCTTCTACTATAGACTATATGACCAATCCGGTCGTATACTGTAGAGTAAATATCCCATCCGGTCGTCTATTGTAGAGTAGATAGCCCATCCGATAGTAGGTTGGTGATGGTTATTTTCTCAGTTGCCGTCCACCATACCACAATGCAATATAACAATATTGGACGAACTACTGCTATTTATATCCAATGAAAGATTTTAGGAGAGAGGCCCCACCGCGACCCTACAGCCTTCCTGCAGGCATATTAAGAGACGTTGGTCTTCCTTTCACGTTCCAGTACAATAAGTTGTAAAGCAGTTTCTTATCTACAATTATTCCTAGCAATTTTCCAATTTTGCGGTCGTCTATTGTAGAGTAGATAACCCATCCAGTCATCTACTATAAAGTCTTCAACTTTATAGTAAATAACCCATCCGTATGGTACTATATAGTTGAGGACCCAGAAGGTGTGGCAAGAACTCCTTTGCGCTTTTCTAAGCTTCTTCTTATTGATTTTGAATTGCTTCTTATAGGCATCCCAGTCATTAGTTGTCCCAGTATATTTGGCCTTATTGAATAGCATCTTGCTGGTACTTTAACTCACAAGTCCACCATTGTGCTTTGGATTCACACTTGTATCTTGGTTTTGGACAGGCGCCTTCCTTCAAGAATAGTCCCCAAACTTTATGCACTTTATTCTTGAATAGCTTCACTGACTATTACTCTAATAATGTTTGGGAATTTTGCAGGTCCAGAATCAAATAACATTTTGAACTAATAAAATATTATATAAATACACTTTTCATTACGCTTCACTAAAAACCCATTGTCTTCATTTTCCAGAAAATGGAACACAACCCGACTATAAACCATAAACAAAAATTGGAAAATTAACGAATGTTGTCGCCAAGGCGTTAAGGGTGTTACTTTGCAGCAAGTGACAGTGGCACTCACACGCTTCAAATAATTAATTGTTATTGTCCTTAAATGTTTTATTGTGTGACAATTTTATGCAAAGTTTTGTTCGTCGGTTTCTTGTGCTTTTATCATTCAAATGGCTTAACAAATAATACACATACACCCACACTCAAAACAATCCTTGAATTGCTTAACAAAGCCAACCAAAAAAACGAAAATAAAATAAAAAAGTTGTAACTGAACAGAGTTCTCCTCTAAATGCTATTCTTGTTTTTTTTTCTATGTTTTTAACACAAAATTTATTTCGCAAATCTTTACGGGTCATATACAATATAGCACATGTCGGTGGGGGCGAGGGTGACAATGGGACCGTAGAAGTGGCACCAAAAAAAACTTTTCTGTATTTGGCTTTCTTGTTTATTCAAATCAGTGTGCTGACATACACACCCCCACTTTCGAAAAGTGGTATCACTCCTCCTCCGTCACCCACGCCCCACTCTATTCGGTAACCAGTAGTGTAACTTTGCCACACAACAAAAGGTGTAGTCGAATTTTCAAGTGAAGCAAAACTACGACTATAGCTGCAACTGCAACTGATTGTTGTAAAGTGTTTTTTGTTTCACTTATTTTCTGTTGCTGTATAATTATGTAAGTATGGGTGTATGAATGTGTGTGTGTGCAGTTTGTTACTACAACTAAATGCTTTCGTTGTATTTGTTGCTGCTACTGTTGTTTGCAATTTATATTTAATTATACACCCAAATTAGTCACAAAACAAAAGGAACTCAATTCAACTTTAGTCACTCAACAGTACAAAAACTTGACACTCACACACCGACACACACACTCACAAAGGCGTACACTTACATTTACACGTACACTTACCCATCCATCTATAGAGAGTCACAGGACACAAAAAAGTTAAAGGAGTGACTTAATGCAATACAAAACATTCAAAAACTGTGCATTTTATTTGGCTTTTTTGTGGGGTGTTCTGGAAAATTGTTTTGTGGCATATGACAGCAATGTAAATTCTGTATTTGTTTTGCACGGCATGTCATTGTTATTTGTACTGTCCTTCATACGAGGATAACTTTGAAAATTCGACCTTCTTTGGCAAAGGAATACATACTTTAGCAAAGCTATTTATTTGTCTATTTTAGATTTAACGTTCTGGGATAACTTTAAATTCCGTTTTAAATTATCTTACGATTTTTGGCAGGAAAAATGTACGGACTTGACAGTATAGTTTCGACTCTACTACTAAAGGTTAGTATAACCCTATTCTCGGTTTGGCGAAATTGGTGACCAATTTTTTTTTATGGGCCTCAAAAGATTTTGAAGTTCAGTGGGCTCCTCGAAAAAGTACTATTAGTCAATATTCATTGACTATTAGTCAATGAGCATTGACTATTAATCAATGAACATTGACAATTAGTCAATGAACGTTAACTATTAGTCAATGAACATTGACTATTAGTCAATGAATTTTGATTATTAGTCAATATATATTGGCTATTAGTCAATGTATGTTGAATATTTGTCAACGAATATTGGCAAGCAGTCAATAAATATTGACAAGTATTCAATAAATATTGACAAGTATTCAATAAATATTGACAAGTAGTAAATAAATGTTGACATTAGTCAATGGTTATTGACTTGTAGTCAATGGGTATTGACTTGTAGTCAATGGATAGTTACTTGTAGTCAATGGATATTGACTAGTAGTCAATGGATATTGACTAGTAGTCATTGGATATTGACTAGTAGTCATTGGATATTGACTAGTAGTCAATGGATATTGACTAGTAGTCAATGGATATTGACTAGTAGTTAATGGATATTGACTAGTAGTCAATGGATATTGACTAGTAGTCAATGGATATTGACTAGTAGTCAATGGATATTGACTAGTAGTCAATGGATATTGACTAGTAGTCAATGGATATTGACTAGTAGTCAATGGATATTGGCTAGTAGTCAATGGATATTGACTAGTAGTCAATGGATATTGACTAGTAGTCAATGGATATTGACTAGTAGTCAATGGATATTGACTAGTAGTCAATGGATATTGACTAGTATTGATGAATATCGACTAGTAGTCAATGATTTTGACTCGTAGTCAATGATTTTGGGCTAGAAATCAATGATTATTGGCTAGAATTCAATGAATATTTATTGGTAGTCAATGATTATTGACTTGAAGTCAATGAATATTGCCTTGAAGTCAATAAATATTGAATGGAAGTCAACGAATATGACTTGTAGTCAATAAATATTGACTTGTAGTGTATAAATATTGACTTGTAGTCAATGAACATTGACTTGTAGTCAATGAATATTGACTTGTAGTCACAGAATATTGACTTGTTGTCAACGGATATTGACTTGTTGTCAACGGATATTGATTTGTAGTAAATTGATATTTACTAGACATCAATGGATATTGACTAGTTTTCAATGGATATTGACTAGCAGTCAATGGGTATTGACTAGCAGTAAATGGATGTTGACTAGCAGTCAATGGATATTGACTAGTAGTCAAGGGATATTGACTAGTAGTCAATGGATACTGACTAGTAGTCAATGGATATTGACTAAAAGTCAATGGATATTGACTAAAAGTCAATGGATATTGACTAAAAGTCAATGGATATTGACTAAAAGTCAATGAATATTTACTAGTATTCAATTGATCAATATCCATTGACCACAAGTTAATACTTGTGGTCAATGGATATTGACTAGAAGTCAATGGATATTGACTACTATTCAATTGATATTAACTTGTAGTCAATAGATATTGACTAGTAGTCAATGGATGTTGAATATTATTCAATAAATACTGACTTGTAGACAATGAGCATTGTCTAGTAGTCAAAGTGTATTGATGAATAACAACTAGTAGTCAATGATAATTGACTAGTAGTCAGTGATTATTGACTAGTAGTCAATGATTATTGACTAGTAGTCAATAATAAAAGTACTATTAATCAATATTCATTGACTATTAGTCAATGAGCATTGACTATTAGTCAATGAACATTGACAATTAGTCAATGAACATTGACAATTAGTCAATGAACATTGACAATTAGTCAATGAACATTGACAATTAGTCAATGAACGTTAACTATTAGTCAATGAACATTGGTATTGACTTGTAGTCAATGGGTATTGACTTGTAGTCAATGGGTATTGACTTGTAGTCAATGGGTATTGACTTGTAGTCAATGGGTATTGACTTGTAGTCAATGGGTATTGACTTGTAGTCAATGGGTATTGACTTGTAGTCAATGGGTATTGACTTGTAGTCAATGGGTATTGACTTGTAGTCAATGGATATTGACTTGTAGTCAATGGATATTGACTACAAGTCAATGGATATTGACTAGTAGTCAATTGAAATTAACTTGTGGTCAATGGATATTGACTAGTAGTCAATGGATATTGACTAGTAGTCATTGGATATTGACTAGTAGTCAATGGATATTGACTAGTAGTCAATGGATATTGACTAGTAGTCAATGGATGCTGACTAGTAGTCAATGGATACTGACTAGCAGTCAATGGATATTGACTACTAGTCAATGGATATTGACTACTAGTCAGTCAATATCACTTGCCTAGTAGTCAATGGATATTGACTAAAAGTCAATGGATATTAACTTGTGGCCAATGAATATTGACTAGTAGTCAATGGATATTGACTAGTATTCAATTGATATTAACTTGTAGTCAATGGATATTGACTAGTAGTCAATAAATACTGACTAGTAGACAATGAACATTGTCTAGCGGTCATAGTGTATTGATGAATAACAACTAGTAGTCAATGATTATTGACTAGTAGTCAATGATTATTGACTAGTAGTCAGTGAATATTAACATGTAGTCAATACATATTGGATAGAAGTCAATGAATATTGACTAGTAGTCAAAGATTATTGACTAGTAGTTAATGAGTATTGTCTATTAGTCAATGTGTATTATTGAATATCGACTAGTAGTCAATGATTATTGACTAGAAGTCAATGGATATTGACTTGTATTCAATGAATATTCACTAGAAGTCAATGGATATTGACTAGAAGTCAATGAATACTGACTCGTAGTCAATGTATATTGACTAGTAGTCAATAGATGTTTACTATTATTTAATAAATATCGACTAGCAGACAATGAATATTGTCTAGTAGTCGATGTATATTGATAAATATCGACTAGTCGTCAATGATTTTGACTAGTAGTCAGTGATTATTGACAAGTGTGAATATTGAATAGTAGTCAGTGATTATTGACTAGAAGTCACTGATTTTTGACTGGTAGTTAATGATTTTTGACTAGTAGTCAATGATTATTGGCTAGAAGTCAATGGATATTGACTTGTTGTCAATGGATATTGACTAGAAGTCAATGGATACTGACTTGTGGTCAATGTATATTGACTAGTAGTCAATGGATGTTGACTATTATTACATAAATAGCAGCAGACAATGATTATTGTCTAGTAGTGAATGTGTATTGATGAATATCGACTAGTAGTCAATGATTATTGACTAGTAGTCAATGAATATTGATTAGTAGCAGGGATGTAACGAATATTCGCATTCGCATATGCGAACGCGAATTATTCGCATCATTGATCTTTGGATTATTCGCTTTCGCAAAAATATATTGCAGTATTCGCTTCCATTTGTTAAAAGTGTTAAAACTCCCTATTCCCTTCACACAATTTGAAGATATTAATACCAATGAAAACCTCTGCCATTTCTCTTCAAAACTGTTGAAGAAATATGTTTGTCATTGTAGTAACAGAAGTTAAAACAAGTAAGAAATTTCAGTCGGGTAAACCGACTTATGAATCCCCTCACCTTGAGTCCCAAAAAATATTGTATTTAATAACTTTGAAGTATGTACTGGTTTTATAGTTGAAGACGGTTTACTTTTGCTACAAAATGGTAAATTTGTGTTGGAGGTACCAAAAGGGTCACTTTTCTCTGGACTCTAGATGCTATAAAAGCAATACACTGTACAAAATTTCAAGTATTTGTATGCACAGGTATTAAACAGGTATAAAGCTGGTAACTTTTGGTACAAAATGGTCCATTTGTGCGGGAGGTACTACAAGGGGCGTGCCAAAAACGCCCATATTTCTCTGGACGCTATACACTATAAAAGCAGTACACTGTGCAAAATTTCAAGTATTTGTATGCACAGGTATTAAAGTTATAAGCTGGTAACTTTTGGTACAAAATGGTCCATTTGTGTCGGAGGTACCAAAAGGAGGGTATCAATAATGCCCATTTTTCACTGTATTTTAGGTACTATTAAACCATTACACTGTACAAAATTTCAAGTCTTTGTATGCACTGGTAATAAAGTTATAAGCTTTTAACTTTTGGTTCAAAATTTGTGTGGGAGGTACCAAAAGCGGCGTGGAAACTTCGCCAATTTTTCTCGAGGTAATAGTGACTAATAAACTTATACTATGTGTAGAATTTCAGAGGATTCAAATAAGAAGAATGGAAGTTATTAAATAATCAATATTTCACTAAATATTAACCCTTTGTGAGGGAGGTACTAGTAGGAGTGGACCAATATGGCCCATCTTCGAACTTAGCCGGAGATAGAAGAACATATTACCACATAACAAATTGGAAGTCAATCGGTTACTCCTTTCGAGAGTTATCGTGCGCACCAGCCAGCAGACAGACACACAGACGGACGGACGGACATTGCTCATTCGACTTAAAATGATCCAAAACGGATATTCGATGAACATACGAGTACTTAGGGTCTTAGGTCACTCCTTCGATGTGTTACTCTTTTGGCTCGTAGCAAATGATATATACCCTCCTCTCTAAGGTGAGGGGATAAATATGGATAACATTCTTAATACTTGAATATCCTGGAAAAGTATCAATTCAGTTCCTTAAATTTATTGAAACTAAAGGGTCAAACTATTATTCGCATTCGCAAAAATGCATATTTTACTATTCGCTTTCGCATTCGCAAGAAATACATTTCAATATTCGCTTTCGCTAAAGTCACTTTCGTTACATCCCTAACTAGTAGTCAATGAATATTGACTTGTAGTTAATGATTATTAACTAGTAGTCAGTCATTAGTGACTAGTAGTCAATGAATATTGACTTGTAGTCAATGGATATTGACTAGAAGTCAATGGATATTGACTAGAAGTAGTCAATTGATGTTCACTATTATTCAATAAATATTGACTAGTAGACAATGAGTATAGTCTAGTAGTCAATGTGTATTTGTGAATATCGACTAGTAGTCAATGATTATTGACTAGTAGTTGGTAGTTATTGTCAATGATTATTGACTAGTCAGCCTAAAAGTCAAAGAATGTGTCAATGTCCAAGAATGACTATTGAAGAGAGGTCTATAGCGATTGGCAACAAGTCGATAACATAGATCTTCCTCTATACTCCAGTCGACCACCGAGAGCTCTCTTTATACAACTTGTAGATTCGACTCGATCTTTCTTTTTACTAGAATCGTGCACTGAGATCCTCCTTTATAGAAGAGTCGACCTTGAGTACTTCTTCTTTATTGAAGTCGAAGATGGTATGTCTCATTCTGTATTTTAATCGACAAAGACATCTACTTCTTTCTGAGAGTCGATTTTCCTCAACTACTCCAGACTTTTTCTGTACAAGTAGAATAGAATATACCATGACCCTTCCGGAATATTAGATTCGCCCTGAGATGTCGTTCGATGTACATTGTACAAAATTCTATAAAAATTTAATAAATTCATTAAACCTTCGACTTATAAAGAGGTATCGAGGTTTAGAATAGAGGTATCGATTCTCCTTTGGTTTCGATCGGAGTTGTCGTGTTTTGACTTTTAAAAGTTGTGTCCATTGACTTGAATACAATGTCCTTGATTTATTGCTACTGATCATTAACTCACTTCACAAATGAAAAAATAGTGAAATGTATGAATAACTTTGGCTGCCTCACTCGTTGCCATATTTGTGAACTGTTGGCAGCTATCTGCATTGTATTCTCTGCGACTTCAATTCGTTGGATATTCGCAAAAACATGCCATTTTTGTAAATCCGTGAATTTTTCCTTTTACAGTTTCGCAGTGAAGAAAGTTGCCATTTCGCTTCAGCGAAGGGCGGAGTTGGGCGTAGTCTCTGTTGGATGGTTAGTTGTAGGTGTAAGAAACAGATTATTTATTAACCTCTCCGCAGAAGTTTTAGCGCAGTGGTGTCGAGTATTATTAAAATTGTAGTCATTGTTCACCAAAAAAAGGCTGTTAAGTATAATTATATAGAGATGTTGGTGGCAAAGAGCAAAATTTGCTTGCAAAGAGGAGTAACATCCGCTGATTTATTTGGAAATGAAAATAAAACTTGAAAATTATAAAAACTTCTATGTTCCCATAGAATTCTTAGTACGCATTTTAATTACAAATGTTTACATACTTTTTGGTTTTTCACACTCAAATTTGTTTCAGCCGAAAATTGCAATTTAAAATGAAATAAATCATTTGCCAATCGGCGCAACATTGCCACACCCAAAAAAAAGCACAGGGGAATAAATATCGTTGGCATACGGCATAATTGCAATTTAGCATCATTATTTTGTATCATTGCGGTCAACTAATGATAATTTTTGCAAAAATTTGGTTGATTGCACGTAATTTGATACATTTTTGCATTTAGTGCGGTTTTGGCCGCCCTCCACCATTAGTGGTGGTGGTAGACGCGTAAATTGTTTACTGTGCTCGAGTCTATCTATTCGTATGTATGAAATCATAACCAGAAACAGGCACACATATTCATTTACGCCTGATTTCATCAGCCTTTCGGTTTGAGGGCTCAAAATTAGAGAAAGCCAATTTGTACTGGCCGTTATCACATGCCTTTATGCCTTTTGACCACTGTTTTTGGTGGCCATGATAATGTAAACATTTATGATTGCATCATGATAACGATGTTGATGATTATGCCCAGCACAAGGTGTGTGGGAAGAATCTGGTTATGTCATAATTGAATAGAGATTTTTCGGGAGTAAAATCCAGTGTTTTTCCAGTCGAAAGTGAAGTAATAATAATACTGTGATACAAAATCGAAATCGAACTTTCCGAATGGGAATGGGATGAGACCAATTGCAAATGAAAGTTGACGTTATCCATAACAAAACCCTCAAGGGTTTTTTTCAGTTCAGTGCGAGATTTTTTTTTTACACGCATTTGAAGTTGGTGATTTTGGAACGCTGTCCAACAAGAAAAGATCATTGAAAATTTGATAAAATAATGATTATTTCTTTTTATTATCACGTAAAGTTTTGGTATCTTACGGTTTTTGGGGTCGAGGAAATCATTTATTACCTACAACTCACGATAGATGGCGCTGACATGCAAATGGTGCTACTTCTTGTCGATTTTCATTGAAAAAGCGGTTCAAAATTACCAACTTCAAATGCGTTTAAAAAAAATCTAGCACTGAACTGAAAAAAACCCTTGATGGTTTTGTTATGGATAATGTCAACTTTCATTTGCAATTGGTTTCATCCCATTCCCATTGTGGTTGTTGCACTGTGTAATTGAAGCAATAGTCTATTGTAGTTAATAAGAAGTCCATTGCCATTGACTGGCTAGACTAGGAAGTCAATATGTATTGGATATACATTCGTTGAAATATGCGAGGAAGCAATTGCAGTTGACCATTACCATGAGGTCAATGGTCATTGGCAGGATTGTAAGGCAATGAAAGACAATCAATGATATTTGGTATGAGGTCAATGATCACTGATAGATAGTCAAAGCCAACTGAGAATTTATTAAATACGGACATTGATAAGGCAATGACCACTGATAGGTCAATGACAAAGTCAATAACTATTGAGAAGACAATGGCCGTTGTGAGTCAATGACCATTGAGAAGTCATTGGCCATTAATAAGTCAATGACTATTGAGAAGTCAACAACCATTGAGAAGTCAATGACCGATAGATCAATGCCAATTGTTATTTCAATAACTATTGACATGTCAATGACCACTGAAAAGTCCATGGCCCTTAAGAAGTCAATGGCCATTAATAAGTCAATGACTATTTTCAATTTAATGACCATTCAGAAGTCAATGACCATTGAGGAGTTTAATGACATTGATACGTCATGACCATTAAGAAGTCAATGACCATTGAGAGGTGAATGACCATTGAAAAGTCAATGACCATTGAGAAGTCAGTGACCATTAAGAAGTCAATTAACATTGAGGAGTCACTGGCCATTGTGAAGCCAATGTCTAGTGTGAAGTCAATGACCATTTTTATGACCATCGATATGTCAATGACCATTGATCAGACGGAAGCCATTGAACAGTCGATGGCCATTGAGAAGTCAGTGAACATTGAGAAATTAAAGATCGTTGCGAAGTCAATGACCGTTGATAAATCAATGACCATTGGTAAGTCAATGACCGTTGATAAATCAATGACCATTGGGAAGTCCATGTCCCATTAGAATTAAATGACCATTGACAAGTCAATGACCATGGATAGGTCAATGGCCATGGATAAGTCAATGACCATTGATAATTCAATGACCATTGATAATTCAATTACCATTGATAAGTCAATGACCATTGAGAAGTCATTCACCATTGAGAATTCAATGACCATTAAGAAGTCAATGACCATTGGGAAGTAAGTGACCATTGATAAGTTAATGACAATTGATAAGTCAATGACAATTGATAAGTCAATGACCATTGATAAGTCAATGACCATTGATAAGTCAATGACCATTGATAAGTCAATGACCATTGAGAAGTCAATGACCGTTGAGAAGTAAATGTCCATTGAGAAGTCAATGACCATTGAAAAGTCAATGATCATTGGTAAGTCAATGAGTATTTTTAAGTCAATTACCATTTATAAGTCAATGACCATTGAGAAATCATAGATCGTTGCGAAGTCAATGACCATTGAGATGTCGAAGACCATTGAGCAATCGATGACCATTGAGAAGTCAGTGATCATAGAGAAATCAAAGATCGTTGCGAAATCAATGAACATAGAAATGTGAACAATGGTCATATTGAGGTGATCGAATATTATTTAAAATAGATCAATTAGCAGAAGAGGTCGATGACCACCAATTGTTTAAGTGACTACCAACTGAGAGAAAATCAGTTTAAAGGAGGTTAATGACTATGGAGGAAAATGACAATTGATCGAAGATCAATAGCAAGTGATATAAGTTCGACGACCTTTGAGAATAAGTAAATCGCCAATGAGGTGAAGTCAATATCTATTAAAAAGGGTTCAAAGACCATATAGGCGGTAATGGACCTCTGAGAGGAGATGATTAATAATTGAGTGGAGTTCGAACATCATTGAGGTAAGGTAAACGATCTGTGAGGAGTGGTCAGTGATCATTGTGAAAATCAGTAATATTTTAGACGAATTCAATGTTTAGTGGTAAGAGGTAAATAGTCCATAAGGACAGAAGATAAACGACAATATTTAATACAATTACCATAGAGGTGAGATCAATAAGAATAAGAGATGAGAGGTCATTAACCATTAAAAGGATATAATCGCCCATGAGAGGGGATTGTAGACAATTGGAATGAGATAAATGACTAAAGAGGAGATGTCAATGAGATGACATATAATAACTTCTGAGCAAATATTAGTGACCATCTTTATTATTAAGAATAGGTCATAGATAATGAAAGGTAATGACTATAAAGAGATTAATGGGAATCGAGATGTGGTGAATGATCATTGAGGAGAGTTCAATAAGGACGGAGTAGAATTCTAGGATTATTAAAGAAAGGTTTATAATTAGTGATGATATATCAGTGATATTAAAAGAGATCTATGATCGTTGAGGTGACGTTAATGACCGTTGGGAGAAGGTTAATCTTCGCAGTGAGATATATAACAATCGACAATATTTCGATGAACATTGTCAGTGAGGAGAGGTCACTGAGGACATCAATGTCAATTGAAAGCAGATTAACGGCCAACGATATCAATAAATAACGATATCAATAAATAACAAGAAGCTCAATGACCCCTTGGAAGGATTCAGAAACATTCAAAAAGATCTAGATTATATTAATAATAATTGTGAGTTCTATGATCACTGGGGGAAATGGAGTTCGGTGACTGCAGTCATTAAAAGGAGATCAATAATAATCGATAGGTTAATAATCAATAATCATCATAATATGTGATTGATTGAGGTAAGGTCAAATAAGATCAATAGATTAATGACAACCGAGATGATATTATTAACATATGTTCGAAGGAAATGGTCGTTGATGAAGTTTGGTGACTGGAATCATTAAAAAAAGATTAATTGTCAGCGATAAGCAAAGAATGCTAAGCTTCTTCTAGAAAAGTGGTCAATGGCCACTGAGGTGAGGTCAAAAAAGATCAATAGATTAATGATATCGAAAGCACATCAAGGAGATCAAGAACATCAATAATTGGGAGGAACTCGAATATGAAGTAAGTGATAAGCGCGAGAGGTTAATGATCATTGAAAAAATTAAATAAAAAATAAATACTTCAGTCAAGTTCGATCGCCTTTGATATGAGGTAAATGATCAGTGATCATTGAAAAAACATCTATGACCATCGATAGAAAATCAATTTCCATTGATAGAAGATTAACCACCATCGAAGTCAAACTGAGCGGAGATCAATAACAATTGAGGCCGCCCTTGAGAGTTAATATCTTTGAAAGGAGTTACCGTTGACAAACGCCCAAGGACCTGTAAGAATAAATTAGTTATCATTTAAAGAAAATCAATTATCATTAAAGTGACCAACGACAACTAAAAGAGATTAATGGATATTGAAAGGATATTAATAAAAATTGGGAGCAGTTCTATGATCGGTGGGGGAAATAGCTAGTGACCCGAATTCGACGAATTTAAGCATAAAAAGGAGATTAATAACCATCGAGAGGTCAATGATCATTGAAGGGGTTAATAACAATGCTAAAATTCTTCTAGAAAGGAGATCAATGGATATTGAGCTAAGGTCAATTAGAGAATCTTAATCGTCACTGAGAGATCAGTATTAATTGTCCATAACAATTAACATAAATTCGATGGTGATTTAAAGGAGTTAAATGGTCTGCGGGTTGAGATCAACTAACTATTGAAAGCCGATCAATGACAATTTAGGAGATCAAATGTCCATTCAAAAGTAGAGCAAATGTCCATTTAAAAGAGATCAAGAACCACTGTGAGGAGATCAACAATTATTGAAAGAATTTCGATGATCATTGAGATGAGGTTAATGATCAGTGAGAGAGGTCAATGAGCATTGCAAAAAATCAATAATACTTCAGACAAGTTCGATGACAATTGAGATGTGGTACATAATCAGTGATAAAACATCTATGACAACCGATAGCTAATCCGTTGCCATTGAGAGAAGGGATCAATGAAGAATTTAAATCAGTGAAGATAGGTCAATAATCATTTCATGGATGTCAATGGTCATTGAAAGGAGATTAACGACTATTGAGATGGGATAGCTGATTATGACTAATGAGGAGGCATACATGACGCCTGATGACAGACAAGAATTACTGTCATTGGTGAAGAGGTTAATGACCAATTGGTACAAGGGACTGCGAACTGACAGAAAATCTATGGCCATTTACAGTAGGTCGACAAACATTGACAAGAGTTCAACGACCATTTGGACGATGACAATGTCCGTAGAAGCTAGATCAATTTATATCGGAGATAAGCATCTATTGAGAGGAATTAATTACCATAAACAACTGGACAGTGAAACTGATAAAGAGCCTAACGTTCATTGAAACGAGATAAATATCCATTGAAAACACCTCCATGCCCATTGACAGCAGACTAACTCCATTTGAGAGGAAGTCAATGACTGTTTAAAACGATGTCAACGGATTTCCATTTGTCTACACAAGAGTATATAGCTCTAATTATAATATTGTGTGTATTCGGACTCCATTAGCCGCATTCAGTTGGCTATATCCTTTGACGTTGACTGGAAATGAACGATTGGAAATGAACGAGCAAACAGCTTGGCTTCAAAGGGCAGAGAACTTCGAGTAACAAACTTGGAAAATTGGAAACCTTTCGAAGCCACGAAGGATGAGTTGAAGCACTGGGCAGTGATGGCTCACAAAACTGTGTGGAATAGAGCAACTGCAAAGATACTGTGGGGTGACCCAAATGAGAAGAAAACCAGTAGTTTTCTGAAACTAAACAAGATCGAGATTAGTAAGACGATAAGTGTTCTAACGGGACACTCAAGCTTACAGGTACATCTTCATCGCATAGGACTAGCAGAAAACGACGAGTGCAGGGCATGCAGGGAAAACATCGAAACGATAGAACATTTTCTGTGTCACTGCCCAGCTTTCACACATGCAAGATCCCGATATTTCGGTTCCGACATATTGCCAGACTTGACTCATCTCAGAGGATATGACTGGAAGATACTGAGAAAATACGTGTCTAGTACCGATTTTCTGTAATCCGTGGGGTATGAAAATCATAAATAAGGAGCGCACAACAGGCCCAACCACTGGCTTAAGTGTATGTCCATGGACATGAGACGTTTTAAACGTCTCCTCTATTCAACCTAACCTAACCTTGACGTTGACAGCAGGAAGCAAGTGTGCTGGGTTATACTTCGACTTCATTTTCTTTTCAATAATATTACATTTTCTTAATTTCTCCACACAAGAGTATATGGCTCCAAATATAATACTGTGTGTATTCGGTCTCAATTAGCCACATTCATTTGACTATTTCATTTGACATTGCCAGCAGGAAACAAGTATGCTGGGTTATGGAGGCAGCAATGCAATAAATATTAATATTCACGTCCATCACTCACACCAGACTCCATCCGTGCAGCGTTAAGCAATCGCTGTAGCCTTTTAAAAATTCTTTTGTTTTTTTTCTTCTTCACTGCGGCTATGACTGCTCATTGAGTCCATTCGGTTGATGCAGTTTGGGATTTTCCCGCCTCACAAAGTCATTGCGAGGAAATAGGTCATGAATTATTAATATTTATTGGAAAAACAAAAAGAATCGACTGTAGAAAATATTGACTTCTTTTGTATGGTGACATGTTTCTCGTGCCTTCAAGTCATGAGGACCGGCCGCCGTCCCCTCTGCGAACCCAAAGTTTGACCTGTTTCTGTGATTCAATAATGCGAAATTTTCTTGTTAAAATATTGTTATTTATTAATGAATAATTACGTTTTCATTTTCGCAAAATGTAAACAGAAATGTAAATAAATAAAATTTAATGTGTACGCGATTTTCCATTTATTGTTGTTTTTGTCGCTGTCGTTGTCGCAGTCGATACTGTTGTTCAATTCGATTCAGTTCAGTTTGGGGCTGTTTTTGCTAAAGATTTAACGAACTTAAATTAAAATTAATTTAAGCAATTAACACTTTGCTCATTGGTCACCGCAAAAGTTTACTATACTTTTGCCTTTACTGTTAACCATTATGGAAACAAATGCACCAGTGCATAACTCTCGACAGTGATGGTGCGAGGTATTATGACAAGTTGTAATATACAATTATTTATTTGAAAAGTTCAATAGAAATCAACATTTAAGAAATATTACAAAAATTTATTGATATTAACTTGAGGTCCATAGCTACTGACTTGAGGTATATCGCTATTGACTTGAGGTTAATAGCTTTTGACTTGAGGTCAATAGCTGTTGACTTGAGGTCAATAGCTGTTGACTTGAGGTCAATGATAATCTTAAGGTCAATAACTATTGACTTGAGGTCAAAAACTATTGACTTGAAGTTAATAACTATTGACTTGAGGTCAGTAACCATTGACATGAAGTCAATAACAATTGACTTGAGGTAAATAGCTGTTGACTTGAGGTCAAAAACTATTGACTTGATGTCAATGATGGTCGACTGAGGTCAATAACTGTTGACCTGAGTTCAATAACTATTGACTTGAGGTTAATAACTATTAACTTGAGGCCAGTAACAATTGACATGAGGTCAATAACAATTGACTTGAGTCAATAACCATTTACTTGGGGTCAAAAATAATTTACTTGAGGTCAATAACTATTTACTTGAGACCAATAAATATTAACTTGAAGTCAATAACTATTGATTTGAGGTCAATAATTATTAAATTGACGTCAATAAATATTGATTAGAAGTCAATAAATGTTGACTTGAAGTCAGTAATTATTGACTTAATATCTATAATTATTGTCTTGAGATCAATAAACAATGACTTTAGGTCAATGATGGTTGATTGTTGTCAATAACTATTGACTTGAGGTCAATAACTAATGACTTGAGATCAATAACTATTGACTTGAGGTCAATAACTTTTGACTTGAGATTATTAACTATTGACTTGATGTCAATAGCTATTGACTTGATGACGATAACTATTGACTTGATGACGATAGCTATTGACTTAAAGTCAATAATTATTGCTTTGAGGTCAATACTATTGACTTGAAGTCATTTACTATTGACTTGAGGTCAATAACTATTGACATGAGTTCAATAACTATTGACTTGAGGTCAATAACTATTGACTTGAGGTCAATAACTATTGACTTGAGGTCAATAACTATTGACTTGAGGTCAATAGTCATTGACTTGAGGTCAATTACTGTTGCCTTGAGGTCAATAACTGTTGCCTTGAGGTCAATACTGTTGACTTGAGGTTAATAACTATTGACTTGAAGTCTTTTACTATTGACTTGAGGTTAATAACTATTGACTTGAGGTCAGTAACTATTGACTTGAGGTCAATAACTATTGACTTGAGGTCAATAACTATTGAATTGAGGACAATAACTATTGACTTGAGGTTAATAACCATTGACTTGAGATCAATAACTATTGAGTTGAAGTCAATAATATTGTCATGAGGTCAATAACAATTGACTTGAAGTTAATAACTATTGATTTGTGGTCAGCAACAATTGACTTGAGGTCAATAATCGTTGATCGGTGTCTATGTCAATTGACTTGAGATCAATAACTACTGAATTGAGGTAAATAACCATTGACTTGATGTCTATAATGGTAGAGGGAAATAATGGCCGATTGGGGCCATTGACTTGAGGTCAATAACAATTGACTTGAGGTCAATAACTATTGACTTGAGGTCAATAACTACTGACTTGAGGTCAATAACTATTGACTTGAGGTCAATGACTATTGACTTGAGGTCAATAACTATTGACTTGAGGTCAATAAATATTGACTTGAGGTCAATAACTATTGACTTGAGGTCCATAACTATTGACTTGAAGTCAGTAGCTATTGACTCTATTGGCTGAAGGTCTATAACTTAAGTAATTAAGGTCAATAACTCTTGACTTGATGTCAATAACTATTGACTTGAAGTCAACAACTATTAAATTGAGGTCAATAAGCATTGACTAGTGGTCATTTGCATTTGACTTGAGGTCAACATTCATTGACTTGAGGTCTATCTATATAGGTCTATAACTCACATAAATATTTCTAAAGTCAATAACCATGATTGACTTCACAATCATTTGCCCGACTATTGTATCGTCGTGTGAGGGTGTAAGAGTGTTAATAATTTCCACTCTACAGAAATAATACAATTCATGCACATCACAGTTGGCCGATTGCTTGGTCCGTCTGTCGTTTACTCTTGTGCGGTTAACACTGGGCATTCGTGGAATTCATTCGCAACAAACCTGATATTCGTATGCATGTTTGGTTAATGATGCAGCATCCCTTTACACCACGGACATGTTTGGCTGATCGCAACATTTCCAAGTTGCAGTCAATGCATTTGCATTCAGGCCAGCGTGCCCGAGAAGCACAGGGCAATGCGTTGATAACATTGGTTACGGCATTGCCTTCAGCATTGTTGGTCATTTTTAATGACACGTTCAGAGTTTTTTTTCGTGATGTGTGTGATTCATTGGATTCGTCGTCGCTTTTTGCTGTTTAACCAATTATAAAATATTTTAAATTTGTATTATCGCCATTTTTTGCCTCTTTGCACTTCCGGTCTGTGTCCTGACGTCCCGTCGCGTGGCATAACGCCCAGTCCGTCCGTCCGTCTGTCAGCATCTCTGTGCATTGTTGTTGCAACACTCTTATGCGAGGGCGTTAGCGAATGTTTGATTGTTGGAGTATTTTCTTTTTTGTTTGATTTTTTCGACGATAGTTTATTAACGAATTCAGCTTCATTAGCATTCAATGATTGCTGGTTGGGTTTTTTATTATCTCTTTTCCTTTCGTCCTTTCCGGCTTTTTTGCTTTGCGGTTCTGTTCCTTCATTCTTTCACTGATTGATTTTCCAGTTATGAATTTTAATTTTCTCCATCCCTTATGCGATGCGGTTTGATTTTCAATCAGTAACAAAAAAGCCAGAGATCCCACAAAAAAAACTCAAATGATGGTAATTATTTTTAATCTTTTGTCTAATTGAAAAAAAAACGGAGTGATTGTTGTTGGTGTGTCAAAACGATGCTTGAGGAATTGAAATTATGTTATTTATAACATACGATTTTAATGGCTCTGGGGTTATGACAATATTCCTAATAATTAGTATCTATGTATGCAACTGGATGATGTTGGTTTATATATGTATACGATTTTATAGCATTCCAAAATGACCAATGAACGCCGTTTAAATATATTTAACTATTTAAATCGGCCAACATGCATAGTTTTTTTCCTTATCCTAAGTGTCCTGCTGTTTGGTTTAGGAGTCCTTTTGTTGAACAACAAAAGAGGTCGGTTTCGTATCCTTCGTCATAGGATATGCAGATTTGCTTTATCAGAATGTTTGTAACTCAGAATTATACTTTCAAGTATGTTCTGAGAAAACTTGGATTCAGATTGAAAAATTAAATTCTGCGATAACTTTAAAGAACTTAAGTGCCCATCTCAAATGTGAAGATGAAGACCAATGTGAAGCACAAACTTCAAAAGAATACCGTAATCATATGGAAAATATGTTATTTATGAATTAAATAAGCGTATTTGGGAGAAACCTCTATTGGGGGACTGTAACAAAATAAGAACCGAATTGGATAATTCTTACTGTAATAAATTATTGAATTAATAAAATACCAACTGCAAAGTGGGATCGACCCCTATAGAGGGACTACAACCTCCATATATATGTTCGTTCCGATTTGGCTTCTAAAGCCTATAGAATGTGTATTATACACCAGATCAAGGCAAAAATGTTCAGAGACAAGTCTCTTTACCCATTTATAAAGACTAGTAAACTTAGTGGAAATCGGTTCAGATTAAGATATAGCCCCCTTATATATGTTCCTTCCGATTTGGCTTTTAAGGCCTATAGGAGGCGTATTTTTTACCAGATCGAGGTAAAAGTTGGCAGAGACAAGTATTTTCACCCCCATATATACTTACATATATGTTCCTTCCAATTTGGCTTCTAGGACCTATAGAAGGTGTATTTTACACCAGATCGAGATAAAGAACAGCAGAGACGAATCACTTCAACCTTTAATAAAGACTACTAATTTTAGTGGAAATCGATTCAAATTAAGATATAGCCCCACATACCGCTTCCTTCCGATTTTTATTCTAAGGCCTATAGGAAGTGTATTTTTTTTTACCAGATCGAGGTAAAAATTGGCAGAGACAAGTATCATCACTAATTAATAATGACTAATTTTATTGGAAATCTGTTCAGATTTAGATATAGCCCCCATATATACTTATACGTTCCTTCCAATTTGGCTTCTAAGGCCTATAAAAGGTGTAATTTACACCAGATCGATGTATAAATCAGCAGAGGCGAGTCACTTCACCCATTAATAAAGACTACCAATTTTGCCCGATTCCCCATCCGACGTACCGTTAAGGAGCTAGAGCAAAAATAAACTTTCCGTTCAGATTTAAAAATGATGCTAAGTCCATTTTTTTTTAATCCAAAAAAACACTTTCCAGTCGGCCTACGACCTTGACACCCATGATCAATATTTTAGCTCTCGTTAAGAGCTATCTTTTGCCGTTGACCGATTGTGGCTACGTGCCACATAGCAAATGAAACAATTGAATTGTTGCGAGAAAAGTTTGTAGATTCGATTATTTCAAGAAATTGTGATATTGAATGGCCTCCAAGAAGTTGTGATTTAACTCCATTAGACTATTTCTTGTTAGGTTATTTGAAGCCATTAGTCTTTTGAAATAAACCAGACTCTCTTCAAGCTTTATAAGTCAATATTAAACGTGCCATTCATGATACGTCTTGATTTAGTGGAAAAAGTGCTCGAAAACTGGGTTCATCGAATTCGTTGTATTTAGAACTTAATTGTATCGATTGTACTTCACATTAAATAAAAAACTTTTTTTTTCAAAGAAATCTTATCGCTCTTAGTGGAAAGCACTGTAGTTTCAAATTTAGACCAAATTATATTATTCTGCCCTATCAAGATGGTTTATTCCTTCCACTGTGCATCGATTGGGGATATAAGAAAGGTGGTTGAGTTTGATGTGCACACGCTTTCTTGCTGATCCTGCTATACCTTGAGTTCTGTCCGGAAGTTCCTGGGGAAATATTTGTCGACTTGTATGTTTTGTGACTTCTCGCCTAATCATCAATGACTATCATTGCTGTTGTCGGTTTCAATGGTTCTACATATATATTTACAATAAAACGCATGTAAAATGTAATCCGAGGCTTATTATTTGCGTTTTAAGTCTTCCCGTGAAGAAGTTTTAAACAATCCTGAAAAATAGGTTTACAGTATGACATTAGTCAGGATCTGTGGAACCAAGAACAATGAAACCATTACGAAAAAGTCAAATTCGGACGGAACCTACTATACCCTACACCACCCTGCCAGTGCAGTATAAGCACAAGGGAGATAGATCGAGATCTGCACCGCTTTAATTCAAATTCGGCTGTGTTCATTTTTAGATCAAGAAACATATCTGTGCCAAATATATTAATGATTTGATTTAAAATACTGCTTTTATGGGTCTTAGAGCCAAATCGAAATGACCATATGTGGGCTTTTTCTAAATCTGAACCGATTTTCACTAATTTAAATAGGGATCGTCCTTGGGTCAAACATTTTCAGTGACGGATGACAAAGAAACTCCTGTTTACGAACTTTTATAAAGATTGGATGTAAAATTCAGTTTCTATAGCGCTCAGGCAATAAATCGGAAAGTACGTATGTATAAATATAGCTGCTTTATATAAATCTTAACCGACTTTTCCATATTCGGCACTGTTCTTCCTTGTATCAAAAAACTCCTATCTACTAAATTTCATAATATTTGGATTTAAAATTCAGTTTCTACAGCACTTATAAACCAACTGGATGAAACGTATATATGGAAGCCTTATCTAGTTCTGAGTCTATTTGCTTCAAATCTGGCAATGTTCTTTCATGTACCAGGAAACTTATCTGTGCCAAATATCGTAATGATTGGAGGTAAAATATAAGTACAGTTTTTACAGGGCTTAGCTGTCAACTCAAAATGAACATATACTTATATATGGAGGCTATATCTAAATCTGAATATGAAATTATTTGGTGTTTCAGTTTGGTTTATGAAACATATTCGGGTGTAGAGTTTCCTACAGATTGTTTAAAAACTTTGGCTTCTATAGAGCATAGAGCTGATCCGACTTTCAATAATCTTTGTCGCCTTTGTGGCGAAAATAAGTGTTTGCCAAATTTCATAGTTATTAAAGCATAATTGCGACCTATACTTTGGTAACAAGAATACATCTACAGACAGACGGACGGACAGACAGTCGGATAAAGCTAAATCGCTCAGAAAGTGATTCTAAGCCGATCTGTAAAATATACAATGGGCATATCTCACCTCTTTTGGGTATTACAAAGAAAAGCACAAAATCATAATACCCTTTACCATAGTGTGGTGTAGGATTTACAAAAGTTTAAATAGATACCATCCTATATGAGTGGGAACTCGTATCGACATTTAGCTGTTAGGATAAATGAAATGTTATTTAATATATATTGTAGGTTAGTTACAAATCGGCTTTGCTAAACCTAACCCCTTTTTAAGCCACGTTTCTATTGAGTTGTCCTTTTTTGCAAGTACCATTCACTGTTTATTCAAAAAGCTTATCAGGAATAACGAACGTATGTAATGCAAATGTATGCCACGATAAACATGAATGTTCGCACACACACACACACACACACACACTCGCACTGTTGTGTGTTGTATTCGTATTTGAATATTTACTCGTATAACGTTTGGGGAAATTGTATTTGAAATTGAAAAATTGCTCTTTGAACCGGCGAAAAAAACGACATTTAAGAGGTCACTGAAATAAACTACTGCACCGGTTTGAGTTATACAAAGAGAAAAAATAAGATAAAATTAAATATACAAAAATAGCAAATGAAAATTATTATGAACATTTCATATAACATGACAAAATATATTTTACTATTGTTATTTATTAATAGTAAAATATATTTGATATTATTAATTTAACAAATATTTTAAATTTAATACAAAATGCAAAATTGTAAACAGATTTTCTTTGAGTGTTTTTGATTCATTTAATCTTAGATAGTTTTCACATTTTGTTTTTATTGTTTTGTCGTTCAGCACTACCACTCGCTGAGTTATCCTTACCTTTTTTCACACACACACACTCAACGCACATATATACACTCTCAGTGCAGTAGTGTATGCTAATGATCCTAAAGGAAACGGAAGTGATATTTAGGGATCGTTGTGCCCCCCAGCGGTAACCAACAAAAACCTCGCTGACAGACTTTACTCGTTGCATGACGGGGGACTAAGGGTTGGCTTGGCACCTTCTTTCACTCCTGCGGTGACTGGAAAAGGTTAAAAAAAAAGAAAACAAATATATATATCTTTATACAACAAAAAAACGAATGCAACGCAAAGCTATTTGACCACTGCCATCGCCAATTCCTGTGAATATGCATAAACAAATATTTCATTTTGTACTCGTGCTAAGCCCTACAATATCAGGGTAAATGTCATTTAAATACAAAATAAAATAATAAAAAATATAAATATTTTGCCGCTGCCATTGCTGCTGTTGGTCAAATACAGTTATCAGTTATTTATTGCTATTGTTTGTTTTTGTTTTTTCGTTTTTCGCCATATACATATCACATCTGTTTATGTTTGGATTTAATTGAAAAGTGAGACATAAATATTCAACACTTAGAATAACTAACTAATTTTTAGTGAAATGGAACTGCGTGTTTTGATAATAAAATTCAATAGATAAAAACATTGAATAATACCACTTCTGTGGTATTGTGAACGTTGTAAATTCAAGGGCGTTTTATTTATTAAAGTAAATTCCAATATACATAAAGTAAATAATTGAGGTTGCATGATTTTGACAGGTTTTCCAAAGAAATCATAATCGTTCATTCCGTGTCAAACCGAACGATTTTTCGGAAAAAATCTGGTCGACATTTCCGATTGTCTTGAAAATTTTCATATGCGTTTTACTATGGAAAAAAATCATCTTGTAGTAGGCGAGAAAAAAAAAATCTGAAAAATTTGGGAAAATATCCGCAAAGGTGTATTTTCGAAGTTATGTACTATGTAAACGCGTGGACGGAATTTTAGAAATGAAGGCTCGTTTGTAAGTTCGTGACTTGTACTTTCAAGTACATATATTAATAATGGTTAATTTACAGTTTTTAAATGCATCAGTTGCATATGCAACTTTATTTTGCATCCTGCACATCAATGACATCAACTAAAAATTTTGAAGAAAAATTATTCGTGTAGCCTCATGTGTCCTAAACGGACCTAATAAATTTCTAGATGGTGTTCAGCCTCGTTCTTTTTTAAAACAACACTTACTAAAAAATGCCAACGATTTTTCTTTAGAAACTATGAAAAATAGTGAAATCACAGAATAAACAGAATCCTTTCAATAAAAAACAATTTCGATTCCAGATGTTGAAGTAACAACAGCTGTTCTTCAACAGCAGCGCCCCTATCTTCAGTTTCAACAACGATGCAGCTGCAATTCATTGCTTCTAACGCCGTCATGGTGATGGTAACACCGCCGTTTTTTAAATCAGTTCACGACTCACCCGCTTATGGCATACTGCCAAACCGCTACGGCTCACGGCCAAAATCAAATAATAAAATAAATATAAATAAACTTTGTGTTTTTCTTTTTTTTAAGTCCCGTCATCATGGCGTGGATTTAAACACCAGACATTTTAAGTAAAACTGCTATTATACTCGTATATGTCAGCTACAGGTAGTGCAACTTATGAACCTTAAACCCGGAATTAATGAATGAAATTTCTTATTAATAAATTAGTGTAATTCAGCGCCTTACAGAGATAAGTCGATTTTCTGAAAAATATTATAAAGTTATATTTCGAAGTATGAGTAAAGGGTAAAAAACTTTTCAATGTGTAAATGTTCCCGACAATTCCTGCTGCATCTGCGGAAAATATGTAATTAAAAAAATCGACGTGCGTTTAGTAAAATAATAGATGAAATATATGTGTAATATTTTGGTATACGAGTTAAAAATATGAACGAACCGTGGACACCTAGTATTTTGTGTAATTCGTGCCATGTAAATCTCACTCGATGGACTAGTGGAAGAATGCGGTAAGTACTTTAAAATTAATGTATTACAATTAGAGTGATCAAAACCGGTTTAAAATAAACCGGCCCACCGGTTTTTTGCTTCCACCGTCCCCGGTTTTTCTCAAAATCATGAATTTCGAACAACCGGTGCAACCGGTTTTTTCGTTTGTTTCCACCGGTTTTCCGGTTTTTTATTATCACTAATATATTAAAAATTATTTACAACTTTATATACAAAATATCACAAATTAAGATAATAATATGAAAGATCTCCTTATATGGCATAAAAAGACTCGGCAACTTTGCTAGAATCCGAAGCCATTCACCAATTTCTATACAAATTACAAAAATTTAAAGAAAATAAATGATTCATACGCGCAGAAGTTATGTGAAAAGTAAACGCATTCTCCCACTTCCAAACCGAAACAAAAACAAGTAAGAACATTTCAATTGGGTAAACCGACTAGTGTATACTCTTACATATTTATACACCCACCTGTACTAAAGTGTGTAAATAAAATATATATGTATAAAGATTTAGTACCTCTATTAAATATTCTATTTAATACCCCGAAATATTAATATTTTCTTGACTGAACTACATAAGGGGAATTTCATGTCAAGTGAGTTAATTTTTAAAAGGGATGTCTTCTGTCGGGATGAAAATTGCACCAAGTAGCCCTATCAGATAGTAGTTATGAGACACAATTCCAACGAGATCGGTTAAGGACTTTCCGAGTTGAAGGGTGTCAAATATTGACATTTTTGTCAAACGGTTGTTTTTCCCATTTTAAATGCTAAAATGTTTGTTTGAACGTTAATTTTTTTTCAGAGGTTTATATTTATTTTGATAGATCAACAGGTCGCATCCCATTAATAGGTCACAAAGCTTTTAAAGGAAATTATCTAAGCTTTCTTTTGAGCAAAAAAATCAAAAATTAAAACATAGGCTTTTACCAAAATTTCAAAAAAAGTTAAATTTTGTAAAAAGGTAATGCAAATATATTTGCTAATTTTTTTAAAAGGTTGAAGAAAGGACTATCGATAACACTTTTGGAAAAAGTTTCTAAATACAATAGCTAATTAGTTATAAGTATGAGATAAAAGGACCGTTTGACTCAAATGACAATATTCATCACAATCCAACTCATAACTACTATCCAACTGGACTAAATTTGGTGCAGGATTCCTGATCAGAAGACATCGCTTCTAAACATTTAATATTAAACATCGCCTTTTTTGTTATTAAATATTAAAACGTTTTTCAAACGGCAATTTTCATACTGTTTTGTTATGCAGAAAAAAACCGGTTCTACCTGTTTCCCCGGGTTTCTTCGAAGAAAAAAACCGTCCACCGGTTTTTTTATAACTTAAATAAACCATCCACCGGTTTTTTATTTTTTCAAAAAAACCGGTTTTTTGATCACTCTAATTACAATGTTTTGTGGAATAAAACGTTTTAATTTTAGACTTCACGTGCAATTTGGAATGCCAATGATTTGGAGACAACCATTCATTCACGATACGGATTGCTAATTTTGCCTAAGTTAATAGATTGGAGTAGGAAGTTCCAAGTATAGCTAACAGCCTAATTAGGGAAACATCAAGTTCAACTGAGTACTCAACTCTGAGCGATTCAAGTTTGAGCCAGAAGTCATTAACTCAGTTTTCGAACAGACCAAAGATAAGCCAGAACTACTTGCGTCTGGGATGAAACAGTACAATATTTTGGCCCTAGATGTTAACATATCATAGTATAGAGTCCGTGATATACTTTACAAACAATTTTATACAACTGTGGATAACAGATGCTTTTGCAAATCAAACATACAATTTAAAGGAATGGCGGTTACTTGTTGACAGCAGTAAAGAAAGTTTGAAAGCAGTACTATTACACAACGGAAATCAGAAACCGTCGATTCCCATTGTTCATGCTGTCAACACTAAGGAATCATACGAAACAATGGCTAAATTGATAAAATACATAAAATATGAACATGACTGGAAAATTTGTTGCGATTTAAAAGTAGTTGGTAAGTTATGCCTCTGGGATAGGCTCTTTAAAAATTTTGTAAAAGCCTTAAGGAAAGATTACAATTCACTTTCATATTTAAAAAGTTTATTTAAAAGTCTTTCTTTTCAAAAAATCGAAGAAGGAGTTTTTGGTGGGCCAAAACTAAGGAAACTGATGAAAGGTGTAAATTTCGATTCATATTTGACTTCGAATGAAATTGCAGCATGGAGGTCGTTTAAGCTTGTAGTTTCAAATTTCCTTGGATCCAATAAAAGCCCGCAATATGAAACAAAGATTAATGATTTGTTAAAAAATTATGAAACAATTGGTTAGAAATATATTTTCCTATATTTATGTATATAACACATATGTATGTATTCATCTTACTTATTTTTCGCTTTATGTATTCCAACAGGTGTAAATACGTCTCTCAAAATTCATTTCTTTCATTCTCATTTAAACTTTTTTCCCCGAGAATCTTGGCGACGTAAGTGACGAACATGGCGAAAGGTTTCACAAAGAAATGAAGTCCATCGAGCGGCGCTACCAAGGGCACTAGTATGAAAGCATGATGGCATATTATATTTGGTTCCTCATTTGAGAAACCGATTCCGAAATCTACAAACGTCAACAAAGAACTGACAAATACTTATAATGAAATTGTACATGTAAATAAACTCAAATATACATAAAATAAATAAAAGTAACAAATAAAATCGGTATTTAAACTGAAAATAAAAAAAAATATTTTTTGAAATTCTCTTACCCTACCAAAAGGGCTATAATTTCTAATTTTACCATAGACTTTTTTCAAATAGGCATTATTTTCTTCGCTAGAATACAAACTTTTAGAAAATAAAATAATTTTTTCGATTTTTTTTCTATTTTTTATGTTTTTTTCGCCAAAGAATTTTTTATTTTTTTTTTTAAATCTACTTTTTCGAATATGTTTAATGACTGTTACTAAACCACTGTTTTTAAATGAAAGAAGTATTTTCAACATTTGTAGCCCACATTAATAGCTTCAATTTAACGTATAAGTCGACCTTATCGGGCATATACTCCAAAAATTATAGTGCAAATACTATACAAATATGACAATAACAATACAATAATACAAATACGACAATAATAGCATTTTTAATAACAATTTTTTAAAACTAAATTTATCCATAAAAAAATTTTTGGTTTTGATTTTATATAACAGTATGCAGCAATCTATACAAAAAAATAATTTTTAGGTCTAGGACACAAACAATTTTTTTTTGTTGCATAGTGTAACTAATGTTGCGTTAAATCGATTCTAGTGAAAATGGGACACATCGGCCAATGTTTTGATATAGCCCTCATATCGATACTTCCATTCAAAAACATGGTAAGGCAGTTACAACAGTTAGTTTTTCAGGAGAGGCGATCAAAGTTTTATGTAATTTTTAATAATACTTAGAATTTAAAAATGAAATATACCTGAAAACATGCTAAATCGACTTAGCATGTTTTGGCATGTAGAAACCGAATAATTGGTCCATGTCCATTGATACAACCCTCATAAAAGGTCCCTTTCGATTTGACATCTTGGGGGAGTAGAGAATGAATTAAAATAAACATTCTGGCTGAAATTGTTAACGTTACATTCTAAATTTTCCAGTTCCATTAATTGTAAAAATTTACCATATCGGTTCACGTTTTGATATAACCGCCATAGGTCCCAGACGAATTTGGCGTAAAGATTCTACATTTTTTAACGAATGTGCCTGGGATTTCGAAACTTGTGCATTGATTTGGAAATAATTTTGGAGTGTATTATTCAGTCGAAAGAAAACTTCATATGAGAGGTATATAAATGTTAACCGATATGACCCATTATTTTAGAAATTATTGTATGTCAATTAATGTACTTATATAATATTAAAATATAAGCTTGATCGTTAAAAAAATGGGTACCATTTTTGGAAGTTTAAAATGTTAGCGCCTCGAAGACAAATCCAAAGAGAGTTCTTTCTTTCAAAATGTGGACAGATATTTATGTCATATTTCCATTAGGAACTACTTTAGTCAGCTAACACTGCTTTTAGGGCTTTGGGAATTCATATCCGAAGGGAGATAAACAGAAGCTGTCACTACAGTCGGATTGATTAAAAATTTGGCTTCTACGACAAAAGTCACGCAAATCGGAGGTGGCCTTTGTAAGAGGCACATGCAAAAAGGGAGGTACGTCTAAATCGACTCAAAATCAATTAGAACAATAAACTATGGAACAATTCTATTACCTAATTGAACATTATAGAAAAAATGCACAATCATAATTGTACCCGGTACTACTGTGGGTATTCTGCATTCAATTAAATATATCAAATACTTGTAGAAATTATAATATGTTCTACAGAATACAAAAATTATTTTATAATTATTAACTACTGGATGTCAATTGCGTTTTATTGTAGTTATACAATCATACAAACTCCGATCTTTCTAAATAAATCAAAACAATTTTCAATCAATATCAAATAAATAATTTCCCCAATTTCCAGATAAAGTGTAACATTGAATTAATGGAAATTGCTAATACTCGTAAATATTAATGTGAGCTATTATTGTCAATTACAAGGAATTTAATTAAATTTAAAACATAATAAGTTAAATTGATTTTATATTGTTCCATTTATAGCAATGCTGCGTGTATTCTGTTTTCCCCAAAAATGAATATAAAATTCCCTCCTTTGGCTTTTGGAAAAAACAACAAAACAGAATCAGCATAAACAATAGGCTGAAAATCCTTTTATTGCGAATGTACATGTACACACTTATGTACAAGGCTTTAATCAGGATACAAGCGAGCGTTCGACATATAAAAATCGCAATTAATTTTGATGCGCTTTAGCGCTTTCTGACATTGATGAGTGTCAGTTTAATATCAACAACGCCTAATAATACCACATTTAACATATGCCAGGACATCACATCCTAATGTTGCTGGTTCTGATGCTCCTGTTTTCATTTTAGCTGGAGTCTGTCATTGGTCGCCCAGAGGCGGCGTAAAGGACTAAGATTGGTCAATAAAGTGGCCTTAAAAATGATAATTTCAATCGAATTTTGCCTTAATAAAAATAATTGTTAGCGCCAAGAATAAAACCAGTAAGGAAAGGCAGAACGTCGGGCGGGGCCGACTATATAATACCCTACACCTCCCTAACAATGCGATAAGGGTCATTGCCATAATAATTTGGAATAATTGGTAAATGGGTAGAAACATATTATCTAATTCTGAAACGATAATCGCTAAATTAAGCAATATTCGTTCCTAAATTGAGAAACATCTTTCTGGAAAATTTTAATGATCAGAAGTAAAATACAACTTCTATAGCGGTTTGATACCAAATCAGGAGGAACAATCAATATAAATCTGAACGGATCTTCCCTGAATACTCATTCATGTAAAAAGACCTCCTTCTGTCGAATTTCGTACTGATCGCATATAAAATACAGTCTCTACAGCGCCTACATGTCAAATCGGGGGTAACGTATATATGGGGGCTATATCTAAATCTGAACCGATTTCTTCCAAATTTAACAGTGTTCATTCATATAATAAGAAACCTCTTTCTGCCGAATTTCATACTGATCGGATATAAAATAACATTTTTACAGCGCTTACAAGTCAAATCGGGGGTAACGTATATATGGGGGCTATATCTGAATCTGAACCGATTTTCTCCGAGTTTAGCAGTATTCCTTCATGTAATAAGAAACCTCTTTCTGCCAAATTTTGCACTGATCGGATATAAAATAACATTTTTACAGCGCTAATATGTCAAATCGGGGGTAATGTATATATGGGGGCTATATCTAAATCTGAACCGATTTCTTCCAAATTTAACAGAGTTCATTCATGTAATAAGAAACCTTTTCCTGCCGAATTTCATACTGATCGGATATAAAATAAAGTTTTTACAGCGCTTACATGTCAAATCGGGGCTAACATATATATGGGGGCTATATCTAAATCTGAACCGATTTTAACCAAATTCAATAGGGATCGTCCTTGGGCCAAAAAAAGATATGTGTAAAGTTTCGTCGAGATCGGACTATAATTGCGACCTGTACTTTGATTACAAGAATACATGCACAGACGGACAGACAGACAGACAGACGGACATAGCTAAATCGACTCAGAAAGTGATTCTAAGTCGATCGGTATAATAAACGACTTTTCTTTTTGAAGTATTTGTATGCACTGGTATTAAACTTAAAGCTGTTAACTTTTGGTACAAAATAGTCCATTTGTGTAGGATGTACCGATAGGGGCGTGCCGCTAACTTTTCTCTGGGCTCTAGCTACTATAAAAGCATTACACTGTACAAAATTTCAAGTATTTGTGTGAACTGATATTAAAGCCATAATCCGTTAACTTATATAATATAATAATATAACAATTAATTTAAAAATATATATATTAAATACAAAATAATAAAAAATTTAATATAAAAAACTAAAAATTATTATCATAAATAATATAAAAAATAATTAAAAAATATTGCAGGGACACACAAACAATCTCGAACTCAATAGCTCAAAGCTATGAAAAAATATATAAAATATGAAAATTATATCACAAATAATATAAAAAATAAGTTAAAAAATAATACAAAATAATACAAACAATAATAAAATAATAATATAAAAATATGGTACAAAATAATATAAAAAATGTTATAAGAAAATACAAACATGTAAAGGTTAAGTTCGGCCATGCCGTATCTTATATGCCCTCCACCATGGAAGGCATTCAATTATATTACTGGAAAAATCTTTGGATATGGAGCAAATCATGAAACAATCCTTTTTGTTTAAACAAATTATTAAAAAAATAGTAAGGAAAGACAGAATGTCGGGCGGGGCAGACTTTAATGTAATAATACCCTACACCTCCATAACAATGCGAAAATGGGCATTGCGATAAGAATTTGGCAGTATTCATACAGGTAATATAAAAACTCTCTCTGCCGAATTTCGTACTGATCGGATATAAAATACGGTTTCTACAGCGCATACATGACAAAACGGGTGAAACATATATATGGGAGCTATATTTAAATCCTGACCGATTTTGACCAATTTCAATAGGGATCGTCCTTGGGCCAAAAAACAACACTGTGATAAATTTCATCATAATCGGACCATAAATACGACCTGCACTTTGATTACAACGATACATCTACAGAGGGACGGACAGACGGACGGACGGACAAACGAACATGGTTAGATCGACTCAGGAAGTGATTCCAAGTAGATCGGTATAATAAACGATGGGTCTATCTCTTCTCCTTCTGGGTGTCACAAACAAATGCAGAAACTAATAATATTCTGGACCCCAGGGTGGCGAAGGGTATAAAAATGAACGCTGAAAATGTGGTATTTATGACTTAAATTAGCATATTTGAGAACTAGATCTACACGGGGACCACAACAATATAAAAATTGATTTGTATAAATTTTATTGAGATGTATTCTTGCCAAAATTGAAGACAAACTGCAAAGTTTCTGCTAAAATTTGTAGAAAATGTGGTGTTTATTGCTTAAATAAGCATTTTTGGGAGCGACATCTATAGGTGGACTATAACAAAATATGAACTGATTTAAAAAAATTTTACTGCGATGGATTCTTGTCTTAGATAAATACAAACTGCAAAGATTCAGTTAATATGCTTAGAAAATATGGTATTTATGGCTGAAATACATATATTTGAGAGCGACCTCTTTAGGGTGACTATAACAAAATATGAACCGATTTGTAAAATTTTTGCTGAGATGAATTCTTGTCAAAATAGAATGCAAACTGCAAAGTTTCTGCTAAATTACATTAAAATTGGTGGTATTTATGGCTCAAACCCCGTATTTTGGAGCGACCTCTATAGGGGAGCTATATCAAAACATTGCCCGATATGGCCCATTTGCAATCCCTAACAACCTGCAATTATAAAAAAATATTTCTACCAAATTTGATCAACCTAGCTCTTTTATCCGTGACTACAACAGACGGACGGACGGACAGACGGACATGGCTAAATCGTCTTCGAATTTTACGATGATTTAGAATATATATTCTTTATGGGGTCTCGGATCAATATTGAAAGGTGTTGCAAACGGAGTGACAAAATGAATATACCCCCATCCTATGGTGGGGGGTATACAAATATTGATTGGATGATATTTTTCACGAGTCAGATTCAATTAAAAAATTCTCATATTCACTTCAGTCAAATTCATTTCAAAATATATTATAGCTTTCTAATAATAATGCTGAATTTAAATTGATAATTTTAAAGGAACAATTTTGAAAAAATTCTGAAATCTCAGCAAATTTCGAGTTAAATTGCGACTTGTACTTAACGAATCACCTTTTGAGTCGATTTAGCCATGCCCGAGTACGAGTATTCTTGATCAAAGTGCAGGTCGCAAATATGAAGCGATCTTTACGAAAATTGATACAGAAGCATTTCTTAGACTAGGGACGATCGCTATTTAAAACGAGACATATAGGTCCATATTGTGATATATGCCCCATATAAAGGTCACCACCGATGTCAGTTCTTGACGCTCTCGAGTATCATTATACCCTCCACCATAGGATGGGGGGTATATTCATTTTGTCACTCCGTTTGTCACTCCGTTTGTAACACCTCTAAATATTGATCTGAGACCCCATAAAGTATATATATTCTTAATCGTCGTAAAATTCTAAGACGATTTAGCCATGTCCGTCTGTCCGTCCGTCCCTCCGTCCGTCCGTCCGTCTGTGGTAATCACGCTACAGTCCGCAATAATAGAGCTAGGTTGATCATATTTGGTACAAATACTTCTTATAGTTGCAGGTTGTTTGGGATTGCAAATGGGCCATACCGGTTTTCGGTGTTATTTACTTTAGGTTTGAGTTATTTTGTGAGGTCACATGCTATCCATGGTGGAGGGTATATAAGATTCGGCATGGCCAAACTTAACGCTTTTACTTGTTTTTCAATTCATCTGGCTGAAATTTAGGAATTCATAATTTATATTAGACCTATTCGTATCTAGTAAAAATGGGGCAGATCAGTCCACAGGGGGCAACATCGCCTTTTTTGATATATTTGAATCGAAAGAAAATATATTTGGAACACAATTTTTTTTAATATTATATATTTCTGAGCAAAATATTTGTTTGAATACAAATAAAATTATTGTTTAGGAATTTCTCGAAACATATATATTTTCAAGAAAATATTTTAAAAAGATTTTCGAAACTTTCGTTGAATTTTTCGAATTTTAGTTTTAATTTTTTTTTGTTTTCGAATTGAACCTCCCTGTTATGATACCAAATTAGATTTTAACTTCTGTTTTAAATCAATCATTTAAAATTTCTGAGTATTCCAAGCCATCATTAGTTGTCAATCCCCCAAGTAATATGTTTCGATCCAAGATTATACGATTTCAATTATTACTATTTATTATTTTTACGACATGAAAAATTTCTAAAAAATTGACTTTGAATTACTGAAAAATTTAACACAATTTCTTAAATGCAAATAAATATTTGTTTCGGAAGAAATAGTCAAAAATAAACACATATTGGGATGTAAACAAAGATTTGTTTAGAACAACATATTCCCAAATATATCATTTTTGTGTGTACGAAATATTATATGTTTAGAGTGTACCCTAAACATATATATGTTTCAAGCCGAATATGTTTGGGACAAGACACTACAGAAGCGATTATTTTCATATATACATTTACTAAAATTCACAAAAAATTAACAATGAGATTTGACACTATCGTGATATATAATTTAAAAACAGATCAATGTGAACTGGATATAGCCTGGATAACTTACCAATATTTTATTAAGGCCCTATAGAAGGCCTTTTACACTTTTCTCAATACAAGTAAATGCGTTTACGCAACACCCTTTTAGCTCAATTTGATAACTGTACCTCCCCTCTCCTCTCTTGACTCCCTTGTGGAGTTCTGTGCGTTTATAATGTTTAGATTTTTTTTTGGTTTATTTCTTCCGCTGTTGTGTTCATCATCAACATCATTGTTGTTGTGTAATTAAAATTATTGTTATTTATATCATATGGTTGGTTGTTTTTCGATTCATCACCACATATCCTTGAGCCGGCCGAACACCAGTACTCCATCAGTTCCGTTATCACCAGAAGGACTTTTGTATATTTATATTATACGAGTATATTTTGTACTATATTCAATCTACAAAATTAAATTCATGTCCGCCCTGACTGTAGGTTCTAACGACAAACCCCATTTTTGTGGCGTTTCGGTTTGGGGCATATTCGTGTTGTATCTGCTGTGATGTGTTGCATTAACTCAAATAATAATAAGCGTCACTAATTGCGTAAACTGTAACTGACCAATGCGACATTATGTGGTTGTTGTTGGGCAAAAGGAAATTCTGTCCGGTGCTCTTTTGGTTCAGATGTCGGAATGTATCCATGTCCTGTGTCCGTGGTCATCAATGTGGTGGTGTGTTGTGTTATTTTCATGTGACTCCATTTTTGGTGTAGATATAATAATGAGTACAGTTCTGGTGTATGGGTTTTAGATAATTCAAATCACTAAATGAAGGAAACGTGTGCTTCATTAAATTTTAATAGTGGGACTTCATTATTTCAGGTTTTTTCTATTGGAAGTATATTAAGACTATACAACATAAGGTCCTATGTTGGACCTACGGGAAATATACGTATGTGGATAACGCAGTTTTTGTCTTAGGAAAGCAATAAATTTGTTTGACATACATATTTCGAATCATATTCGACACCAAAATCTATCAAACTGTATAATGTATTTAAAAATGTAGATATATTTTATTGTATGTAATATTTGTAAAATTTTTTGTAATATTTTGCTGAAAAAAAAATATTATGTCCTAAATCTAAAAACTTGTTTTTTTGTGTGTATTGAGGCATAAAATAAAACCAACATTTTTACAGTAAAGTTTTTTTTAATTACAATTTTCATAGAGGCTACCTTTAGAATGTTGACTATATTTTAAAATTATCCGATAGCGCCGGAGTACGCATTACGTTTAAGGCAATTAGAAAAAATTTGATTTTTTTTACAAAAAAAATAGTTTTTTGCTTTCACCAAAAAAACAACATAAAAAAGAAACAAGTAAAGGCGAATTAAGTTCGGTCATGCCGAATCTTATATACCCTCCACCATGGATCGCATGTGAATGGTTTCGGTTACAAGTAATATAATTTTACCAAATTTCAGCCCAATTAAAATTTGAGGGTTTTGCGGCGTTACGAATTCAAATCTAGGGGGATCTTTGTATGGGGGCTATATCAAAACAAGGAAATATAAATACCGTTGTTAGTGTGAAGGATTCCGTATATAAATAAACCCCAGTTACCAATTTTCAGCCCGTTCAGTTGACAATTGTGGTCTCTGTGACATTAAGAAATCAAATCAGGGAGATGCTGTATATGGGGGTTATATCAAAAAATGAGCCGATATTGCCCATTTTCAATCCCAAGTTACCTGCAGCTATAGGAAGTATCTACACCATCAGCCATCTAGCTCATCTATTGTAGACTGTAGAGTGATTACAATAGAGGGACGGCTTATCTATCGTCATCTAGCTTATCTATTGTAGACTGTATCGTGATTAAAACAGAGGGACGGACAGACTTATATTCCGAAATCAAATCTAGAGGGACCTTTGTATGGGGGCTATATTAAAACATGAGCCTATGACTATCGTTGTTCGTGTGAAAGACACCGGGTATAAATAAATCAGTTGACATTTGCTGTTTCTATGATGTTAAGAAATCAAATCGTGGAGATGCTATATATTGGGGCTATATCCGAAAGTGGACCGATATTTACCATTTTCAATCCCAAGTTACCTGCAGATATAAGAAGTATATGTACCAAATTGCAGCCACCTAGCTCAAGTACTATAGATTGCAGCGTGATTACATTAGACGGACAGATGGACGGACAGACGGACATTGCAAAATTGTCTTAGATTTTTACGACGATTTATAATATATATACTTTATGGGGTTTGTTTGTAACAAACGGAGTGACAAAATGAATATACCCCCATCCTATGGTGAAACGTATAAAAATCTGTTTGGATTATATGGACCGGGGGTAGTTGGTGTGGTCGATTTTCATGAAATTTCATTATACCCTCCACAATAGGATAGGGGTATATTCATTATGTCCCTCCGTTTATAACACCTCTAAATATTGATCTGAGACCCCATAAAGTATATCGCGACCTTAGAGTGAAAAGGCGCTAAGTCCCCTTTTTGCCAAAATGTATTTTTTGAAGCGGAACGTAGAATAAGTTGCATATACATCGATTTGAAAACAAAAAGTCAAAAAAATCATGCTTTGTCATCTTTAAAAGCTGAATCGTAAAAGCGCTAGGTCCATATACCCTTTATAAAAACATTCATATACCGTAAGTATTTTGCCTCTCCTGTAAAATTTTAAATATTAGACTTAGCGCCTTTACACTCTTAGGTCGCGATATATATTCTTAATCGTCGTAAAATTCTAAGACGATTTAACCATGTCCGTCTGTCCGTCAGTTGTACTCACGCTACAGTCCGTAATAATAGAGCTAGATTCATCAAATTTGGTAGAAATATTTCTTATGATTGCAGGTTGTTTGGGATTGCAAATGGGCCATAGAGGTCGCTCCAAAATTCGGGTTTTAAGCCATAGATACCACATTTGTAAAGCAATTTACCAGAAACTTTGCGGTTTGTATTATAGTATTACAATAATTCATCACAGCAAAAATTTTACAAATCGGTTCATATTTTGTTATATTCACCCCATAGAGGTCGCTCCAAAATATACGTAGTTAAGCCATAAATACCATATTTTCTAAGCATTTGAACTGAATCTTTGCAGTTTGTATTTAATTAAGACAAGAATTCATTGTAGTAAAAAAAATGTTAAATCAATTTATATTTTGTTACAGTCCACCTATAGATGTCGCTCCCAAAAAGGCTTATCTAAGCCATAAACACCACATTTTCTAAAAAATTTGGCTAAACTTTACAGTTTATATTCTATTTTGGCAAGAATTCATCTCAATAAAATGTATTCAAATAAAATTTTATTTTGTTGTAGTCCCCATGTAGATGTAGCTCTCAAAAAAAACTATTTTAAGCCATTAATACCACATTTTGCAGGTGAAGAGTTTGGCTAAAGAATTTGCGGCCTAGAAATTGCAGCGGTTGTTTTTTTTTAATAATTTTCTCAAACAGAAAGGATCGTTTAATGATTTGCTTCATATCCAAAGGTTTTACCACTACTAAAAATGAATGCAATCTATGGTGGAGGGTATGTAAGATTCGGCATGGCCGAAATTAACGCTTTTACTTGTTTTTTTTTCTTAAATTGGTCAATATAATGCTCAGTACCAACTTTCAATGATGAAGGACCTCTCTTAATAGTTTTTGCACAAAAATATATGAAGCCATCCCACTGTGTGGCGCTACATGCTACACAAGCAACGATACTGCCGCTCTTGTGCATGAAAACATTTCTTACCTTGTGATTTATCGAAAAGCTCTTGAGATATTGTTTTGATTTATCAACATTATTTTTTTCTTTGAGGCTACCGGAAAGATAAGGTCTATACCAATAGCCCAGAATCGATTCAAGACAAGGTAGAATTACCCAGCAAAATTTCTCATTACTAAATAATCCGACGAGTAAGCAAAGTTCGATAATGGTAAGTACTTATTATTTAGCCACTTTTCTCATTATTTTAACATGGGGATGTCATTGGAGGAAAGTACTTCCCAAAAGCATACAATAAGGTAGCATAATAAGTACTTATTTGTAGCTCGATTTTATGTACTTGAATAATGCATTACCAATAAGTTATAAAATAAGTAGTAGATATGTAGAAATGGCCATTTAAAATGATTTTTTGCATATTGTCGCGCATATTTCTCGAAACAATCAATTTCCTCATGCCAGATTCGAATTTCTGGTATTTTCATTCAAATCTGCACGTATTGTTTGAAAACATGTTGAAATATAAATAAATCTTGTACAATAACCCACATATAGCCAAAATTGCATTATATTAAAATTTGTCACAATGATTTTGAAACAAAAAATCACTTATTTCTGTTATTATTGGTAAGTAATTATTAAGAAGCCGAAAGTATTGCAGCGAATAATGAGATGTCATTATTTGGTAATGCAGGGAATAATGACAGGTACTTACCAAGATTTTGCTGGGTAGTGATGTTATTGAGAAGGTGCAGCCGAAACAGAAAATAATTATAAGCGGATAATAAATGATGAGCTCATTTCTTCTCCTTTAGAGTATTACAATCAAATGCACAAAGCCGTAATATCATGAACCATAGGGCGCGGTAGGATATAAGTCGATGGCTTAATATAAAAGGGGGTGTATCTTAATTTTATGTCATAATTATGTTTTCCGTTTATTCTGGTAGAAACCTGTCAAATGCACCTTAGCTTTTGACAGTGGGATATAGTTACAAACAAAGGACTTATAGGTATCGTAAAAATCCCATAAGTGTAGACAAAGAATCTGTTTGATTTGTATTCGGTTCTTGGAGCCCCTGTTGGGATTGAGATACGCCCTCTTTATATTGAGCCATCGAAATATAATTTTAAAAAACTTGACATGTTGTACATAAAATGTGCGTTATCACTCAAAAATTAGCGAAATTAGAATGGCGTGATATTATCAAAATTTAATATCATACTGATGTGAAAGTGTGTACTGTACAAGTACACTGAAAAATAGGCGTGTTTACCAAGCCCCATTTCGTGTGGTATGCTTCAGTTTTTTTCCAAATGTTTGATTTGGGAGAAAAGTAAATATTTGCAATTTTATTAAAGAAACCCATGATTTATATAAGTTATTTTAATCGCGATTCACCCGTAATTGCACAGTCGTTGAAAGGAAACATTTTGGGGATCTGCAAACAAATCAAGTATCATATCGAGCCATAACCGCCAAAAAGACGTAAGCGCCACTCACAAAAATTTAGAGGAGAAGGTGTCTTCTACGATTGTTTTTCGTTTAAATGCATATGTAATGCATACATCTGTTTATATAACTGTGAAATTTAGTATAACGGTACATTTAACAGCTATAAACTTCGGAAACAAGATGCCATTTGTCATCAGTAAACGATTTCCCTCAAAAAATAAAAAGGAAATCATGGTGGCGGTTACGTGTTTTTGGCCGTTAGGGCTCGATATATTCATCCACCTTTAGCAATTCTTTATTTGTTGATTGTTGACCTTTATGATGTTTTTAATTTTGGTTTTTACTTTTCGGCTTTAGGTCCTTGATTAAAAAACCAGTAAGGAAAGGCAGAAAGTCGGGCGGGGCCGACTATATAATACCCTACACCTCCCTGACAATGCGATAAGGGTCATTGCCATAAAAATTTGGAATAATTGGTGAATGGGTAGAAACATATTATCTAATTCTGAAACGATAATCGCTAAATTAAGCAATATTCGTTCCTAAATTGAGAAACATCTTTTTGGAAAATTTTAATGATCGGAAGTAAAATACAACTTCTATAGCGGTTTGATACCAAATCGGGAGGAACATATATATGGAGCTTTAATATAAATCTGAACCGATCTTCCCTGAATACTCATTTATGTAAAAAGACCTCCTTCTGTCGAATTTCGTACTGATCGGATATAAAATACAGTCTCTACAGCGCTTACAGTCAAATCGGGGGTAACATATATATAGGAGCTATATCTAAATCTGAACCGATTTTCTCCAAATTTGGCAGTATTCCTTCATGTAATAAGAAACCTCTTTCTGCCGAATTTCGCAATGATCGGATATAAAATACAGTTTTTACTGCGCTCACATGTCAAATCGGGGGTAACGTATATATGGGGGCTATATCTAAATCTGAACCGATTTCTTTCAAATTTAAAAGTGTTCATTCATATAATAGGAAACCTCTTTCTGACGAATTTCATACTGATCGGATATAAAATACAGTTTTTACAGCATGTGAAATCGGGGGTAACATATATATGGGAGCTATATCTAAATCCGAACCGATTTTCTCTGAATTTGGCAGTATCCCTTCATGTAATAAGAAACCTCTTTCTGCCGAATTTCGCACTGATCGGATATAAAATACAGTTTTTACAGCGCTTACATGTCAAATCGGGGTTACCATATATATGGGGGCTATATCTAAATCTGAACCGATTTTAACCAAATTCAATAGGGTTCGTCCTTGGGCCAAAAAAAAGATATGTGTAAAGTTTCGTTGAGATCGGACCATAATTGCGACCTGTACTTTGATTAAGAGAATACATGCACAGACAAACAGACGGACATGGCTAAATCAACTCTGAAAGTGATTCTGAGTCGATCGGTATAATAAACGATTGGTATATTTCTGCTCCTTTTGGGTGTTACAAACAAATGCACAAAGTTATAATACCCTGTACCACAGTGTGGTGTAGGGTATAAAAATTAACTGCGTTTTAGAGCTAACTATGTATGGGTTATAGCTGTAAATTTCCATACAATTTAACTTTCGTTAGCCATCGAAATATAATTTTAAAAAACTTGACATGTTGTACATAAAATGTGCGTTATCACTCAAAAATTAGCGAAATTAGAATGGCGTGATATTATCAAAATGTAATATCACACTGATGTGAAAGTGTGTACTGTAAAAGTACACTGAAAAATAGGCGTGTTTACCAAGCCCCATTTCGTGTGGTATGCTTTTTTTTCCAAATGTTTGATTTGGGAGAAAAGTAAATATTTGCAATTTTATTAAAGAAACCCATGATTTATATAAGTTATTTTAATCGCGATACACCCGTAATTACACAGTCGTTGAAAGGAAACATTTTGGGGATCTGCAAACAAATCAAGTATCATACTCGTATATTCATCCACCTTTAGCAATTCTTTATTTGTTGAAAATTGCTGATTGTTGACCTTTATTATGTTTTTAATTTTTGTTTTTACTTTTCGGCTTTAGATCCTTGATTAAAAAAACAGTTTTGTTCTTTAAATTTCAATGTTTATATAGTTTATATATTTCGACTATCTTCGCTAGTCATCTTGTGCAGACATAAAAATGATCTTAAAAAATCGTTGTCCGTCCTTTTTAAGTTCTCGCTGTTGACTGTTTTATTTAAAGAACAAAACTGTTTTTTTAATCAAGGATCTAAAGCCGAAAAGTAAAAACAAAACTTAAAAACATAATAAAGGTCAACAATCAGCAATTTTCAACAAATAAAGAATTGCTAAAGGTGGATGAATATACGAGTATGATACTTGATTTGTTTGCAGATCCCCAAAATGTTTCCTTTCAACGACTGTGCAATTACGGGTGTATCGCGATTAAAATAACTTATATAAATCATGGGTTTCTTTAATAAAATTGCAAATATTTACTTTTCTCCCAAATCAAACATTTGGAAAAAAAAGCATACCACACGAAATGGGGCTTGGTAAAAACGCCTATTTTTCAGTGTACTAAATTATATGGGACCCTTTTAAGATGACATAGATATAAAAAATAGACATAAAAAAATTTAAAATTTTGTTCCACAATAAAAATGCGTATTATTCCTTTTTACAGTTGGTCTTATCTATCAACTCTTACGAAATGTATACGATTTCGAAGGAAACACTTAAGACACCCTTCGACATGTATTTACCTCAAATTAAACACACCGCGGTCGTTGTCATCGTCCCTGACATTGCAGTCGACAATGGTCGGTTGTCACTGTGTCAACTATAAATTGTTTTACAATTCGAGTGCAAATGCATTGCAGGCATCCTTATTGACAATAACAATTTGCTCAGTCCCCTTACCTTTCGTTCCTTGCTCTGACTCTCGTGTATCACCTTTCCCAGCCCTAAGGGGTTTCAGCCTTAGTGGCTTTGGTGGTAGTGGTGTTGGTATTTAAATAAACATTGTTGCACAACAACTAAGGACACAAGAAATGCTGAAGGGTATTTGGAAAAATATTACAGAGGATAAGAAACCAAACATGCAAGGACTTTAAGTGAGAAGAACTGGGATACAGGATTACAAAAGTATGCGTTCATACGAACGAGTGTTTGCTGCTGTTATTGTTCTTATTGTTGTTTTGTGGTAGTGTCATAGTTTTTGACTCTCAGACTCTTGACATTAGCTTCGGCTTCAGCTTCAGCTAACCCATGGATATGTTTGCAATACATTTCCTTGAGGTTGACTCAAGGAATTTTCAATAAGCGCTCAAGCACGGATGATGTAGTTTGTGGTAATGGCAATGTGCACTGTGCACTCTGCACCGATGGGAACTCCAAGAGCGCGCGCGAGACCGAGGGTGAGGGCAAGAAATCTACTTCATAATACTACAATGCATAAAGCTAAAGAAATGCATTTACGGAGCTGAGTATATAGTACAATATGAGGACGTCAAAGAAAATCGTTAAGCTGTATATAAAAAGCAATATAATCTAAATTTGAGATTTTTTTATACGCGAAAGTATATTCACTTGAAAAAAAATAATTGAAAAAGGTTAGTACGACTTGCAGCTACTCTACTTGACTATATGAAACAACACGAAACACAGTGGTAGGTATTAAAACAAGTAAGAAAGGTCAGTCGGGTAATCCGACTTATAAATCCCCTCACCTTGAGTCCCAAAAAAATATTAGTAAATTTATTTATTTTCACTGGACTATAGGTCATATAAATTATACATTACACTGAACAAAATTTCAAGTATTTGTGTGACTGGTATTAAAGTTATACGCAGTTAACTTTTGGCGCAAATTGGTCAACTTGTATGGGAGTTACCAAAATGGGCGTGCCAATAACGCCAACTTTTCACTGTACTCTAGGTACTATAAAAGCATTGTACAAGTATTTTTGTGCACTGGCATTAATGTTAAATGGTCCATTTGTGTGGGAGGTATCAAAAGGGGCGTCCCAATAACGGTCACTTTTCTCTGGACTCTTGGTACTATAAAAGCATTGCACTGTACGAAATTTCAAGAATTTGTATGCACTGGTATTAGAGTTAAAAGCTGTTAACGTTTGTTACAAAAAAGTCCATTTGTGTGGGACGTGCCCAAAGAGTCGTGCCAATAACGCCCATTTTTCTCTGAACTCTAGGTACTATAAAAGCATTACACTGTATAAAATATCAAGTATTTTTATGCATTTGAATTAAAGTTATAAGCTGGTAGCTTTTGGTACAAAATGGTCCATTTGTGTGGGAGGTACCAAAAGGAGCTTGGCAATAATGTCAATTTTTTAACCGTATTTTAGGTACTATTAAACCATTACACTGTGCAAAAGTTCAAGTCTTTGTATTCACTGGTATTAAAGTTATAAGCTGGTAACTTTTGGTTAAAAATTGTCCATTTGTGTGGAGGGTTCCCAAAGCGGCGTGGCATCTTCGACCATTTTTATCTATGTAATAGTGACTAATAAACTAATACTATGTGTATAATTTCAAAGGATTCAAATAAGTAGTATAGAAGTTATTAAATAATCAATATTTCACCAAATGTTAACCTTTGTGGGGAAGGTACTAGAAGGAGTGAATCAATATGGCCCATCTTCGAACTTGGCCGGAGATAGAAGAAAATATTACCACATACCAAATTTGAAGTCAATCGGTTACTCCCTTCGAGAGTTTACGGTTCGCACCAGCCAGCAGACAGACAGACAGACGGGCGGACGGACGGACATTGCTCATTCGACTTAAAATGTCCCAAAACGAATATCCGCCGAAAATACTTTGGGTCTTAGGCCACTCCTTCGATGTGTTACACGTTTGGCTCGTAGCAAATGATATATGTATGCACTCCTCTCTAAGGTGAGGGGATAAAAAGGGAAATTATTCGGCCGCTTCTTAACCACAGAACAGATTGCGACGGGTATATACCAATTCCTTTCTCAATACATTTTCTGGAAAGACCACAAAATTTGCTTTTTGATGAAAAGAAGAGATAATAAGAAAGGAAGGGTATATACATATAAATACTCCCGTCTGTAATATATACAGGGTCGTAGGAAAGGATCGGTAAACAATTAAAACAAGTAAAAGCGTTAAATTCGGCCATGCCGAATCTATATACCCTCCACCATAGATTGTATTTAATTTTATTACTTAAAAATTCTTTGGATATTGAGCAAATCATGTTTTTGTTAAGGTAAATTATTAAAAAAAGGAATGCTCGATATTACCCAAATTTTAGGCCGCAAAGTCTTTAGCCAAACTCTTCATCTGAAAAATGTGGTATTTATGGCTTAAATTAGCATATTTGAGAGCGACCCCTACACGGGGCCTGCAACAAAATATAAATTGTACTGAGATGAATTCTTGCCAAAATAAAATAAAAACTGCAAATTTTCAGCTAAATTGCTTGGAAAATGTGGTGTTTATGACTGAAACAAGCGTATTTGTGAGCGACGTCTATAGGTGGACTATACCAAAATATGAACAGATTTAAACTATTTTTTTCGGTGATGAATTCTTGTCTATATAAAATACAAACTGCAAAGATTCAGTTAAAATGCTTAGAAAATGTGGTATTTGTGAATTTAATAAGCGTATTTTGGAGCGACCTCTATAGGGTGACTATTACAAAATATGAACTGATTTGTAAAATTTTTGCTGAGATGATTTTTTGTCAAAATATAATACAAACTGCAAAGTTTCAGCAAAATTGTTTTAAAAATGTGGTATCTATGGCCCAAAAACCGTATTTTGGAGCGACCTCTGTAGGACAGCTATATCAAAACATTGACCAAATGCTATTTTTTGGATGCTCTTAGGATATTTACAATTTGCTCAAAATATATATATGAACAGTGGATCGTATGAGTACTTTGAGCTAACTCCACTTTTTAGAATGCTCCCTTTATCTAAGAATAATTTAATTTAGGTGTCCGTCCGGGTTTGAATTCCGCAGCGATAGTTAGACTTTTTTTATTAAATTTATTATTATAAATTTATTATATTGTTGGTCTGTGTTTTTGTTATTCAGTCAGAATTTATTTTGGTTTAGGACCATATGTTTTAGTTACTTTTTGTCTATTGCAAAAAAGTAATAGAAACAAATAAAAAAATTGGTAGAGAATTTTAATTGCTTGGTAGAATTGACTGCAGTTTCGATAGACACCACTCTATCATAAATTCTGACTGAATAACAAAAACACAGACCAACAATAAATAACAACAACACATACAAACACATGAGATACGAGGACGTCGGCATTAGCCGTTGACAAAACTACATTTGTTTTCATGGCTCGCGATGCGAGTTTAAGTATGTTGACTTACTTTGGCAAAATAATCAATTTACTGCTTCCATAAGTATTTCAGCTGATTTAAGTTTAAGACATACACTATTGCTACTAAATTCTGAAGATGATAGAATGGTGTCTACCGAAACTGCAGCCAATTCTACCAAGCAATTAAAACTCTCAACAAATTTTTGTATTTGTTTATATTACTTTTTATTTTTTTTTTTAATTTTTTCTAACTTTTTAAATTTTAAAAAATCTATTTTTAATTAGACAATTTTAATATTTTATATTTTTCAAGAAATAAATTCATGATTTAGGAGTAAAAAAAAGCACTAACTTCTTCTCTGGGTGTGCTTAAAATGTGATTCCTTAAGAAGTACTTCATATTTTTTTGGGTCGTTCTGCAATATCATATGAATCTAGGGTACAATTTAGTCGACTTTGTAAGATTTTGCCTTTTTGGTGTGTGCGCCTTTTTGTTGACAAGTTATAATAATAAAATTCTTGTGTAAGAACATGTGCAACCTTTTTTCCTTCATCTTTCTGTTTTATAAGATTTCCACAATGTGAGTGCGTGTATGTGTCTGTGTGCCTGAATCCCTTGTTGCCTGATATTTTGCCAAATTCTCGAATTGGATATAATTTCTAATATTAAATAAGTGGAAAAAAAGTCTTTCAATTTGTTGCGCAGAATGCTTTTGGTGGCTTAAATGCACCTGCCACCAAATCTGGGTGGAACAATGCAACAACAGTTTCTATGGCCACAGTTGCATTCGATACAATCCGCGTGCGTGTGCCATTGGTTGCATTGCAACATTTTATATAAGTGTATGTGTGTGTGTGTTTGCGTGGCATGACCAAAATCCCCATCAACTAATCCACACCGTTGGGCAACCGCATTTTAATTCAGTTGCATTTCTTAGCGCCGAGCAAAACGCACATTAACGTGCTTGCGGTCAACATAAGTTTCGCTAAGCAACGACAACGATGGCTGCTGCAGCAATAGCCATAACAACTAGAGACTATTCAACAGCAGCCGCAGCGCTCTGCACAAACAATGTCCTTGTGAGAACCCAGCAAACAATCTGGGAATTAATTTGTAGTTCTTTACTAAATCGTAATAAAACAACGAAAGAGAAAGTCTCAGTTGAGTAAAACCGCTGAGTTATACCCTCACCTTCAATAGAATATAATATGGACTGAGAACTTAAAGCAATGAGGTTCTACCAGATTTTTGAAGTGACTATGGTTTTACAGAAGGCAAGGGCACTATATTCGGTCCCGTTTTAAGCCTGTCGTTTTTTAGTACAAAAAATGCGATTTTTGAAATTCGATTATTAGTAGAACTGCAAGAAAAGGTACCATATTAGCATTAGCGTCGGTTTATGTCATATTTTTGCTGTAAATAGTATAACTTTTTTAAATTCATTGAGGGGATAAATCCTATTTTGGTTATCCATAAAAAAGCACGGTTTTAGAAATTCCATTAAATGTAATCATACTTTACCTCTATCTCTTATATTTGTGCTCCTTCATCTCTAGGGGAGAGTAACCTATATAATCTGGTATTATCCTATATTTAACCCAATCGTAGTAATATCGTATATTTATTAATTTTATACCCTACACGAAACTCTTTTTGGATATAGATCCAGTGCTCCTTTTTGTCTCAAAGTTAGGTTGCTTTGTAGAAAATATTAAGGCCACAATTTTTAATGAACATATTGCCCCTCTTGTTCCCCCACATAACGGGAATTGGTGGTGTAAAATTGTAGTTGTAAAAAACACCACCGAAATTTGGGAAGGCGGGGATGAAATGTTCTACAACAATGTTGGCCTTATAATTTTACTTTACGAGTATATGTATGTCAGAACACACCAAAGCCCAAAACTTATCACAAACAACAACAATAAATACCAAGAAACCCTTTTATTCCAACAAAGTACACATTTTGAAAATTATTATCATTATTATTATTATGGTACCATTTCGGAAGTCTGTTTTGATTAGCTAGCCTTTGGGACCCTTTTTACACCTAAATTTATGCATATTGAAAATACATACATCATTTTAATTTTAATATTTTAATCTGAACGTGTTGATACTTTATCTAAGGCTGCTTAGTCTGATTTTTACCCCAAAAATCAAACGTCCGTTATAAGTTAACTTCTGGGAAAGGGAACAAAAAAAGAATTTCCGAACTTCAGCTGCGCAAAGGATATTACAAAATACTTAAGCAGTATTTTGTCCTTTAAGCACCCATTTTGTACACTTTTATCAAAAAAAGTATCCATTTACAAATTCTGAACGTGGTGATATTTTATATAAGACTGCTTGTCTGATTTTTAACTCAAAAAATCAGACGTCCGGTATAAGTTCGTTTCTGGGAAAGGGTAACAAAAATAGAATTTTCAAACTTTAGCTACACAAAGGTTATTAAGAAATACTTGAGCAGTTGTTATCCCTTTATGAACCCATTTTGTACCCTTTTATCACAAAAAAGTATACATTTAAAAACCAGTAAGGAAAGGCTAAAGTCGGGCGGTGCGGACTATATAATACGCTACACCACCCTCGTAATATTGAATAACTCTGATATATAAATTTTGTAATTCATGTATAAATTGTTTACATAAATTTACTTTTGGGACATTTTATACTTAAATAATACCCTTTACCACAGTGTGGTGTAGGGTATAAAAACGATTGGATCTAAAGAGCCAAATCGGATGAAACATATATGTATATGGGAGCTATAGCTAAATCTTTACCGATTTTCTTCAAATTCGGCAATGTTGGTTCATGGATCAAGAAACTCTACCATTCTAAATTTCAAAATGATTGGATGTAAAATACAGCTTATACAGGACTAAAGGGCCAAATCGGACGAAACATGTATATGGGAGCTATAACTAAATCTTAACCGATTTTCTTCAAATTCGGCAATGTTGGTTCATGGATCAAGAAACTCTACCATTCTAAATTTCAAAATGATTGGATGTAAAATACAGCTTATACAGGACTAAAGGGCCACATCGGACGAAACATGTATATGGGAGCTATAACTAAATCTTAACCGATTTTCTTCAAATTCGGTAGTGTTGGGTCATGGATCAAGAAACTCTACCATTCTAAATTTCAAAATGATTGGATGTAAAATACAGCTTCTACAGGACTAAAGAGCCAAATCGGACGAAACATATATATGGGAGCTATAGCTAAATCTTAACCGATTTTCTTCAAATTCGGCAATGTTGGTTCATGGATCAAGCAACTCTACCATTCTAAATTTCAAAACGATTGGATGTAAAATACAGCTTCTATAGGACTAAAGGGCCAAATCGGACGAAAGATATATATGGGAGCTATTTCTAAATCTGAACCGATTTCAACCAAATTCAACAGCGATCTTAACAGCCGCGAAATACTCTAAACTGCAAAATTTCAGAACGATCGGAGTGAAATTGCGACCTGTAGTCGACGAACAACTTTACATGGACAGACGGACGGACGGACGTTAAATCGACTCAGCTAGTGATTCTGAGTCGATCGGTATACTTTAAGGTGGGTCTAGCTGTGTTATTTTCAGGTGTTACAAACATCTGCCGTGAAACAAACTTATAATACCCTGTACCACAGTGTGGTGTAGGGTATAATTATCGTCTAATGATAGGGTAGTATTTCAAAAGTCTGCAATTTGTTCGTAAACCCATCTTTCAGAATCCGTTGTAAGAACCTTGTTATTTTCGAAAAAGTTGCATTTGTTTCACAGTGTAATTATACCTTACGAAACTTTAATCGATAAGACTCTGAAACAGTGAAACAGATACACAGACTTGACAGTATAGGTTAGATTCTACTACCAAAGGGTAGTATAACCCTGTACTCGGTTTGGCAAAATTAGTAAGCATTTTTTTAATGGGCCTCAAAAACTTCTGAAAATCAGTTGGCCCATCGAAAAAGATGTCATCAGCTTTTGTCCAACAACTAATTCAGACTTGGTGATACCGCTTAACTATATTTGTCAATAATGTAGCCGAGAATATGGTGGACAACGCTTGTTACCATTTTAAGCAAAAAAATCATTTCCCGCACATTTTTTTGGAAAATTAAAGAAAAAAATAATTTTTTCTCTTTTTGAAGCATAGCTTACAGGGACTTGTAATTTTGCACTAGAAATATTTGGCAAAATTGTAGTCATGGTTGTAATGGACCATTTGTGAATGAAATCTTTCCTCGACTTACGCACTCTTTTTGTTTGAGTGTACCAATCAACATTATTTTAAGATACAGCAAACATAGTCCCATTACAACCATTCATCTCCACCAACATGTTTCGCATCATAAGCATTCAGCAACATCTCATATGTTTTTTTTTTGCACCCAACTGTGTGTACAGTACTTAGAGATTACCCGAAGGGGTACCAAAAGATGTAAAAGGGGATATATAACTTTTTGTGCCTTTGGTACCATTAATTGTCAATTCGTCTCATTAGCGTTGTTTTCGTGGTTGGTAAGAAAAAAACATAACTTCCTTTCCCGATAAAACGTCAAACCGTGTGGTGTACGAGTAATCTGCTCCGAATCAAAATTGACTATTTCTTTAAATTATCATCACATCTCAAGTTCTTTTAAATATAACGTTAATAACTTCAAACTAAGACAAATTTACAACATTCAAAAGAGGTAATTTCAGCCTAAAATTTTGTGTGTAGTTAAACAGATTTTTGTTTTAAAATAGTTTCTTATTTGTTTAATCATGGTTTGGATTAGGTGGATTGCTACCTAAAGATCATAAGGATCTTGGAAGGAAATCAACACAACCTCATTTTTACTTTAGTTTTGAATCCAATTGGAATTTTGTCATACAAAGAAATTGTACACCCAAATTTGTATATCTATCGCATAGTATTGTGGTGCACGTTGACTGCAGCCGACTTTATTTGACATAGGTAAAATAACATTTTCAATGATGTAGTTTATAGAAATGTATCAATCGATTTCTCTTATACATAGTAACTCTTCAGTAGGACTACTGTAGGTGAAACCATTGTACTCCAAAGGAAAAAAAAAAAACGTGTCATCAGCGCTGTGACTCCCCTCTTCGACTAACATCTAAACCTCAAGAAACGTCACTCAAGGAGAATTAGAGGTGACAAGAGAAAATAGTGGGGTCCAATGTAGAAGCGTGGGGAGCAAAGTACAGTTGCATAATTACATTACCGCCGATCGGAACATCGTGTGCAATAAATTGTGTTTTTTTAACATACACCTAAAAAAAACAAAATTAAAGTAAACTCGATCATATTGTATAAAACACCATTAAAAAAATGTTATTGGTACAAAAACAAAAATTCCACTAGTAATATTGAAAGAACTTACAGCAACAAGTGAAATCGCTCTTTAAAAATCAGAAAAAATAGTAACCCAAATTCTAAAAATATCTAGCTAAAAATGACCTAAATGAAAGTGGCATATTTCAATTTTCTTACAACTTATGTACAAGCTCAGAATACCAATGTAACAGAAAAAAGATCTAACCAGTATTTATAACAAAAAAAAAAAAGAACAACGTAACACTGTGTTAATTTGCCTTAACATCCGTCCAATTGTTGAAAGCATTTGGGAACAAACATTTCTCATCAAATTTTGGTATAATTTAATTCCTCATAACAGAACCGAAGGAAACAACAACATCCCATCCACGTCGCTGAGGCCTCATCGTTCCATGATTGGTAAGTCATAAACTTTTAATTTGAGAGAATTTGTTTTGAAAATATATAGAAATTAAGAATCGGCGCAGGGAGAATACAATAACAACCAAGAGTGCAATACATGACATGAAAGAGTTAACTAGTAAATATTCTACATTTTTCTACGTCACTCTCAGTGCAGAGTTCTTATATACATTACCATATAAAACGTCAAACGCATAAAAATACTCATTCATGTCATCACTTGTCTATCTTCTTATTTACTTGTGTTCACTTGTGAACTCGATTTATTACCTTCTTCTTTGCGACAATTCATTAATTTCTTTCGTCATTCTTATTCATAACAATATTGGATTTGAATCCATAAACCAATATCGTTTTCTTATGGAACAGTGTTACGGGTTCAGTAAATGTTAGAAATTTATGTTATGCGTTTTAGTAAACGGATTAGTTTACTAAGGATGTAATTTTTTTGATAACAAACCAAATTCGATTTTTTCCTTCCTTTTAAGATAATTGTGATTATAAATTTTCTTGGATGTTAATATAACAGTTAGTTAAATAAAAGATTTAAGCAATGAATTCAGAGTAACCTAAATAATATAATAGTGTTAAATAATATTTTTAAGGTTTATATATATTTTTCCGTTGACCCTATGGGTTGAAATAAATTTTGAATTTGTTCAAACATAATGAATTAAACTAACCAGCTGGTTTTCCTGTATGTAGTGATGTGTTAGGTTATTTTAGTTATGGGATCCTAGAAAAATATGTTTATACGCCTCTAGGAATTAGGTAGGAGCGGGTTATGAAGCGTAGATCTCCATCCATCTTCGAGATCATCTTCATTATCACATCCGTTGATCAATACTGTTTTTTTTTCTCTCGCACTTTTTATCTTAACCATAGCGGGGCTTTGTTTTTGTTTATTTTCTATGGTTATATGGTCCACATAAAATAATGTTGTTTCTACTATATTAGGGAGTCTATAAAAAGATATGTAACTACTCAGAGGTCGATGAATAGGAGACACGAACCCCCCACAAATCCCGACTGAAAGCTAGTTTAAATGGCTCCCGCAGTCTCCGATTTAACGAACTTTAACTACGGCTCATTTTCTAGTGGAAGATGGTGCCTAAAACAATATAGGCAGTTATTGAAGGATTACGAATTAACCTATTTCTCTTAGGAGTTATGTTACATGGTCAGTGTTGCCAGACGAATTTGGGCCAAAATCGTCAAAATAAGGACACAAAAATCGTCAAAGCGTCAAAATCCCTTTCCGAAATCGTCAAAAAATCGTCATTCTATAAATCTAATATTTACATACAGATTTTGAGCCATTTATGGTAATGAAGCGCTTCAGAAAAAGTTATGTATTAATAAATTCTTTCAGGACTTGAAATTGAGAAGCGTTCTCACTAAGAAGTACGTACATTATTAGCTTAACGATTACAATTTATTGTTGATAAGGATGATGACGTGTTTCTCATTATACCATTCAACATAAGTTTGTTATTCCGTTTAAAATATTGAAATGTTAATCTCAGACCCTATAAAGAATGTAATGAGGCTTTATTTTCAAAATCGGCTAAATGAGAGCGAAAAAGCGGTTGAAATACCACATGGATTTGCAACTATAGCTTCCACAATCTGTTTAAAAAACTTTTAGCGTATTCCGAAAATATCACATCAGAATATGAGGTCGCATTCGTGTTTTTTAATGCCTTCATAAATTTACTAGGTCCTAAAACAGACGTTCTGGTTTGAAATTTACCCCCCTGTTCTGTATTCCGAGAGCGGATTGAATTCGAATTTCTAAGTCATAAAATTGTGCAAAACTTGTGTTCGAAGGCTTTTGAAAATTATCTGTAAGCGCAGATTGCCTTTATTTTTCCATTCGAACATAATTGATATATTCGAAACATATTTGGGTCCAAAGAAACAAATTTAGAAACTCGAATCCGAGCGGAAATTTCCGATTCAACCACATTCGGAATACAGAACAGGGACGTTAAATGTAATTTGAAACAACAAACTCATGATAATTCAAATACAAGAGAATTTTTTTTTATACAACAATGTCAAATATTCATACACTGAAGAATTGTATAAAATATCACACACCATTAAAACGGAAATATCGATGGCTTATATCCAAAAACTGCTATATTAAAAAAAACAATTTTTCAGGAGAGCAAAAAAACTGTTGAATTTTATTATTTGTCGATAGTTTGTATATGATATGAATTATGTATACGAACATATACTTATATATAATATAAACCTTCGAATTCCTTTATTCCTATTATTGTTTTTCAAATACAGATTTGAAATCAGCGGGTCAACATTTACCTAAAATGATTAGAATAAATAATGATAAGTGGACAGCTAAAAAAGAAAAACGCATATTTTTTTTATTCCAAATTAACGCCACGAATGAATGATATAGAAGAGATTACCATCATACTCACATTTTCGAATAAAATATTAGATATACGCTTTTGAATATAAACCCTCGATATATTATTGATTGACGTAAAATTTGAAGACGATTTAGTGAACTCGTCTGTTCAAATCAAACTACAGTCCGCATGTGAGATGTGACACAAAGATATTTGACTCAAATTTGGCAGACATTTTTCTTATATCTGTGGATTGAAAATGCAATGGTCCCACCCAGTTGGGCTAAAATTGGAAAATTTTCTTTTTACGATATTTTACCTAGAATCATTTCAAGGGTCAATGAATCGAGTAAGTCCAAATTTCCTTACAGCCCCATACAATACTTCAACTGGATTTGATTCCGTAGAAAACACAAATTCCTATCTGATAATTTCCTATTCACTTTATTTGAATACATTCATATCCGAGTTCTGGCATAGCCCCTACTATACTTACAACTTTTAATTCTTCGCTCCCCATTTAGCATTTCTAGGGTATCCCATATTGGCAATCAATAGTGAGGATCATCATATTATATTACAGATATTTTCTACACGCTGAAAAAAATCGCTTCTGTAGTATATTGTTCCAAACACATTCGGCTTGAAGCATATATATGTTTATGGTACACTCTAAATATATAATATTTGGTACACACAAAAATTATATATTTGCGAAGATGTTGTTCTAAACAAATCCTTGTTTTCACCCTAATACCTTTTATTTGGGATTTTAATTCCGAAACAAAAATGTATTTAAATTTAAGTATTCCGAAAATATCGAACCTCAATCGTGTTAAGTTTTTCAGTAATTTAATTATAATTTTTTAGAAATTTTTAATTGAAATCGTATAATTTTTGATGACATTAATTTACTCGAAGGATTGAAAAAAATGTTGACATGATATACCCATAAATTTAAAATGAGTCCCTTAAAACAGAATGCAATGCTGCTAATGGTATTTTTGACTGGGAGAAATAATTCGAAACGGAGGAAAAATTAAAAATGAAATTAGAAAAATTCACCAAAGTTTTGAAAATCTTTCCTAAATTATATATATTTGAAGATATTCTTAATCAATGATTTTATTGGTATATAAATACATATTTTATTGGAGAAAATTTGTTTGCAAATATATTTTGTTGTAATATATTAATATATGCGTTCCAAGTAAATATTATTGATTTTCAAATAAAATATATTTACTCAGAAATATAAAACATTTAAAAATTTGTGTTCCAAATATATTTTCCTTCGATTCAAACATATCAAAAAGGCGATTTTGCCCCGTCTACAGTTTCTAAAAATGTTAATGCGAACAAATTGTAAAGTCTTAATATTAAAGAATGCTGTTAAGTTTTCTTAATTTTGTTCATATCAATAAAAATCGTCATTCCAGCGCAAAAATCGTCAAATCGTCATTCTCTATTTTGACCTTAAATATCGTCAAAATGACGAGAAATCGTCATTTCTGGCAACACTGGTCACTAGACCGTTTATAGCACATGATGCAAAAAGTGAAAGTTGCTGCGATCTTTGATTTCCGGACCGAAAAAGTTTCCATTTGACCCACAAGACTTCCATAAAAATTTTTGTGCCGATCGGATAACCTTAGGGTCTGCCCAAAGTTCATTCAAAATTTAGAACACTATAAAGTGTGGGGAAATATTTTTTTTATTCAAAAATTGTATGTTTAAATAAGTAAAATTACATTCTTTGTATTATTAATTAATAAATAGTTTTTAAATATTAAGATCGGTGAAAAAAACAAAAAATACAATTAATTCAATATTATATTAGATCTGACTTGTTATGTGAGGGACATTTTCTACGATATTCTTTAATGCACTGTAATATAAATTGATTTTGTTCTTCGTCTTTTGTAAGTATTATGTTGTAATCATTCATAAATTGTACACCGCGTTCAGCAGTGTCGTTAACAACAAACAGATTACGACAAACATCGAGAGTATCTTGATAATCTTCCCAAATGGATGGGTCATGCTTTAAAAATTCAGTACTCAATCCAAAAGTACCGAAAAAATGTTTGGTTTTGTATGAGACGAAATCGCTCAAATTATTACACAGCAATAGTTTCGGGTCGGAGAATTTTCGATCGTTTTCCAGATTTACGACGGGTTTTGTTGATTGCAGATGCCTAACCATTTTTCGTTACTCTTCGAGTGAAACATCCGAATCGAAAAATGCCAAAGACATTGATTCTAGGGCCAAATACCACAAATGATTTTTCCATTTCTTCAAAACCGCTTCAGACACATCTTGTCTTTCAACAAAATGCACGATCCAGTATTTTGACATGTATTTGATGAGTGTATCATGAACGACTTTGGCCATCTTTTCTCCAGTACCAGCCGGGATTTTGGGGCGCCCAAAAATGTTGATGTGTATGCATGATCTATTTTTTATTGTGATTGCATTGATGCCATGTCGGTGTGCATGCATGCCCTGTCATGACGTAAAATTCAAATGAAAACTGCTGTAACTTTTTCGTTTCTCAGTCGATTTTGATTGTTTACGACTTGAAAGAAAGAAAATTTTATTCAAAGATAACTTAAAAACTTTTCATGCTAATAAAATATTTTTTAATTACTTGAACATCCCAGCAAAAAAAGAGCATCCAAAGAAGCAAAAAAAATCCCCAACTTATGATCCGGAAGTTGTTCTAATTTGGATTTTCACCAATGAATTTAACAAGGGGTTGTCGCGCCGGGGAAGTACTTCTTTGTCACCACTTTTGCGAAACTCCTTTTAAAGCACTGTAAGATTTGCTTTTTTGGTGTTGTATTTATTTGATGAATGTATGTCGTTCTTATTAACATCTTTGGGTCCAGAGATCTCATAATTTAAAAGGAATACAAATGTTGACATAGGGAAGGGAACGTATAAATAATATACTATTGGCCAAAGAGATAAACGATCATATATATGTAAGTATGTTTAGGACATTTGAAGATGTTTGTAATCTGTATGATGCAGCTGGCTCTTGAAAAGTGTGACCGAATGATCCCATAGTGCAACTTCTAGCAACATTTTCGCAAATGATCAACATTCTCACCAATAAAAAAGTATTTTTATTTTACACTGTAATACATAGCACATTTGTGCGGCGCTATGTATTTTCCGTAGCCCCGGTTCAGAGAGTAGTAAAGTACCACAGTGTGGTACAGAAAGTATGGTAGGGTATATTTAATTACCATAATTTCTTTTAAAATTATGTAATTATAACCTACATCACACTGTGGTACAATTTATTATAATTTTATGCATTTGTTTCTAACACCCAAAATGAGAAAAGATATATAGAACCATCGTTTATTATACCGATCGACTTAGAATCGCTTTCTGGGCATGCATTCTTGTAATCAATGTGCTGGTCACAAATATAATCGGATCTCAAAGAAATTTTGCACATATCTTTATTTTGAGACAAGACAATTCGTATAAAAATTGAACGACAATCCGTATTTAGATATAGGGCCTGTTTCTGTAACTTATTTTCTTTCGTCTACGGCGAACGATCAAAAAACCCAACTATTTGAATATCAGTTTAGAACCAGATATCTTAACATATATGAATGTTCATTCGATTTAGCTTATTCCCTCTACAGAAGATATAATTTCCTTTCGATATTCATGCATATAACATATATGAATGTTCCTTCGAATTAGCTTATTCCCTCTATAGAAGATATAATTTCCTTTCGATATTAATGAAATTTGGTAAAGAGTATCTTATTTTAACAGTTAATATCTGTGTGAACAATATCGGTTCAAATTTACATATAGCCCCACATAGTCGCATGGATGTGTTCCTTCCGATTTGAAATGACTTTATGTTATGTTAATCGACTATGAAAAAGTCGACTTTTAGGTCCGATTAATCGACCTAGTCGACTGAATCCAAATTTGGCTGATGAAGTCGACTAGCTTCCAGAATCATTCACTAATTCTGATATAGCCGCCATATAAATATATATTTCTTCCCTTTAGCACTATAGAAGCAGTATTTTACATATATTAAATATAGCCCTCATATATATGTTCCTTCCGATCTGGACTTTTATCTCTTCAGAAGCTTTATTTTACATCCAATCGTTTTGAAATTATGCATTCTAGGGTTAATAATTTATATTCCGAAATTACATTTTGGTTAGTTATTTAGAAGAACTTCACTAAATGTCGAAAAAAAAGTTCATACTTATGATTTGGAAGTACTTATAATGTTATTCTTTTGGAAGTACTTCTTTTATTTTTTGCTGGGATGTGACATTTGATAAAAACCCAAATTTTTTTCATGTAAAGTGAGTTTTGTGTTTTCAAACAACTTTGGGCAGATCTTAGCGTTATCCAGTCGGCACCAAATTTTTTATTGGAGGTTTGTAGGTCAAATGGAAACTTTTTCGGCCCGGAAATCAGTACCGAAAAAATAATAAATGGTCTACTGGTCACGGTAAATCGGAACATCTTCTGTGAAAATATTAATACAATACGAACGTGTCTAGTCACCCTAAATAGCTCAAAAAGACCATATTTTGTAACACAAATATGTTTTTGGTGTAGGGTATGTTCAGCAACTTTATAGAAAGTATCAAGGCCAAAATTTGTGTGGAACATATTAACCCCCTAGCTCCCCCACATAACTCTTCATCCCCGCCCTCCCCATTTTATGGTCGTTTTTTATGATTTGTTAAAATAGGTTCAAAAATTACAGTTATTTGGGGGAGCTAGAGGCTTAATATGTTCCACATAAATATCTCGGGACATCTATGAGGCAAATGCAGTACTTATCGAGACCAACACATTGCTTTATTGCATATGACAATCGAGCAACAAACAAAAAAGTTGTCATAAAAAAGCGATTTTGGGCCGTTTCCGCGGGCTTGGAAAAAATTGAAAAAAATGTTTTTGCGATAGCCTCGAGGTAAGCTTTCATATTCCGCTGCGCATGCGGGAACTTTGTTTTTACATGGAGGCCAACCTGGTTTTCTACCCACTGGTAGTATAATCGAACCTATTCTGCCAAGTCCGGGTATTTTTCAAAAAGTGTTCATTTGTTGCATAGCGTAATAGCTATTTTATTCCATTTTTATCAAAATTTTGAAATAACCTATTATTACTGAAAAGTTGTTTGTTAAATTACTTTACATTTTAAATGGTACTAAATTTAGGCCTTCCTTTATTACCGTCCGTCTTTGGTGGAAGAATGCAATATGTGAAAAAAGTAATATTATGATTTTGAATTGATCAGAACTTTCTCCACAATTCGGAAGGAGGAGATAGTACCATGGCCCTGAGGAGATAGTACCATGGGCCTTTTTAGTATCCTTTCTTTTGGAAGGGTACCATCTTCGGCCCATGCTTTGTTTCGTTATATACGAAACTATCTTACAGTAACTCTCTTTTATAGCGTAAAATATATCACACTCAGAAATTTTCTAAAAATTGTTTTCTTTCAACAATACTCGTGCATTAATTTATTAATAGCATGTCTGAATTTTGTGACTTTTTGTGAAAATTATATCAGAATTATATTATATATATTATTCAAAGGAGTTTTAATAAGTCTGTGACTTACAAACATATCAATAAATATCATACTCTCATGCCAATTATTATAATCAGAGCTCTAGCCATTTGGATTTGATGGTGGTGCAATATTTATTCCTTCTGATCCAAATTCATCTCCTAAAAGAGAGAATTTCGATAATATATCCTGAGCCTACGTCTCATGATTACATGAATTACATTTTGTTTTTTTAATTTTCTTGATTTATCACATTTATATGATTTATATGATTTATCAGAGTCATGAGGGTCATTTCATTAAAGTCAAAGGAATCTTTGAAAATGATATCTTCTAGCAGCAAAACTGCGTACATTAATTCGAAAACATTTAGTTTGCTAGGTAGTAACAGGATGACAATAGCAACTGCAACAAGGACACGTACAATTAAGGAATGGTAAATGTTTAAAACTATGTATTTGTATATACATATCTATATGTACCAAAAAATATTCGTATATGTTTAACCGTGTGCATGTACATATATATGTATGTGCATATTCCAAACAGTTTTCTCAGCATCTACATTCATATCGGGTTTTTGTTTGGGATTACCTTGTGGTGCCATGGCACGAAGGAACTCCATAGCTGGGAGCAATAGCAACACCACGTTGTATTGCCAGAACAAGCATAAATATATTTGTTTGTCCGTCCTCCATCTGTCTGTATGTCTTTTTCGCTGTGTGTGTGGGTGTGTGTTTTGGTTCGTTTAAGAGATCTCACAATAAATTGCACTACTCTTAGCGCTTAAGCTTACGAAACTACACCGAAATGAAGTTTTTTTGGGGGGGTTTTTCATTCTTATACACATTGTTTTTTCCTTTCGATTGTCTCGTTTTTTGTGTTCCCGGTTCGTTGTTTGTTCTGCGATTCATTTATATTTTGGTGAAAAAAAACCCAGATAAGATAACATGTTGCAAGGTGCGTATTTAAGAGATATACATATATAGATACATTTAATTTTCGGTTGCATTATCAGAAGTGGAAATTAAGTTTTCTTTTTATTTGAACTTTTTTGTAATTTAATCTATTTTTTCAAATGATTTAATAAATAAGTAAAAACTCTGAGTAGAGTAAGTCGACTAAAGGATAACCTTAACCCGAATCTTCAGTTGTCTTTTTGGGCAACAAACATTTAAAAATATTTTTGGAAACATTTGTTGAGCAAAAAAAATCTTTGACAATTTGAGAATTTTTTTTATTTATTCCAGGTCTCTGCATAAAGTCCCCAATTCAAGATATAGTTCTTTGACATTCTTGCGAAATATTAGAATAGTATTATTAATCAAAACGAATACGTGTTAGCTGTCTTAAAATAGAGGAACATTATTTCAGAACGTAAGTAATATCAGACACTTTTACTTAAAAATTTACAATATGTTTCTAAATGATCCTAAGTGTGCTCCGCGTCAAAAAATATTTTATTTATAATATTTAAGGGGGTTACATTTGAAATAGATTGAAAAGTGATTTTCAGGGTTTCACGAAAAATTTTAAATTTTTATTCATTTAATAACTGACCCTAAAAAAGTTAAAAAAATCGAATGTCACACCCATGAATTATGCCCCAGCTTTTGTATGTAAATCTTAGCTGACCTTACGCTACTCCCCCAAAATCATGGATGTTCTTCGATTTATAGGAAATACATAATTTCCCTAAATTCAACTTTAAATTTATTGAACGCTTTCGTGTGAAGAATGTCGCTAACATATTTATCTTATCCACCTGCTAAACATCTTTTTAACATCTAAGCTTAACGTGCAATAACCATTAGGGCAAATGCAGCAACTACGTGGGGCCATCAACTTGAAAACGCCATCAGACCGTTATTCCCGATATTCCTGTCCTGGCTCGGGCTACGGGTGCAGATGCTGCTGCTGCTCCTTCCGCTGATGTTGTTTCTATTGCTGTTTTTGTAAAACTATGGTTCGTTGTTGTTTTTGATGCTTATAGCCTCTCCAATCTTTCACTCCTCAACGGTGCCGTTGGTAGGACATGTGTCCTGGATTGTGTGTGTTTATGTCATGCACTACACGTTATACAAGTACCAAACACTTACACACACACTCACATACAGACTGACAAATATGAACTAGTACCCAAACACTCTTAGACATCAAACATTTATGCTTAGGGCTGTCATTTAAAGAAATTTGTTGTCAAATTTGGCGAATTTTTTAGTTCAGATATATTTAAAACTTCAAAGCAATCAATTAGAATGTCCTCCATAAGTCTTAATCAGTGGAAAAAAAAAGAAAGTTACACCCGCTTGAACATAAGTTCACACAAGGTTTCCAAATTTTTATGTCAAAATTAAAAATAAATGAAGAGAAAATTAAACAAAATGTTATTATTTTAGGCTTGAAATGTAGTGAGCAGCACGTATATAATCTTTCAAATAAGTATAACTTTTTCTTTATGTGTATGTGAACTAGATATGTATATATCGGAACATATGTATTTGATTTTCCTGGGTAAAACAAAACGGTTAATCCAAAGTTTCATAGAAAAAGTGAGAAAAATTGCACATACCCTTTAAAAATTACTACACGCAAAGAAGGAAGTAAGTCTAGCGAAGCCGACTATAATATACCCTACACCACTCTATCAGATCAGAATTAAAATAAATATTACAAAGTGTTATCTGTATTAATGTTCTAATGGCAATGATAAGTCCAATAATTTTATTTTATAAGGCTTAAATTCAAAATCTGGATATAGCTATATACGTGGACTACATCTGAATACATTTTCTTGATATTAAAGAACATCCATTATTAGTTCAATAAAGTGTTATCTGTTAAATTTTATGAAGATCTTTAAAAAATTCGCATTATACCGGGCTTAGATAATTTGATGACATATGAGATGCTATAACACCGATACAGAAATCGGGATATACATAAGTATGTATACAAAGTATGTTCGGCGGAAATCCGTTTTGGGTCATTTGAGCAATGTCCGTCCGTCCGTCTGTCTGTGTGTCTGTCTGCTGGCTGGTGCGCACGATAACTCTCGAAGGGAGTAACCGATTGACTTCAAATTTGGAATGCAGTAATATTTTTCTCTATCTCCGGCTAAGTTCGAAGATGGGCCATATTGGTCCACTCCTTCTAGTACCTCCCCCAAAAAGGATTAACATTTAGTGAAATATTGAGTCTTTAATACCTCTATACTACTTACTCGAATCTTCTCAAACTACACACAACGTATTAGTTTGTTAGTCGCTCACACGTCAAGAAAAATGGACGAAGTAGCCACTCCCTTGTTGGTACCTTTCACACGAATGCACCATTTTGCACCAAAATTTAACTGCTTATAGGTTTAATATCAGTTCATACAAATACTTGATATTTTGCACAGTGCAATGCTTTTATAGTACCTAGAGTCTAGAGAAAAGTGGCTCGCTCGTTTTGGTACCTCCCACATAAATGGACCATTTTGTACCAAAAGTTTCCAGTTTATAACTTTAAAACCAGTACATACAAATACTTGAAATTATGTTCAGTGTAATGCTTTTATAGTACCTAGAGTCCAGAGAAAAATGGGCGTTATTGGCACACCCCTTTTGGTTCTTCCCACACAAATTTACCTTTTTGTATCAAAAGTTAACAGCTTTTAAATTTAATAGTTAATAGTTAGTAAATGCAATTTAAATAAATAATAATTTTATTAAAACAAAATAAATATAAATTTACTAATATTTTTTGGTACTCAAGGCTAGGGGATTCATAAGTCGGTTTATCCAGCTGAACTTTTGTACTTGTTTTTTTGAAATTCTGCATTAGACGTCCACTCCTCTCTACTGTTTTGCATAATTTTTGAATTAAAATGAAGCTTCTATAGCCTTAAGATGCCAAATCGGAAGGCTATTTATAAATCTGAACCAATTTCTTCAAATTCGGCTATGTTCGCCCTTGGATCATGAAACGCTATAATTATTGGATTTGAAAAGAAGCCCTTACGAGTATAACGCTTAGATCATCAAATGAGGTAGATATATAGGGTGATCTAAGTAGAGATATTTTTTTCAATAGCCTTTTTTTTACAGATCACGTGTGAGTCGTTTCATGCTGTCATGTTATTTTTGTTAAGTATTGTTTGGCATTTCATCATGAAAAGACTTACGCCTGAACAACGTTTACCAATTATTCAGTTTTATTATCAAAATAATCGTTCGCCAATTGCGCTAAGTCCGTTTTTTTTAAATCCAAAAAAAAATATTTTAGCTCTCGTTAAGAGCTATCTTTTTGCCATTGACCGATTCCCGATCCGACGTACCGGAATCATCGGTCCATATTTCTTCAAAAATGATGCCGGTGAGAACGTAACCGTCAATGGCGACCGTTATCGAGCCATGATAACCGACTATTTGATGCCTGAAATTGAAGCTCGTGATCTCGGCGACATTTGGTTTCAACAAGACGGCTTCACTTCTCACACATCGCATCAATCAATAAATTTATTGAGAGAACACTTCGGTGAGCAGATAATTTCACGTTTTGGTCCGGTCGATTGGCCACAAAATCGTGTTATATCACACCGTTAGACTTTTTCCTGCGGGGATATGTAAAGTCTAAAGTTTATGCGGACAGACCCGCTTCGATTCAGGCCTTGGAGCAAAACATCATGCGTGTCATTCGCAAGTTACCAGTCGATTTGCTCGAACGAGTCTTCGAAAATTGGACTCAACGGACCATCTGAGACGTAGCCGGGCCAACATTTGATAGACATAATCTTCAAAAAATAAATGCCAAAGAATGTTCTTTTAAATGATAATAAACATTCCCCATTCAATTTGAATTTTCTGTGTTTTTTTCTTCAAAAAAGTAGGGAACCTCGAAATGGATCACCCTATATAATAGGGCTATACCTATACCAGCTTCGTGCCAAATATCATCAAGATCGAAGTAAAATTGCGACCAGTACCTGGCAGACATCTTAAGATGAACAGACATAAAGAGAGGCGGCGGACGAACCCACAGTCATGGACAATTTAATATGGGTCGTTTTCAATATTTTTAGGTGTTTCATACACCTGCCACGAAACAACTTCCTAGTACCATGTCCCATGGTGTGGTGTTGGGTATACCTCTGTGGTGACCGAGGCTATATTCATACGTAGAACGTAATCTAATGGTTGTTATTTGGTTACTGCAATAATGACTCAATACTGCTGCGAACATAAAGATGAGAGACAGAAAGTCATAATTTACGATAACCATTCTATGGTCATATTTCTTAATTATATGATATCCATGGAACCAAGTTATATTCCTAATGAATACAATTCCCATATAACAATGTGCTCCTATCGTAATTATATTAACAAAAATATGTTAGTAAATTCAGACCCAACATAAGTATAGGAGGCTTCGAAATAGAAGTAGAAGAAGTAGTTCTCCCAAAACATCTGCCAGAAAAATGGCTAAAAATCCACCTACAGGGTGGCTGATATGTAATGCAACAAAGTAAAGCGCTATAGTTTTTAATTTTTTTTAAATTTTATTGTTCAAAAGCAAAAAATGTCGGAAATAACATAAAATTTTAGAAACAGTTTAGATTTGTTCGAATTGGGCACCTTTGGCACGAATTATATCCTTCAAACGGCGACAAAGCCATCACACGCTGCACGAAAGTGGCTCTGCGGTATTTTGGCCTATTCCCGTCGAAGCGCCGTCTTGAGATAATCGATACTTTGGTATTTTTTAGTACGAACCTTACTCTCTAAAATGCCCCAGGCGCAAAAGTCCAACGGATTGAGATCCGGAGATCTTGGTGGCCATTGTGCGGTAGAAATGAAGCGAGGAACCTCCTTTTTAAGCCATTCTTGGTTGACACGTGCTGAGGGCGATGGTGCTGAGTCCTGTTGGAATGTCCATGGTCTGCGGCCGAAATGTTTGTCTGCCCAGGGCTTCAATACTGTCTTTTGGACATTTTCCCGATAATATTCGGCATTTATTTTGACCCCATGGTCAATGAATACGAGCGGGGAGCGACCATCGGCCGTTATGGCGGCCCATACCATTACCATCGGCGGCGCTTGAGTTCTGGTGGCCAATCGAAGGTGTAAATTTTCAGCTGACCTCTTTGGCAAGTAAACCCGATCATTTTGTTTGTTCACAAACTGCTCAATTTGGAATGGCTTCTCATCGGAGAAAACCAAATTCGGTAACTGGCCACTTTCGTGCAAGCGAAGCAATTCCTTGGCTTCTTCCAGTCTAACTTTTTTTTGTGCATCGGTGAGCTCTTGAACTTTAAGGAACTTCAATGGCTTTAGTCCAAGCTCATTTTTTAATATGTGTTGTATCCGTTCTCGCGATATGTTCAGCTCACAAGCAATTTTTCCACCACTGCGGCGTGGATTTCGATCAGATCTGGCCTTCACTTTTCGGATCATTTCTGGTGTTGTTACCTTTTTTTTCGTCCACTTTTTGGACGCGATGCAACACTGCCAGTATCACGGTAACGAGCAATGGTACGAGAAACAAAAAATTTATTCACATTTAAATGCTGGAGGGCTCTAACGATAGCTACTTGTGTTTTTCCACCCAAATATAAAGCAATCTCACTATCACGCTTGAATTCCACCACGAATAACTTTTTTTCTGAATCTGAAGATCAAAATGCTTTTGTAAGCTTGTAAACAATAAAATGAACTGTCACTGAAATAAATCTGTCAGCTATCAGACTAGCGGTTTAGAAATGATACCAACCTGAAGTTGGTTGCAATACATATCAGCCACCCTGTAGAGATAAAAAATCCTTAGGCCATTAAATTATTAATTCAGCCAATTTGAATAAACGAATGATGCAGAAGTTGTTATTTCTGACGCTACTTTCACGTCCAATTCTCAGAATAGAGTCCCAAATCAAAGAGCTGAAAAATGCTGTACTGTGTAAGGGAAGCTTATTTTAATATAATTTATTAATCCAATCAACAGTTTTAGAGATATCATACAATATATTGCAAATAAATCCCATTTTTTGAGAAAATTTTAATAATTTTATTATTAAAACTTCCTAAAAACATCGAAAAATGCAAATCTATCAACTTTAACACCCCCACAAGTTATTGATATATAATACCAAAACTGTTTTAAATTCAACACTACTAGCTCGAATTTTCTATTTCTATGGACGTACTTAGTTTTCAACGTCTTTCAGAGTTATTAATTACAAAAAAAAAATAGTTATTAATTGCAAGATCCCTACATTTCGGGTCCGACATATTACCAGACTTGACTCATCTCAGAGAATATGACTGGGAGATACTGAGAAAATTCGTGTCTAGTACCGATTTTCTGTAACTTGTGAGGTATAAAAAGATCATAAATAAGGAGCGCACAACAGGCCGAACCACTGGCTTAAGTGTATGTCCATGGACATGAGACCTTTAAACGTCTCCTCTCTTTCAACCTAACCTAATTACAAAATTATTAAAATTTTCTCAAAAAATTTTATTTTTCACAATATCTTGTAAGATATCATTGAAAACGCCGATGGGATGAAAAAATGATATTAAAAGGAGATATATTGGATTCTTTAGAGCTTTCCTGAACCAATTCGCATTAATGGTTCTCGAGTTATGCTAATCTATGTCGTTCAACATATACTTCTTTAGATGTTTATCTTTATTTTGATAGATAAACAAGTCGCATTGCACTAATAGACCACAAACCTCTTAAAGGAAACGAAAAGATTTTGTTTAAGCAAACAAAATTTTTTGGGCAAAAATGTCAAAACCAGTTTTAATTCTCATAACAATATTGAAGAAAAACTTTGGACAATATTTTCTAAATATAATAGGTAAATAATTATATGGATGTGAAAAAAGGGCCGTTTGACCAAAGGTCAAAATTTAACACCGCCTAACACGGACAGTCCTTAACCGATCTCGTAGAAATTGTGTCTTATAACTACTGCACAATAGGACTAAACTGTTTCATTGCGATCAGAAGTCGTCGATTAAAAAGTTCACTCACTTGACATGACATTCCACATATACTCGTACATACAGCTAAATATATTATTTATGAATGGAGATATCGATATATGGTATAATCTTCACCGATATTGTTCATATTCGACAGAGATGTTATCTACTCCAATAAGACATTCCTTACGAAATTTCATGAATATCAGAAGAGAATGATAGCTCCTGCACACTGAAAAAAATCTCTTCTGTAGTATTTTGTCCCAAACATATTGTACTTGAGCCATTATACCGTATGTATAGTATAGAAAACAACTAAGAAAGTTCAGTCGGGTAAACCGACTTAAGAATATCCTCACTTTCAGCCCCACAAAATATTCGTAAATTTATTTATTTTATTTTTTAAATTTAATTGTTACCAACTCAAATTGCAATTAATAACACAGTACAACACATGATTTTGGGACTCAATTCTGAGAATTGGACGTGAAAGTAGCCCCAAAAATAAGAACTTCTGCATCATTCGTTTAGTCAAGTTGGCTCAATTAATTAATGCGCATACGATTTTTTTGCCTAACCTAACACATATTATATCGGGTCCGTCAATAAGAGCGCTGCAAAAGTTTTTTTTTTTAAATAAACAAAAAAGGGGTTTGGATATCAATGAAATTCTTTATTCCTGTGAAAGTACGTTCGATGCCATAATGTATGGAACTCGATTTCTTTTGCATGGCCACCTCGGGCACGCTTGCAGAAGTCCAGGCGCTGAACCTAATTTTCGACGGTTTTTAAGCATAAATCGGCCGATACTGCTGCAATTTCACGTTCGATATTCGTACGAAGTTCATCAATCGTCGCTGGCTTGTTGGCATAGACCATAGACAAGACGTAGCCCCACAGGAAATAGTCTAACGGCGTCAAATCGCACGACCGAGGCGGCCAATCGACTTGACCATTTCTTGAGATAAGACGTTCTCCAAACTTGGTTTCCAATAAATTGATTGTGGCATTCGCTGTGTGGCTTGTGGCCAGAGTATGAAGCCGCCGAGCAGAGCCGCCGATTTTAGCCGCCGCCGACCTTTTTTCACCAGCCGAAACCGCCGCCGATCTTTGCGCTAAAATCGGCTGAAACACAGCCGCTGATTCTAAAGGGTGTCCCAAGAAGAACGCAATTTTTAATTTTTTTTTTTACGATATAATAAAGTTTCACGATTTTTTCTTAAATATCTGTGTTTTATTTAAAATTAAAAAATTGCGCTCTTCTTGGGACACCCTAACTTGAAATATCTGGTGAAATTGTACTTCCACAAATCAAAACGAAAATCACTCACAAATTGGGTGATAGGGTGTTTGAAATTGTTCATTAATAAATAATAATATCGAGTTTCTATTTCACAAAAACTTCAAATATGATTTTCTCGTAACGACAAATAAATTATATAAATTATATTTAAACCACAAGGTAATTCCACACAAATTTAAAAGTTGACTAAAACGTCGATTCGCCTCTCCTGGAAACAACCTGTTTCGACTTAAGCTATGTATAGACGAATGGCGGAAAAATACAACCCTGTGAACGTACAACCGTGTGAACATACAATTTTTGTCTTGCAACGTTGGAAGAAAAGTCATTGTGAGATAATTTGAAGATTGTAATATGTGCGAAGTTTATGAATGTGACAACGGCGTCATTGTCAGAAAAACATTTTATTGGCCACTGTCTATAAAATATTTTTATTGGCAATCCTGCATATAAATATTTACAAAATATATTTTAAATATATGCAATTGTAAGGGTTTCTTGCAATCGCCTTCACCTTTGCCTAACAATCTGTCATTGTCCGTACATTTGCGGCACTTTAACAGGGTTGATAAAGTTGACAATCGTCTATACATAGTGTTAGCATACTTTGAAAATATAGTATATCATAGAGCCGCCTAGCGGCATGGAAGCTATGCTTTTTTTACATCACAATATCTTACAATTAACTTAAAAACATCTATTATTTAAGAATAAATACCAGAGCTTAACTTTTCAACTATTATTTTAAATGTTAAAGTGTCTATCATAGAGCCGCCGTATGTAAATTTTATGTCGCCGATTTATAATTTTCAGTGGCAGCCTCCGCCGCCAATTTTGGCTCGGCTTCATTCTCTGCTTGTGGCGCCGTCCTGCTGGAACCACATGTCCTCCAAGTCCATATCATCAAATTGGGGCCAAAAATATTCGGTTATCATTGAACGGTAGCGATTCCCATTCACAGTAACGTGCCGGTCTTGATCATCACGGAAGAAGTATGGTCCAATGACGCCGGCGGCCCATAAACCGAACCAAACCGTAATTTTTTCGGGATGCAAGACGACTCATGGAGTACGTGTGGATTGCTGTCTGACCAATAACGCATATTTTGTTTATTGACGAAGCCATTCAGCCAGAAATGAGCCTCATCGCTGAAGATGATTTTTCGCGCTCTTAACGTTGAGGCCACTGACTCTGAATTTCGGTAGTAAATTTTAATAATTTCGACTCGTTGTTAGCTCGTATATCTTTCCATCATGAAATGGCAAACCTTACTGAAGAGAAATGTCAAAAGAGCGGCAAAAATATGGCATCGTTTGCTGTCCCTGTCGGTCTACTTTTGTAGGGTCCCTGTTGAAAACCCCTTTATTTGTGAGAGTCAGTTCGCAAACATATTTTTCTCCAATATTTTATATTATACGAGTATATGCCTCCCAAACAAGATATTTTCAAATAAATTGTGTTTTTTCTCAAATATATAATATTTAAATATTTCGTTTCCAAATATATTTTTGTTAAATTTAAACATATTAAAAATGGCTATACTCCCATGTACCAAATCATACCATAACTTTAATACCAGTGCACGTAAATACTTACAATTCGATACAGAGCAAAGTCTTTGAAGTATCTACTAATCATCAGAAAAAGGCGTATTTGTCCAGCCTCTTTTGGTAGCCCCACTTCCCAACAAATTGGCTGATTGATTGAAACACACCTTGTACGTAAATTTTATAGAAATCAAGAACATGTTTTCATGTTATGTATTCTATATAATATTTGCAATGACTACAAGAGAAAAAAAAATACTTCACCTTATTTAAAAAAATGTTTAGGTAAAATAATAACCTTTGAACTGAAATATTCTACATGTAGAACATTATACGAGTATTTACTCTAAATCTATTTTGGGAGATTTACAATACCCAAATGTGACCATCGAAATTCAAAACAAACTAATATTCCCTATTCTCACTCTTCCTCTGTAAGAGTCAATGTATAAGTGAGCTCGTACAAGCTAACTTCAAGTATACGAATGAGTTGGAGAGTCGTCTCTTTTTGTGTAAGTGTAAGTGTTGCATGAGAGCAGAAGAAACAAAAAAAACATTTGACTTAAAATCCACAGGACTAATAACACACTTTGCATACCAAGAAGCCAAAAATTATGTGACTGACTGACTGACTCACAGGGAGAAACGTGTTCGGATATCTGTCTCTCAGTGAGGCGAGCGGGCAAACGAGTGAGTGACTGTCAGAGTGAGTGACAAGATTATAAGACAACCAACCAACCACACAACTGAACTGATCTGCTGTGGCTGTCACCTCACCCTCGCCCTCACCCTCATTCGCCTTAGCCCGTCAGCTCCCTCTAACGGATGTTGATGATGTTGTTTGTCGTGGTGTAATAACAAAATATTTTCTCGTGCATTACATTTTACATAGTCAAAAAATAAAAACACAACAGAACATGATAATCCAAGAAACAACAAAACTATGTGCTAACACAACTAATATATATATATATGTATATATATCGGTCACTCCATGTCAAAGTGGATTTTCAGCTTAACAAAATGTTTTCTGAAAGTAAAGTAATATATTGTTACTTTAAGTTATGTAAGGTATTTTGACGGCCTACGCTTACACATATTACTGACTGTTAATATGTCTAACCCCTCTTGTTGAGCCACTGTGATTGCTGGACCCATAAAGAAGCAGTAGTAGCCAAAATTTCACTCGAAGCACATACCGAGAAATGTTTTACTGAAACCTCCCCTCTTCGTTCCCATATCTTCTGCAGAGATCGTTGCTTGCAACTTACAACCTCAATGCTTACAGTGACCCGGCTTGACAGACACGATTAATGAAACAATTACAAATCTTGGTACCGTTTTAAATTTAAGCTGGACCACATATTTTTCGAATATAACAATTCTTGACTGAAGCGCATCTATATGAAGGTCCATTTATAGTATGTAGGCAAGTTAGTACAAAAATTTGGTGAGACTGGTGGACAAGCTCACCGTCCGCACCGTCCCACAGTGGGAGGAATTAAAAAAAGGGGTATAATTCGGCCGTGTCGTAACAAGACAACCGATTGCTTGCAAAACTTGACACGATTGTAGAAGAGGTATTAGATAAGTTGAGTTTTAAAATGGGGGCACCTTATTGTTTAAAGGGGTGGGGCTACACACTAAAATATTAAAACCTTTACAATTTTATATATATGTGGTAAAGTGTTGCACTTTGAACTGCAAGAGGAATGTGCGGCGCGGACTTTTTAAGTTAGTCCTCCTACCCTTCGGTTTGGCTTGGAATGACTCATATATGTACATATGTATGAGTCATTCTTCTTCTGTATGTGTGAATGGAGGATGTTTTGTATTTATGCAACTTGTACTTGTTCTTGCACCCGTTTATACATAAATAACTGATTGCTGGAATTTTTCTGAAGCTGTAGCTGCTGATGTTGATGTTTTAAAAATTCAAATACAATGAAGACACAATAGATGTCGCCGATGTTGGTGTAATAATTGAGGGTAATTAAATTTGTTCTGCCCAAAGTGTAACGTACGATATTCAGTATATTAGTCGGATATCCGTTTTAGGAAATTGTAAGTCATTTTTTTAGCTATGTCCGTCCGTTTGTCTGTTTGGCTTGTACGCACGATAACGCTTGAAAAGAGTAACGGATTGACTTCAAATTTGCTATTTGATAATGTTTTTTTTTCTATTTCGAGTTAGGTTCTTAGATGGGCCAAATTGGTCCACTTCTTCTATTGCCTCCCTCACAAATGTTTAAACTTTATATACCCTCACCTTAATGATACGAGGGTACATATCATTTGCTACGGCCAAAAGTGGAACACATCGAAGGAGCGATATAAAACCCTAAGTATGTTCGGCGGATATTCGTTTTGGGTCATTTTAAGTCGAATGAGAAATGTCCGTCCGTCCGTCTGTCTGCCTGCCTGTCTGTCTGCTGGCTGGTGCGCACGATAGCTCTCGAAAGGTAACCGATTGACTTCAAATCTGGTATACGGTAATATTTTTTCGAAAATGGGCCATATTGGTCAACGCTTTCTGGAACCTCCCACACAAAGGGTTAACATTTAGTGAAATACTGATTCTTTAATAACATCTATACTACTTATTAGAATCATCTGAAATACCACACATTGTATTATTTTATTAGTCGATATCACCTCGAGAAAAATGGGCTAAGTAGGCACGCCCCTTTTGGTACCTCCCACACGATTGGACCACTTTACACCCAAAGTTAACAGGTTATAACTATATACGGCCACTTTTCTCTAGACTCTAGGTACTATAAAAGCATTGCACTGCACGAAATTGCCAGTATTTGTATGCACTGGTATTAAAGTTATAACATGTTAACTTTTGGTGTAAAATTGTCCATTTGTGTGGGAGGTGCCAAAGGGGGCGTGGCTATAATGCCCATTTTTCACTGTATTGTAGGTACTATTAAACCATTACTGTACAAAATTTCAAGTCTTTGTATGCACTGGTTATAAAGTTATAAGCTATAAACTTTTGGTTCAAAATTGTCCATTTGTGTGGGAGGCACCAAAGGGGGCGTGGCAACTTCGCCAATTTTTCTCGAGGTAATAGTGACTAACAAACTAATACTATGTGCAAAATTTCAGAGGATATAAATAAGTAGTATAAAAGTTATTAAATAATCAATATTTCACGAAATGTAAACCCTTTTGTGGAGAGGTACCAGAAGGAGTGGACCAATATGGCCCGTTTTCGGACTTAGCCGGAGATAGAGAAAAATATTACCGCATACCATATTTTAAGTCGATCGGTTACAGCTTTCGAGTGTTATCGTGCGCTCCAGCCGGCAGACAGGCAAACAGACGGACGGACCAAAACTGTCTATTCCCCACTTCATTCTGTCAGGTGTGACCACTTTATGTATTTCCAGTTAATCATGAGAGATATCCGTTTATTATTAATTATAGGCTCCCATCTCACAGCCTTGAAAGTGTTTGAACATTATGAGGACTATTGTTTCTTCCGGTGTACCAGTCTTTCCCGTCTTCATTCTGCAGATTTCCCTCAAAATTATGTTGATTTGAGAAGATTTTCCGCAACCTAGCAGTGTCTTTTATGTTTGAGAGTTTTGTTATTACTCTAACAAAATCTATCCTTGTAGCCTTTCCAGCTTCTCTTTTGTATTCCTTTAAGCTCATTTTATATTCTTCCCAAGTTGCGTTTGTTCCAGACTTCTTGGCTGTGTTGTTTAAAGTTCTCGTTTTATTTCAAACCTCCTCTTGTTATTACTCACCAGGATTTGTGTTTTTTTACTTTTTGGTTTGCTAATTGGACAAGATTTCTGAACCTCTATGTGTTTGAGATCTTATTTTTTAAGATTTTTCCTAAATTTGCCCCAGTTTCCTCTTCCAGGGTTTCAAAAAATTTATGTTTTATGTATCTTTCTTGCGTGATATTTTGAATTCAAAGTATTTGTGATCAGAAAAGCTATTTTTTTAGATACCTTTCAGTCTTTGATTGTTAATTTTTCCGATCGATTTCCGAAAGTAAGATCGAGTTCGTCCTTACGGAGTCTTGTTTGAAACGTAGCATCCATACCTCTATTGTGGATTACCATCTGTTTTTCTAGAAGAGAATCCATTAAACTTTCTCCCCCGAAATTCATGTCCGTGCTACCCCATAAATTGTGATGGACATTCGCGTCATATCCCACATGAAAAATGGGCGTCCCTTTACTCTTACAATATGGGTCATAGTTCATAAATTTATAGATAATTTTTTAAATTTTTTTGCCGCCTTACGATTTGTTAAAATAGAGCCAAAAATTATAGTTATGTGGGAGAGCTAGCTCTGAAACGATTGTTCAGATTAAAAACTTGTGTAGGCATCGGTTAAATATAATGTACGTCTAAACTTTCCTAAATTAATTTTAACCAAATCGGGCAAGTCGCTTCCGAGGCATTAGAAGTTATATGCAGAAATGTCTCAACATATTGACAATTTTGCGATTTGGAAGCTCTAGATGCTGTTTTTTTCGAACCCGTCTCTTTTCCATATTTCTCCCAGTCACAATTATGCTAAGGGCCGTTAAAAAATATTCCGATCAGTTAATTAGATATATCCGTTGGAAAATTACATTTCCTCAAAAAAGTGCTGAAAATCAAGTTTCAGCCAAACTGAAGCTAAACCAGCAAAACCCAAATGGCATTTATTTAATTTCGATAATCACTTTCAGAAACGAAGTCAACTTTCGATGACCTCGAAAATTTTGCACACTGTTATTACAATTACTATTTATGAAATCAGAGGAGATTTGGATAAGTAGTTTTGAAGATATACGGGATTCAATATTTCACGACATGGTAATTCTTGAAGAGTGACATCTACCTGAAGGAGTTTATCAATATAACCAATTTTTGCACTTAGTCTGAGATGGGAGAATATATTACCACATACAAAAAGTTTAGCTATTCAGTCATCGGGGGCTCCAACCAGAGAGACAGACTGAATAACTTTTAATTTTCTAAATTTCTTTAAGTCCTCAATGCTGCTGGTCAGTAAATCAGTCGGTCACGCAGCCCTCTTAACCGCATTTATCATACTCACCCCCACTCCATCGCTATGTTTAGTGTTACAAACATCCATCATAATTCCGACCCTAAAAAGGGATAAGAGAAAAAAAAACGAAAATATTTTCTCGGATTAAATTGAATAATTTAAAACTGTTTTAAAAGTTGGTTATTTTGTGTTAGGTGCCTGTTAGTTAGGTAGGTAGTTCGGTTCTTATCAGTCAAGTTGGACTGCCCATTTGTGTAACATCTCTCAACCTGCCGCTCCCCCCCCCTTTTAGAGCTGCTACTCTTTCTTTTCCTTCCATCGCTGGTTACAATACATGTCGTGCTGGACTAAGTGGCAGTAGAATGTTGATGGAAACACCAAACATTTATTTTTATTTATTTTGCTTACACCTTTACACTGATGCCACAGAAACAACCACTAAAACTTTATGTTGTATGCATCTTAACGAAGCACCGTTGCCATCCCAAGGAGGAAGACTACCTACCACTGCGTGAACTCTATTCTATGGGGGGTGCGGTGTGTTGGCAAGCAGATAGTTGCATTTTGTGGCTACTGCAGCTGCTGGCCCTTTTCATCTGGAGTTTTACAAGGGATCCCTTCAATGGAAACAACACTTCTAACAACATTATTATCATTTTCACTTTGGTCAGAGCTGGAGAAAATGATTGGAAAGTTTACTGCTTTGTTTCTTGCCTTCTTTCCTTGGATTCACCTTACCCCAGCCGCCTTTCTACTGAAGCATAGAACACTTTAAATTTGGAACCCAGGAAGCAGTGGCAAATATCCGTTTTTTCATGCTTACTGAAATATTAAACACATATCCTTGATAACTTTGTTTTGCCATCGCTGGGTGTGTGTGGAGATAGAGCATGTCCTATCCATTCCCATTCCAACATCTCAGCCGCCCGAACATCTCCAAAGTTGGAGGCTGGTAGGAGTTGAGTTGGTCGGTTCACCCAAGTATATCGCCTGAAGAAATGGGCTTCATCACATAGTAAAAGTTGTCGCCGAACATGTTTCAAACACTGTGAACTGTTGCAAAACTATAAAGTTTCTTCTTTTATTTTTCGGTTTCTTACTCGTCGACTGTGACTACGACTACGACTATGACGACGACAACACAAACTTTTGTTTCTCGGAAATTGTGCTGAAAAATAAAAAGCGGGCGTTTCTCTTGGTCGCTCGTGAGGGAATTAAATTTTTTAGTAGAAATAAAATACCCAAAAACTGCCTTGGAATACTGATGAATTATGTATTTTTCTGTTTTAACAACATACATTATCCATTTTCGGGTAAAGGTCATTTTTTCGCAGGAAATGGAGAATTTCTATAAAGTGCTGACATTGTTTTTGATAGTTTCATTCATTTAATCTTTTGTAATCGGTTTTATTTGCGTATTAACATAGAAAATCAGATCGCATTAAATTAAATAACAAAAATGCTAAATTGTCAAATTGTTATTTGTAAACTATTAAAAGCTTTAACACATGTCGATGAGAATATTTGATTTGGAAAAATTGTCTGATTGAAACTGCAGAAAAAGTCAAGTAAGAAATTTTGAGTCAAATAACACAGTGCGACAAATGGTAGGGGTCAGTGTTCGGCTAGGGTTCTGACTAGCGGGAAAAGTTATATGTCCCTTATAAGTGTCGCTGGGCCATGTCTAGGAATCGATATATATCGATTTGAAGTTAGTAAGTATCATATAGGCGAATTTGTCACCTTTGGTGGTCTTTTGTTTGACATAACTCGAGAACGACAGGTCAGATTTTGCTGCAACAAATTTAGAAAAATTAAGAATTACCAGTTCAACAAATTTTAGTAATGGCAGAATTATACTATATAGTATCGTTAAAACTATTAGAAGAAATGTAATCTTTTTCTAGAAAAAAATGTTTGATACGAAAAAAATAGAAAAAGCAAATTTTTTAAAAGCTACCGTGCTAATGAAGAAACACATAACCTCTTTCAAAAAGATTACCCATATTATAAAATTAGAAAATTTAGAAAAACTATTTTAAATTTTTTTATTTTGGCTGTTTAGTTTGGGAGCTACCCAAAGGAGCGCGGCACTAAGCCCGATTTTAATTAAAACGGGTTTTCCGATAGGGATGATATGATTTTGAAGTAACGTTTCGGCCATTTGTAATATGTCATTATCTGTAATTTGTTATTCAACGTTTATAATTTATTCAGTGTCAATAAGTTAATTTTTTAAATAAAAACCAGTAAGGAAAGACAGAAAGTCGGGCGGAGCCGACTATATAATACCCTACACCTTCCTATCAAGGCGAAAATGGGAATTGCGGTAAGAATTTGGCAGTGTTCATACATGTAATAAGAGAACTCTCTCTGCCAAATATCATACTGATCTGATATAAAATACAGTTTCTACAACGCTTACATGTCAAATCGGGTGAAACATATATATGGGAACTATATCTAAATCTGAACCGAATTTCCCAGAATTTGGCAGTGTTTATTCATGTAATAAGAGAACTCTCTCTGCCAAATATCGTACTGATCTGATATAAAATACAATTTCTACAGCGCTTACATGTCAAATCGGGTAAAACATATATATGGGGGCTATATCTAAATCTGAACAGGTTTTCTCCGAATTTGGTAGTGTTTATTCACGTAATAAGAAAACTCTCTCTGCCGAATTTCATAGAGATCGGATGTAAAATGCGGTTTCTACAGCGCTTACATGTCAAATCGGGTGAAACATATATGGGGACTATATCTAAATCTGAACCGATTTTCCCCGAATTTGGCAGTGTTCATTCATGTAATAAGAGAACTCTCTCCGCCAAATTTCGCACTGATCTAATATAAAATACAGTTTCTACAGCGCTTACATGTAAAATCGGGGGTAACATATATATGGTGGCTATATCTAAATCTGAACCGATTTTTACCAATTTCAACTAGGATGGTCCTTGGGCCAAAAAATACCACTATGCTAAATTTCATCACAATCGGACCATAAATACGACATGCACTTTGATTACAAGAATACATGGACAGACGGACAGACAGACGGACAGACAGACGGACATACAGACGTACAGACGGACATGGCTAAATCGACTCAGAAAGTGATTCTGAGTCGATCGGTATAATAAACAATGGGTCTATCTCTTCTCCTTTTGGGTGTTACAAACAAATGCACAAAGTCATAATACCCTGTACCACAGTGTGGTGTAGGGTATAAAAAACACTTTCCTGTCGACCTACGACCTTGACACCCCTGAGCAAAATGTTGGCTCTCGTTAAGAGCTATCTTCATTGCCATTGACCGATTGTGGTTTCGTGCCACACAGCAAATGAAACAATTGAATTGTTGCGAGAAAAGTTTGCAAATTCGATTATTTCAAGAAATGGTGATATTGAATGAACTCCAAGAAGTTGTGATTTAACACCACTAGACTATTTCTTGTGGGGTTATTTAACGTTATTGGTCTTTCGAAATAAACCAGACTCTCTTCAAGCTTTACAAGTCAATATTAAACGTGCCATTCATGACATACGACTTGATTTAGTGGAAAAAGTGCTCGAAAATTGGGTTCATCGAATTCGTTCCTGCGGAAAAAGTCGTGGAGGCCATTTGAATGACGTTTTATTTAGAACTTAATTGTATCGATTGTAATTCACATTAAATAAAAAACTTTTGAATTTCCTTAACAATAAGTGTGTTTTTTTTTCCAAAGAAATCATATCACTCTTATTGGAAACCCCTTTACTATGGATACTATAAAACATTACACTGTACAAAATTTAAAGTGTACGTAGGTGCAGGAATCAAAGTTAAAAGCCGCTAACTTTTTGTGTAAAATGGTCCATTTGTATGGGAGGTACCAAAAGGGGCGTGGCATTAACAGCGATTTTTATACCCTACACCACACTGTGGTACAGGGTATTATAAGTTTGTTTCACGGCAGATGTTTGTAACACCTGACACAGCTATAACACAGCTAGACCCACCTTAAAGTATACTCAGAATCACTAGCTGAGTCGATTTAACCATGTCTGTCCGTCCGTCCGTCCGACCGTCTGTCCATGTAAAGTTGTTCGTCGACTACAGGCCGCAATTTCACTACGATCGTTCTGAAATTTTGCAGTTTATAGTATTTCGCAGCTGTAAAGATCCCTATTGAATTTGGTTGAAATCGGTTTAGATTTAGCTCCCATATATATCTTTCGTCCGATTAGGCCCTTTAGTCCTATAGAAGCTGTATTTTACATCCAATCGTTTTGAAATTTAGAATGGTAGAGTTTCTTGATCCATGAACCAACATTGCCGAATTTGAAGAAAATCGGTTAAGATTTAGCTATAGCTCCCATATATATATTTTTCGTCCGATTTGGCTATTATTTAAGTATAAAATGTCCCAAAAGTAAATTTATGTAAACAATTTATACATGAATTACAAAATTTATATTTCAGAGTTATTCAATATTACGAGAGTGGTGTAGGGTATTATATAGTCGGCCCCGCCCGACTTTAGCCTTTCCTTACTGGTTTAATATGCTACGGGTACTATAAAAACATTATACTTTACAGAATTTCAAGTATTTTTATGGGCCGGAATCAAAGTTATAAGCCATTACCTTATTGCGAAAAACTGTTCATTTGTATGGGAGGTACCCAAAGGGGCATGGCAACTTCTCCCATTTTTTGCAAGATGATAGCGACCAAGAAACTAATACTGTGTGTGGAATTGTGAAAGATTCTGAGTAGTAGTATATAAGTTATAAGGTCATAATTTCACAAAATGTTGACCCTTCGTGGGGGAAGTACTCGAAGGAATGGACTAACAAAGCCCATCTTTGACCTTAGCCTGATTGTATTTGAAGTCAATTGGTTAGTCCTGTCGAAAGTTATCGAGCGCACCAGCCAGACAGACGGACGGATGGATGGACATTGCTCACATGTCTTGAAAATTGGATTTCCGCCAAATATTCTTGGGGTCTACTAGGTCAATACTTCGATGTATTACAATTTTGGCCTGCAGAAACTTATTTATATCCTCGTTTACAACAGTGGAGTATAAAACATGATTTTGTGGGAATTCTCTTACTTCTACCAAGAGACCTATAACACTATGCAACAACAAAATTTTTTTTGTGACCTACAAATTATTTTTTTGTGTAGATTGAGGCATACTGTTATACAAAATCAAAACCAAACATTTTTTTATGGATAAATTTCTTTTTAAATTTTTTAAAACAGAAATGGCGAAAATGTACAATACCTCAACATACATCGCAGGTTTTTCAGAAAGATTCTGCAAATCCAATATTTACAATAAGGACAAGTATCAACTAGCGCTTAAAACAAACAATACAGTAAATAACTTTTTCAGTAGGACAAAATCGAAAATTAAAAAGAGGACAAATCGAACTTAGTATATAAGATAAAATGTAATGAGGACAAGACCAACATATGCCAAATGGTATATGTTGGCACAACAAAAACTAAATTAAAGACTAGAATTTCAGGACATAAATCTGACCATAAAGCAACTTATAAACCTTTGGAGAAAAAAACAGCTCTAGCAGCACATTGTACTCTGACGGGACATGAGCCAAATTTCAAGGACGTTGACATATTGACACAGGAGAACAATTACAAGAAAAGATATACTCTGGAAATGCTACACATAATTAATGTAGCTACTGACGTAAGAATGAACTATAAGACTGACACTGACCACTGTGCACAAATTTATCGTAACTTAGTAGAAAAATACAAACCTAGAAATTAAATAGTTAGTTGAAACAATGCTGTGTTAGCAACAAGTCGTTTGTTTTGTTTAAATGTAAATATCGTGATATATTTTTGTAATTTTTCTTTAAATAATATATGTTCTTTGTTATTTTTTAAGTGAAAATCCCTGAAGATGATCGTCGAAGGCGATCGAAATATCGGAAATAAATAAAAATAAAACTTATTAAAAACAACACCACCAGTTTTTAGTTTTTAATTTATATATGACCTCGAGCCAGACAAAACTTTCAAAAATGTTTTATTAAAAATACTATTATCGTCGAAGGTACCCTTAGTATTTGCACTATAATTTTTGGAGTATATGCCCGATTAGGTCGATTTATACGTTAAATTGAAGCTATTAATGTGGGCTACCAAGCATACAAGCAGTGGTTTAGTAAAAGTCATTAAAAAAATTGGAAAAAGTAGATTTTTTCAAAAAAAAAAATTTCCTTGGACGAAAAAAACAAAAATGATAGAAAAAAATCGAAAAAAATGGTATTCCATGTTTTAAAAGTTTGCATCCTAGCGAAGAAAATAATGCCTATTGGAATTATAGCCTTTTTGGTAGAGGTAAGAGAATTTAAAAAAATCTTTTTTTTTATATTTCTGTTTAAATATCGATTTTATTTGTTACTTTTATTTATATTATGTGCATTTGAGTTTATTTACAAGTACAAGTTCCATTAGAAGTAATTGTGCGTTCTTTGTTGACGTTTGTAGATTTCGGAATCGGTTTCTCTAATGAGGAACCAAATATAATCGCCCATCATTCTTTCATCCCGGTGCCCTTGGTAACGCCGCTCGATGGACTTCATTTCTTGGTGAAACCTTTCCCCATGTTCGTCGCTTACTTCGCCAAGATTCTCGGGGAAAAAGTTTAAATGAGAATGCAAGAAATGAATTTTGAGGGACATGAGGGACACCTGTTGCAATACATAAAGCGAAAAATAAGTTAGAAGAATACATACATAAGTATTATATACATAAATATAGAAAAATATATTTCTTACCAATTTTTTCATAATTTTTTAACAAATCATTAATCATTGTTTCATATTGCGGGCTTTTATTGGATGCAAGGAAATTTGAAACTACAAGCTTACTCGCAATTTCATCCGACGTCAAATATGATTCGAAATTTACATCTTTCATTAGTTTCCTTATTTTAGGCCCATCTTCGATTTTTTAAAAAGAAAGACTAATAAAACTTTTTAAATATGAGATTGAATTGCCATTTTTCCTTATGGCTTTTACAACATTTTTAAAGAGCCCCAGCTTATGTAATGGACTTGCTATAAGTTTTGCGTTAAATCGTTCGATTAATTCATAATAGAAATAAAGTTCCTAGCATGCGACTTTTTTTCTTCTGGAGTATTTAGTTGACTTGAAACGGTCATACGTTTGCATAAACAGGTGTAGATCAGCACATATGGTTATGACAACATAGTCACACTGCAGCTATCTTCACAATCAAAGCGAAGTTTCCTGTTTTTTATAGGTCGAAAGGAACTTCCTTTACCAACCATCCATCATCTAGTGAAGATCGATAAGTCCCCAAAATATCTTCGAATTTTTAAAAGTCTGCAAAAGTTTTTCTCTTATGTAAAAATTCATCCCTCGAAATACTTACCAAGGTAAATTGTGTACTTCCAATTCCTCGTACTCTAATAGCAGTGTTTTAAAATTTAGAATATACGATCATCCACGCATACATTGGGATAAACTTCGAGCAAAGTCTACTCCAAGATAGTGTCTACGAAATTGCATCACAAGGCAGAGTATTTCGTGTCGCCACCCCAAACTACTTTTACTTCTGCCCTGAGGGCAAAAGTAATCACTCATTTGTTAAACAAGTAATTTTGTTTGCAAATAGAAGTAGAAATCTCGTCCCTTACTTGTCTGGATCAGCTTGCATCGGACATCCCAGCACAAATTGGGATTCACTGTATGAATCCCAAACCAATCAGACTACGTACAAAAAAAGTACTTCATACGGGATTCTGAATAAGTTGCATTGGCAAACATTACTTCGTCACCTAAAATTATCCCATCACAAATTTTAGTCATTTAAAAAAAAAAGGCAGGCCGTATGTCCCAGTTCTGTGAAGGATGAACAGACTTATTTTTGGAGGGCATTCAGTTCAAATACCATACACAGGGTACGCTGGGTTACGAAGTAAAGAAAAAACCGCAGCAGAAAACAACAACAAGCAGCAGACGTATGTCTAATTAGATCGATTGCGGCGCAATCACTCATTTCGATTCGTCTTCGAGTACTTCATACGGTACCATCACCATACTCGATCGAAGAAACCAGAGCATAGCGGAGAAATACCTTCATCTACTATTATAATAAGAAACATTAAATAACGAGGAAGAACCATAAGGAAGAATCTCCAGGAAAACGATAAGAAATGCTATACAACTTATTCAAATTAATATACAATTCAGTCAGTAAGAAATCATTAGTTCATAGGAAAAATTTTGAGAGATGTGAAAAGTTAAGTGGTGTTTCAAAAAACAAAAACAAAAAAAAATAACAAAAATTTCTAACAATTTCAAATTCAAAGAAAGTTCTCCACAAAAGTGGTTAACATATTGTCAAGTAATGGTTTAATAAAAGTACATGAGTGAATATGTATGTACTAGATAATAACACGAGGTTACAAGTGTCTCTATCCCAGTAAATGAAGGGAAGCATACCCAATGATTTCGAGTAATATCTTTCACTTAAATATAACCTTTTATTACAAGAAAAGCTTCCAGTTTTAAAATATAGTCGTATAACTTAATTATTCACAATTCTCCAAATTTTTTCGTTCGAATTGAAAATTTTGCATGGGTGTAGTTACCCTTAAAGCCAAATTAAGATATGCAACTTGTAAGGTATGATATGCCAGAATAATTGTTTTTATATCAAACTTAACCTTATATACAACCAAAATTTTCCCTTAGATTTGCAACATCACACTCGACCAACGACGCTGGAAATTGATCAATCTTCATCGTTATGTGGTGGTAAGTTCTCTTATAAACCTGTCTATACTAATGTTTAAGAGTGATAACATGTCATAATATATAAGAGTAATGTGCAATGCAAAGAATGTTCTCTCATTAAGACTCTAATACTCGCTCAATTCATTCTTTGCATATTGTTTTCTTTTCTTTTGGTTTTTTTTTTCTTTGTGAATCTGCATCTTTGCATTGTGAAATATCATACCTAGTTATTACGTGCATAGCTACAAACATATCGACGATATACATGTCGACTGATATGAATATTTACATTTAATATGTTTAGAAACACTTATCAATTTATAGTGTTCCATACAAAGTTGAGGGCATATTCGATTTATCGTTCCATACGAGTCAATATATTATTTTTAGATTAGATATTTCTAGATATGTATAGTATATTAATATGTTGATTGCTTAGGAATTTTTAATTTAATAATGGTCTTATTGAATGAAATTATGATAGACTTAATGTTTTTTTTTTATTTTATTTTGGGATCAGTCTAATACTTACTGATGTTTTACTAAAGTTCGCTTAATACAATAAAATGAATTGAATTTACTTATAATGTTGTGCTAACTACTTTCTATGAGTTTCTCTACAACGACGACTCGAACTATGAACTAGACGGATAATAAAGGTTGCATTTAGGGGTTCTAAGATTTGAATAGTCGCCATTAGAACATAGGATTGGGAGGGTAACGAGGCGAAGCTCTTCAACACCAACTAGAAGTAGCATTTTCGTTTGGCCGGTTTTCAACCAATAATTTTTTTTTTAATTTCTTTTGTCGTTAATCTTGGGCTATTTATTTTGTTGTTGACGACGTAATCACCCTTTAATAGTAAAGTTTAATAAAAAAATTAGGGAGTTTGAATATTGTTGTGATGTTGAACTGAAAATAGAAGAGAAAGGACGGAACCCACCCAGCCGACTGTTTTGCTAGTTTATTTAAAAACTCCCGTAGTCCTACTCTCGACTATTGAATGATTTAATCTTGAGATTTAGTCTCATGGCTGTAAAAAATTGATAATTTCAAATGGAATTATTTACTAATCCTGGTAGGTTCATTACAATAATTGGCGCCCAACGTGGGGCACGAAAAGGATGTCAAAGACCTTTTCGGCTCTAAAATTTTATTTGGTATATTGTAGATTTCAAATTCATAATAATATTGTGTATAGAACTAGGATGAGGGATGGAATCAGTAGAATAAATGATAATACTTTTTTGGATTTTTTAGTTATTTGAGATACCTAAGTTCGAATAAACTAACCACTAAGTCCCTTAACATTTTTTTCTGTGATATTCAGACCAAACTCTAGTTATATATATACCATATTAAACCTGTTAGGAGGAATAGATTTTTACATCATTTACACTGTGGTATCAAGCGCTAGCAGATCAAAAGGATAACAGAGATTTTGCTATCTGCAAATCCCTGTCCATATCTGGTAGAAAATCGAAAGGACAGAATTAAGATTTCGCTGGTTTGTTCAAAGGATGTATGTTTTTATACTTCCTAATAGTTCCATAGACGAGATTTGTTTAACATATTGGTTGTTTTGGTCATTATATCCCCTTTTTTCTTATTCAGTCGTCGTTTAGAGAACTCGAAAATTTATATACTGTACCTAATATTACACATAGTGTTGATTATCCCACTATTTCGATAAATTTATATTTCGGTTTTGCCCTGAAACACATTCCCTGTTAAATTTAAATGTTATTTCATTTACCGGCTTCAATAAAAACTTTTTAATAGGGATATCAAGTGATAGTTAATCATTGGTTACATTTGAAAAATTACTATATATTTGTAATAACATGTCGCTAGATAGAACTCCCACTAGACCATTATCAACTTTACCTACTGCTTCAGGTATAGACCCCGCAAAAATTTGCTCAATATGTTCCGAAGTCTTATTGGAGGATCAACAGTGTCTGATTATCCAGGAGTGTTCTCACATTTTCCATCGGATTTGTATTGAGACGAGCCTTGGCACTAGTTCTCAGTGCCCAGTGTGTAAGAGGTCTTGCCAACTATCCGAACTACAGAGATACGTATTTCCTTACAATACTGCTCACAGTATTGAGTCTCCAAATATGAACTCGGTCGAGATAGACCCTCCAAATGCTCCCCTTTCGAAATCGAACCTACGAGGAAAACCTCGTGGAGCTAAGGCCTATAACACTAGGAGTTATACTCGTTCATTATTTCAAGACGGACAAAATTCTTTAAATCAAACGCAAGAGACAGTTAACAATGGAGCTGAGTCTCGTACTAGGTCTACGAATGAACATAATTTGGGTAGAAATAATGATAGCCAACAGACACATAAGAATAATCGACCTGCAATAGATTACGACCACATTAACCGCATGATTGAAGCAAGTATGGCTTGCATGCTAAATTCCTTGAATCTGGTACCCCAATCTGGAGTCCAGCCAAATAGGAACCCAGGTTCTATTCTTGATCACAACGTGCGCAATAGGCCTGCAATAGATGTGAATATGAATCAAGGTCCTATGGGTAATTTCAATATTCAAAATCAGTTTTCGCCCGTTCATGCAACGGTAGATCCGAGTCGAAATAATCCATCAAATGCTTCTTCATCCTTTCGTTTACCCTACACTGTCGACAAAATTTCTTCCATAATTCAAGGATGGAATCTACGTTTCGATGGTTCCCAAAATGGCCTGAACGTAGATGAATTTTTATATAGATTAAAGGCTCTTACTATAGATACTTTTGAAGGAGATTTCTCAGTAATTTGTAAGAATTTACAAATATTACTTTCGGGAAGAGCTCGGGATTGGTTGTGGCGGTACCGAAAGCAAGTTCCAGCTATACAATGGGAAGACTTCTGTCGTGCAATACGCTCACAATATGCCGACTTTAAAACTTCCTCGGACTTAAGAGAAGAAATCCGGAATAGAAAACAAAAGTCTGGAGAAACTTTTGATCTCTTTTTCGATGCCATTTCAATGATAATTGATCGACTGGATACTCCCATGGCGGAGGCAGAAATAGTAGAGACCTTAACGAGGAATCTACGCCCAGAAATTAGACAAGAACTTTTATATATTCAAATTCGTTCTGTTTCTCATCTGCGAGAATTGGTTCACAAGCGTGAGAATTTCCTTAACGATGAACACGTTCGACGGAACATGGGAATTCGTAATAATAACAATTTTGTTGCACGTAGGCAAGTCGCTGAAATCGGACCTAATGAAATTTCAGACAATTTTGAACGTGATATAGTAGCCGACAATTCAGTTAATGCTATACAAGGACCTTATTACAATGCACAATGTTGGAATTGTGACGGAAAGGGCCACCATTGGCAGGATTGTTTACATGACCGTCAGGTTTTTTGCTACGGGTGCGGTACAAAGGAAATATATAAGCCAAATTGTTTAAAATGTAAAAACTCTTCACCGAACATGTCAAAAAACTACAAAACGGTTGTTCCACCACCGGAGCAGCCATAACCTTACAGCTCAAACACCCAAAAAAACCTTCTGAATCTACTGTCGACTTGCAAAGCAAATCTACCACGGATTCTTTAAGCATAGAATATACCACTATTCTTCAGAGAAACCCTAAAAATCACGATACTTGTATTACGAGATCTAATGAATTATTTCCTCGCTTACCTTATCATCTACGTCTGCAAAATTATATAAAGAGACGAACTCAAATTTTTAATGTAGATACGGTTGCAAAGCAATCAAGTCCAAAACCTAAAAGGTCTACTCTACGCCTTCGTAGATATTATAAATTGAGAAAACTTTCAAAGAAATTTCTGGTTTCGGCTATTATCTCCAACCCCAATGATATGAGATACTACGCTAAAATTTCCTTTTTGAATTTCGTTGAATATGGATTGCTGGACACCGGAGCTAACATTAGCTGTCTAGGTGCTGATTTGGCCTGTACAGATTTTAAAGAATTTCCGAATTACACTAAGTGTAAATCCTTTGTTCAGACAGCTGACGGTAATCCACAAATTGTTTCGGGCTGGATTGATGTAGAAGTTACATTCAAAACACAGTCTCTTAAAATGAAATTCTTTATAATTCCGTCTATTTCTCAGAGAGTAATATTAGGGGTTGATTTTTGCAAATCATTTCGATTATTTGGGAATATCATTGGCTCAGTTGATATGGTAACTAAGGACAATTCATCCAACATTCTTCCTAAAATTTGTGATTTCACAGAAAAAACTGACGCTTCTCTAGCTGATAGTACCTCAGATGACATATTCTACCCTCTTTCTGAACATCAAAAAAACCAATTAGAAACGGTGATTTCGCTATTCCCGAATTTTGAGAAGCAAGGTCTAGGGCGAACGGGCCTCATTGAACATAAAATTGATGTGGGTGAAGCTTCACCCATAAAACAAAGACATTATCCAGTTTCTCCGGCGATTGAGAAACTAATGTTTAAAGAAATCGACAGAATGCTCTCTCTTGGGGTTATAGAACCATCCTCTTCACCATGGAGTTCTCCCATGAGACTCGTGGTGAAGCCTAACAAGATACGTATGTGTTTGGATGCAAGAAAGTTAAATAGTGTAACCAAAAAGGATGCATATCCACTTCCGTCAATTGAAGGGATATTTTTAAGGTTACCTAAAGCTAATTTGATCACAAAATTGGACTTAAAAGATGCTTATTGGCAGATAGCGCTAGATAAGTCTTCAAGGCCACTAACAGCATTCACAGTGCCCGGCAGGCCTCTATATCAGTTCGTCGTGATGCCCTTCGGTCTGTGCAGCGCCCCGCAGACCATGTACCGGCTCATGGATCAGATAATACCGCCGGATCTGCGTCACTGCGTGTTTGGGTATCTCGACGACCTGATCATAGTGGCCGAAGATTTTGAAACACATATTGAGGTCTTGATTAGGATTGCCTTTCAATTTAGAAAGGCCAATTTAACCCTAAATATTACAAAAAGCCAATTTTGTGTTACCAAGGTGAACTACCTCGGTTATGTGATAGGGGAAGGTGGAATAACGACTGATATGGAAAAAGTAAGTGCAATTAACAATTGGCCGGTACCCAAAAACCTTAAGCAGGTCCGCGGATTCTTAGGTTTAGCAGGTTGGTACCGCCGATTTATAGATAATTTTGCTACAGTTGTTTTCCCCATTACTGAGGTAGTTTCCACCAAGAAAAAATTCCTATGGACCAAAGATGCTCAATTATCCTTTGAGAAAATTAAGTCACTTCTCACGACTGCACCCATACTCATTAACCCGGATTTTGATAAAAAATTCTTCCTCCATTGTGACGCCAGTGACTATGGCATCGGCGCTGTCCTAGTACAAATGGACGAAGATAATCAAGAAAAACCTATAGCTTATATGAGTCGCAAACTTAATTCGGCTCAGAGAAATTATAGCGTTACTGAGCGAGAGTGTTTAGCCGCACTCGAAGCTATCAAGCGGTTCAGGTGCTATCTAGAGATGCAGGAATTCGAAGTCATAACCGACCACGCTAGTCTGGTATGGCTAATGCGTCAACCTAACCTTTCCGGTAGACTTGCCAGATGGGCTTTACAGCTTCAGGCGTATAAATTCACTGTTAGTCACCGGAAAGGGAAGGATAACGTTGTTCCGGACGCACTATCCAGAATTCCTGACATTGAAATTGCATCTCTAGAGGCTATAGCGCCTGAAATTGAACTAGACTCTCCTCATTTTAAAGATAATGATTACCAGGAATTGAAGACAAAGATTAGTAGTAACAGTAACAAATATCCTGACATAAAAGTTGTCGACGATTTTGTTTACATCCGTACAGAGCACTACTCTGGAGATGATCTTCAGGAGCAACAAGCTTGGAAGCTTTGGATACCACATAATCTTAGACAACAAGTACTCACCAGAGCACATGACGCACCTCTGGCTTCTCATGGTGGTATTTGCAAAACTTTAGAGCTACTACGACGACATTTCTATTGGCCGCGAATGGTACGTGATGTGAGAGAGTACATAAGGAATTGTGAGATCTGCAAAACCACAAAAGCTCCAAACTTCATTCTGAAACCCCCTATGGGAAAGCAGAACTCATCCATCCGTCCATTCCAACGCTTATACGTAGATATTTTAGGTCCCTACCCGCGTAGTAAGAATGGTTTCATAGGGTTGTTGATCGTGTTAGACCATCTTACTAAATTTCACTGGGTATGCCCCCTAAAGAAATTTACAGCTAAGATGATCCAAACTTTCTTGGAGAGCCAGATATTTCATGTGTATGGAGTGCCGGAGGTAGTAGTTAGCGATAATGGCAGTCAGTTTAAGGCGAATGAATTTAATGTCTTCCTGACAAAATATGGGATCACACACACCTACACTGCCTACTACTCTCCACAATCCAACGCCTCTGAGAGGGTCAACAGATCATTAATTGCTGGGATAAGGGCGTATCTCAAGAAGGATCACAAAATGTGGGATGAAAACCTTAGCAGTATCTGTTGTGCACTGCGGAATTCTTTGCATCAATCACTACATATCTCTCCATATCGAGCAGTTTTTGGGTTTAATATGATTACCCACGGGTCTTCATATACCTTGCTGCGGAATATACGAATGTTAGACGAACCTACTGCTTCCCTTCCACGAGATGACCATCTTCAAAACATACGCCAAGATTTGAGAAGGCATATAAAGGAGGCATACGATAAAAACAGACAAACATACAACCTTCGGACACGGATGTCGACGTTTAGTATAGGTGACCAAGTTTTTCGTCGTAATTTCGCACAGAGCAGTATGGAGAAGAACTTTAATGCTAAGTTAGCACCTATATTTGTGAAGGCGAAAGTCGTACAAAAGATTGGTAACCATTATTACGTGTTAGAAGACGAAAACGGGAAACTCGTTGGTACCTTCCATGCGAAGGATATTCGGAAGTAAGTCCTTCTTCCCACTAATTCTTCAGCTCAAAGAACAAGAATTATTTGGTTTTGTAATGGACTTGCTATAAGTTTTGCGTTAAATCGTTCGATTAATTCATAATAGAAATAAAGTTCCTAGCATGCGACTTTTTTTCTTCTGGAGTATTTAGTTGACTTGAAACGGTCATACGTTTGCATAAACAGGTGTAGATCAGCACATATGGTTATGACAACATAGTCACACTGCAGCTATCTTCACAATCAAAGCGAAGTTTCCTGTTTTTTATAGGTCGAAAGGAACTTCCTTTACCAACCATCCATCATCTAGTGAAGATCGATAAGTCCCCAAAATATCTTCGAATTTTTAAAAGTCTGCAAAAGTTTTTCTCTTATGTAAAAATTCATCCCTCGAAATACTTACCAAGGTAAATTGTGTACTTCCAATTCCTCGTACTCTAATAGCAGTGTTTTAAAATTTAGAATATACGATCATCCACGCATACATTGGGATAAACTTCGAGCAAAGTCTACTCCAAGATAGTGTCTACGAAATTGCATCACAAGGCAGAGTATTTCGTGTCGCCACCCCAAACTACTTTTACTTCTGCCCTGAGGGCAAAAGTAATCACTCATTTGTTAAACAAGTAATTTTGTTTGCAAATAGAAGTAGAAATCTCGTCCCTTACTTGTCTGGATCAGCTTGCATCGGACATCCCAGCACAAATTGGGATTCACTGTATGAATCCCAAACCAATCAGACTACGTACAAAAAAAGTACTTCATACGGGATTCTGAATAAGTTGCATTGGCAAACATTACTTCGTCACCTAAAATTATCCCATCACAAATTTTAGTCATTTAAAAAAAAAAGGCAGGCCGTATGTCCCAGTTCTGTGAAGGATGAACAGACTTATTTTTGGAGGGCATTCAGTTCAAATACCATACACAGGGTACGCTGGGTTACGAAGTAAAGAAAAAACCGCAGCAGAAAACAACAACAAGCAGCAGACGTATGTCTAATTAGATTGATTGCGGCGCAATCACTCATTTCGATTCGTCTTCGAGTACTTCATACGGTACCATCACCATACTCGATCGAAGAAACCAGAGCATAGCGGAGAAATACCTTCATCTACTATTATAATAAGAAACATTAAATAACGAGGAAGAACCATAAGGAAGAATCTCCAGGAAAACGATAAGAAATGCTATACAACTTATTCAAATTAATATACAATTCAGTCAGTAAGAAATCATTAGTTCATAGGAAAAATTTTGAGAGATGTGAAAAGTTAAGTGGTGTTTCAAAAAACAAAAACAAAAAAAATAACAAAAATTTCTAACAATTTCAAATTCAAAGAAAGTTCTCCACAAAAGTGGTTAACATATTGTCAAGTAATGGTTTAATAAAAGTACATGAGTGAATATGTATGTACTAGATAATAACACGAGGTTACAAGTGTCTCTATCCCAGTAAATGAAGGGAAGCATACCCAATGATTTCGAGTAATATCTTTCACTTAAATATAACCTTTTATTACAAGAAAAGCTTCCAGTTTTAAAATATAGTCGTATAACTTAATTATTCACAATTCTCCAAATTTTTTCGTTCGAATTGAAAATTTTGCATGGGTGTAGTTACCCTTAAAGCCAAATTAAGATATGCAACTTGTAAGGTATGATATGCCAGAATAATTGTTTTTATATCAAACTTAACCTTATATACAACCAAAATTTTCCCTTAGATTTGCAACATCACACTCGACCAACGACGCTGGAAATTGATCAATCTTCATCGTTATGTGGTGGTAAGTTCTCTTATAAACCTGTCTATACTAATGTTTAAGAGTGATAACATGTCATAATATATAAGAGTAATGTGCAATGCAAAGAATGTTCTCTCATTAAGACTCTAATACTCGCTCAATTCATTCTTTGCATATTGTTTTCTTTTCTTTTGGTTTTTTTTTTCTTTGTGAATCTGCATCTTTGCATTGTGAAATATCATACCTAGTTATTACGTGCATAGCTACAAACATATCGACGATATACATGTCGACTGATATGAATATTTACATTTAATATGTTTAGAAACACTTATCAATTTATAGTGTTCCATACAAAGTTGAGGGCATATTCGATTTATCGTTCCATACGAGTCAATATATTATTTTTAGATTAGATATTTCTAGATATGTATAGTATATTAATATGTTGATTGCTTAGGAATTTTTAATTTAATAATGGTCTTATTGAATGAAATTATGATAGACTTAATGTTTTTTTTTTATTTTATTTTGGGATCAGTCTAATACTTACTGATGTTTTACTAAAGTTCGCTTAATACAATAAAATGAATTGAATTTACTTATAATGTTGTGCTAACTACTTTCTATGAGTTTCTCTACAACGACGACTCGAACTATGAACTAGACGGATAATAAAGGTTGCATTTAGGGGTTCTAAGATTTGAATAGTCGCCATTAGAACATAGGATTGGGAGGGTAACGAGGCGAAGCTCTTCAACACCAACTAGAAGTAGCATTTTCGTTTGGCCGGTTTTCAACCAATAATTTTTTTTTTAATTTCTTTTGTCGTTAATCTTGGGCTATTTATTTTGTTGTTGACGACGTAATCACCCTTTAATAGTAAAGTTTAATAAAAAAATTAGGGAGTTTGAATATTGTTGTGATGTTGAACTGAAAATAGAAGAGAAAGGACGGAACCCACCCAGCCGACTGTTTTGCTAGTTTATTTAAAAACTCCCGTAGTCCTACTCTCGACTATTGAATGATTTAATCTTGAGATTTAGTCTCATGGCTGTAAAAAATTGATAATTTCAAATGGAATTATTTACTAATCCTGGTAGGTTCATTACACTTAATATGCAGCGGTGGCAAAATAATGTTTTCTTTTTGGTCGAGAGGTTTTTTTTATGTTGTTTTCACCCAATGTAATGTGTTTTCTTGTTGGCCATTTATTTCTTCTGTAAAGATCTTCGCGAGCACTGCTATCCCAAAGGCATAACAAATAGCAATATTTTGTAAAGGGGTTTCCAACAAGAGGTGTAATTTTGGTATTTAAAGAAAATGCCATTTTTTGAGATAAATGATCCGATGTTTATTTGTTATTAAAGAGGAAGGTATGTCGTTAATAATGAAAAACACTATCAGCCAAATGCCCACCACGACCACGCTTACAGCACCATATCCTTTTCATGAAATTTTCCATAACCAAATCGAAAAGTGGCTGCTCTATGTCCCCGATAGCCTCAAGAATTCTATCTTTGAGATCTTGAATCGACGCGGGGCTTTTGGCGTAGACCTTATCTTTCACGTGGCCCCAAAGGAAGAAGTCGCAAGGTGTTAAATCACAAGATCTCGGTGGCCAATTGTGATCACCTCTTCGAGAGATAAAACGGTCCAGAAACTTTTCCCGTAAGAGAGCAATGGTTTCGTTGCTTGTGTGGCACGTAGCGCCGTCTTGTTGAAAGTAAACGTTGTCCAGATCAATACCATCCAACTCCGACCATAAACAATCGTTAATCATCTCTCGATAGCGCAATCCACTCACCGTAACTGTTGATCCAACCTCATTTTCGAAAAAGTGAGGTCCAATGACCCCGCCGGACCATAAACCGCACCAAACAGTCACACGTTGAGGACGGAGAGACTTCTCAATAATAACTCTTGGGTTTTCCGAGCCCCAGATGCGACAAATTTGCTTGTTGACGTAGCCACCGGGGTGGAAATGGCCCTCATCAGTCAAGATGATTTTTCGATGGAATTCCGGATCATTTTCTTGCATTTCAAGGACCCAATCAGCAAAGACACGACGTTGTTGATGATCGTCCGGCTTGAGTTCTTGTGTTAGCTTAACTGTATAAGCCTTAAGACCCCAGTCTTTATGCAAGATACGGTGTAATGACGTTTGTGCCCAATGCCCAATTCCAAAGAACGACGAGGAATGGACAAAGCTGTGTTTTCTTCAACACTTAGGGCTACAGCAGCAATATTCTCCGTTGTTCTTGAGCGACGTACACGGGTTTTATTCTCCACATCACTAACTTGTCTCAACAGCTCGAATTATTCCACCAATTTCTGTATTGCGGTCCGACAAGGTGCTTTACGACGACCGAAAAATGCTTTAATTTTGCGAACTGTGACTGCAAGATTTTCACCATTTTTGTAGTGAATTTTAATAATTTCAATGCGTTGTTGAATCGTGTGTCGTTCCATGTTTTGTAATGGCGTAGTTTCTACTTGTCAAATGTCAAAGAATAAAAGCTTCAAAAGTGACACCTACCGAAATACCGGGTGATTCAAAATAACACCTCTTGTTGGAAAACCCTATGTATCTGCCTTGGATTCCACATAACATCCCAAATACTTTTAAATCGTAAAAAAATTTCCAGTCATGTTGTTCATATTGAATGTATTTTATCAATTTAACCATTGTTTCGTATGATTCATTAGTGTTGACAGCATGAGCAATGGGAATCGACGGTTTCTGATTTCCGTTGTGTAATAGCACTGCTTTCAAACTTTCTTTACTGCTTGATTAAGTTCCTCGAACAATCCGGGAATGTCCTTGCAAAAGCATCTGTTATCCACAGTTGTATAAAATTGTTTGTAAGGTATATCACGGACTCTATAATATAATATGTTAACATCTGGGGCCAAAATATTGTACTGTTTCATCCCAGATGCAAGTAGTTCTGCCTTATTTTTGGTCGGTTCGAAATCTCTCTCAAGATCCATGAGTTGAAACTGAGTTAAAAGCGATGACTTCCGATTCAAACTTGAATCGCTCAGAGTTGAGTACTCAGTTGAACTTGATGATGTTTCCGTTATTAGGCTGTAAGCTATATTTGGACACTTCCTACTCCAATCTATTAACTTAGACAATCTATTAACTTATCTCCAAATCATTGGCATTTAAACTGCGCGTGATGTCTAAAATTAAAATGTTTTATTCCACAAAATATTGTAATACATTAATTGTAAAGTACTTACCGCATGCTTCCACTACTCCATATAGTAAGATTTACTTGGCACGAATTACACAAAATACTAGGTGTCCACGGTTCGTTCATATTTTTAACTCGTTTACCAAAATCTTGCACATATATTTCTTCTATTATTTTTTTTTTACTTTTTATTATACCCTACACCACACTGTGGTACAGGGTATTATAACTTTGTGCATTTGTTTGTAACACCCAAAAGGAGAAGAAATAGACCCAACGTTTATTATACCGATCGACTTAGGATCACTTTCTGAGTTGATTTAGCTATGTCCGTCTGTCCGTCTGTCTGTCCGTCTGTGCATGTATTCTTGTAATCAAAGTACAGGTCGCAATTATGGTCCGAATCTCGACGAAACTTTACACATATCTTTTTTTTGTCCCAAGGACGATCCCTATTGAATTTGGTTAAAATCGGTTCAGATTTAGATATAGCCCCCATATATACGTTACCCCCGATTTTTTCAATTTTAACATCATCTTTATTAACATTTCATTTATATACATATTTACATTGTTAGAGATATTATTCTATATATTACAACAAATGAGGTTATTATTTAGTTATAACGTTTTATGTAGAATTTGAACAATTTCAAGGGAAAAATAGGAAAAAACCTTAGTATGAATCTTATAATTTCAAATATAGGTAGAAAACATTAGTGTATAAAATTCAGTTTACAAAGGTGTAAACCAATTTATACAATTAGTTATCAATTTGGTAAATTTTTATTTTATAATGTTATAATGATAAATCTCTACATGCTCTTATCATGGGATAGGAAGAATGTATGTTTCTATCGTTGTAGCTTAGCTAAGTCTATATATAAATTCGTGGATTCTTTCATAGTCACTTCTACTATGAAGAAGGTCCGTTGGATATCTCCATCGTAGGTTGTATATTATTTTTAAGCATTTATTTTGAATTATTTGTAATTTTTTAATATGCGTTTTGGCAGCTTTATACCATATGGGACATGCAAATGTTAGTGTTGGACGTATAACTGATTTAAAAATTAAGTTCTTGTTTTTTAGGCTAAGAGTTGATCGATAATTTATTAACGACCAAAGAGCTCGTAACGCTTTTGTACTTTTGTTTACATTTTCATCAATGTGTTTGCTGAAGTTTAATTTTTTATCCAGTGTGACACCTAGGTATTTGACATCATTGACAATAGGAATGTGATCGTTTTCAAATTTCAAATCTCGGTTGGGTAGCCGTTTAGGGGACTTGTTGTATGGGAATATAATTGCTTGGGTCTTTGAAGGGTTGATTTTTACTTTCCACTTATGAAAATATTTATTGCAGCTTGTTAGGCCCTTTTCCATTTTCTTTAGTAGCGCTGTGATCAATTTGCTTGAAGTAATTAGGGCAGTGTCATCTGCATAATATGCTGTCCGAACTTGTTGAGGTGGAGAGAAATCAGAAGTGTAGAGTGAGTAAAGAAGTGGCGAAAGTACCGATCCTTGTGGAAGGCCCGCAGATGTTGTTTTTTGTGGTGAATGAGTTGTGTTTACATATACGACAAATTTTCGATCTTCGAGGAAACTAGCTATTATTTTGCACAGGTATGTGGGTATTTCTGCTTCAATCATCTTGAAAATTAATCCGTTGTGCCAAACAGTGTCAAACGCCTTTTCTATATCCAATAGAATTAGCCCGGTTGAAAGTTTTTTACGCTTATTTTCCAGTATGATGTTCATAACTCGATGAACTTGTTGGATACAGCTGTGTTGTTTTTTAAAACCAAATTGTTCTTCAGCTATTAATTTTTTGTCGGTTACAAAGTCATTAATCCTTGTATGAATTATTTTCTCAAACAATTTTCCTAAGTTGCTGAGAAGACTTATTGGTCTGTAACTTTTAGGGTCATTTTTAGGTTTGTTTGGTTTTGGTATAGCAATAATTTTGGCTGTTTTGAAGTGCTTCGGGAAGTAGTTAAGTTTAATGCAACTGTTAAATATAAACAACAACAACTTCAACGCTTTTGGTGGCAACTTTTTTAACAGCAAGTTTGGTATATTATCCAAACCTGGTGACTTTGAAGCCTTTAGATTTGCGACTAACATATTTAGTTCATCCTGCGTAGCGAAAATGGCACCAGAAGAAGATACAGTTTCGTTTTTAAAACGATTTACCTTACTATTAACTGTTTTGTCAATCGAATGCTTAAAGCCAGATGTTAAACTATTTGCCCTTAAAAATGTATCGGCTAACAACTGAGCTTTTTCCTCATCAGTGCTGATTTTTCTGTTGTCTTTTAGCAGGTATGGAATTGATTTATTTGTTTTTCCTCTCAGTCCTCTGCTAATTCTCCAAAATGTTTTATCGCCTGGCTTTAACTTAGATAACAGTTGATTCCATTTTTTATTTCGCTCAGTGTTAATTCTGTTGTCGATAATTATGCTAATAAGTTTAACGCATTTCTTGTATATATTACATTCGTTTTGATTGGTCGTCCTTTTAATTTTTCTATCTAGATAACGTCTTGTCTTTATGAGTTTAATTGTATCATTTGATAATACGTAATTATTGTTTGGGCTTACCAATGGAGTTGAAACGTTACGAGCTTCTAAAATAATTGCAATAAATTTATCGATATCATGGTCAATTGAGCAGGTGTTGGAATACATTGCATTATGCTCGTTGATCCGGGATTCGATGTAGTTTTGAAAGAGAGGCCAGTTTGTTGACTTGAAGTCGAAATGAGAAGTATCAAGAGTATTTGTAGTTGACTGATGCAGAGTACAAACAACTGGACGGTGGTCAGAAGGTATTTCATACCCAAGGACATCTAAGGACATGGAATATGATGCATTGGTGAGTATAATGTCGATGACAGACGAAGTTCGATTTTGTTGGTATGGATAGTATGTAGGTTCCACAGAGTGATGAATGAAAAAATTTTGGTTCTGTTGTATATTGAAAAGCACACTTCCAGCCGTATTGTTGGATAAGCAATTCCATGAAGTATGCTTGGCATTTAAGTCTCCCATTAAAATGAATTCTTTGTCATGCGATGTAAGAAGTAAAATGTCGTTTTTGAAGTGCGTAGTGTATTTCGGCGAATAAGCTGTTGTAATGACAATCTTTTTATTGCTTATAATAACTTCTACAGATAAATTTTCAATCGATTTCGTATTTCTAACGGGTAAAAGTTTGTGTTGTATATTGTTTCGAACTATAAGAGCGACGCCGCCACCTCTACCGCCTTCTCTATCGTTCCTATAAATTAAATAATTTCGTAAATAGGGTTTGTGTGATTCATTTAAGTGGGTTTCATTTAGTGAAGCGATGTGTACGGATTCTTTCTCAAGTATATATTCAAATTGTTTGAGATGAGAATAGTTAGAAATGCCGTGGGCATTCCAGTGAAGCATTTTAAATATGTTACCATTATCGCAAACCATGGGCATATTTCACCATTGACATGACAACCTGTATCTGTTGAATTTTATTTGTACATTGTTGAAGGTCATTTAGTGCCGACATGAATATTTCAAAGAGTTGGTCTATGCTGAAGAGATCAGCATTTTCTCTTAAGCACGACGCGTAAGAGTTACCAATACTCTGCATGTTCTGATTGATTGCTTGCTGATTCTGCGGGGTGTGGGGTTGAAAAACACGCACTGTTTGTTTTCGAACAACGTTGCGGTGAGAGTTATTTGAAGTCGCTTTTGCACGATTCTCCAAGTAGGTCGCTCTGGACGGACAGTTGATGTCATTTGCTGAATGATCGGTGCGTTCTCTCCCATCTTTCTTACAATTAAAACACGTGAAGACAGCAGGTTTTCTCTCAGTTTTGTTTAATGGACAAATACTGGTATGGTGTTTATTTGCACAAATCATACACGCTGGCAGACGATGACAATGCTCTCCGCCGTGGCCGTACATGAGGCAATTCCAGCACTGGGTCGGGTTTTTTGACTTTCTCTGTTTGTTTTTCCTCCAAGAGATAATTACATTGCATATGCTTTTGACGTTTTGCAATGACTTGGGATTGAATGTTTTTCTAACAAATTGGACTTTGAACACAGCATTGTTGGGTGAACTGTACTGCGTTTGAATTTCGGTAACAGATTCCGGAGTTAAATTATACTCTTTTAAGTCAGTTATTATTTCACTGGTGCTGACTTTGGGCAATCCGTAGAGGAATGTAGTGTAAAGTCGGTTTTCCTTGGAGCGGAAAGAATGAAAAGGAATTTTCTTTTCGACTAATAATTGTTTGCATCGATCCAGTTTATCATTGCTCGGTGAAAAAATTTTTGTACCAATAGAACAGCTTTTGTAAATGTAGTCTTTACCAAACAATTTCTGCAATTCTGTGAGAGTAATGCTGGGATCCACTACAACAGGAGGTGGCTTTACAACCTTGGGTTGTTGTTGGATGTTGGATTCAGCTTCTAAATCCATTTCAGAGGTATCCGCCAGTGCACCAAATCGGTTTCCCGACGTCGAAGGCAAATTAGCAAAAAAGTTCATGGCAGAAGGTTGAAATCTTTTCTGCCTCTTGAAATTAGACGACCTTTTCAGGGTCGTTGAAGGAGGTTTTGCCCCGGGGGGCATCTCCGTTGTTTGTTATTATTAAAACTGTTGTGTTTATTATCAGAAAAAACGCGGAGTCCAATAAGAACGACGAAAGATAACAAAAACACTAATAATTATGTTAATTATTTCCGATATTCTTATAACGAAGTTAAAAGAAGATATGTAGAGCGTAACGAAACTCGACCGTTCTCAGAGAGAGTTTGTATCGAACTGACGTTACCCCCGATTTGATATGTAAGCGCTGTAAAAATTTTATTTTATATCCGATCAGTGAGAAATTCGGCAAAGAGAGGTTTTTTATTACATGAATTAATACTGCTAAATTCGGAGAAAATCGGTTCAGATTTAGATATAGCCCCCATATATATGTTACCCCCGATTTGACATGTAAGCGCTGTAAAAATTTTATTTTATATCCGATCAGTACGAAATTCGACAGAAGGAGGTCTTTTAACATGATATATATTAAAGCTCCATATATATGTTCCTCCTGATTTGGTATCAAACCGCTATAGAAGTTGTATTTTACTTCCGATCATTAAAATTTTCCAGAAAGATGTTTCTCAATTTAGGAACGAATATTGCTTAATTTAGCGATTATCGTTTCAGAATTAGATAATATGTTTCTACCCATTTACCAATTATTCCAAATTATTATGGCAAGAACCCTTATCGCATTGTTAGGGAGGTGTAGGGTATTATATAGTCGGCCCCGCCCGACTTTCGGCCTTTCCTTACTGGTTTTTATTTGTAAAAAAATTCAATATTACAATTATTTACAATACACCACACTGTGGTACAGGGTATTATAACTTTGTGCATTTATTTGTAACACCCAAAAGGAGAAGAAATAAACCCATCGTTTATTATACCGATCGACTTAGAATCACTTTCTGAGTTGATTTAGCTATGTCCGTCTGTCTGTCCGTCTGTCTGTCTGTGCATATATTTTTGTAATCAAAGTGCAGGTCGCAATTATGGTCCAATCTGGACGAAACTTTACACATATCTTTTGTTTGGCCCAAGGACGATCCCTATTGAATTTGGTTAAAATCGATTCAGATTTAGATATAGCCCCAATATATATGTTAGCCCCGATTTGACATGTAAGCGCTGTAAAAACTTTATTTTATATCCGATCAGTGTGAAATTCGGCAGAAAGAGGTTTCCTATTATATGGATGAACACTATTAAATTTGGAAGAAATCGGTTCAGATTTAGATATAGCCCCCATATATACGTTACCCCGATTTGACATGTAAGCGCTGTAAAAACTTTATTTTATATCCGATTAGTATGAAATTAGGCAGAAAGAGGTTTCTTATTATATGGATAAACACTATTAAATTTTGAAGAAATCGGTTCAGATTTAGATATAGCCCCCATATAATATAATATTTTTTAGAAAATCGAATTATCGTTATCGAAAAATATGATAAAATAATTTTTTAAATTTTTTATGTTTTTTTTTGCACCAGGAAATTTTTTTTTTTTTAAACCAAAGATTATATTTGGAACTCATATCATATCGATACCTCCATTCTCAAACATGCTAAGTCGACTTAGCATAGTTTTAGGGAGATTACATTTTGATTTTATAATTATTTCAAATTATATTCAGTAAAAATTTGGTGTTAATCCGTCAACTAAATCAAAAGTTATTCACAAAACAGTACAAGTCATTCGATTTCCATTATAAAGGAATTCCACACAAATTTAAGAAATTTATCTGACTTTAATCGCCTATCTTGAAAAACTAACTTTTTGTACTTAGCATAGTTTAGAATGGAGGTATCGATATGTAGCCCTCATAATTCCATTTAATTTAACGCATAGCACAGCTCAATCGGGCTTATACTTGAAAAATTATAGTCCAAATACTAAATGAACTTTGCATGAAAGTTGGAATTAAAGAATTTTTTTTTTTTAAATTTACCATACAGATATTTTTAAATATCTTTTTTGTGTTTGTGACACCAAATTACACCAGAAACTGTTATCCACATCCCTTGGACAAAATCTTTGTTGCATAGTGTAATTACATCTGCAACACTTTTTAGGAAGTTCTTTTTTTTGGTGAGGGTGTACCTTAGTCGGTTTACTCGACTAAGGTACACCCTTCTTAATAATATAAATTACAGATGAAAACCTTATGGGGAATCATAAAAATGCAAAATTTTATTTATTAATGTAAAATTGACAAAATTTTTTTTAATGTATAAAATGTTTGCATCATTTATATTCATATATGTAATTAATTTTTGCATTTATCATCAAAATATTTTGTAATGAGAAATTTTGCTGGAATGTAATATATTGGATATTTATTCAAAACAAGAAAAGTTTAAAGTGATTGATATTTCTTCGAATTCATCATCATATGCAAACTTGCCTCAAAATTTGACATTTCTTGCAGTTCTGTTGAAAGCAATGCCTTCATTTGAAATTCACATTCTATATAAATATTAAACAATTATTTAAACTTTCTATATATGAAACATAGTAGGCCTGCCAAATTTGCTAAATATGTGCAAATGGTTTCCGAGAAATTATGTGGTCACGAACTGAGTACCTATGCTACATAAACTCACAGATATCGTGTATGTACTTAGGATATGAGTCCCATACTATCATCTGCCTTTCGTTTTCTGTGTTGTGAGTGAGTGTGTTTTGTTGTGTGTTTCGGTTAAACAAATAAACAAACATTGTTAATTCAGTAGGAGTATATTAAGGAGAAAACCAACGAAAACAACGATGACATCGACTACGACGACGACGATGTGGACGTGGACGGTAACAACAAAATATACAACAACATTACAATTGTTGTTTTTAAATTTTTTGTTAACAAATAAAAACACAAAACACACACTAACATAGCTGAACTTGGAAAAAATATAAAACAAAATATTGAGAAAAAAATAAGCAAATACATTCAAACACTGAAGGGCATAAAAACAATGCACAATTTTCAGAATCGCCTTTATTAAAGACAATTATTATAAATACAAGTTAAAAGAGACAATTTAAAAAAAATACAATGGGCGGTTCTCTAAGTCTTACCAATTTTACTATGATATAGCCAACAGATGGTTAATGACAACGTGCTAATTATAGTCTCAGCCTTGACTTCTATACGAAAAAGGACTGATTTCCGATCAATTACAAGCTTTCATTCGCTTTGTCGTTCTGATGCCCTTTTATATGCAAATTAAGGACCTGATTTGAGACCCTTCCAGGATATTCCATGATTAAGCATGTTTTCTCTATTGTGACATCCTTTTACCACAAGGACACACATCTTTGGATTTGAATAATATTTAGCACAATAATTCTTCAAGTGTGTGAGACTTTTTTTTGGCTTTTCTGATTTTACAAAATATATTGCAGTTTTTCTTAAAATTTGCATTTTAAAAAATTTTTGTTTTTCAATTAATTTGCTTTGGTATTACCCTATAGTCATTGATTCCTCGTGTCTCAATTCTTTTTTGTGTTTGTCCGATCTGCATCGGTACGGTGCAATATTTTTAATTACCCACTGCTCACTTCAAAATGGACGTTTCTGACAAGAAACTACCATATTCATATTTATATATTTCTGATAAAGTTAATCGGTTTACTCGACTGAGATTTCTTATCTTTTTATACCCTACACCACACTGTGGTACAGGGTATTATAACTTTGTGCATTTGTTTGTAACACCCAAAAGGAGAAGAAATAGACCCATAGTTTATTATACCGATCGACTTAGAATCACTTTCTAAGTTGATTTAGCTATGTCCGTCTGTCCGTCTGTGCATGTATTCTTGTAATCAAAGTACAGGTCGCAATTATGGTCCTATCTCGACGAAACTTTACACATAGCCCAAGGACGATCCCTATTGAATTTCGTTAAAATCGGTTCAGATTTAGATATAGCCCCCATATATATGTTAGCCCCGATTTGACATGTAAGCGCTGTAAAAACTTTATTTTATATCCGATCAGTATGAAATTCGGCAGAAAGAGGTTTCTTATTATATGGATGAACACTATTAAATTTGGAAGAAATCGGTTCAGATTTAGATATAGCCCCCATATATATGTTACCCCTGATTTGAACTGTAAGCGCTGTAAAAACTGTATTTTATATCTGATCAGTGCGAAATTCGGCAGAAAGAGGTTTCTTATTACATGAAGGAATACTGCAAAATTTGGAGAAAATCGATTCAGATTTAGATATAGCTCCCATATATATGTTACCCCCGATTTGACATGTAAGCGCTGTAGAGACTGTATTTTATATCCGATCAGTACGAAATTCGACAGAAGGAGGTCTTTTTACATGAATAAGTATTCAGGGAAGATCGATTCAGATTTACATTAAAGCTCCATATATATGTTCCTCCTGATTTGGTATCAAACCGCTATAGAAGTTGTATTTTACGATCATTAAAATTTTCCAGAAAGATGTTTCTCACTTTAGGAACGAATATTGATTAATTTAGCGATTATCGTTTCAGAATTAAATAATACGTTTCTACCTATTTACCAATTATTCCAAATTATTATGGCAATGACCCTTATCGAATTGTTAGGGAGGTGTAGAGTATTATATAGTCGGCCCCGCCCGACTTTCTGCCTTTCCTTACTGGTTTTATAGTAAGTAAGTATGTATGGACCCGCCGGCCCTACACCATTTCGTCGCCCCAGTTTACAGAAATATGAACATATCATGTAATTTTTTATAGGATTTTATATATAGCTAGATTTATATATTGCAAACATACCAAATTTAAAGACAGTTTTGGCAATGGTTTTACATTTATTTCCATTTTAGCAATGTAGTCATATTGGCGGAACCACGCCCACTGATCTAGAATTGCCCACTTATTGTTTGGTGGTGAATATTCCTCTAATACACACAAATTAAAGTTGAAAATAATTAGTGAAATAGTTCTGCAGATATTTCGTTGAAAATAGTTGAGTCATGTGCAGAGGTGGAGAGGACCAGGCCCACTTATCCAATATTGCAGTGAAATACTTTCGTAAAAAACTTCAAGACGATTTACAGTGGGAAGAATTAAAAAAAATTAATAATTCGGCGCTTTACTAACGAATCAACCGATTGCAAAATAACTGGGCAGGCATTAGAGAAGTCATGTTTTGAATTTGGGTCCCATATGTTATACAGGGTCGGATCTACAGGTCTCACTGTTGGTCACCTTGGGTAATTCAAATGTTCAAATGCGTGTAACTTTTGTCTTTTACATTTGAATTATGATTTTTACACCTAAGAGCAATCTCGTATAGCTACCAAGATACCTGAAATTGAAAATGATATTTTGCATTTTTTTCCCCGACGTTGTCCTAGTATTTTGTGGATATCGGAGCAGAATATGCACCGATTTCTTTCACATCAACCTTTCTGAATTTTCTAAAAAATTGTCCATACAATGAGAAAATAATGCAAAACAAATTTTTGGGAATTTTCGAAATTATTTGGAATTGTGGGATTGATTTTAGCAAATATGTACAATATTTCTTGCACTAATTTTGATTCCTGATGTCAAGATAAACAAATAACAAATGTTTTTTTTTTTAATTTTGTTGAAAAATATTAAATATTATTAATTTAAATAGATTTTTTAATTTTTTTAATATGCTAAGGTGTTATTACATTTCGGTTTTTAAAAATATATATTTTTGTTTTTTACCGAACTGCCCTAGAATTTTGTTAACATCAGAGCAGAATCAACTGATTTCTCTCACATCAACTTTTCTGAACTGCCACCATTTTTTTACGATGTAAAAAATCTTGGTCCGATGTATCCTTTGAGAAAAAAGTTTTGGCCATATCAATTTATATTTTCTAAATATAGGTAATTTTTGTATTTTATTACGAAAATGTATATGTATAGGGGTTTCCAATAGGGATGATATGATTTTGAAGTGACGTTTCGGCCATTTGTAATATGCCATGATCTGTCATTTGTTTTTCATAGTATTCAGTAATGTTTACAACTTCATCATGGAGAGATATACGCAAGAAAAACGTTAACAAATTATTCAGTTTTATTATCAAAATATTCGTTTTCAAATTGAAACTTTTCGTGCGGTAAGTCCATTTTTTTAAATAAAAAAAAAAAAAAACTTTTCAGTCACGCTACGACCTTGACTCCCATGAGCAATATCTTAGCTCTCGTTAAGAGCTATCCTTTTGCCATTAGCCGATTCCCGATACGACGTACCGTTAAGGAGCTAGAGCAAAAATAAACTTTCTGTTCACATTTGAAAATGATGCCAAGTCAATTTTTTTAAATGCCAAAAAAGACACTTTCCAGTCGACTTACGACCTTGACACCCATGAGCAATATTTTAGCTCTCGTTAAGAGCTATCTTTTTGCCGATTGTGGCTACGTGCCACACAGCAAATGAAACAATTGAATTGTTGCAAGAAAAGTTTGGAGATACGATTATTTCAAGAAATTGTGATATTGGATGGCATCTAAGAAGTTGTGATTTAACACCATTAGACTATTTCTTGTGGGTTTATTTGAAGTCATTGGTCTTTCGAAATTAACCAGACTCTGTTCAAGCTTTACAAGTCAATATTGAACGTGCCAGTCATGACATACGACATGATTTGTGGAAAAAGTGCTCGAAAATTGGGTTCATCGAATTCGTTCATGCAGAAAAAGTCGTGGAAGTCATTTGAATGACGTTTTTCTTTAGAACTCAATTGTATCGATAGTACTTCACATTAAAACAAAAACTTTTGAATTTGCTTAATAATAAGTCTGTTTTTTTCAAATCACTCTTATTGGAAAACCCGTTAGTTTCCTTCATTGGACCAATACGAGCCCGTTCTCGAGTCACGAGGTTGTGATGGCCGTGTCGCGTCTCGTCGCGTTGAACAATCCTACATATTCCTCCAAGGTGTCCCCCATTGGGACCAATACGAACGAATCCATCATGCCAAAAATCATTAAAATCGAATGATCCGTTCTTGTGTTGGCCACGCCACGTACTTTTGACCTAAATTTTCCAAGCCAAAAGTCGTGAAATTTTGAACAATCCATACTCGAGCTATGTAGGCCGCGCAACGCCCATTCGACCAATCCCATATTTTGTTCCAAGAGTCCTTCCTTGGGCCACTACAATTACATCAAGTTCAATATCGTAAAATTTGCAACATCTGTTCTCGAGCTATGAGGTTGTGTTGGCCCCGTTGCGCCCTTTTGACAAATCCGAAAATTTCCTCCACAGTGTCAAAATAAACGATCCGTTCTCGAATTATGAGATTATATTGGTCCCGACACACCCGTTTGACCAATCCTAAATTTTCATTTATAGTATCGACGTTAAGGTTTATTTCTTACAAAAAGCTTCTGAAAGGATACAAATAACACTTGTGCAAAATTTCAGCTTTATAGTGCTAACAGCAGCCTCAGCGGTCAAGTGGTCAGCGCCATCTGTTGAGAATTTTGAGAATATTATTTTTCCCAAGCCTTTGTTTTGCAGTTACGAACAAATCCGCAGACGGAAGTATCCAATTCTAGTAGTTTTAGGCAGTCGAACAAACCACGATCCATTTTTAATCTGAGCTGATTCTGTAAATTTTAATCTGGTGTTTTCTTCAGTTTCATTATACCCTACACCACACTGTGGTACAGGGTATTATAACTTTGTGCATTTGTTTGTAACACCCAAAAGGAGAAGAAATAGACCCATCGTTTATTATACCGATCGACTTAGAATTACTTTCTGAGTTGATTTAGCTATGTCCGTCTGTCCGTCTGTCTGTCTGTGCATGTATTCTTGTAATCAAAGTACAGGTCGCAATTATGGTCCGATCTCGACGAAACTTTACACATATGTTTTATTTGGCCCAAGGACCTATTGAATTTGGTTAAAATCGGTTCAGATTTAGATATAGCCCCCATATATATGTTACCCCAGATGTGACATGTAAGCGCTGTAAAAACTTTATTTTATATCCGATCAGTCTGAAATTCGGCAGAAAGAGGTTTCTTATCATATGAATGAACACTGCTACATTTGGAATAAATCGGTTCAGATTTAGATATAGCCCCCATATATACGTTACCCCCGATTTGAAGTGTAAGCACTGTAAAAATGTTATTTTATATCCGATCAGTATGAAATTCGGCAGAAAGAGGTTTCCTATTATTTGAATGAACACTGTTAAATTTGGAAGAAATCGGTTCAGATTTAGATATAGCCCCCATATAAACGTTACCCCCGATTTCACATGTAAGCGCTGTAAAAATGTTATTTTATATCCGATCAGTATGAAATTCGGCAGAAAGAGGTTGCTTACAATATGAATGAACACTGTTAAATTTGGAAGAAATCGGTTCAGATTTAGATATAGCCCCCATATATACGTTACCCCCGATTTGAAGTGTAAGCGTTGTAAAAATGTTATTTTATATCCGATCAGTATGAAATTCGGCAGAAAGAGGTTGCTTATAATATGAATAAACACTGTTAAATTTGGAAGAAATCGGTTCAGATTTAGATATAGCCCCCATATAAACGTTACCCCCGATTTCACATGTAAGCGCTGTAAAAATGTTATTTTATATCCGATCAAGAAAAAGAGGTTTCCTTCTACATGAAGAAATAGTGCCAAATTCGGAGGAAATCGGTTCAGATTTAGATATAGCCCCATATATATGTTACCCCCGATTCGACATGTAAGCGCTGTAGAGATTGTATTTTATATCCGATCAGTACGAAATTCGACAGAAAGATGTCTTTTTACATGAATGAGTATTGAGGGAAAATCGGTTCAGATTTATATATAACATCAGTATATATGTTCCTCCTGATTTGGTATCAAAGCGCTATAGAAGTTGTACTTTACTTCCGATCATTAAAATTTTCCAGAAATATGTTTCTCAATTTAGGAACGAATATTGCTTAATTCAGCGCTTATCGGTTCAGAATTAGATAATATGTTCCTACCCATTTACCAATTATTCCAAACTATTATCGCAATGACCCTTATCGCATTATTAGGGAGGTGTAGGGTATTATATAGTCGGCTCCGCCCGACTTTCTGCCTTTCCTTACTGGTTTTTACTTAAAAATGTCAAAAATATAAAATGTTTTTTATATTCCAAAAATTTAGTAGTATTCATTTCTGAGTTCAGGATCTTCTCTCTTCTATATTTCGTAATGATCGAATATAAAACACAACTTCTATAGCGCTTTGATGCAACATCGTGAAGAAAATACATGTACAAGGAGGCTATATCTAAATGTGAGCCGATTTTCGCCAATTTCAATAGGGTTCGTCTTTGGTCCAAATAAGATATACGTGCCGAATTTTATCGCGATCAGCCAATAAATGCGACGTGTACTTTGATTACGGGGATACATGCACAGACAGACGCACATAGCTAAATCAACTCAGAAAGAGATTCTAAGCCGAACGGTGTAATAAACTATGGGTGTATTTATTCTCCTTTCGGGTTTAACTTGCAAACAAATACACAAAGTTGTGACACCCTGTGCCACATTGTGTTGCTTTGATTGAAAATAATTGAAATATATAAATTTTAAAATATTTTATGGAAAACAATTTTTTTTTAATTTGTTCCTCGATCCTTTCCTTCGAATTGGTATATATTAGAGCGGGATATATACCGATTCTTTTCTCATTGTTGTGTCCGGATAGACAACACAATTTGCTATTTGATGAAAAAGTATTGCCGTTAGATATACAAGCTGAGACAAAAGATTTGGCCATTTGAATTTATAATTTACAAAAAATATTCTTTGTCAACAAAAAAACAAAAATTGGCAAAAAAACAAAATATTTTTTTTGTAAAGCATAACTTCAAAACTTTGCCACGCCCCTCCGATCCGCACATTTTGGGACAAATCACGTAGACGGCTATTAAATGCATACGCACAAAATTATAGCACTTTTGCTTACAAATATCTCAGTTTCAAAATTTGGCTTCTATGGGCGAGGCCACACCCACTTAATATATCGAAAATTCAAGAGGCAATTTTTCGAATTTTGACATAATGGTCAAACTGCCCATTTTCGCATACATATGACTATAAGTATTTATATATTGTATGTATATATAAAATTTGCCCAGTGTTTTTGATAACTTTTTCTTATGATAAAAATACGATATTAGCGCATTTTTCGATGTTTTTAAGAGGTTTTAATTAAAAATTATTAAAATTTTCTCAAAACACGGATTTTTCGCAATATCTTTAAGATATTTTCGAAACCGCTGATCGGATGAAAAAATTTTATTAGAAGAAAGTGAATGCCACTTAATTTAGCATTATTTAAAGCATTCCTAATCTAACTATGGTAAATGGTTGTTGAGTTATGCTAAAATATATGGTTCAACCTCAATTTTTTTATGTATATCGTTATTTTGATAGATAAACAAGTCTCATCCCACTAATAGACCACAAAGCACTTAAAGGAAATTGCCTAAGCTGTCGTTTGACCAAAAAAAAAATCAAAAATGTCAAACCAAATATTATTTATCTTAAAAAAAATCATAAAGCAAGTAAGAATGTTCAGTCTGATAAAGCGACTTATGACCTTAAGTCGCAAAAAATATTAGTACATTTATTAACTTTTTTGTTTTAATTAATTTATTATCAATTTAAATTGCGTTGATGTAAAATATCCAGTTGTGTGGGAAGTACCAAAAGGGGCGTGACAATAACGCCCATTTTTCTCTGGACTTTCTACTATATAAGCATTACACTGTACAAAATTTGAAGTATTTATATGCACTGCTATTAAAGTTATAAGCTGCTAACTTTTGGTGTCAAATGGTCTGTTTGTGTAGGATGTACCAAAAGGGGCGTGCCAATAACGCCCATTTTTCTCTGGACTCTAGGTACTTTTTAAACCATTACACTGTACAAAATTTCAAGCCTTTGTATGCACCGGTAATAAAGTTATAAGCTATTAACTTTTGGTTCAAAATTGTCCATTTGTGTGGGAGTTACCAAAAGGATTGTGGCAACTTCGCCCATTTTTCACGAGGTAGTAGTAGTTAATAATAAACTAATACTATATAAAGAATTTCAGAGGATTCAAATAAGTAGTATAGAAGTTATTAAATTATCGATATTTCACTAAATGTTAACCCTTTGTGGGGGAGGTACTAGAAGGAGTGGACCAATATGGCCCATCTTCGAATTTAGCCGGAGATAGTAAAAAATATTACCACATACCAAATTTTAAGTCAATCGGTTACTCCTTTCGAAAGTTATCGTGCGCACCAGCCAGCAGACAGACAGACGGACGGACATTGCTCATTTCTCTCAAAATGTCCCAAAACGGTTTTCCGGCGAACTTACTTAGGGTTTTAGATCACTCCTTCGATGTGTTACACTTTTGGCTCGTAGCAAATGATATATACCCCCCTATCTAAGGTGAGGGGATAAATATACTTTTATTTTTATTTTTATTTTATTTAAGAAGATTGGGAAAAGGCTGTTGAAAACACTTTGGGCAAAATTTTCTAAATACAATAGGAAATTAGTTATATAGAAAGGCAAAAAGATCGGTGTTTTTTTAGTAATTATGCGTTAGTTACGTCAAGAAAATCGTTTAACTGAATGCTTTATTTATTCCTTCTCGTATATGGAACATACATACAAAGACCATCTTATTTAATTTGCCGAAATGAAATGAATACGAGTATATTAAATTATCCAGAAAACTTTTTTTTTAAAAAATTATTTTAGAGTCTTGTTTTCTTCGCTGTTTTTTTTATAATTTCATATAAAAAACCAGTAAGGAAAGGCAGAAAGTCGGGCGGGGACGACTATATAATACCCTACACCTCCCTAACAATGCGATAAGGGTCATTGCCATAATAATTTTGAATAATTGGTAAATGGGTAGAAACATATTATCTAATTCTGAACCGATAATCGCTAAATTAAGCAATATGCGTTCCTAAATTGAGAAAAATCTTTCTGGAAAAGTTTAATGATCGGAAGTAAAACACAACTTCTATAGCGGTTTGATACCAAATCAGGAGGAACATATATATGGAGCTTTAATATAAATCTGAAACGATCTTCCTGAATTCTCATGCATGTAAAAAGACCTCCTTCTGTTGAATTTCGTACTGATCGGATTTAAAATACAGTCTCTACAGCGCTTACATGTCATATAGGGGGTAACATATATATGGAAGCTATATCTAAATCTAAACCGAGTTTCTCCGAATTTGGCAGTACTCCTTCATGTAGAAAGAAATCTTTTTTTGCCGACTTTCGTACTGATCGGATATAAAGTAACATTTTTACAGCGCTCACATGTCAAATCGGGGGTAACGTATATGTGGGGGCTATATCTAAATCTGAACCGATTTCTTCCAAATTTAAAAGTGTTCATTCATATAATAGGAAACCTCTTTCTGGCGAATTTCATACTGATCGGATATAAAATACAGTATTTACAGCGCTTACATGTCAAATCGGGGGTAACATATATATGGGGGCTATATCTAAATCCGAACCGATTTTCTCCGACTTTGGCAGTATTCCTTCATGTAATAAGAAACCTCTCTCTGCCGAATTTCGCACTGATCGGATATAAAATACAGTTTTTACAGCGCTTACATGTCAAATCGGGGGTAACATATATATGGGAGTTATATCTAAATCTGAACCGATTTTCTCCGAATTTGGCAGTATTCTTTCGAGTAATAAGAAACCTCATTCTGCCGAATTTTGCACTGATCGGATATAAAATACAATTTCTACAGCGCTTACATGTCAAATCGGGGGTAACGTATATATGGGGGCTATATCTAAATCTGAACCGATTTCTTCCAAATTTAACAGTGTTCATTCATATAATAAGAAACCTCTTTCTGCCGAATTTCATACAGATCGGATATAAAATAAAGTTTTTACAGCGCTTACATGTCAAATCGGGGCTAACATATATATGGGGGCTATATCTAAATCTGAACCGATTTTCTCCGAATTTGGCAGTATTCTTTCGAGTAATAAGAAACCTCATTCTGCCGAATTTTGCACTGATCGGATATAAAATACAATTTCTACAGCGCTTACATGTCAAATCGGGGGTAACGTATATATGGGGGCTATATCTAAATCTGAACCGATTTCTTCCAAATTTAACAGTGTTCATTCATATGATAAGAAACCTCTTTCTGCTGAATTTCATACAGATCGGATATAAAATAAAGTTTTTACAGCGCTTACATGTCAAATCGGGGCTAACATATATATGGGGGCTATATCTAAATCTGAACCGATTTTAACCAAATTCAATAGGGATCGTCCTTGGGCCAAAAAAAAGATATGTGTAAAGTTTCGTCGAGATCGGACCATAATTGCGACCTGTACTTTGATTACAAGAATACATGCACAGACAGACAGACGGACAGACGGACAGACAGACAGACGGACAGACAGACAGACGGACAGACGGACATAGCTAAATCAACTCAGAAAGTGATTCTAAGTCGATCGGTATAATAAACTATGGGTCTATTTCTTCTCCTTTTGGGTGTTACAAACAAATGCACAAAGTTATAATACCCTGTACCACAGTGTGGTGTAGGGTATAATGAACGGACAGAGATAAATCTGCTCAGAAATTAATTCTATATAAATCTCTCATATAAACTACGGATCTATCTCTTCTCCTTGTGAACTAAACCGTTTATAACACATGATGCAAAAAGTGAAAGTTGCTGCGATCTTTGATTTCCGGACTGAAAAAGTTTCCATTTGGCCTACAAGACTTCCATAAAAATTTTTGTGCCGATCTGATAACCCTAGGGTCTGCCCAAAGTTCATTCAAAATTTAGAACACACTTTATAGGGGAAATATTTTTTTTATTCAAAAGTCGTATGTTTAAATAAGTAAAATTAAATTTCTTTGTATTATCTATATATATAATTAATTAATAAATAGTTTTTAAATATTAAGATCGGTGAAAAAAACCAAAAAATACAATTAATTCAATATTATATTAAATATAATATTGAATATTATATTAAATAAATTATTGTTAATTGTAATAGTTCCTTGTAGTCAGCTCGGATTTGTGTTTCATTTAGCTGTTTAATGCAGAATTTCTTAATGACTTATTTTTGAGCGTACAGTTGGATCTTCGAGTCCGTTTTTAAACGATTTGTGGTCGAGACTTACCCAAACGGCAGCAAAACGATTAAAAATAGGCACTTCAGGACCACAAGTCGCCGAAGTTTAACCTCAAACACATGTTTCAATACTATCTCCATCATGTAATGAGAACATGGGAACTTGATTAATTTTCGATCTAATTTGTTGTGATACATGATTTGATACATGTGATTGTGATTTGTATGTGATACATGCCCAACTGATTCTACGGTGCAAAATTTATCACTGGATCTAGTAACCATTTTGGATGTGGTCGGTCTGGAGACAAATAAGAATATGACTAAAATTAAATTTTGTGCGAAGCTGTCCCCTTCTCAATTCACTTAGGCTGGAGACAGAGCGTGTTCTGTAAACGACCCTGTTGCATGGCCGTATAGCGCGCTGCAAAGTTCTCCTTATGTTTTCTTATTTGACCAGTAGAAAAATGTCAGACTGATCAACTATCATGCAAATCCGTTGTTTTTTTTTTCATGCATGCACAAGCATGATCTATTTTTTTTATTGTGATTGCTCTTACGTCTACATAGGTACATAGAGGCCATGTCGGTTTGCATGCATGCCCTGTTATGACTTAAAATTCAAATGAAAACTGCTGTAAATTTTGTTCATGTAAATTGAATTTTGTGTTTTCAAACAACTTTGGGCAGACCTTAGCGTTATCCAATCGGCACTAAATTTTTTATTGGAGGTTTGTAGGTCAAATGGGAACTTTTTCGGCCCGGAAATCAGTACCGAAAAAATAATAAATGGTCTAATATCGATAGCTGTGTGTTTTGTAATATATAAAAATTTCTAAATATTTAGTTAATTATCCTGAGAAGTTAAAATCAAAATGACAACCTCATTCATAAATATGCTATGTCAATTTAGCATGTTTTTAGGGATGTCGCAATTTTGGGTTCTAAATATTTTAAATTTTATACAGTCAAATTTTTGAGTGTAATCGTCAACCCAATCATAAGTTATTCATAAAAAAGTACAGGTCATTGCATTTTCATCATAAAGAAATTCCACACAAATATAAAGATTTTCTACAACTTTGGCTACCTCTCTTGAAAACCTATCTGTTTCGACTTAGCATGTTTAGAATGAAGGTGTCGAGATATTGGTAAATATTAAAAAAAGCGACAAATCTGTAAAACATAATTTTAAATTTGAAGTTACATTATTGCTAATACTTATGGCCATCAGTGTGCTTCTGATTGTAGGTTTGTGTGTGTGTATGTTCAGCCACATGCCACATAGCAAAGACAAACAAAAACTGAAAGAACAACATAAAAATAAACGAACTTTGAGGAGATATCTACGAAAAAGTTCAACATATAACAGCAACAGCCGCCGAGCGGGGACATAGACAAGGACATTGAAGAGGGGGGATAGCGGTAACATATGTACTTTTCATTTTAGAGCGGGGAAAAGGTGCTTGCACGACTGCCAGTTTGGTCCCTAGAAAATGTTAAATTGACAAAATGTTTTGCCAGTATACTGCTGCTGCTGTAGCTGCCCTAACGGTTTTGTGTAGCGCCAGGTAGTTGTAGCGACGCTGATGATGGCATGTAAGCGTTGGGCGACGAGCGTGTAACCATTTAGTGATGTTGATGATGGTGGTGGTGACGGAGGAACATTGCTGTAGAGGCACCTTAAAAATAGTTGCTTTTTCCGAAACTTTGCACAATAACAACCAACATAGAACATAGAATAAAATAGCTATCCGACAAAAACATTATTTAATTTATACATTCAACATAGACTCACATACACACACACACACTCGTTTAACAAAAAAAGGACACAAATGGCATACATTTTCAACTTGAAGTTACTTTTGTTTGTCTATTCCTACCGTTGCTGCTGTTGCCGCTGGTACGAGCATATTTTTGTTTATTTTTCCTTAACATATTTTTCTTTTTTTATTTTGCGGGGGAGCCATGAACAAATTAATAGAAACAATACTCCTTGTTCCATGTAGGAATATTTTGTATACAATTTTCCCATTCGTGTGTAAAAAATTATCGAAAAAAAAACAAACGAAAAATGCTAAATGAGGACAATACTTGGAAAACCCACCGCATGTAACAAATTCGTGAATATGGTAATTATATTCAGGAGACTAAAATTACATGACTCTGCAGACGATGGACATTTTGTATATTTACATGCAATTAAAGTTTTTAAATAACAAATTTATGTAGCTTAAATAATTTAGCCCCAAATTATAATTTATCTAAATAAAATAATGTGTATGTATGTATATTGATGATAGCAGAGCATTTCCTCTAATCTACCATCCATCTTCCAAGTTTGGTAGAGTACAACAAATCCCTCAAAGTTGTCAGAGACCGCCTTTTCCAAAGGAAAAGTTGTCAGAGACTACCTTTTCCTAAGGAAAAATTATCAGAGTTAATATTTTCAGAAGAAAAAGTTATCATAGACCTGCTTTCTTATGAAAATTTTTACAGATAAGGAAAATTTGTCAGATACCATCTTTTCCGAGACCATCTTTTCCAAAGGAAAAGTTGTCAGAGACCATCTTTACCAAAGGAAAAGTTGTCAGAGACCATCTTTTCCAAAGGAAAAGTTGTCAGAGACAATCTTTTCCTAAGGAAAAGTTGCCAGAGACCACCTTTTCCTAAGGCAAAGTTTTCAGAGACCACCTTTTCTTAAGGAAAAGTTGCCAGGGGCCACCTTTTCCTAATGAAAAGTTGCCAGGGGCCACCTTTTCCTAATGAAAAGCTCTCAGATACCACCTTTTCCTAAGGAAAAGTTGTCAGAGACCACGTTTTCCTAAGGAAAAGTTGTCAGAGACCACGTTTTCCTAAGGAAAAGTTGTCAGAGACCACGTTTTCCTAAGGAAAAGTTGTCAGAGACCACGTTTTCCTAAGGAAAAGTTGTCAGAGACTACCTTTTCCTAAGGAAAAATTATCCGAGTTAATATTTTCATAAGGAGAAGTTATCATTGACCAGTTTTTCCTTTCCTAAGGTAAAGTTAAAAGAGACCACCTTTTCCTAAGAAAAAGTTGTCAGAGACCACCTTTTCCTAAGCAAAAGTTGTCAGAGACCACCTTTTCCTAAGCAAAAGTTGTCAGAGACCACCTTTTCCTAAGCAAAAGTTGTGTGAGAGCCCACCTTTTCCTAAGCAAAAGTTGTCAGAGACCACCCTTTCCTAAGGAAAAGTTGTCAGAGACCACCTTTTCCTAAGGAAAAGTTGTCAGAGACCACCCTTTCCGAAGGAAAATTTGTCAGAGACCACCTTTTCTAAGGAAAAGTTGTCAGAGACCACCTTTTCCTAAGGAAAAGTTGTCAGAGACAGCCTTTTCCAAAGGAAAAGTTGTCAGAGACTACCTTTTCCTAAGGAGAAATTATACGAGTTAATATTTGCATAAGGAAAAGTTATCATTGACCAGCTTTTCCTTTCCTAAGGAAAAGTTAACAGAGACCACCTTTTCCTAAGAAAATTGTCAGAGACCACTTTTTCCTAAGAAAAAGTTGTCAGAGACCACCTTTTCCTAAGGAAAAGTCAGAGACCACCTTTTCCAAAGGAAAAGTTGTCAGAGACCACCCTTTCCTAAGGACAAGTTGTCAGAGACGACCTTTTCCTAAGGAAAAGTACTCAGAACCCGCCTTTTCCTAAGGAAAGATGTCATAGACAACCTTTTCTATGGAAAAATTGTCAGACCACCTTCTCCCAAGGAAAAGTTGTCAGACTACCTTTTCCTAAGCAAAAATTGTCAGAGACCATCTTTTCCTAAGGAAAAAATGTCAGAGACCATATTTTCCTAAGGAAGAGTTGTCAGAGGTCACCTTTTCCTAAGGAAAACATGTCAGAAACCATTGTTTCATACGGAAAAGTTATCAGAAACCACCTTTTCCTAAGGAAAAGTTGTCAGAGACCACCTTTACATTATTAGAGACCAGCTATTTTAAAGAAAAAATTGCCTAAGACCAGCTTTTTCAAAGAAACAATTTTCTAAGACCACCTTTTCCTAAGGAAAATTTGTCAGAGACTATCTTTTCCTAAAGAACAGTTATCAGAGACCACCTATCCCCCACCTTTTTCTAAGGTAGCGATTTAAGACAGCATATTTTCCATTGGTAAAGTTTGCTAGAGTCCTCATTTTGTTAAGGAAAAGTTGCGAGAGACCACATTTTCCTAAGGGAAAGTTGTCAGAGACTACCTTTTCCTGAGAAAATGTTATCCGAAGTAACATATTCGTAAGAAAAATTGTCAGAGGTCATTTTTTCTAACGAAAAATTTATAAGTGGCCGCATTTCCTAAAGAAAAAGTTGTCAGAAACCACCTTATGATTTGGAAGAATTTTAAGGGACCACCTTTATACTTAAAAAATTGTCTGAGATCATTAGCAAATAGGTTCGATTATACATATTTCCAGAATGGTCTCGGGCTACGATCAATAACTGTCGGCCCAGCTAAGTTGTGCATTTTCGTTTTATAGTATTGCATTAAAAAAACAAACCGTTTTCGCCTTGTTCTTGATATGGTATGTGTTTTATTATTCTTATACATTTAAAATGCCTCCTTCATATATTCGTCCCGTCTCTCTGTATTACAGCAAACAGCCACAGCTGTCCCCTGCAACACATGAGCAACATCAATACTCATTTTCAACAACACGTATACGCGATGATTAACTCTTATTGTTGGCCCACATTTGGCAATGCCAGTCGGTGGCACAAACAAAAACAAGAAACCCGAATTGAATATAATCAAGATATGTATTAAATATTTCCCGCCATCCAGACATCATAAATGAATGAGCCATAATAGAGCAAAGTTAAACATACAATACTAATGATTTTCTCGGGTTAAGCCTACACAAAAATCCTTATGAAATTTTCTTCGATTTCGATTTGTGACACGTTTTCCTAATGGTTGGAAAAGAACACAAGTCTGACCTTTAAATAAATAAATTAATGGCAAAAGTCTGTCGTCTATGCTATTAGGCGATGACACATTTCTGTGATTTGCCATAGCCCTAATGGATGATATGGAAACAAAAATATTTAATAATAATAAAACACAAACATATTATGTGAGGTGATTTTTTCAAATTCGATTCCATGACTTATGTTTTTTCTACTTATTAAAATTTATTTCTTTAAATTAAACAAAAACGGTGATTTGTCAATTGAATGAACTCTTCACGCCGATGTCTTCTGATAGGGATGAAACTTGCTCCAAGTTTATTCTTTATTAGTTAGTAGTTATGACACCAAATTTCGACGGGTCTGTCCGAGTTGGAGGCTATTGAGTTTTGACATTTTGGCCAAACAGTCCTTTTTTTCCATTTATATAAATTATCACACTATGCAATAAAAATATTTTTGTGTAGATTTCATTTTTTTAAAACTAGCTTCATAGCGACGTGAACAATGCCTATTTGAAAAAAATCTATGGATAAATGTAGTAATTATAGCCCTTTCGGTAAAAAACAAAATCATTTTTGTATACCCTCACTATGGTGAACGAGGGTATATAATATCAGTTTCTGCATTTTCCAAAAAAGGAGTACATCAAAGGAGTGATGTCACGGAGGAAAATCGTCATTTTTGATATGTTTTAATTCAAAGAAAATATACTTGGAAGAAAAATTTTTAAATATTATATATTTTTAAACAAATATATTTTATTTGAAAATCAAGAAATTTTGTTTGGAACACATATATTAATATATTACCACAAAATATATTTGCGAACTGACTGTCACAAATGAAATATGTGCTTAGACACAAACAAAGATATTGTTTAAGAAATTATCAAAATATATTACATTTAAAAAAATGTTAAAACTTTGCTGACTTTGTCAATTTTTAATTTCATTTTTTCTTTGATTTCGTGTTATACTTTATATTTAAAAATGTCGTAAGCAGCCTTTTTTTCTTTTACAGCACTAATTTATAAAAAGTCCAATTGTCAATCCATCAATGCTATTTGACGTTACCCAAGAATTTTACAAACATATAAAATTTCTAAAAAATTAAACCTTAAATTTCTAAAAAAAATTAAAACATTCCTTTAAGTTAAGGCATCGATACATTGCCAAAATATTTAAATACAAACTAATCATTGTTTCGGAAATATTACATATTTCCAAATAAAAAATATTAGGATGGAAACATATTTTTGTTTAGAACAACATCCTCCCAAACATATAATATTTGTGCTTGTCAATTTTGAAGTGTATCCTAAACAAATGTATATTTTCAGCAGAATATGTTTGGAACAATATACTACAGAAGCGATTTTTTTCAGCGCGGTATTGTTCGGTGCAGAATCGAAAAAAATAAAACAATTTGAGCAGTTTTTGAGATATAGCCTAGTAGTTTTTTCGAAAGTATTATTATTAATTTTCGAAAATTGCCCATTATTCATAAACCATTAGACCGATTCGACTGACATTTGATACAGGTTAGATTAGGTTGAAGAGAGGAGACGTTTAAATGTCTCATGTCCATGGACGTACACTTCAGCCAGTGGTTCGGCCTATTGTGCGCTCCAATTCGGCCTGTTGTTTGATACAAGGTTTCAAAACAAATTAATTTATTAAGATTTATTCACATTTCAAATTTTTATCAGACGTTTTGAAAATATTGCAAAATATCTTTTGAACATGCAAAAATATATGAGACGTTTTGAAAATATTGCAAAATATCTTTTGAACATGCAAAAATATATGAGACGTTTTGAAAATATTGCAAAATATCTTTTGAACATGCAAAAATATACACTTTTGGGAGCACAATTTTTGAAAATTTTATTTGCAAAATTGTCTTATATTGTTATTAATCATAATTAGAAAACAAATTTTGTTAGACTGCAGGCACTTAGACGCTACATTGATTTTATTAAGACCATTTTTTGCATTCGAAAATAACAAGATTCTGACAACAGATTCTGTAGAATATACGTGTTTGAAAAGACTATACGGCGTTTTGAAAGTTTACATATGGCCGTCATTTTAGAGGGGTATCAATATATCAATAGAGGGGTATATCCATTTACACATTCTTATAATGAATCTGCATTGGAAACCGTGTGATCCTTACATTTTAGGTATAGGATACGTTCAGCAACATTACTTAGAACACCACGAAAAATATGTTAACCCCCTAGCTCATCAATCTAAGGGTTTTTTGAGGTCCCTGTTGGGGAAAATGATAAAAATCGACCCTAAAACTGATGTTAAATGACTCAAAATGTGTTACAAAAATATTTGCCATAAAAATCTACTATAAGTCGCTCAAGTCGCCAAAACTCAATTTAAATGCCAGTTTTTTCACACTGTTCGAATTGTTTTTTTTTTCGATTCTGTACCGAACAAAACACAAATTTCCAAAATCGCACAACTATCAAAAAATCATTGAGACACTTGTATTATTTTTACCCAGGTTTTGTCTTAGATGCTAGCTTTCAAAATTACAATCTCAAAAACTATTTTTTTGTGATTTTAGCTATTGAGTTTTTTTTTGTGCTAACAAAAAAAAAACATTATTTTTTAAAAAAAAATTAATTTTTTATAATTGTTTTAACAAGAGTTACTCGTACTAAACTACTGTTTCTACGTGAAAGTGATACGTTTAAATAATTATGTAGCCTCAAAATGACCTTAAATTTAACACATCTTTATTGTTTTATAAGTGCAGTCTTCCTTATCTCCCCATAAGAAATCGAATCGATTCGAATCGATTCGATTCTCGATTCGATTGATCGATTCTTTGTTGCTTTCCCGTACCAATTCGGACACATGTTATGCTAAAATATGTGGTTCAACCTCTCTATTTGCGCATATCTCGCATATCGCGAGTGAACTTAAGAAACTTCTTTTTAGTCTGATAACTGTATTATAAAGGGTGTCCCAAGAAGAGCGCAATTTTTTTTAAATTTAAATAAAACACAGATATTTAAGAAAAAATCGTGAAACTTTATTATATCGTAAAGTAGACAGAATGAGGTTATGTATGGAACAATATATCGTGCAGATGGCCGCCGCGGCTTTGCTGGCATGCACGCGATCTTTTAATGAAATTTTCAATGACCGTTTTGCATGAATGCTGCGGTATTTCATTAATGCAGCGTCCAATTTCGTCTTTTAAGGCTTGAGTCGTCGTCGGCTTATTCGCGTAAACCATCGACTTCAAAAAACCCCAAAGAAAAAAATCTAATGGTGTTAAATCGCACGATCTAGGCGGCCAATTCTGATCTCCAAAACGCGAAATAACACGACCAGGAAATGACTGATGCAGCAATTGAATTGTTTCTCTGGCTGTATGACATGTGGCGCCGTCTTGTTGGAACCACATGCCCTCCACATTCATTTCTTCAATTCTAGGCAAGAAAAAACTGGTTATCATTTCACGATACCGAACACCATTGACTGTTTGCGCTTGACCTGCCTCATTTTCATAAAAAAAGGTCCAATGATTCCTCCAGCCCAAAAACCACACCACACAGTCGATCGATCGACCTGGTCGATGGCGCGTTGTTGTCTTTACATCACTAACAGACCCAGTTTCGGCAAATTTATCCATTAATCTCTTTACAGTTGACTCTTTTGGAGCATTATTGTGACCCCAAATTGATCGCAATTTGCGAACTGTAGCCGCAAAACTTTCACCATTTTGGTAAAACAATTCGCAATGAGAATGCGTTGTTCATTCGTGTAGCGCTCCATTTTTACTAACCTCGTACCTTCTACTAACAAACAATAACAATTATTCAAATGTCAAACAATGACACTTCGAATGTTGCGAGATTTAAAAATTGCGCTCTTCTTGGGACACCCTTTATATTCAATCGACTCCATACATTGAAATCGACTGCAAAAGCCTGCTACGCAGCAAAAAACATGTTTTTGTTGAGCTGTATAATTAATAAAAGTAAAGCATTATTTTTTTTTTAATTTTTTAAAATTTAAAAAAAAATTGCTGAAAGCCACTTGGCTTGAAGGCTTCGGAATAGATGTTCCACATCAAAGAACAAAATTATGAAAACTCTTCAGGAAGCATTTCTTCCAAAACATCTGCCACCCCCGCTGATCCCCTTACCCCTGATAATCTCCTAACAAATATAACTTTATACATTAAAAGTAGTAGAAATCGGTGTATATTTTGGGTGATGACTTCGCCAAAAAGTGTTCTTTTAAAAAATCACTATAGGCGCCCACAATAAACTTTTATGGCAATTCAACGTTTTTTATATATCGTATTTATTGGTAATGCATTTGAAATGTTCCGTTCAAAAATAAAAACTACATAGGATATTTTAAAAAATCCGTTAAATTGCCATTAAAGAATATTGTTCCCACTTAACAGATTTTTTACAAGTAATATTTTTTTAAAAAATCCACCGCTTTCTACTACTTTCGATATATAGTTATTTTTGTTGGGAGATAATCGGGGGTAACGGGATCAGCGAGGATGCAGTTGCTTTGGAAGAAATAGTTCCTCAAGTGTCTTCTTTATTTTGTTCTTTGATGTGGGACATCTATTCCGAAGCCTTCAAGCCATACGCAAAGAGGTATGCAGCAATTTTTTTTTAAATTTTAAAAAATTAAAGAAATATATATAGTTTTAGGCCCTTTTCCATCCAAAGCGTATATGTAAGAGAATTAATAAAATAAAATAAATCGAAAATCGGAGAGAACAAGCTAATTAAAAAAATTACATTTAAATTTCAAAACTTTCAAATCGCAAACAAACAAAATTTTAATATTTTTTCTGAAAAGTACCGAAAAATTTAAACATTTCAAAAGAAAAATCGGACCAGAATTAAGAATTTATGACCATAATTCCGATACACAGAGTGATATTTTAACGTTTTTTTTTTAAATATCGATAACTTCTGAACGTGTCATCGGAAAAATCTCAAAAAAAATCCACAAAATGTTTCTTCAAGTTTACTAACAAATATAAAACCAGTAAGGAAATGCAAAAAATCGGGCAGGGCCGACTATATAATACCCTACACCTCCCTAACAATGCGATAAGGGTCATTGCCATAATAATTTGGAATAATTGGTAAATGGGTAGAAACGTATTATCTAATTCTGAAACGATAATCGCTAAATTAAGCAATATTCCTTTATAAAGTGAGAAACATCTTTCTGGAAAATTTTAATGATCGGAAGTAAAATACAACTTCTATAGCGGTTTGATACCAAATCAGGAGGAACATATATATGGAGCTTTAATATAAATCTGAACCGATCTTTCCTGAATACTTACTCATGTAAAAAGACCTCCTTCTGTCGAATTTCGTACTGATCGGATATAAAATACTGTCTCTATAGCGCTTAGATGTCAAATCGGGGGTAACATATATTTGGGAGCTATATCTAAATCTGAACCGATTTTCTCCAAATTTGGCAGTATTCCTTCATGTAATAAGAAACATATTTCTGCCGAATTTCGCACTGATCGGATATAAAATACAGTTTTTACAGCGCTTACAGGTCAAATCGGGGGTAACATATATATGGGGGCTATATCTAAATCTGAACCGATTTCTTCCAAATTTAATAGTGTTCATCCATATAATAAGAAACCTCTTTCTGCCGAATTTCATACTGATCGGATATAAAATAAAGTTTTTATAGCGCTTACATGTCAAATCGGGGGTAACGTATATATGGGGGCTATATCTAAATCTGAACCGATTTCTTCCAAATTTAATAATGTTCATCCATATAATAAGAAACCTCTTTCTGCCGAATTTCATACTGATCGGATATAAAATACAGTTTTTACAGCGCTTACATGTCAAATCGGGGCTAACATATATATGGGGGCTATATCTAAATCTGCACCGATTTTAACCAAATTCAATAGGGATCGTCCTTGGGCCAAAAAAAAGATATGTGTAAAGTTTCGTCGAGATCAGACCATAATTGCGACCTGTACTTTGATTACAAGAATACATGCACAGACGGACAGACGGACAGACAGACGGACATAGCTAAATCGACTCAGAAAGTGATTCTAAGTCGATCGGTATAATAAACGATGGGTCTATTTCTTCTCCTTTTGGGTGTTACAAACAAATGCACAAAGTTATAATACCCTGTACCACAGTGTGGTGTAGGGTATAAAAATGGGAAAAATCTAAACCGGAATTTTTTGAATCCACAGATTTGTCGTTGAATTCCCCATATTTATTATTTGTTTCAGACTAAAAGTAAAAAACAAAGAAGTAGTGACCAAATAACCTAAACGTGATTGGCGGAAATCTGTTTAAGAAATTTCTAAGTCATTTGAACTATGTACATTCATCCATTTGTCCGTCTGGCTGGTTTATGCACGCGATTTCTATGAAAGCAGTCACCGATTCACTTCAGTTTGTTTATTTTTTAATAGCTTTTCCAAACTTAGTTTATTTTCGAAGATGGGCTATATTGATTCATTTATTTCAGTACCTCCCCCCATATTTTTTACAGTTCTGTCTTTCTCAGAAAAATTGGAATAGACTTTAGTCGGGTTGTTTAAATGTTCTTTACTGTGTTAGAAATTTCTCGAAACTGTACGAAGTGGGTGAATGTCGTCCAGGGAGAGATTAGTTCAAAATCGTTTTTTTTTTAAACTTTTAAGTAATACATTTTGAGAAATAACGCTTTAAATTATAGATACCAAATTCCCTGTCGTATTTCAATTTTTACGTCAACCAAAACTATAGAATATTTAGACTTAAATAATCCTTATGAATAAAATGAGAAAATATTTTGAAACAGCTATTAATACGTTTAAGACATCCCATCGTTGTCCGTCCGTCTGTCTGGCTTTTATGCAATTAACAGTCACAGCTGCCAGCCAACGTACATATGAGCAAAAACGTCTGCGTTCAATGTCCCAACAACACGTAGACGCGGTGATTAACTCTTATTGTTTGGGAAACATTTGGTTATTTGGCTGCAACACGAACAAAAGGCCTAAGAGTACACATGAGAAATACTAAATATATTATTTTTGAACAACGAGACATCATAAATGAATGCTACATAATAAGCTAAGGCGGCATGTATTGGACATGTACAGGACATTCATGATTTTTCTGTTAATCCCCTATAATTCATAGAAATATTATACCAAAATTGGAAAGTATGATTTGTTCTTGTAATGGGGAATTCAACATAAATTTGATATTTGAAATATAGAAATAAAGAACTATCAAACACCTGTCAATTGGTTTTATAGGGTATTTTAATATTTGAAATTATTGTCTAATTAAAATTTTCAAATAATTACCAAATTTAAATATGTATCTTAAATTGGGGTAGACTTTTCTCTTTCATTTCTTTTTATATTCAAATTTTGGAATATTACCTGAATCTAGCCCAAACATTTACCAGTACATTAGCAACAATCCCCTTTTTCCCCGCCCCCCCGCGCATATATATGAACATTTTAGATTATCATTAGCCTTTAACCTTAAAGTGGTGCGGCTCTCAGGGATACCTGCAATTAAAACCAACTACCGCACACACATATACGTCCATATATACCTCACACTCATTGCTTAATTTCCAACTGACAATTACATCCATTATGTTCAATTAACTTAAGTATTGGTTTTCAAACTAAAAGGTTTTCGGCCTCATTCCCATTTTACGCCCGCCACATTCGTCAATTTAATTTGTATTAATGATAAATCAGTTTTCGGTGGAATCACTGAATATGTCGTATGTTTACTTTCATACGGTTCCCCATAGATAGTAAGCACGTAGCTCGAATTGAGTTGTTTGCTAAGGTTTTCGTAGTTATAGTAATATTACTTTGGCACAATTACCGCAGGATTTTGTACAATTAACAATTCAAGTGCAGTCAGTTGCTTCGCCGTGTGGCATATTTGGTGAATATATCTGATTATTGTTACTCATTAATTAATACTCCTTGGAGACCGACCAGCAACAAGCCACATTACAACCATACCTTTTGATAATGGGATATTTTCAATATTGTGTATTTAGTTGTAGCATAGGAGGATTAGTTCTACAATAAGGCAAATTCTCGACTTGAGTTTGTGGTAACATTATTTTGCATGTACATATAAAGTATTTAAGATGTTACCTAATTCAAATTAAGTTAGATTGAATGTAAATTTGATTAGCAGTTCAATCAACTAATGGGTATTAAAGTTATACACAATTCATTATACATACAATATATAAGTGTCATGTGCTACAGACTATAAAAGTAACACATCGAATGAGTGTCCTTATCCCTATTCATATTTGGCGGTACTCCTTTTCAGGAATTTTTTGATTATTTGTGCTATGTCTGTCCGTCTGACTGACTGAAGCACAAGACAAACCTTGAAAGAAATGATGAATTGTCTTAAATTTTTTTATGCGATAATATTTCCCATTCTCTCAATCTGTAATAGCCCTTTAACTCCTTCAAAAAAATATGTATGGATAAATGTAGAAATTATAACCGTTTTAGTAGATGTAAGAGAATGTAAAAAATCATGTTGTTATTCCCTCACCTTAGAGAGGAGGGTGTACGAGTATATCATTTGCTACGAGTAGTGATGTCAAACGGGAAATCCCGATCCCGAAAATCCCGGGAAATCCCGATCCCGAAAAATTCCGAATCCCGGGATTTTAAAAATGAATCCCGGGATATTTTAATAATGATATATGATGCTGTCTCGTATAAAATGTTACTTGGAAGAAAGATAGAGTCTGTCGAAAATGTTAACTGATTACAAAATATATCATACATTTTATTATAAACAAGTAAACTTAAAACAAAACCACAAATGGGGTTTGTGTTCCACAAAACGAAAAACATTGTATTCTATTCTTTCAAATTTATGACAAAATCCTAACATAAAATCTGATTTGGATCGACACATCAATGTGGTTATCATAAAAACGGAATTAGTCAAACTGATTTCTCAAGTTGAAAAAAAATATTTTTCGTGGTTTAATGATAGAAAATAATAACGCCAATAATAATTCAGACGACGGACTAAAGTTGGACCAAAATTATTCCATAGCTAAGAGGTTGTGAAATATTTTAATAAAAGTTAGTATTTTTTAACAAAAGTTAATTTATGCTTTAGATCTTTTTATCCTTATGCAAATTAAATTAAAACTGAACTAAAATGTTTGTATTCCACTTCGAAATTACACTTTATTAAGAATGAAAAATTCCGATTTACCCGAAAATCCCGATTTATCTCGAAAATCCCGGGATATCGATAAATTTTGGGATACCGAAAAATCCCGGGTTCCCGGGATTTGCAATTTAAAAATTCCGAATCCCGGGATTTGTAAAAACCAATCCCGTTTGACATCTCTACCTACGAGCCAAAAGTATAAAACATCGAAGGAGTGACCTAAGACCTTTGGCGAAAATTTGATTAGGGTAATTTTAAGTCATTTGAGCAATGTCCGTCCGTCTGTCTGTTGGAGCGCACGATTACTCTCGAAAGGCTAAGTTCGAAGATGAGCCATATTGGTCCTCTCCCTCTAGTACCTCCCCAAAAAGGGTTAACATTTAGTGAAATATTGATTCATTAGTAACATCTATACTACTTAGTCGAATCTTCTGAAATTTCACACATAATATTAATTTATTAGTCGCTAACACCTCAAGAAACATGGGCAAAGTTTCCACGCCCTCCCCTCAACTGGACCATTTAGCACCATTTGGATCATCTTCAAGAGAATTCTTTGGAGAATAACTTGGTGTACCCAGATTTTTTTTACTGTTACCGTGAATCGCACAGTGGGTCTCCAAAGTAGACTGTGTGGTAATTAGTGTAAAAAAAGCAGAATATCTTGCCAAAATTATTGCCGTATTCCATCAGGAACATAGACTATTTGTGTACCAATGTTGTATATTATTAGCTAAATAACGTAATTCATTAAAATATTTTACGGTTTCGTTGTAGATTGTTCGCCTCCAGGCGTTTTTTGGTCTACCGCGTGCCTTGGGGATTCCATTTGAGAGTTGCATGGCATATTTCATCATATTGTTTCCTCAGGGTATGCCCCAGCCAAGTGAGTTTTCGCCGTTTGATTTAGGTGTTCATGTTGTCTTGCAGCGTAAGTTGCAATAGTTCTTCCTTGGGTCGGGACTGTTTGGTCCGCGTAGCCGAATTTTTAAATTAAAAATTTTTAATTTAAAAAATTATCTTGCTATGCCCTCACCTAGAGAGGAGCGTCCCAAGAAGAGCGCAATTTTTTATTTACTGATGCAGCAATTGAATTGTTTCTCTGGCTGTATGACATGTGGCGCCGTCTTGTTGGAACAACATGCCCTCCACATTCATTTCTTCAATTCTAGGCAAGAAAAAACTGGTTATCATTTCACGATACCGAACACCATTGACTGTTTGCGCTTGACCTGCCTCAAAGGTCCAATGATTCCTCCAGCCCAAAAACCACACCACACAGTGACACGTTGAGGATGCATTTGCTTCTCGTGAATCACTCGAGGATTTTCCGCACCCCAAATGCGACAATTCTGCCTATTAACGAAGCCATCAAGATGAAAATGGGCCTCGTCAGTCATGATGATTTTATCGGCAAAATCAGCATTTTCATGTTGTCTCTCCAATACCCAATTAACGAACTCCCTTCGCTGTCCTTCTCCATTTTTACTAACCTCGTACCTTCTACTAACAAACAATAACAATTATTCAAATGTCAAACAATGACACTTCGAATGTTGCGAGATTTAAAAATTGCGTTCTTCTTGGGACACCCTTTATCATTGACCTAAGACCCTAACTATGTTCGGCGGATAACCGTTTTAGGTCATTTTAAGTTGAATGAGTAATGTCCGTCCGTCCGTCTGTCTGTCTGCTGGCTGGTGCGCACGATAACTCTCGAAAGGAGTAACCGATTGACTTAAAATTTGGTATGTGATAATATTTTCTTCTATCTCTGGCTAAGTTCAAAGATGGGCCATATTGGTCCACTCCTTCCAGTACTTCCCTCACAAAGGTTTAATATTTAATGAAATATTGATTATTTAATAACTCCTGTACTACTTATTTGAAACCTCTGAAATTCTACACATAGCATTAGTTTATTAGTCACTATTACTTCGAGAAAAATGGGCGAAGTTGCCACGCCCTTTTGGTACATCCCACACAAATTGGCAATTTTGAACCAAAAGTTATTAGCTTATAACTTTATTACCAGTACATAAAAAGACTTGACATTTTGTACAGTGTAATGGTTTAATAGTACCTACAATACAGTGAAAAATGGGCATTATTGCCACGTCCCTTTTGGTACCTCCCACACAAATGACCATTTTGTACCAAAAGTTACCAGCTTATAACATTAATACCAGAGCATACAAATACTTGAAATTTCGTACAGTGCAATGCTTTTATAGTACCTAGAGTCTAGAGAAAAGTGACCGTTATTGGCACGCCCCTTTTGATACCCCCTACACCAATGGACTGTTTTACATTAAAAGCAGCTTAACTTTAACTATATAGCTTTTAACTTGAATACCAGCACATATTGATAATAAATTAATTAAAACAAAAAAATAAGTAAATTAACTAATATGTTTTGGGACTCAAGGTGAGGGGATTCATAAGTCGGTTTACCAGACTGCACTTTCTTACTTGTTTAAACTTCCTTTTTCATCTTATTTATCTTTCAATACGGACTTGAAGTTACACATCTCGACAATTTTCAATTTTGAGTTAGGACAGTCTTGAAGTACGTGAGCGATATGTTATTAAGTTTTTTTTTATTTTTACCCGTAGTCCAATTTTTGACGCCATTAATTATACCCTCACTTTAGTGTGACGAGGGTATATATCATTTGCTACGGAAAAAAGTGTAACACATCGAAGGAGTGATCTAAGACCCTAAGTATGTTCGGAGGAAATCCGTTTTGGGTCATTTTAAGTCGAATGAGCAATGTCCGTCCGTCTGTCTGTCTGTCTGGCTGTGTGTCTGCTGGCTGGTGCGCACGATAACTCTCGAAAGGAGTAACCGATTGACTTCAAATTTGGTATGTGGTAATATTTTGATCTATCTCCGGATGAGTTCGAAGATGGGCCATATTGGTATACTCCTTCTGGTACCTCCCATACAAAGGGTTAAAATTTAGTGAAATATTGATTCTTTAATAACTTCTATACTACTTATTCGAATATTTTGAAATTCTGCACATAATATTAGTATATTAGTCGCTATTAACTCGAGAAAAATGGGTGAAGTTGGCATGCCCCTTTTGGTACCTCCCACACAAATGGACCATTTTGCATCAAAATTTAACTGCTTATAACTTTAATACAAGTACATAAAAATGCTTGAAATTTTCTACAGTATAATGTTTTTGTAGCGCCTATAGTCCGGTAAAAAAATGGGCATTATTGTACAGCCCATTTTGGTACCTCCCACACAAATGGACCGTTTCGTACCAAAAGTAAACGGTTTGTAACTTTAATACCAGTGCATACAAATACTTGAAATTTTGTACAGTGTAATGCTGTTATAGTGCCTATAGTCCTGTAAAAAGTGGGCGTTATCACCGCGCCCCTTTTTGTACCTCCCACACAAAATGACCAAATCATACCAAAATTACATAGCTCGTAACTTTAATATACCAGTGCACATAAACGCTTATAGTTCAGCACAATGCAATGTATTTAAGAATGTACTGTTTACCGAAAAATATGTGTATTTGGAAAACCCCTTCTGGTACCTCCCACACAAATTGACAGATTTATTGGTGTAATGTTATATATTACATTACTCACAAAGTGAGGGTATACCTTAGTCGGTTTACCCGACTGAAATTTTCTTACTTGTTTTTGCTTGCATATGCTATTTCCTGCTTGATAGTAGCACGATATCATCGTCGTAGTCTAGATCCTCGATATGATGATTTAACCTCCATATAATCCCCCTGTTTACACTTGTTACTTTTCGCAGTATTGCGTCTATGGTCCCTGTGAAGAGGATGGGAGATAGAATACAGCTTTGCTTCACACCTGTGTATTTGCTGAAAGGTTCGCCGGTATTTTCGTTATGTATAACTCTTGCACTTGATATGGCATTTCGATCGATATGATCGACATGATTTGTTCGTGCGGAAGCCAGCTTTCAATCCATTGCATTCTAATACAAATGTAATCAATTTGTCCTTCAATGATGGAACGGGTGTCCCGAGATCTCCATGTGATTTTGTGGTGCATGTTATGAGGGAAATATGATCGGCCTATGACTAGTTCATATTTGACACCTGGTCCACAAAAGGGTTACAACTCGAAATTTATAAAGGAAAACAACGTACAATGGCAATTTCTACCCACTGCAAAAAATGTCCATTGATTTTTCCCCTTTTTCATAATAAAAAACCGTTATAACTCTCTCTGTGTTTTCAGAATAACGTCTTAAGATTCAACTAAATAGTTACATTTTGAATTGTCTCCAAGTGTCTAAGCAAATGGGACTGTCGATTTATCATCTAAAGAGTAATATTTTTAGTTGTGCCCTTTTCAACTTATAATCCGAGTAAGATTTTTCAGTTAAAAAGGTACAACTCAAAATAATACCACTATTTATATACAAACTTTTTTCAGGAAAAGAGTAACAACTCAAAAAAGTTGTTATTTTTCTATAATCAATAAAAAACAAAAAAGAAAAATCGCGTTATTATTTTTTCTATGATATTTTCTTGCAACGACTGTGTATCGGGTTTTTGGTTATAAATTCTTCAGTTATGACCCGATTTAAAAAATCTTTTTTTAATGTTTTGTATTTTCCTTATTCATAAAAAACTATTGTTTGTGTTCGATTTTTAAGTTTGAAAATTTAAATTTCATTTTTTAAACTGTTTGTACTCTCCAATTTTCGCATTTTTTTTTTAATTTTTTAAACTTGTATTAATTCTCTAACATACAGGGTGGGCCTAAAGAAACCAAGGGGTGTAAAAGTTTAATAACTTTTTCGTTTATTATTTTTTTTTTATTTTTTCTTCCAGATTATATAATATACAAAAGGCAAATTTTTTACACTAAGTATGAAAAATAATGTCTCTTAAATGACCACCGTTTTCAGCTTCGCACTGATGGGCTCTTTTTAGAGCATTTTCCATAACACCTTTCAAAACTTGTGGCTGTAGCGTTCGAATATCTGCAACAATGTTTGCCTTGAGTTCAAGGATTGTCTCTGACTTGTGCACATACACTCGCTCCTTTAAATAACCCCAAAGAAAATAGTCGGGTGCTGTCAAATCTGGCGATCGCGCTGGCCAAATAATTTCCGAATTTCTGGAAATTATTCGCTCTCCAAAAATTTGACTTAAAAGTGCCATTGTGTCTCGGGAAGTATGGGCAGTGGCTCCGTCCTGCTGAAACCACATACCAGGTCTGTTTTCAGGAGCAAGACGTAAAAAATGTTCTATCATAAACCGATACATTCTCGAAGAAGTAAGGCCCAATGACATTTTCAGATGTGATCCCACACCATACTGTACACCTGATGGGGTGCAATTGGCGTTGATGAATGGCTCTTGGATTTTGAGAACCCCAGAACCTACAGTTCTGCTTATTAACAAAGCCATAAAAACGAAAATGACCTTCTTCACTCATAATCAAATTTTTAATAAAGTTGATTTCATTTCTGGCCAACTCTTGAAATTTATCTGCAAAATTTAGACGTTGCCGATGATCTAGGGGTTTTAATTCTTGCACCAATTGGACCTTATATGGGTATAACTGTAAATCTTTTTTTAAAATGCGCCGTAGTGACGTACGAGACATTTCTAGTGTGGGGGACGTTTTAAATTTAAAAATTCGTAGACAAAATTGACCCAAACAGACTCATGTTCACGCCATAGGCTCAACTGTACAGACAATAAAAAATAGAGGAATATAAACTTACTGCATTCAAAATGAACAAATTACAATAGGAAAATATCGGCCTTTATTCAATGTTTATACTAGGTTCGGATATAATGCACAACTTCGTATAATATATACATGCTTCACTGTAGATCTGTATAGCTGTTGTTGTAATTCATAGAAGTTGATGTAAATACACAAAATCTGTCGATGAATGGAATCTGCCGCGAAATGTTTGTTTTGCTCCTTACGTTTCTTATGTATTCTACTTTATATTAACTTCTGCTTCTTATTTTCTTTTGGGTGCTACTTTATATGATCGGTATGTATCAGATCAAACAGCTGATTCATATATCGTTATGTACGTGTTTCTCGCCCTTATATACACCACAGTAGCAATGAAGGTGCGTGTCTCGGCTTTTATACGACATACAGTACCTAACAAATATCAAACAACATTTATTCTTTAAAATAACATTCCAATTAAAATTTAATTGTGATATTTGAAATCTCCGGTATCTTTTTGGTATTTCTGTAAACCTTTATTCCATATAGGAAAATTTACCTCCCAAGCAACTCTGTAGTAGAGGAGTTGGCAACGCCAATATACTCTACTCCAAAATAATTCTTTTTACCTTTGACATTTTATTTTGTTAATGTTTTCGTATGAAATTGGGATAACTTTAATTCTACATCGACCAACTTAAGAATTTCCTTTTCTTGTGAGTCGTTGAAGAGATCAGAACCTAATTTCTTATCATTCTGAGCAAAAAGATATCCATAAAAGCCAAATCGTTTTACTGTGTATCTAAGTACAAAGAAATTTTCTTTGTATAATCCTCCATAACCAAAGGAATTAGTAGGTAATTATAACTTCAGTGCAGTGAAATTAACTTTTTCTAACCAAAAGTGCATTCATAGACCAGGAATTTCGATTTTTTTGTTCCCTACGGTGACAAATTTTGTCGGGAACATTTACTTTGGCAAAAAGTTGCACAGATATTTGTGTGCCGGAGGAAAAATCCTATCTACGGCAGGTTCCCTCGTTTAGGGCACACAAGAGGGCTGTGCCGGAACACTACATAATCTTCTGGAATCACCTCAAGCCTATCTGAGATCTCGCTACCCACAGGGTAGTCGTGATCAAGACGATTCCCCGGTGATTCCAAACAATTTCTCTCCACGATTCCAAGTGTTAACCTTATCAAATCTACAAGGCTTATATAAGAGGCATTGATGGTGCTACAATAAGGCGATACAGGAAGTCCTTACCGAACAATTCAGTGATCTAAGGGGAAAATTATACAAATCCTGCAACTCTCCTATGATGTAACCGCTGGTGCCTCGTTAACATCAAACACCAATATACCTTATACATATATCTCTTCAACAACCAAATTTTCTTGATAAGTTCAAATACATCGCATTTTAATTTGGCTACGTGTTGGATCAATTGAATGCTTAACTAAATATCGAAATCATAAGTATAAAATGAACAATATCATGCTTAACATGTTATGTAACAAACTGCTATAACCATGTCTTTCTCAAACTCTTTGGATTTGATTTTTTCTTGTTTTAATCCAATTTTGGTTTAGTTTATCTGCATCAAATTAATAATTAATTAATATGCTATAAAAATGATAATTTTTTTTATGGAAAATACTTATATTTGTTTTGGTTAAATTTCTACTCAAATGTTAAAAAAAAAAATGTTACAAATTCTAAAATTCAACATTCAGAATGAAATGTTTATAACATGTTAAAGCAATAACAAAACAGAACCGATTCTCACTCTTTATTATTTTTTTTTGTCGCATGATAGAATATCTAGAAAATCATCATTGCAAGAAATACTTATGCATAACCATTCTACAGCAACTTAGTCCAGCATCCAGATATTGGGGAAGGCCTTCGTCGAGTCAGGAGAGCAGGGTAAGTGTACACAAAAACTGTAATAATACTCTTGCTAGCGATGATATTTAAGAGCGACATTGATAAGAGTCATACGTTTGGGAGTTTGGCATACGTAAGCTCCAAATAATTACTCAATTACTCATTTAATTTCATTCAGAGTCCAACTTAGTGCTCTCCGATAACTGTCTGGGATCCACATATCTGTGGTCCTCTCAGTATTTTTAATTTGCTTCGTTTTATTCTTGCTTTTCTATTTAGTGTTATTCTTACTTTTCTTTTCATTCGGGAGTTCATTGAACCCGGAAAGGGTGATCTGTTTCGTGTGAAATGTTTTGAATATTGCTTCTTTAACAAGTATAAAATTCTTATAAAAATGATTAAAATGTAGAAATTAAACACAGGATAATATTTAAAATTAAAATTTTTTATGAATTAGTACACCAAAAACTAAGAGAAGATTATGGTAAAACTAGTTTTAACTTTCTTTACTTTTTGTTATTCTTTTCTTGTTTCTTGAATAAAAATTTATGTATTTCAATATGAATTGGTAAACTAGATGAGACGTTTTCTTACAGAAGGGGTATGATTTAAGTTTGGGGTGATACCATTTAGGGGTCCAATAGATATATGCCAATAAGGACTGAGGTAGGTGAGGGTCTCGAGGCAATTCCTCATAACATCTGAGGAATTATAGTAAGGATATGATTAGGTACTCGAGTAATACACGTTTCATACAACTTTTACTTCTCTTTGATTTTATGGGGGTTTCACAGTAATTATTTAACTTCGCTTTTCTATCGGCCAATTTTTTCTAGTTTTTCTGTTATTATATTGTATCAGGGAGTCTATAATAATTTCTGTATTGGGAAACTGACTTGTTGTGAATAGGGACACGAACCCCCCATCCCGACTGAAGCTACCAATCAAAGGCTCCCGCTGTCCTTCTTCGTGCAAGTTCTACGATGCTTCTATAGATTTAAAAAGTTACATCAGAAACGAATATTGTTCGTGTACATTAAAGAATTTGGCGCCCAACGTGGGGCCTGAAGAATTTCGACCATGTCTTCCGGCTCTATTTTTCCGTTTTCCATTAGATTCCATATTTCAACAAATTTATAATTTTTCTTTGTTATAGAATGGTTTAGCGATTGAATACTTTTCAGAATTCCTCAGGATTTTTCGGTAATTTGAGGTTTACCTTTAATTAACTGACCGTTGAACTATCTGTAAGAATTTCTATCCCAGATTGTCCTTCCATAAGGAAAAATTTAAATTTTTTATAGTTTTTTGATAGCTTTTCAAGGATAATTATGTCTTAGACTGGTAATCAGCGCCTTTTTCACAAGTAGGATTTCATTATTATTGCAGGACGCATATTAATGACCCTTGTGAAGAAGATAAAGGTATCTAAAAAAAAACGATTACATAGCTGGTGTGTTGGTCATAGTTGTCCTTGGTGAGATATTGAAAACGCCATAGATCAGACTTTTCTTAATATTTTGTGTGTTTTATTCGAAAACCTCATTTCACCCCATTCTATACTATTAACCCCTTGTAAGAAACGTCAAACTTTTTATGGATTATATTCTTTAATATTCTTTAATAAATAAACTTAATTCGAAAGTGAATTTATTAGCTCCTATTGGGGTATTTACCATATCTATTTGGTTATTCGATAGAATCGATATTAATGGTGTTTTGAAATCCTTTCGAAATATTGCGAAATCTCATCTGGATTAGAAATGGCTTCCGAGCATGCTTCGTCCTTGCCAACAGATCAGCCAATGGCTCCGGTTACCATCCAATCTCCGGTGTGTGATGTCTGCAAGCAGACAATGAATGTGGGACAGGATTGCTTAATAATCAGTTCCTGTTCACATCCTTTTCATAGGATCTGCATAGAATCACACCTGTCGGCATCTGCAGATTGCCCGGTATGTAGACAGGCATGTGAACCAAGTCAACTCAGAACCGTAACTATCGCTGTTATCCCTCCACCTCCTCCAGCACCAAAAGTAAGCCAGAGAGGAAAAGGAAGAGGAGCTATGGTTCGACACTATAATACTCGTAGTGCCAGCCGGAATTTATTCCAAGACCCCCCAAACCCTTCACTCAACAATAGTGCGGAGCAACAACAGACTCCAAATCGAAATACAAGTGTGTTGAGTAACAATTATCTTATTTCGCCCGTAACCAATAACCCTATACCTATCCCAACAGGAAATCCTACAGGCATCGGTTATGAGGAAATCAATCGAATGATTGAAGTCACTATAACTCGAGTCATGCAAAATCTACAATTTCCACAAATTTCTCCAGCAGGTCCAACGCTCCAAAACATTGATTTGAATCCTCCAAATAATCAGTACCGGACTAATTTTAACGCTTTAAGAAACCACAATCCTGGTTCTATTCCAAATACGACGCATACTCAACCTAATAATGGCTTCAATAACAACAATAATAATATATTTCCGAATCCAAATTTCAATAATAACGGAAATAATCCACAATTTCTCCAACCACCCGGAAATTCTCAAGCCTCAAACTTATCTTCCAACACATTTACATTCAATGCTAATAATATGCATGCAGACAAAATTACATCTATAATAAATAACTGGAATCTTAAGTTTGACGGCTCTGCTAATGGTTTGAATATAGACGAGTTTCTATATCGGGTCAGAACGTTGACCAGGGATACTTTTAATGATGACTTTACAGTCATTTGTAGAAACCTTAATACCCTTCTAACTGGAAAAGCCCGCGAGTGGTACTGGCGTTACCATAAGCAGGTAATTAATGTAGTATGGGATGATTTTTGTTTGGCTATTCGTAGTCAATACAAAGATATGAAGTCGTCTTTTGATTTGAGAGAAGAAATCCGAAACCGCAAACAGAAACCTGGAGAATCATACGATAGTTTCTTTGATGCCCTGTCGATGATTGCAGACAGACTTCCTAGGCAGATGATAGAGGAAGAATTTATCGAAATTATAGCTAGAAATCTGCGACCAGAAATACGTCAGGATCTTTTATACGTGCCGATCAGATCGCTCTCTCACCTCAGGAAGCTCGTTCAGATGCGAGAAAACTTTCTTAATGATGAGTACGTTAAGAAAACTTTGATTTCTCGCAATCTGAACTCAAATTTCAATACTCGTCGTCAAGTGGCGGAAGTTGATCATCAGGAAACTATTATAGACTCTGAACCAGAATTCCAAGTCGATGCTTTTCAGAAAAGCGATGTAAACCTGAAATGTTGGAACTGTGATAAGACTGGTCACTACTGGCAAGATTGCCTTGATAGTAGGACTGTGTTTTGCTATGGTTGTGGCACTAAAAACGTGTACTAGCCACAGTGTACAAAGTGTGCTTCCCGTAATTCCAATCATTCAAAAAACTTCCGACCTATGGGCCCTTCCAAGGACCAAGTCTGAATGATGGGCCTGAGACTAAACCCTACATAGATAAAGACAAATTATTACCCGGATTGAACAATAACCCTGATATGTCCACAGATCTTTCAAATTAAATTACATTCCTTAAAAGATCTACATCACCCAATCAACCGTCAAATGAACATATTTCTCGTCTGATTTATCCACGCTTACCATTTCATAAGCGTTGGGAGTTGTATGTCCAAAGGAGAAATGAAATTTTCAACATCTCCACAATCGAACCTATCAATAAACCGAAACGATCCACACTTCGTTTGCGGAAATTTTACAAGATAAGGAGAATGTGTTCAAAAATCCAAATTTCGACCATTATTTCAAACCCAAACGACATGAGATATTACGCCAAAGTATACTTTTTGGGATGCCAAGAATATGGACTTTTGGATACAGGCGCTAATGTCAGTTGTATCGGTGGCGATCTGGCTATTAAAGATTTCACAAGACTTCCTCAGTTCGTTGAATGCAAATCATTCGTAAAAACGGCTGATGGTAACAGACAAAAGGTCTTAGGGTGGATTGAGTCGAACATTACATTCATGGATAAAACTAAATCTATAAAACTCTTCATTATTCCAACAATATCCCAAAGGCTAATACTTGGAATAGATTTTTGGAAAACCTTTAACCTTTTAGAAAACATTCTAGGATCTACAGATATGTTAGCCATGAATAGATGTGGAGTTCCTTCTGCGGATATATCCACTCTGGAGATCCCATCGGTCGTGGACAATAATGACAGAGAAGGTGAAACATTTTTTTCCCTTTCTGTGGAAGAAAAGAAACAGCTGAACAATATAGTCAAGCTGTTTCCAAATTTTGAGACACAGGGTTTAGGAAGAACCGATCTCATTAAACACGCTATTGATGTCGGGGATGCTACCCCAATAAAACAACGGTTTTACCCCGTTTCACCAGCGGTGGAAAAACTTATGTTTTTAGAAATTGACAGGATGTTAAAGCTAGGAGTCATCGAGCCATCCACTTCACCCTGGAGCTCACCTATGAGGCTAGTGGTGAAGCCAAATAAGGTGAGACTTTGTTTGGATGCTCGAAAACTTAACTCTGTGACGAAGAAGGATGCATATCCTCTCCCCAATATTGAGGGTATATTTTCAAGGCTCCCAAAGGCCAATATAATTTCCAAGCTAGACTTGAAAGATGCGTTCTGGCAGATTAGCCTCGACCAAAAGTCCAAACATTTGACGGCATTCACAGTCCCGGGCAGGCCTTTGTACCAATTTGTGGTTATGCCGTTCGGTCTGTGCAATGTCCCTCAAACAATGTGTCGACTTATGGACGAGCTAATCCCTCCAGAACTGCGGCATTCCGTCTTTGGATACCTTGATGATCTCATCATCATTTCAGAAGACTTTAAAACTCATTTAGAGATTTTAATTCGTATTTCGGCCCAATTTAGGAAAGCCAATTTGACACTTAATGTAGCAAAAAGTAAATTTTGTGTTACAAAAGTAAACTACCTGGGATATGTGATTGGTAACGGGGGTATTACTACCGACCCCGAGAAGATTACCGCGATTACCAACTGGCCAGTTCCCAAGAACTTGAAGCAAGTTCGGGGATTTCTGGGACTTGCTGGTTGGTATAGACGGTTTCTTCAAAACTTTTCGACAGAGACTTTTCCCATTACGGAGGTTCTCTCAACTAAGAAAAAGTTTAAATGGACAGCTGAAGCCCAAAAGGCTTTTGAACGAGTCAAGTCACTGCTCACATCAGCTCCAGTGTTAGGTAACCCAGATTTTTCCAAAAAGTTTTACCTTCACTGCGATGCTAGTGACTTTGGCATTGGTGCTGTCCTTGTCCAGCACGATGATGAAGGGAATGAGCAACCAATCGCCTTTATGAGCAAGAAGTTAAGTTCGTCTCAGCGTAACTATAGTGTTACTGAGCGCGAATGCCTTGCTGCGCTTGAAGCGATTAAGAAATTCAGATGCTATCTGGAACTACAAGAATTTGAAGTCATTACGGATCACTCTAGCCTCCTTTGGCTCATGCGCCAGCCCGATCTCAGCGGAAGGTTAGCTCGATGGGTGTTTAAACTACAGCCCTACAGGTTTACGATCAGCCACAGAAAGGGTAAGGACCACGTAGTTCCTGATGCACTCTCTAGGATACCGACCGATGAGATCTCTGGCCTTGAAATAGTTGATCCGGGTATTGACTTCAATTCTTCTTAGATTTATTTATTGAATGTTTTCACATTCGAATTGTTCAGCTTTTCGATCAACTCTTCCTTTCGAAAGAGAGGTTTTTTGTGGTGTATTGGAAAAGATAAGACACTGTGCTCTGAAAGCCATGTAAACACATACCCTTATACGTATTTCAATCCTGTGCGGGGATATCATCAGAGGGTCTTATACATGACACAGTGTGAGCTTGTAGTTGTGGCGATCATCACTTGTATATATACCAATCTACAAAGAAATTTGCATATGGGAATTATATACCTACGAAGAAAGCGTACAAGTCACACAGCCAAAGCTTTAAGCGAGACTTAAATTCACCATTTTCACCACCCATGTGACTGGTAAGGGTTGCCAGTTCGACACAGTTGTCTCTACACCAATCGCCAGGTAGATGGCGTGGATTCTGAGATTAGTTGGACGTTTAGAAAGACTTTACTACATTTCAGTAAGCATAGTATTTTTTTGTTGAATATCAAATATTTTTATGTTATTATTTAGAATTCATTAACACTACGTGTTGAAGATGAGCAGCTTCTTTCTAATTGTATTTAGGCGGGCTGATCCTTATTATTTAAATGTTTTTAGAAGTTTTTTGTTAATGATCGATTTAATTTTTATTTAGATTTATTTATTGAATGTTTTCACATTCGAATTGTTCAGCTTTTCGATCAACTCTTCCTTTCGAAAGAGAGGTTTTTTGTGGTGTATTGGAAAAGATAAGACACTGTGCTCTGAAAGCCATGTAAACACATACCCTTATACGTATTTCAATCCTGTGCGGGGATATCATCAGAGGGTCTTATACATGACACAGTGTGAGCTTGTAGTTGTGGCGATCATCACTTGTATATATACCAATCTACAAAGAAATTTGCATATGGGAATTATATTCTTCTAGAATATAATTCCCATCTTCTAGTTTCGATGATGCTGAGTACCAAGACCTAAAGGATACTATTCTTAAAAATCAAAATAAATACCCCGATTTGAAAGTAGTGGACAAGTTTGTCTACTATCGGACAGATCACTATTCTGGTGATGAGTCCCAACAACAGCAGTGTTGGAAGCTCTGGATTCCATTGAAACTTCGACAGGAAACTATATCCAAAGCTCATGACAGACCCGAAGCTGCTCATGGAGGTATGTCTAAGACGCTTGAGCTACTTAGACGCAACTTTTTCTGGCCTGGAATGGTTAAGGACGTGAGGGATTACGTCCGAAATTGTGAAGTCTGCAAGACCACAAAGGCCCCAAATATGGTGATGAAACCTCCCATGGGTAATTTAGCCGAATCAGTCCGTCCATTCCAGAGACTCTATGTGGATATACTTGGACCATATCCGAGAAGCAAAACAGGGCATATCGGACTATTAATCGTCCTCGATCACCTGTCCAAATTTCACTGGCTCTGTTCGCTTCGAAAATTCACTGCCTCAGCCATACAGGATTTTCTGCTGAAACATATCTTTCACGTTTATGGTATCCCTGAAACGATCGTGAGCGACAACGGAAGCCAATTTCGTGCGAATGAACTCAATGCTTTCCTCACTGCCTATGGGATCAAGCATGTGTATACAGCATTATACTCGCCCCAATCCAACGCATCGGAGCGGGTTAACCGCTCACTGATAGCAGGAATAAGGGCATATCTCAAAAATGACCATAAGCAGTGGGACGAGAAATTGAGTTTCATTAGTTGCGCCTTGCGGAATTCGTACCATCAGGCAATTCATTGTTCTCCCTATCATGCGCTTTTTGGCATTGATATGGTGACCCATGCCTCCTCTTACGAGCTTTTGAGAAATATAAATCTTTTAAATGAATCTACCCCAAATTTGTCCCATGATGACAACCTCCAACTAATACGGCAAGATTTGCGAAAGCATATCAGAGAAGCATATGAGCGATATCAAGGCTCATATAACCTTAGAACAAGACCACAAATATTCAATGTAGGTCAAATAGTATATCGCAGGAACTTTGCTCAAAGCAATTTTGAGAAAGGATTTAACGCTAAGCTTTCTCCCGTATTCGTTAAGTCAAAAATTGAGGAAAGACTTGGAAAACATTACTATGTTTTAGAGGATATGGACGGAAAACACACGGGTACATACCACGGAAAAGATATCCGTACGTAAACGCCCTTTTTCCATCTAATTGAATCTCGAAAATCTCGTTTAATTATCCGGTTTGTGGGGGACGTTTTAAATTTAAAAATTCGTAGACAAAATTGACCCAAACAGACTCATGTTCACGCCATAGGCTCAACTGTACAGACAATAAAAAATAGAGGAATATAAACTTACTGCATTCAAAATGAACAAATTACAATAGGAAAATATCGGCCTTTATTCAATGTTTATACTAGGTTCGGATATAATGCACAACTTCGTATAATATATACATGCTTCACTGTAGATCTGTATAGCTGTTGTTGTAATTCATAGAAGTTGATGTAAATACACAAAATCTGTCGATGAATGGAATCTGCCGCGAAATGTTTGTTTTGCTCCTTACGTTTCTTATGTATTCTGCTTTATATTAACTTCTGCTTCTTATTTTCTTTTGGGTGCTACTTTATATGATCGGTATGTATCAGATCAAACAGCTGATTCATATATCGTTATGTACGTGTTTCTCGCCCTTATATACACCACAGTAGCAATGAAGGTGCGTGTCTCGGCTTTTATACGACATACAGTACCTAACAAATATCAAACAACATTTATTCTTTAAAATAACATTCCAATTAAAATTTAATTGTGATATTTGAAATCTCCGGTATCTTTTTGGTATTTCTGTAAACCTTTATTCCATATAGGAAAATTTACCTCCCAAGCAACTCTGTAGTAGAGGAGTTGGCAACGCCAATATACTCTACTCCAAAATAATTCTTTTTACCTTTGACATTTTATTTTGTTAATGTTTTCGTATGAAATTGGGATAACTTTAATTCTACATCGACCAACTTAAGAATTTCCTTTTCTTGTGAGTCGTTGAAGAGATCAGAACCTAATTTCTTATCATTCTGAGCAAAAAGATATCCATAAAAGCCAAATCGTTTTACTGTGTATCTAAGTACAAAGAAATTTTCTTTGTATAATCCTCCATAACCAAAGGAATTAGTAGGTAATTATAACTTCAGTGCAGTGAAATTAACTTTTTCTAACCAAAAGTGCATTCATAGACCAGGAATTTCGATTTTTTTGTTCCCTACGGTGACAAATTTTGTCGGGAACATTTACTTTGGCAAAAAGTTGCACAGATATTTGTGTGCCGGAGGAAAAATCCTATCTACGGCAGGTTCCCTCGTTTAGGGCACACAAGAGGGCTGTGCCGGAACACTACATAATCTTCTGGAATCACCTCAAGCCTATCTGAGATCTCGCTACCCACAGGGTAGTCGTGATCAAGACGATTCCCCGGTGATTCCAAACAATTTCTCTCCACGATTCCAAGTGTTAACCTTATCAAATCTACAAGGCTTATATAAGAGGCATTGATGGTGCTACAATAAGGCGATACAGGAAGTCCTTACCGAACAATTCAGTGATCTAAGGGGAAAATTATACAAATCCTGCAACTCTCCTATGATGTAACCGCTGGTGCCTCGTTAACATCAAACACCAATATACCTTATACATATATCTCTTCAACAACCAAATTTTCTTGATAAGTTCAAATACATCGCATTTTAATTTGGCTACGTGTTGGATCAATTGAATGCTTAACTAAATATCGAAATCATAAGTATAAAATGAACAATATCATGCTTAACATGTTATGTAACAAACTGCTATAACCATGTCTTTCTCAAACTCTTTGGATTTGATTTTTTCTTGTTTTAATCCAATTTTGGTTTAGTTTATCTGCATCAAATTAATAATTAATTAATATGCTATAAAAATGATAATTTTTTTTATGGAAAATACTTATATTTGTTTTGGTTAAATTTCTACTCAAATGTTAAAAAAAAAAATGTTACAAATTCTAAAATTCAACATTCAGAATGAAATGTTTATAACATGTTAAAGCAATAACAAAACAGAACCGATTCTCACTCTTTATTATTTTTTTTTTGTCGCATGATAGAATATCTAGAAAATCATCATTGCAAGAAATACTTATGCATAACCATTCTACAGCAACTTAGTCCAGCATCCAGATATTGGGGAAGGCCTTCGTCGAGTCAGGAGAGCAGGGTAAGTGTACACAAAAACTGTAATAATACTCTTGCTAGCGATGATATTTAAGAGCGACATTGATAAGAGTCATACGTTTGGGAGTTTGGCATACGTAAGCTCCAAATAATTACTCAATTACTCATTTAATTTCATTCAGAGTCCAACTTAGTGCTCTCCGATAACTGTCTGGGATCCACATATCTGTGGTCCTCTCAGTATTTTTAATTTGCTTCGTTTTATTCTTGCTTTTCTATTTAGTGTTATTCTTACTTTTCTTTTCATTCGGGAGTTCATTGAACCCGGAAAGGGTGATCTGTTTCGTGTGAAATGTTTTGAATATTGCTTCTTTAACAAGTATAAAATTCTTATAAAAATGATTAAAATGTAGAAATTAAACACAGGATAATATTTAAAATTAAAATTTTTTATGAATTAGTACACCAAAAACTAAGAGAAGATTATGGTAAAACTAGTTTTAACTTTCTTTACTTTTTGTTATTCTTTTCTTGTTTCTTGAATAAAAATTTATGTATTTCAATATGAATTGGTAAACTAGATGAGACGTTTTCTTACAGAAGGGGTATGATTTAAGTTTGGGGTGATACCATTTAGGGGTCCAATAGATATATGCCAATAAGGACTGAGGTAGGTGAGGGTCTCGAGGCAATTCCTCATAACATCTGAGGAATTATAGTAAGGATATGATTAGGTACTCGAGTAATACACGTTTCATACAACTTTTACTTCTCTTTGATTTTATGGGGGTTTCACAGTAATTATTTAACTTCGCTTTTCTATCGGCCAATTTTTTCTAGTTTTTCTGTTATTATATTGTATCAGGGAGTCTATAATAATTTCTGTATTGGGAAACTGACTTGTTGTGAATAGGGACACGAACCCCCCATCCCGACTGAAGCTACCAATCAAAGGCTCCCGCTGTCCTTCTTCGTGCAAGTTCTACGATGCTTCTATAGATTTAAAAAGTTACATCAGAAACGAATATTGTTCGTGTACATTACACTAGCTGAGCAGAACGCCTTCTGACAGATGTTTCTGGTGCTTCGTTAACACTTTGCTGTACTCGTTCAATATTTTCCGCAGTGCGACTTACACGTGGTCTACCGGTTCGAGGCAAATCTCTTACGCTGCCATGTTGGTGATGACGATCAACTAAGCAACGAATCATTGCTTCAGAGGGCGAAATTCTGACGTTAAAATGTCGACGATATGCTCTTTGCGTTAAAATAATTGATCTCTGGTTTAAATAATAAAATTCTATTGTTCTGGTTCTCTGTTCAATTGTGAACCTCTCCATTATAAATTCTCCAAGTGTTGTCTATATAATCTGAAAGAAAAAATATAAAAAAATTAATAAACGAAAAAGTTATTAAACTTTTACACCCCTTGGTTTCTTTAGGCCCACCCTGTATAAGCTTTAGGGCACCAAGTGAGAAGTGTACGGAACATATCTTCCAAAACGTCAAAACAACCTCTTCCAATGTTTTACATCGATTTGGACCCCAACGACAACAATAAGGATATTCATAAAATCACGAGATTTGACAACGCTATTGTTCATTTCGAACCACCAACAAAATTTGAAGAGATCGTGCAGTGTTTTAGATGCCAAGATTATGGACACACCAAATCTTATTGCAAAAAAGACTTCAGATGCGTCAAGTGTGCACAAGATCATCCAACATCTGAATGTAAAAAAAACTCCTGATACTCCAGCTAAATGCGTCCTTTGCTCCGAAAGCCACACTGCTAACTACAAAGGTTGTACTAAGTACCAACAAATTTTAAGAACAAAATTTGCAAGAAGCATTACAAATATTATTGGACACGTAACCCAAACACCAACACATGTTTTACCACCAAGTTACAACAATAATTCTGACAAATCGCAATTCGGTACTGACTCTCAGGCTGTTAGAGGAGAACAGCCAGCAATGAACAACGTTTTGGAAAAAATTGAGGCTATGCTTGCAAAGCAAATAGAATTAACTAATACGTTGATGAATATGATGTCAATGTTAATGTCAAAATTATGTCGTTAAACTTAATTATTGCTGAATGGAATGCTAATGGCATTCTCAATCATATAAATGAAATTGAAATATTTCTAAAAGAAAATTTTATAGATATACTATTGGTATCCGAGACTCATTTCACTGACAAGTCTTTCTGTAAAATCAAAGGTTTTGATTTGCAAATCATCCTGATAATAAATCTCACGGAGGAGCTGCAGTAGTTATTAAATCCAATATTAAATATGAAATAGCAGAGACCACATTGAAGCCATTCCTACAAGCTGCTGGAGTTAAAATTGTGTGTGACAATTCTAAAACTTATGTTTATTCAGTATATTATCCCCCAAGATATAGTATGAAATGTGACCAATACGAAGATTTCTTCAAAAATATTGGAAATCGATTTATAGTTGGAGGTGACTTTAATGCCAAACATCAGTGGTGGGGATCCCGTTTATCTAATCCGAAGGGAAAAGAACTTTATAAATGCATATTTAAACACAGGTTTCGAATTTTATCTACAGGTAGCCCTACGTAATGGCCAAGTGATCCGTATAAAATCCCAGATCTACTAGATTTCATAGTATTTTCTGGAATAGCCGCATCTTCTTTAAGTATTAGCTCTAGTGAAGATCTTAGCTCGGACCATACTCCAATTATTGTAAATTACAACACTACACATAATAAACAAACTCCAAATTAATTACGTCCAAAACTGACATTAATTTGTTTCAATATTGGATAGAAAATAATATACATTTAAATCTTAAAATAACGAACGGATTCGAACTGGATAATGCTGTAGAAGTTCTTACAAATACTATTTATGAAGCAGCTGAACTGGCCACCCCACCAATAATATACAAAAATGTCAGCAATGTTCGAGTTTCAAATGAAATCAGGAACCTTATTAAGAGAAAAAGACGCTTACGCAAAATCTGGCAACGTTCTAGAAGTCCACATGACAAATCCAATTTTAGCAGAGCAGTTAAGTATCTAAAAAAATGTCTTAAAGATTACACGGAGGAAAATCGCCATTTTTGATATGTTTGAATTCAAAGAAAATATACTTGTAACCAAATTTTTTAAATATTATATATTTTTGAACAAATATATTTTATTTGAAAATCAAAAAAATTTGTTTCGAACGCATATATTAATATATTACAACAAAATATATTTGCGAACTGACTGTAACAAATAAAATATGTGTTTAGACACAAACAAAGATGTTGTTTAAGAATTCATCCAAATACATTACATTTAAAAAAATATTTTAACTTCGCTGACTTTGTCAATTTTAAATTTTATTTTTTCCCAAATTTCGTGTTATACTCGTACTTTATAGTTAAAAATGTCGTAAGCAGCATTTTCTTTTGTTTTACAGCACTAATTTTTAATTTATAAATAGTCCAATTGTCAATCCATCAATGCTATTTTTCGTTACCAAAGATTATACGAATAAATTTTAATAGAATTTTACAAACATATAAAATTTCAAAAAAATTTAACCTTTAATTTCTAAAAAAAAACTAAATAAAGGCATCTATACATTGCCAAAATATTTAAATATTATTTTCATATAAAAATATAAGGATGAAAACATAATTTTGTTTAGAACAACATCCTCCCAAACATATAATATTTGTGAGTGTCAAATCTTATATATTTGGACTGTACCCTAAACATATATATGTTTCCAGCAGAATATGTTTGGAACAATATACTACAGAAGCGATTTTTTTCAGCGTGTAAAAAAATGGTGAAGTCAACCGATTTTTGAGCAATTTAAATCCAAGTGACAACTGGACTTTGGAGAGCAAGTGACTTTGGATAGCAACAAAGTACCTGAAACGACCTAAAAAACGAAACGTGCCTATAAAGGACTCATCTGGTTGCTGGTGCAGATGCGATACGAGCAAAGCCTTAGCCTTCAAAGCTTTCCTGGAGGAAACATTTACGCCGTTTTCTTTTTGTGAATCTCGTGAATCCAAAGACATATGTGATTTCCTTGATGTGCCCTGTTAAACATTTCACTGTTAGTGAAGTAGAGAAGGAAATTAAAATGTTGAATTCTAAGAAATCGCCAGGCTATGATTTAATTGACGCAAGAATAATTCAATTATTGCCGAGAAATTATTACAATTATTACCTTACCATGCTATTTAACTCATCATTGAGGCTTTCATATTTTCCAAAGCAATTGAAATACGCAAAAATCATAACAGTTCTTAAACCAAACAAAAATGAAAATGAAATAAGCTCATATAGACCTATAAGTTTATTACCAGTGTTTTCCAAACTGTTCGAAAGACTTCTTAAAAAAAGGTTACTTCCTGTGCTAGAGGATCTTAAGATTATACCTAATCATCAATTTGGGTTCAGATCAAACCATGGAACTCCGGAGCAATGCCACAGAATAGACAAAGAAGTAAGAAATTCCCTAGAAAATAAAATGTACTGCTCAGCGGTGTTCTTAGATGTCAAACAAGCATTTGATAGAGTATGGCATGAAGGGTTGCTTTTCAAACTTAAGCATTTATTACCAGCTCCATTTTATTTACTAATAAAATCTTACCTTAATAATAGAAAATTTTATGTAAATATAAATGATGTTAACTCCGAAAATGGCGTCATAAAATCTGGTGTTCCCCAAGGTAGTGTGCTTGGACCTGTTTTGTATACCATCTACACATCTGACATGCCAACAACCAATGAAGTTACAATAGCTACATATGCCGATGACACAGCAATCCTAGGGTCAAGTGAATCCCCTATAGAAGCTTCAAATATTGTACAAAAACAACTTGATCTGATCCAAATTTGGCTAAAAAGATGGAACATAAAGGTTAATCCTGATAAGTCAACTCATGTAACGTACACTTTAAGAAAAGGTGATTGTTCTGCTGTGTCGTTAAATGGTGTCACTATTCCTCCAAAAAATTCTGTTAAATACTTGGGTTTGCACATTGATAGGCGATTGACTTGGAAAGAACATATAACAGCAAAAAGGAATCATTTAAACTTGAAAACTAAAAGAATGTTTTGGCTCTTAGTTCCTAGATCTGATCTCGCATTAGAGAACAAAGTTCTTCTTTATAAAACTATATTGAAACCAGTGTGGACTTATGGAATCGAACTATGGGGAACCGCAAGTAATTCTAACGTGGAGATTCTTCAAAGATATCAATCCAAAACGCTCAGAATAATATGTAACGCTCCTTGGTATATGAATAACAAAAATATACACAATGATCTTGGTGTCCCTAATCTTAGAAGTGAGATTTCTCGTTATAGCTCTAACTACCTAAATAGACTAAGCAATCATCCAAATATTCTAGCCATAACTCTTTTAGACGACACAAAGAATTACGACGTCTTAAACGTCATCATGTTCTTGACCTTCCTTTTCCGAAATAATATACATAAAAAATGTAAAAAATCATGCATTGTTATTCGCGATGTGATATAACAACTCTGTTACATATATAAGATACTTTAACATTTGCTTAATATTGTACATTATATAGATCGCAAATAAAGAAATGGAAAAAAAATTGATATTTTTGAATAATTTAAAATCAAGGAACATTTCACGATCAAAGAAATCTTAGTGCTTTACCAATAACTACGAAATATTAAAATACCGTTGGATTACCATAAAAGTAATAAAGAAATCTTTTTGTCAAATACATCACCCGAAAAATCATCGATATCCACGACCTTTGATATATCCATTTTCTGTAGGGATAATATTAGGGGTAAAGAGATTGGCGGCGTTGTCGGTTTTTTTGAGAGAAATACTTCATGAAGTGTCTCCTTAATTTTGTTCTTTGACGTGGGATATCTACATCGAAGCCTTCAGACCACAGTGGTTTGCAGTAAACACTTTTTTTAAAAACCTAAAAAAGCTTAAACAAAATATAGAAATAATGTTAGACCCACTTCCATTCAATGCTAATATGTTAGGAAATCAATAGAAGTTTAAAACATAAAAAAAACACCAATCAGTTTAAAAAAATTAAATTTAATTTTGAAAACTTAAATATCGAACACAAAAAAATGTTTTAAATTTCTTCATATTTTTTTCTGAAAAGTACGGAAAAAATACATTAAAAATATTTTTCGAACCGGACCATGACTGAAGAAGTTATGACCGATAAACATAGTGATAGTGAACGATTTCCTAAAAATTTCTTTAAATTCTAAACGAGTTATGGGGAAAAATCTCAAAAAATTCCACAGAGCGTTTCTTCAAAACAGATATTTTTTTAACTGTTCGATCTGTCGTGTAGTTCCCCACATATATTAAGACTACTTACTCACTTACTGAAATTAATATAATTAAATTTGTTAGTTCATGCGGCTTACGCTACTATTACATTTTTCATGTGTGATGCTTAAATTGAAAAAATCTTAGATAAGGAATAAGAGAACATCAAAATTTTCCAATGACCTTGCGATTTTATTCTTTAATTCACTGTGTAACGCTGAAACTTTGCATAAACTGTTAACTTTTCGAAAACGCTAACTTCTGTTATCCTAACAGAATTTCGAATTAAAAGCTTTTTCTTATACAGACTCGAAAAGCTTTTGTATAATAAAATCGCTCAGTTAGTTGTGAGTGCAATTGAGGCTAACTGTTATACTGCAAAGCAATAAGTGTTCGACAATGATTAGAATTTGTTAGATGGATAAGAAAATGGGAGGAAGAGTACGAGTATTTCACGAAAGCTTGGAGGTATTTATGTCAAATGTTCAGCTCCTTTCTTTAGTTGAGCATTTACGAAGTTTATTTGTCATGAATGTTGATTGTTGTTGTTGTTCGAACAACGAAGAGTTTTTGTTGGCGTATTTTCGCAAATACTTATAATGATGAAGTGAAGGTCTTATTACGAATTGGCATAGTACAAGAAATGGTGCAGAGAAAAGGATTTTCCTGTTGGATATGTTTTTTTATGTGAAGAGGAGTTTAGTTAGTTCAAACGTAGGAGGTATACAACGACATCGTTTGTTAAACAAATTATAAAGAAACTAAATAAACAGGGATTTATTATAAATAAAAATAGTGGACGGATCCTGGATGTACGGATGTTAAACTAGACATTAATCTGTACTATGAAACTAGCTTGTCCAAGATTTTTTATTTTATATTCGAATTATCACAATTGTTCTCTAAAATATTTTAAAACGTTATAGGTGTTTCCCTATGACAATTTAATCCCTTTGACCTAAACTACAGTTCTTTCATATTGTTGCACTATTGCTTGTCAAATTGTAACAAACAAACCATGGGAGCTTTGGAAATGTAGATATAATAGCTCATTCGTTTGTGTACTGATTTGCGTAAGGTCGCGTTGCGAAAGAAATTGGAATTGAGCGAATATTATGTGTAAATGTGTAAAATTTAAGTGAACGGCGAAGAGAATGCAATCCTTTAGAAGTTCGAATTTGAGCAAAATCATAAAAAACCTAATGCTCAAAATTTACGTTAAGGATAGCGAAAGAGAGAAAGAAACATTCTCGGAGAGAAACAAATTTAAAGTTTACAACTATGAGAGCGAGCGAAAACAGAATTTCCTAATACGAGTAAAGCTCTTCTCTCACACACTGAGAGAGCGAAATTATTTTGTGTGTTTTTCCACTCTCTCTCATTAGTTATTATCGTCCCTAATGTTTTGCCCTGACCAAATGGCACGTTTCGTTCATTCGTTCGTTTGCTCGCTCGTTCACTGAGTAAAATTTATGAATCTGTGCATTGATTAGTCAATCATTCAATAAGTCTTAAAATCCATCATATGTCAATGATATGATGGGTATTTTTTTGTTTGTTTGAAAGTAACACAATTTATTGTGTATGTTTTAGATTGCAATAAGTTTTCTTTTTCTCTTTTCCTGTTGTTTTCTGTTTCGAGTAGCTTTATTCAAAAGCCAAATAGAACTGCGTGCTATAATTACATGAAATTATCTTATACATATGTCATTGGGATTTTAGTAAATTATACTTGAATTATAACAAATAATCAATGAGTACTTACAATTAAATGCCATAGGTTAATTTTCTTTGAGATAGAGAGAGGGTGAGGAGGGAGTATGAATTGCTTATTCGTTTTCCGCAATGGTCAAGGACATTACAGCCACTTGTCTTCCCACTTCAAAGCCATTGAAAGTAATGATTGGTTTCATTATTTGGCTGGGATGTATTTTAATGCGAAGACTATTAATCAAGTATTTCGTAAGATTTAATTGATAACGCAGTGCCACACTTTCTGGGGGAGGATAATTTCTTTACTAAATAATGGGAGTCGATAAGTACAACAAATCCTCGCACTTGGCAGGGAAAAATTTGACCACTGTTTGGATCAATTTTTGTGTTTTCACTCCGAAGTGATTGTAGATAATGTCAAAAAGTAAATTCGCACTTATTTTAAGGGAAAACATGTGCCCTGAAGTCTTTTCTTTACCGTTTGACGAATATTTTCGACGCCGTATTTTTCATTTTAAGGTGTATTTTAGTCCATTAATATTATAAAATCGTTTTTTTGTCTGCTTGTTTGTTGGTCCCATCATCATGCCTAAACGGCTGAACCATTTTTCTTGAAACTTGGTGGACAGATAGGCCAATACCTGGAAAGTGTCGTTGGCCTCTTTTTATTTGACGATTTTCCGCCATGTGATTTTCGACCACTTGACCGCTAAGTCATAGACATGAGTGTTGTATAAACCACGTCCTACTCACGAAGGATTTTATTGATTTTAAAAGTTCCTTCCAGAATACAGAAAAAATATATGTACATAGTGACCTCACATGAGATGCGCAAACAACTATTGGATGGCTAGCCTTAGTTCAAACCGAACATGAAATCACGTTTTAAATTTTCTAAGGCCTTTTCAAAAAAAAATATATCGCTTACCGTGTTCTCAAGCTATCAAAATCTTAAATATTATTTGTGTACCAAAAAATGTTTAAATATTTTCGAAATATATAGCCCGCATAGTATATCGAAAGTATATTTAACAAAATATGAGCTAGTTTGTTAGGTTTTAAATTATGTGATATAATTTCTATTATCATGAGTAAACAGATTAAATCGATATTTAAAACATCGTCTTTTTGATATGTTTGAATTCAAAGGAAAAATATTTGAAACAGACATTTTTAAATATTATGTATTTATGAACAAATAAATTAGATTTTGAAAACCAAGAAAGTGATATTTTTGATTTCAAATAAAATATATTTGGAATAGAAATTTTTAAATATTAAAAATTAATGAATAAATAAATTTTATTTGAAAATCAAGAAACTTTATTTGGAGCACATATGTTCATATACATATTACAACAAGATGTATTTGGGAGCTAATTATCTCAAATAAAATGTATGTTTAAAAACAACTAAAACAAGTAAGAATGTCGGGTAAACCGACTTATGAATCCCCTCAAATTTTTTTTTGTTTTAATTAAATTATTATCAATCTAAATTGCATTTAATAACTTTAATGTGCTGGTATTGAAGATAAATATAGGTACCAAACGGAGGTACCAAACGGAGCGTGCCAATAACGTCCACTTTTCTCCGGACTACAGGTACTGTAAAAGCATTACATTGTATTTCTAGTATTTGTGTGCACTGGCATTAAAGTTATAAGCAGTAAACTTGTGGTTCAAAACGGTCTATTTGTGTGGTAGGTACCAAAAGAGGCGTGGAAACTTCGCGCATTTTTCTTGAGGTGTTAGCGACTAATAAACTTATACTATGTGTGGAATTTCAGAACATTCGAGTGAGTAGTATGTAAGTTATTAAAGAATCAATATTTCACTAAATGGTAACCCTTGTGGGGGAGGTACTACAAGGAGTGGGCGCATATAGCCCATCTGTAACGTGACAAAACTCTTTTATTTTTGTCCGTACTTTTATTTATATACATTTCACTTATTTTTTCATACAAATGTTTATAAGTGACAAGAAGGCCCCAAATATAAGAGAACGGCCCATATATAAAGTCCCCTTTCAATTAAACTTGGTGACAAAACTCTAGTGGTACGACCAACATTCACTTTATACACACTGGAATAATTAATGTTTGGTCTGGTCGACCAGTAGGTGTGGAGTTCTGGAGTAAGAGTTAGTCGGACCAATTCCGCGATTCGTTCGCATATACAATTAGTTTTAAGCCGTAGTTAGTCGAGGCGCGACTCGGTCAAACACTTCAGATATAAGCCGTAGTTAGTTGATACGCGATTCGTTCGCGTCCACGATTATGGTGAAGGGCCAATGCACGCGTCATGCGGCGCGGTGCGATTTCAGCTTTGCCTGTACAAAAAACATGTGGTTGTTAAAAAAAAAAAAAATTGTGTCAGATTGAGAATTATTTAATCTGGCAATGCAAACTCAAACGGCGGGGCGGAGAAGTTGAAAAAATTTCAACTTTTCTGTCACGCCGCGCCGCATTCCACTAGCATTGACCCTTCACCATTAGTTCGCTTTCGCGATAAGTTCGCCGCCGCGATAAGTTCGCTTCACCCATTGAATTGTATGTTACTTAGCTGTTAAGTTAGAGTAAGAGGCCATTACATATAAGATAGCTTAAGTATTCAACGTAATCTACCACTGGTTCCAGGGCCTATTTCCAGGGCCCAACGCCAGCATATATCACCGGGGCCTATTTCCAGGGCCCACCGACAAATATATCACCGGGGCCTCTGAACTTACCTCAGCAGAAGCAAAAACCCCGTTATACATATATATCTTCGAACTTTTCTGGAGATAGAGAAAAATAATTCTACATACCAAAATTGAAGTCAATCGGTTAATCCACTCGAGAGTTATTGTGCGCACCAGCTAGCAAATGGACAGACGGACGGACATTGCTCAAATTACTTAAAACAAGTAAGAAAGTTTTAGTCGGGTAAACCGACTAAGGTATACCCTCACTTTGTGAGTAATGTAATATGGAATATTAAACGAATTATTCTGTCAATTTGTGTGGGAGGTACCAGAAGGTTTTTAACAAATACACCTATTTTTTGCTGAATTGTAGATACTTTAAATACACTGTGCTGAATTATAAGCGTTTATGTGCACTGTATATATGTACAATATGAGATATTAAATTTTTGTATGATTTGGCCATTTTGTGTGGGAGGTACAAAAAGGGTCTTGGCGATAACGCCCATTTTTTACAGGGCTATAGGCACTTCAAAAGCATTACACTGTGCAAAATTTTATTGCATTTTCATGCATTGGTACTCACGCTGTAAGCTCTTAACTTTTTGTACAAAGTGATACCTTTGTGTGGGAGGTACAAAAAGGGGCCTGGCAATAACGTCAATTTTTCACAGGGCTATAGACACTATAAAAGCATTACACTGGACAAAATTTCAAGTATTTTTATACACTGGTATTAATGTTAAAAGCTGTTAACTTTTGGTGCCATCTTTGTGTCGGAGGACTGTAGGCATTATAAATGCATTACCCTGTAAAATATTTCAAGTACTTTTATACACTGGTATTAATGTTATAAGCTGTTAACTTTTGGTGCAAAATTGTGCATTTGTGTGGGAGGTATCAAAAGCGGCGTAGCAACTTCGCCCATTTTTCTCGAGTTGATGGCGACTAATAAACTAATCCTATGTGTGGAATTTCAGAAGATTCGAATAAGTAGTATAGCAGTTATTAAATATTCAATATTTCACAACATTTTTACCCTTTGTGGGATAGGTACCAGAAGGAGTGGACCAATATGGCCCATCTTCGAACTTAGTCGGAGATAGAAAAAATTATTACCACGTACCAAATTTGAAGACAATCGGTTACTCCTTTCGAGATTTATCGTGCGCATCAGCCAACAGACAGGCAGACAGACAGACGGACGGACATTGCTCATTCGACTTAAAGTGGCCCAAACGGGATTTCCGGCGAACATACTTGTGGTCTTAGGTCACTCCTTCGATGTGTTACACTTTTTTTCGTAACAAATGATATATACCCTCGTCACACTAAAGTGAGGGTATAATGAGTCATAACGGATTTTCGCTGAACATACTTGGGGTCTTAGGCCACTCCTTCGATGTTTTACACTGTTGGTGAGTAGAAAATGATATATGCCCTCGTCACGCTAAAGTGAGGGTATAATTAAGAATTTCCCTGGAAATATTTTGTTTATGAAAGATTTTCAAGACTTCGCTGACATTTTCTATTTTCAACTTTAATTTTTACTGGATTTCGAATTATATTTGATAATTAAAAATGGCATATGTCGCATTAATTTTTTTAATAGGGCCCATTTTTAATTTCTAAATATTCGAAGTTATCATTGGTGCCAATTCATCAGACAATTTATCGTTTTAAGATTACCCGATTTAAATTATAACGATATTTTACGAACATTTAAAATTTCGAATTAAATTACTGAAAAACTTTAAACTTGGCACACAATTAAGGTATCAGCATTCGAATATTTTCTGAAGTCTAGGATGCGAATAAATCATTGTTTCCAAAATAATAGTCCCAAATGAAATATATGAGGACGGAAACAAATATTTGTTTAGAACATCATTTTCCCAAACATATAATATTTGTGCGTTCCAAATATTATATATTTTGAGTGTTCCCTAAACACATATGTATATGTTTCAAGCAGAATATGTTTGGTACAGTATTCTACACAATCGATTTTTTTCCAGCGTATATAATATTAGGCATTTGATTTTCAATTGCAGATATATCGGAAACTATACTAGATAAATCTTAAGAGTACAACTCCTTTTGTAGACCTCGGTTATAAGAAAAACCAGTAAGGAAAGGCAGAGAGTCGGGCGGGGCCGACTATATAATACCCTACACCTCCCTAACAATGCGATAAGGGTCATTGCCATAATAATTTGGAATAATTGGTAAATGGGTAGAAACATATTATCTAATTCTGAAACGATAATCGCTAAATTAAGCAATATTCGTTCCTAAATTGAGAAACATCTTTCTGGCAAATTTTAATGATCGGAAGTAAAATACAACTTCTATAGCGTTTGATACCAAATTTAGGAGGAAAATATATATGGAGCTTTAATATAAATCTGAACCGATCTTCCCTGAATACTCATTCATGTAAAAAAACCTCCTTCTGTCGAATTTCGTACTGATCGGATATAAAATACAGTATCTACAGCGCTTACATGTCAAATCGGGGGTAACATATATATGGGAGCTATATCTAAATCTGAACCGATTTTCTCCGAACTTGGCAGTATTCCTTCATGTAATAAGAAACCTCTTTCTGCCGAATTTTGCACTGATCGGATATAAAATACAGTTTTTACAGCGCTTACAGGTCAAATCGGGGGTAACATATATATGGGTGTTATATCTAAATCTAAACCGAGTTTCTCCGAATTTGGCAGTATTCCTTCATGTAGAAAGAAACCCCTTTTTGTCGACTTTCGGACTGATCGGATATAAAATAACATTTTTACAGCGGTCACATGTCAAATCGGGGGTAAGTATATATGGGGGCTATCTAAATCTGAACCGATTTCTTCCAAATTTAAAAGTGTTCATTCATATAATAGGAAACCTCTTTCTGACGAATTTCATACTGATCGGATATAAAATACAGTTTTTACAGCACATACATGTGAAATCGGGGGTAGTACTCCGAAAGGGCCGAATTATTTCCCTTTTATACCCTCCACCATAGGATGTGGGGTATATTCATTTTGTCACTCCGTTTGTAACACCTATAAATATTGATCTGAGACCCCATAAAGTATCGTCGTAAAATTCGAAGACGATGTAATCATGTCCGTCTGTCCGTCCGTCTGTTGTAATCACGCAACAGTCCGTAATCATATAGCTAGGTTGATCAAATTAGGTAGAAATATTCCTTATAGTTGCATGTAGTTTGGGATTACAAATGGGCCATATCGGTCAATGTTTTGATATAGATTCCCTATGGAGGTCGCTCCAAAATACGTGGTTTGAGCCATAGATACCACATTTTTAAAGCAATTTATCATAAACTTTGCAATTTGCATTCTATTTTGACAAGAACACAGCAAAAATTTTACAAATCGCTTTATATTTTGTTATAGTCAACCTATAGAGTTCGCTCCAAAATATACGTATTTAAGTCATAAATACCACATTTTCTAAGCATTTTGACCGAATCTTTGAAGTATGTACATATTTAATGAAGACAAGAATTCCTCGCAGTATCCATTTTTAAATCAGTTCATATTTTGTTATAATCCACCTCTAGATGTCGATCCCAAAAAGGCTTATTTAAGCCATAAACACAACTTTTTCTAAGAAATTAAGCTGAAACTTTGCAGTTTGTATTCTATTTTGGCAAGAATTCATCTCAATAAAATGTATGCAAATCTAATGTAATTTTGTTGTAGTCCCCGTGTAGATGTAGCTCTCAAAAATGCTATTTAAAGCCATAAATACCTCAGTGAAGTGTTTAGCTAAGGAATTTGCGGCCTAAAATTTGGCTAAAAATTGCAGCGTTCGTTTTTCAATAATTTACTTAAACAAAAAAGATCGCTTCATGATTTGTTCCACATCCAAAGATTTTTCCATTAATAAAATCGGAGGGTCTATAAAATTCGGCATGGCCGAACTTAACGCTTTTACTTGTTATAATTCAGCCGTAATTCAGGAGCGTCAATAAGTGATATCGGTAGGGATCTTTATATCCCGGTTATACATGGACTGATGTACCCCATTTTACTGGGGAACGATTAAGTCCAATATAAAGTATAAATTCTTAAATTTCGGCTAGATCAATTGAAAAGTGTGTTCTCTAGAGCGCTAACAAGTGATATCGGTAGGGACCTGTAGATGGGGGCTATATCAAAACTAGGGCCGATATGCCCCATTTTTAATAGGGATCGTTTCTAATCTAAGAAATGCCTCTGTACTAATTTTTGTAAAGATCACTTCATATTTCCTACCTGTACTTGGCGAACAAGAATATATTGAAATATAGATAGACGGACCAAATTCAATGAATTAAAGTTCGAACAGCAAAAATGGCTTAGCAGAAAAGATTTGCCAGCAATGTAGAAGTAGAGGTTGCGGTTGATGACTATTTTATTGAGCTAGGCAGTTCTTACTATAAACAGAGTATGGAGGCTATTGAAAAGCGCTGGAAAAAGTGTATCGAGCTAAAAGGAGTTTATATTGAAACAATTTGTTGTGTTTTCTTTGTAAGGCGGTTAATTTTGGGACCGCCCTCGTGCATATATGCGCTATAAATATATCTGAACGGATCTTTCTGAAATTTTCATGATGTTATTACTATCTCATACAACATTCCTTTGCAACATTCATTAAGAGCTGCTAAATGCCAAATTGAAATGTACTGTTTATTTGCGTTGTTCAAAGCTTGTATGAAAATTTGGTGTGTTTTATGTATATTCCCAAAATATTTATTTTTAGCAATTGTGAAATTAGGGGCTATTTGCGGTTTAAATAACCTCTAAAAGTCAGTTTTTCCCTTAATAAAACTGTAACTTTTTATACTTTTAGGAATTGACCACTGGACATTAAAGTCTGGACCCGTATTTATAGTGTGACGTGATTTCCTGTTTAAAAAAAATTGCTCTATAAAGTCACTATTTTCTCAGTTTTAGTGCATTTTTTACAAAATCGGAAATAATTTCTGAATTTTGGTCCGATTTTCTCTTTTCAGGGCTCGTTATAGAAACGTCCCAATTGGGTTAAAGCGATTTAGTTGCCACAAAAATTATCCTTCACTCATTATTTTAACCTCTAAAGCCTAAATTTTTAAGAAGTTGGACTTTTGTAGTCGGGCGGGGCCGACTATATAATACCCTACACCTCCCTAACAATGCGATAAGGGTCATTGCCATAATAATTTGGAATAATTGGTAAATGGGTAGAAACATATTATCTAATTATGAAACGATAATCGCTAAATTAAGCAATATTCGTTCCTAAAGTGAGAAACATCAGTTTTTACAGCGCTTACAGGTCAAATCGGGGGTAACGTATATATGGGGGCTATATCTAAATCTGAACAGATTTCTTCCAAATTTAAAAGTGTTAATTCATATAATAGGAAACCTCTTTCTGACGAATTTCATACTGATCGGATATAAAATACAGTTTTTACAGCGCTTACATGTGAAATCGGGGGTAACATATATATGGGGGCTATATCTAAATCCGAACCGATTTTATCCGAATTTGGCAGTATTCCTTCATGTAATAAAAAACCTCTTTCTGCCGAATTTCGCACTGATCGGATATAAAATACAGTTTTTACAGCGCTTACATGTCAAATCGGAGGTATCATATATATGGGGGCTATATCTAAATCTGAACCGATTTCTTCCAAATTTAACAGTGTTCATCCATATAAGAAGAAACGTCTTTCTGCCGAATTTCATACTGATCGGACATAAAATAAAGTTTTTACAGCGCTTACATGTCAAATCGGGGCTAAAATATATATGGGGGCTATATCTAAATCTTAACCGATTTTAACCAAATTCAATAGGGATCGTCCTTGGGCCAAAAAAAAGATATGTGTAAAGTTTCGTCGACATCGGACAATAATTGCGACCTGTACTTTGATTACAAGAATACATGCACAGACGGACAGACAGACGGACAGACAGACGGACAGACATCACTTTCTAAATCAACTCAGAAAGTGATTCTAAGTCGATCGGTATAATAAGCGATGGGTCTATTTCTTATCCTTTTGGGTGTTACAAACAAATGCACAAAGTTATAATACCCTGTACCACAGTGTGGTGTAGGGTATAATAAAAATGTATTGTCGAAAAATAAAACAATTGTTCTAGATTGTATTTCAAATAAAATTTACAAAATGGCTAATTTCGCGCTAATTTTAGCTCTTGAGGTTGAAATAATGCTTTTAGGATCATTTTTATAGCAATCCATTCGCTTAAACCTATTTGGGACCAACAATCAAATAAAAAGTGTAGGGCCTTGAAAGGGTTAATTTTTTATAAAAACTAACTATAGAGATCAGTTGTTCCATCACGTGCCATGAATTGAAGATTTCTAAACACACTCGGAAAAATTAAAAAGGTCATATCTCGCGAAAAAATCAAAATTTTGCTAAACGGTTCAAATTGTTTTATTTGTTTTCAAATTCTCAACCAGACTATTAACAAATTTCAATAAAATCTTAACCTTCCAAAAAATATTGACACACTTGTTCTATTTTTCCCCATAGCAAATTAATGCCCCCAATCGTCTTCACCCTTCTCTAGAGATTAAGCAAAAAATCAAATGTACTCTTCTTTATTTGCATCAGCCCTTCCTTCTATTGCTTAATATAGTATGTTAGCCATTTAATAGATCACACAACCACATATGCAATGCATTCCAAATCTGTGGCCAAATCTAACAACACAAATTACGAAATTGGCCATTATTTTTGGGAAATCCACGATTGCATATCAAACGAGTGTATCTCGTCAATGACAGTAACACAATAATTCACAAAGACTTTGTCTTGTGCTGTGTTGTGTATGTGTGTATTTCAAATGTATTAAAATTTTTGTTGTCGATAATTAATTGAACTTTGGTTGTGCGATGTGTGATGTGCGATGCTCTGTTGTGGTGGTGAGGGTGCGGTGGTCAGTGGAGCGGCGGCTGCTGCTCCAGCTTTGTGCTCGTGGCTCGTGTGTTGTGAGACGAACATTGTTGTGGCAGTATTCAACAATTCGACTTCGTTTGTTTTCGAACACCCGCCAACAAAAGGTTGAAGTGTTGAAGCCAAGCACAGAGAGCGAAAAAGGGAGAACTTCGTCATGCGCAGTTTTTCAACGAGTAACTCTGTTTACTCATTTGTTTAGATAAACCTGCACTTAGCACTTGTGTGAGATACTCGTATCTCTCAGTGTTTTTATTCGCCTCTCTATGAAGATGCTTATCCTTAGCTGATTGAAACGAAGTTTTCTTCTTTTTTTTGTTACTTGTGTTGAGAGTGTTTCGTTCAAATTTCGTTAAGAGCTCTTGTGCTCTCCGAGTTAGCCAAGTGAGCTGTGCATTGTTGGTGTCGTGTAGAAACTTTCGAACTTCGTGCGGAAACGAACGGTGGAAATGAATGGAAAATCCTTTAGTATTGAAAAGGTCGTGGTTTTGTAAAGAACGTCGTTCCGACTGCGTCTACGGTCCCTTCGTACTATCAGAGAAGCAAAAAAGAAAAAAACAAAACAAAAACAACGAGCGACGGCTAAACGTGGAATTGTTTTTGGAGCAAAAATTCTAAATAGCAGGAAAATCAAAGCACATACAGCGACAATAAAGCTTATTCCTGCAAAAAATTACGAAAAATTAGAAAAAATTAAAACAAAATATTTAATTGAAGCATTTCTAGTGAGTGAGAGTGTGTGTGAAAGGTGAAATCTTTTGACAGCGGAAACGGAAACCTCCTCGCAAATCTTGTGTAACCCAATTTCTCGGCGTAACTCGGCGTGCGTGTTTAAACCTGTCGGTGTATGTGAGTGCGAGCGTGTAAGTGTGAATAAGCGCGCGTGTATTGGTGTAACAACCATAAGCAAAACCACAAAACCAAGTGTAACCTAACGGAGGTTTTTGGATTCGGTCTTCGGTTCGGTTTCTCATACATTTTCCCTCAAAATCAATCGTCCCTACTCTCGTCCTCCGCCGCCTTCGCGTACTCCTACTCTTCCTGCAAAAAAGAAAATAAAATTCAATACACGTTAATGATTTTAATAAGGATTTGCCTCATTGAAGCCGGAATTTTTACGCAAAATTAAGCATTTCCGGCTATTGCAAAACATCCGTGAAGTATAAAGTAAAGCACAAACCAAAGAAGAGCAATCAAAAAAGAATAAGAAAAATTCCAACAATAGATTGTAAAGATAACATAGCCACAAAAGAAAAGCCCCAAAGGAAAAAAAATGTGAAATGAAAAAAGTTAGTGCTAATGAAGCATAAAATTGCAAGACCACATCAAAAAAAAAGAAACAACAAAATTAACACCGCAATTTTCTCCCCCGGAGAAAAATCGAAAATTTGAAAATAAAAAGTCTTTCAAACCTAATCAAGCATATCCCACAAAATAAATAATTGTTAACGATAATTGCCGCCACAATCGTCAAGGGGAAATAATACCACTGACTATATGTCATAACCACAAAAAAAAAGAATTTTTTGATAGATTGATTATTAAGCCACAAAATTAATAACAACATAAAATCTCAAACGTTTTGCTATTTCGTTTGATACAATACACTTCGGTCGGTTCGATTTTATGCAAAACACACATTAACATAAAATTCAGTGTCCTCAAAGTTTTATTAACCAAAAACCCGGTTAAGTAATAAAACTGGTTCTTAAAGTTATAGCCCCCCAAATTTATTACTCTTCTTTAAGATTATTTAAATCTAAAATCATTTTTTTTGTTCGTTTGTTTGTTTGTTTTATTGCCATACCAAAGATATTGATCCTTGGGACGAGGACTACCATAAAAGGTCCTCTGTTTGTTGTGCTAAACAAGAAATTGTTAAACCCTTTGTTTTTTGCCCGTTTACAAGTGTGCCAAGACTAAAATTAAATTACACCAGAAATCTTTTCAAAAACCAGCGAAGAAGAAAAAATAAATAAAAAACGAGTAGGCAAAACATAAACCTGATGATGGAGAGCTTAAACACTTTCAGCTAGAAAAGGATACTATTTTGTTCTCTACGACAACTGACATAAAACACGAAGCATAAACATTCAAAGGTAAGTCTTTTTTTTGCAAAAAAAGAGGCCTTTGATAATGGTCCACATCCTCTTCGCCCCCAGAGCTAGGAAATTGTTGTTAATAAACTGAGACTGAGCAAAACTGCCGGCAAGAGACACTGAAATATGCTTTTGCTGAAATGTTTATTTATATTCTCTTTGGCCTGTGACCCAAAACAATGTTTCTAGGCTTTGCTTAATAGTTATACACCGAAAGAGGGAGGGTGTTTACTATTTGGAATAGAGCATTTTTAAGTTTCTGGCAAATGAAATACGAAATTGAAAACTATGTTCAAACATACCGAAAACATTTTTTGGGGGAAAATATTTTTAAATGTCATGTAATAACATTTATGTTATTACATGAATATGATAAAATTGTCAAGCTTTTTTTACAAAATAAATTTTGGAAATATTTTTTGGGAGATTTGGCGTCCAAAAAAAATTCACTTGTGGCCCACTTTTCTTCATTTCATATATTTTGGCAGCATTATGTTATTGCACCCTGAAAAAAATCGCGTGTATATTATATTGTCCAAAAAATACACTATAAATATATACTATTTGGTACACACAAATAGTATATGTTACGAGGATGTTGATTTAAACAAATCTTAATCCTAATATTTTTTATTTGGAACTATTATAAGTTTTCAGAAAATATATCGATACCTTAATTAAGTTAAGTTTGTTAGGAATTCAAAGTCCATTTTTTAGAAATTTTTAATGTTTGTAACAATACTTTACTTTAATAGAAATGAATTCTTTGCAACAGAAGCTAATGGCACATATACCATATTTTCCTAAAAGCAATAATCGGAAACCAAGGAAAATTTAACGCTTCAGTTCGAAAAAGTCAGCAAAAGTTTTGAAAATATTTTTAAGTTTTTAAATATTTTCTGACTGAATATTTTTACATAAAATATATTTGGAGAAATTCCTATAAAATAATAAAATTTGTATTTAAACACATATTTTATTTGAAAAAAATAGTTAGCAAATATATTTTATTGTAATATATTAATATATGCGTTACAAATAAATTTTATTGATTTTCAAATAAAATGTATTTGCTCAGAAAGATATAATATTTTGAAATTTTTGTTCCAAATATATTTATATAATATATAAATTCGATTCAAACAATTAAACAAGGCGATTTTATCCCCTTTAACATAAATATGTTTGACTGTTTATTCACACATTGAGGAAAATTTTTTCCGTAGTGTATTGTCGCAAACATATTATGCTTGATATATACATATGTTTATATTTTAAATGTATAATATTTGACACACACAAATATTATATGCTTACGAGGATATTGTTCTAAACAAAACTATGTTCCAATGCTAAAATTTTTGTATTTGGAACTAATATTTCCGAAGCATAGATTAAGTTGTATTTAAATATTTTTCCAATGTATCAATGTCTTAATTTAAAGACAATTTTTTTTGTTTTTCAGAGGTTAAATTGCTATTTTTTCGACATTTTATATGGTTGCAAAATTAAATAAAAATTTAAATTAATATTTTGATTATTTTATTAATTGAGCTCGAGGCCAAAGAGTTATTTTATTTATTTTTTTCAATATTTCGATCATCATCATGGATCATCTTCAGGAAATTCTACAAACATTTTTATTACATACATTAATTACATTAGAAGACACATACATATAATAATCGCATTAACTTACGAAAATCAAGTAAACCAAAAGTTAAAAATATATTCAACGACATGTCAACCTTCTTTCATAATGTTTTGTTTGAAACCAAAAAACAAGTAAGAAAGTTCAGTCGGGTAAACCCTCACCTTGAGTCCCAAAAAAATATTCGCAGTTTTTTTTTGTTTTAAATTATTATTAATTTACATTGCATTTAATAACTTTACAGTATGCCGTGGTATTAAAGTTAAAAGCTGTTCACATTTGGTACAAAATGTTACATTTGTGTGGGAGGTATCAAAAGGGGCGTGCCAATAACGGCCACTTTTCTCTGGACTCTAGATACTATAAAAGCATTACACCGTTCGAAATTTCATGTATTTCTATTCACTGGTGTTCAATTAAAATCTGTTAAATTTGGTACAAAATGGTCCATTTGTGTGGGAGGTACCAACATGGGCATGGCAATTACGCCCACTTTTCTGTGAACACTAGGTACTATCAAAGCATTACACTGTACGAAATTTCAAGTATTTGTATGCACTGGTATTGAAGTTAAAAGCTGTAAACTTTTGGTACAAAAAGGTCAATTTGTGTGGGAGGTACCAAAAGGGGCGTGTCAATAATGCCCATTTTTCTCTGGACTCTTGATTCTGTAAAATCATTGTACTGTAAAAAATTTCAAGTATTTATATGCACTTGTATTAAAGTTATAAGCTGGTAACTTTTGGTACAAAAAGGTCCATTTGTGTGGTAGGTACCAAAAGGGGCGTGTAACTTCGCCCATTTTTTTGAGATGTTAGCGATTAATAAACTAATACTATGTGTGGAATTTCAGAAGATTCGAGTAAGTAGTATCGAATTTATTTAAGAATCAATATTTCACTAAATGTTAACCCTTTGTGGGGGAGGTACTAGGAGGCCCATCTTTGAACATAGCCGGAGATAGAGAAAAATATTACTGCATATCAAATGTGAAGTCAATCGGTTAATCCTTATCGTGCGCTCCAGCCAGCAGACAGACAAACCGACGGACGGACATTGCTCAAATGACTTAAAATGACCCAAAACGGATTTTCGCCTAACATACATAGGGTCTTAGGTCACTCCTTCGATGTTTTATACTTTTTGCTCGTAGCAAATGATATATACCCTCATCTCTAAGGTGATGGGATAACAACTAAAATCGTATAATCTCTCTTAACTATAAATTGCATTGATGGATTAACAAAAAGGGATCAATTGGAATATTTATTAATTTTGCTGCTTATTACATTTTTAACCATAAAGTATAACAGGAAATCTATGAAAAACTAAATAAAATTCCAAAAAGTCATTAAATTTTTATTTTTTAAAATAAAATATATTTGGAAAACTACTTAAACAATAACTTTATTTGTGTGTAACTACATATTTATTTTGTGAAATTCAGTACGCCAATTTTTTTTTGCTCTAATATATTGATATATGTGTTGAAAAAAAAAAATTTCTGGATTTTCTAAAAAAAATATTTGTTCACAAATATACTAAACTAAAAAAAAATCCAAAAATATTTTCTTTCAGTTCAAACATACCGTTTTTTTTTGTTTGGTTCAAAGATTCATAAAATATAGAAAAAATCCACAAGTTATTTTTGTCAGATTTAAGAATAGCTTGCTTCCGCAACGAAGAAATAATGCATATTTGATGAAAATCCATGAATAAAAGTAGAAATTACTTAAGATCCTTTTTTTCAATATTTACATCTAAACTTGAATCGTTTCTTCTAAAAATCTTCACTGATTTGTACAAATTATTTTTGTCTGATTTAAGAGTAGATTGCTTCCTCAACGAAGAAATGATGCTTATTGGATGAAAATCCATGAATAAAAATCGAAATTATGCACGATCCTTTTTGAAGAAATGTCACATTTGAAATTGTGAAATATGTACTTCTTTGATTTGTTTATAATATTTACATCCAAATTTGAATCGTTTCTTTTTAAAATCGGCAATGATTATTCTCGGATTAACGAATTTCTCTCTCCGACTAATTTCGTTATGGTCAAGTGTTAAATCCAATCTCTATAGGGCTTAGACATGGAACCGGAAGTAACATATGTATATAAATAGTTGGGCCATATATAATTCTGTATCGTTTCAAAATGGGCAGTGCTTCTTTTTGGATCCTACGATCATACCGATCGGATGTAAAATTCATTGTCTATAGCGCATATGTAGATGCCAGCTGGTACTATATCAAAATTCTACGCACTCTTGGACAAAATGACTACAGCAACTGCCTAATCAGCCATATGGGCTAATTGGGATGAAGCCCCGGGGTGCAAGGCACTTAAGGGCTGCACATTTTTTTGATATTCCTGTTGTTTATGTTAGCAAAAATTTTAGTTTTGATCCTAGTTAAGAAATGCAAGAATTGCTGTTTACAAAAACTGTCTGGTTCAAACATCCGTCTGCTGTTTAAAAAATTGAACAAATTAAAAAAAAACATTAATTATATTTTAATGCTTATAATTGCGCGGCTTTTTGAGGCTATGAACTAGAGTTTTCCTTAAGAAAATCTTCGTATCAGTGTTGATATGTTAATACCCCTAAGTTGCCCTATACTGATGGTGGAAATGTGCCAATGTAGCTACGATAGTGTCAAAATAAGTATATTTGGTGAATTTTTTGTTGTCTTTGAAGATTGTAGCAACAGTTCCACAATTAATGGAAAAGTCAAAGTCTATTGCAAAACTTCATAATACATTTTTATAAAATTAGAATTTAAAACATTATTTAATTTTTAATCAAAAAAATCAATTTTTCATAATTTTAAATAAATATTTCTAATGAATTGTAAGGATTGTGTAAACACAGTGCGACAAAATTGAACAAAAATTAATGTTCATGGAAATGTCTATATAATTCTGAAAGCTGACTAGAAGCAAAACAAAACTGTGTACTCTGTTTTTAATTTTCTGGTCGAGTACGCGTTTAAAAGGACATGACATTTTTTATGGATATAGTTATTAAAATTTTTTTTGTAATTTTTCTGAAAGTCCTGGTAAGACGATATGGGTGTCGAATGAAAGGGCACATTTTGGACTATCTAAATAGTATTTTTGTTCTTAGAAAGTAGAACTAAAAAGTTGCAAAAATGGCCTTTCAAATTTTATTTTAGTCCTCCAATATCTTTGAGACACACGGTAGAAAAATTCGAAAAAAATATATTTTGCGGATCGAAATTTATTAACTAATACTGCTATTAAAGTATAAGCTGTTAACTTTTGCTGCAAAATAGTCGATTTGTCTGGAAAGTACCAAAAGGGACATGTCAATCACGCCCATTTTTCACACTACTATAAATACTATAATCAATTTCAAGTAAAAATGTCAACATAAGTGTTATTAAATGCAATTTAAATTGATAATAATTTAATGAAAACAAAAAAATAAATAAATTGACGAATATTATTTTGGGACCGAAAATTCTTCTTGTATTTAATTTCGTTCAAAATACAAGAAAAATCCTTAGGTGAGTTCACACAAAATAACTCGTATTCTTGATCCACAGAACGGTCAAAATGATTGTTTGCTATGATGGCAAGATGTCGTAGAGTTCTAATATAGAATATTAGGAAATCACTTTTGTCACTATTAGTCACCATTTGGAAGAGGATGGCAAGCACCTCATTTGACGTCCTGTTTGGTTATATCTCTTAAAATCTATAATAATATTAAAAAAAAAATCTAAAATTTATATAAATCACAAACCAACCCGAATTTGAATATTCATTAGAACACAAAGAATTTGGACAGTGTATTTCTGACACTACCATTGCAGCAAAATTTTGCAAAATCGATGGGAGTAATATTGAAAAGGCGTCGTAAATAAAAAAAATATTTTAATTTTAGAATACTGGCTATATGTCAGGATTCAACTCACTTTCCACTCGATCCATATATTTGTTATTTCTTTTTCTTAAATGATTTAAATTTTAATACTTAAATTTATCTTCAATAAATATTTAAAATCCAAAAAAATGTCCCCTCTTTAAAGAAATTTAATATCGTGAACTACGACATTTCTCACCTTAATGGGTTAAGGCAACACGTCTAGCCTTAAGTTGCAAGACGGCGCCCTACTTCATGATGCTCTAGCTATGTCTTCCACAGCTCCAACACAAAGTGTTGGCATACATATGTTACAGACTCTCCCTCAAAAAAAATAAGAAAGAAATCTTTGCAATTTCATGAAAAATACGAAGGAGGAGGGACTACACCAAGAGCAATAGCAACAGCAGCAGCGGCAGCATTAGTTGCTAGAGAAAAACGAAATAACAATACATTTCCTTTCCGTAATAAAACTACATTTCCTTTTTAAGCGAAGCAAAAGTTTTTTCACGAGTATTGCGGCCAAGTTTATGCTTCTGGATGTCGACTCGTAGTCACTTGTAGGTGAGAGCGTGTGTGTATGTGCGTTAGCATTATGTTGTGGACTTGATGTGACTGTTGCTGCCAAAGACACACACACATACAATGCATACAATCACACAGACATTCAACTACTACATTTAAATGTACAACTACACAACTACGACTGTGACATACATATCGTATATTTCATCTTAAAAATTATAACGCCACACCGCGCCAGATGTTTGTGTGTGTTTTGTTGCGGGGGGCGAGTGAGAGAGAGGGTGACTGTGTGTGCTTGTGTTTTCCTTCGTTGCCAACCAAGGACCTTGGCGCGAGCCTTTAAAACTGTGTTTGAATGTGTGCGTGTGTGTGTGTGTCATGAGAACGTCTCGGTGCACATTAAAACTTAAAGGCATCTTAAAGGCCGTTTTGTTTTGCTTTCGCTTCGGCTTTAGCTTTGGTCATATTGATTTATTACTCGTTTCTTCTTCTTGTTGTTGTTATCCGGATTGTTCTTCTACGTTGTTGTTGTTCTGCAAAAAACGCGTGGGAAAATGTTGTTTGTACACGTTCTTTTTTAGTGCCAAACAGCAGCAGTTCGTTTATGTTCCTGGCCATTTTCCGCTAAACCCTATTCACTGAGGCTCTATTAAGAGCCCAGTATATAAACTCAATTTTAAAACGGTTTTTAAATAAGAGATATGCTTTTTAAACATTGTCAGTAAAACGAAAATTGGAGTTAGAGTATGCAACCAGGGATTTCCCGGAATTTACAACAATTTTCACTACCCGTTTTACCGACAATGAATCCGCGAATTCCCAGAAATTTTTGTATTTTTTTAACAGAAGATAATATAAGTAGAATCCCGTTTTTTATAATTCAAGACTAAAAATTTTAGTGAGATTTAGATTTGTTCTGAACATTTTCAAAAAGATTCCAGTCCTTCCACTTTTTAAAATGACAATATACTCCAACTTTGTTCTGAGTTTGTTTAAAATATAGATACCTCCATTCTAAACTATGCTAAGTGCAAAAAAGTTAGTTTTTCAGGAGAGGCGATCACAGTTCGACGAATTTTTTAAAGTTGTGTGGAATTCTTTAATAAGGAAAATCGAATGACCTGTACTGTTTTGTGAATAACTTTTGATTGGGTTGACGGATAAACACCAAATTTTGACTGAATATAATTTGGAATATTTAGAAATTAAAAATCCAATCTCCCTAACAACATCATAAGTCTACTTAGCATGATTTAGAATGGAGGTATCGATATAAGTTCTGAATATGCAAGCATTGCTTCAAAGTTACTTCCAATAGGAATAGGAAAATCTAAAAAGGAAATTATTAAATTTGGTTATTTTGGTAGCAACAAGTAAGAAACATTGAGTTATAAAAATTTTTAGTAATTTTTTTTTGTTTTATTTAATTTTTTATCAATTTAAATTGCATTTAATAACTTTAAAGTATGTACTGGTATTAAAGTTCAAAGCTGTTTACTTTTGGAACAAAATGGTCCATTTGTGTGAGAGGTACCAAAAGGAGCGTCCCAATAACGGTCACTTTTCTCTGGACTCCAGGTACTATATAAGCATTACACTGTACAAAATTTCAAGTATTTACATGCGCTTGTATTAAAGTTATAAGCTGTAAACTTTTGGTGTAAAATGATTCATTTGTGTGTGAGGTACCAAAAGGGGCGTGCCAATTATGGCCACTTTTCTCTAGACTCTGGGTACTATAAAAGCATTGTACTGTACGAAATTTCAAGTATTTGTATGCACTGCTATTGAATTTGTAAGCTGGTAACTTTTGGTACAAAATGGTCCATGTGTGTGGGAGGTACAAAATGGGGCGTGTCAATAACGCTTCTTGACGTGTTAGCGACTAACAAACTAATACTATGTGTGAAATTTCAGATGATTCGGTTAAGTAGTATATAAGGTATTAAAGAATAAATATTTCGCTAAACGTTAACCCTTTGTGTGTTAACTTATATATTGGTCCACTAGAAGAAGTGGGCCAATATGGCCCATATTTAAAATATTACCGCATACCAAATTTGAAGTCAATCGGTTACTCCTTTCGAGAGTTATGATGCGCACCAGCCAGCAGACAGATGGACGGACGGAATGACTTAGAATGACCCAAAACGGATTTCCGCCGAACATACTTAGTGACTTAGGCCACTCCTTCGATGTGTTACACTTTTGGCTCGTAGCAAATTAAATATACCCTCTTCTCTAGGGTGAGGGGATAATTAAGTTTGCCAACAAAAAACATCCAGAACAGGTATTGTGGAAAAAGGTTTTAAATGCTTGTCACAATTTGCGTTTAAATTCTTATAAAATAGATTTGTGATTGTCAATGCAACTTTTTTTGCCAAAAAATTAACTTAAGGTAAATAAGAGCATTTTCATAAATTCAGCTTTCATACCACCATAAATCGGAATCATTTTTGGAATGACGTGTTTGGGAGCCAGAAATTGATTTGTGAAAAACGCTATATATGGGTCAATAGAGCCTACCTAGAACTTCTTTCAGCATGAGGGCCTTGTCGGTACAAAGTCCCATGTGGCCACTGCACCTCTCCAGAAATTCCCATCAAAATGGGCCATTTTTTGAATTACGTATTTGGGAGCCTGAAATTGATTTGGGAAAAACGATATATATGGGTCGATAGAGACTCCCTAGGACTACTTTCAGTATGTGGGTCTTATCGGTACAAACTCCCATTTTCATAAATTTAGCTTTCATACCACCATAAATCGTAATCATTTTTGGAATGACGTATTTGGGAGCCTGAAATTGATTTGGGAAAAACGCTATATATGGGTCGATAGAGCCTACCTAGGACTTCTTCCAGCATGAGGGCCTTGTCGGTACAAAGTCCCATCTTCCAGATGTGGCCACTGCTCCTCTCCAGAAATTCACATCAAAATGGGCCATATTTGGAATTACGTTTTTTGGGGCCTGAAATTGAATTGGACAAAGGGCTATATACATATGGGTCGATAGACCCTCCCTTGGTATTATTTCAACATGCGGGCATTGTCGGTACCAAGTCCCATCTTCCAGATATGGCCATATATTTTTCTTCCGAAGTTCCCTAGTTATCAAATCTATTCTATTTGCCCTCAGGGGCAAATGATAACACTGTGCTCGAAATGGACACTTTAAAAATGTAACAGGAAGGAGACCCTATGGATATACCTATTTCGACCTTGCTGAATCCAATGGAGCTAACAGTTTTTCTAGTTTAATCAGAGAGGTTAGTTATCTCGGAGGTGATTTTTAAGTGTAAGTCTTCGAAAACGCGCTTCAGTCCAAAGAACGAAATAAAGGGAACCCTTCGAGTATTATTTCTCTTAAAATAGTCAACCACACTTCTCACCACTTTACCCCGGAAAAGTGCAATCAAATCTTACCATATGTCAAACGTCATACAAATCATCGACATTTTTAGTTTGTGTCTTTGAGAAAAATGTTCCTCGCGAAAAATTACTATGAGACTCCTTTCAACATATTTATTAAAAATTAACAGGTTTCACAATTTAGCAGGTTTTGTTGGTTACCTTTGAAATTTCCATTAACACTAACAAAAAAATAATTTACTAAATATTAAGTCAAAAAATTTTATTTCAAATATTTTCTGCTATGAGCAGAAAAATACACAAATTATTTAATAACTCGAAATTTGCCTAATTCTCATAAAAAAGTTGAGAAAGGACTTATAGTATTTCTTCGCGAGGAATATTGCCATCATACTGCTCTGAGAAGAATTTTGTTTTTAATAAATATACCTGCCGTTAAATTAAGGGAAATTTTCTTCAATATAAATCATTTGTTTGCCTAAAAGACTTTTAAGATGTCATTCTCCTTTCTGATGTGTAAAGTGGAATAACGTTTTATATACCGATGAGTTTTGGATATATTACGCTTTTCCACTGTGAACAGAAATTATTTGTAATGTATTAAAACAACATATTTTATTAATCATTTTTTCTGATAACTTTTTAACACCAATGTCTTCATAATAAACAAACAAAAGACAAAGTAGTAGGCACTTTACTTTTAAAAGGTTTTTGAAAAATTCTGAACAATTTAAATTTTGTCGTTTACAACGGTATTCGCGGATATGCTTCCGTTCTTATATTTCTCTGTACTTAAAATAGCTTCCTTTTTCTGGAGAGTTATTTCTAAAGTACAAATATTTTCCAAGAGAAAAAAAAACAATTTATAACTACTGCCTGCAGAGGTTGTTTTGTCCTTTCTTGTATGTAGAGTAATAAAGGATACTTTTAAGACGTGTGGTTTTCAGGAATAAAACGCATATAATTTAATGTTAGCTTTATTATAAAGATATGGGTTTGCCATTATGTTTTAAAAATGATTTCGGGCAAGCGGCCGCAGCGGCTGTCTCGAATAAATTCCAGCCTGGAGGCCCAATTTTCGACCAATTTTTCCAGCATTTGGGTCTGTATGTCAGCAATAACACGCCAAATATTCTCGTCCAGGGCGTCAATCGTGTCGGGCTTATCTGCGTAGACAAGCGACTTCACATAATTCCACAAAAAATAGTCCAGCGGTGTTAAATCGCACGATCTTGGAGGCCACGCCACAGGCACACGACGCGAGATTATGCGCTCACAAAAAGTTTCCTTCAATAAATTGATAGTTTCATTGGCTGTATGGCATGTAGCGCAGTCTTGTTGGAACCAAAGGTCGTCCACATCAACATCCTTCAATTCAGGCAGAAAAAGGTCAATAATAATGGCTCTTAGGGTTCCCCATTGACTGTAACATTATGAACGGATTTATTTTTGAAGAAATATGGACCAATTATTCCCTCTGCCCATAGAGCACACCAAACAGTGACTTTTTGTGCGACAATTTTGTTTATTAACGTACTAGTGCATACAAAAATTTTCTTCTGAAAATCGTGAATATATTTTGGTAATAAATTTGCCCGATTTGCAAACGTTGTTCCGGAGTAAGTCTATTCATTATGAAATGGCAAACCAACTTGAGCTTAAATCAAGTGACAGCAGTCAAAAAGACCAACTTCGGAAAAAAGTATTGCCAGATTGAAAACCACACGTCTAAAAAAAACACCCAGTATATCACGAGTTTCTATCAACTGCAAATAGTCTATGCATTTGTTTTGTATCAGAATAGTACCGCTGCAGCGCCACCTACCGAGTCAAATGATTGTATATTTTCTTACTTATCTATCTCATGAACATTATAATTTTATAAATTTTGGCCGTAAATAAAGAGCTATTAAGAAATTTGTGCATTCAAATAGAAATTTGTTTAATTTAATCAAAATTTTAAGTTAAAATTTTAAACAACCGGGCAACCGACTAAATTTAATTATTGTTTCATAAAGTTGATAAATAGGCTTATTCATTGTTATTTAATATGTCAATAAAAATTGATCAATTGATTGGAAACTTGAATGAAAATACTAATTGACTCAAATAAAAAATTTTCTACAAATTTTAGATAGATATTATTCAGAAGTTTAAAATACAAATTTTTAGCTGAATTTTCTTTCTAGGCTGACCGAATGTGAACTAAAACGATTAAGACATATTGTAGATGTTAGACGACTAACAAAAGTTTTCTTTATTAATAATTAATAAAAGTTTTCTTTATCAATAGTGCAAATATTGATAGTTCAACAATCTCTTATTTTTAGGATTTTTTTTGTAGGCCTTCATTTAATTGAATTTTTTGTTCATAATATTATTACACAAAATTCTGCACCAATTTAATAAGCCTTTGCAAAGAAAACCAAACCTAGTAAGTAAGTACATTATTTGTTTTTTCAGCTTTTGTTTTCTTTAAATTGGAGTATCTTAAAGTTTCCCCCCCAGCTTTCTTTTTACTCCTTCTAAAGGCGGTGGGAAAACTTTGCGGTGGCTCCCTCTCTCTCCTGCAGCTCCATGCCATTCGTTACGGTTAGGTTTAGTATGTGTTCATTTTTTAAGTGTTCCTTAGGGACCATTATATTTTTAGTTGTTAACCTTTGTTTAAAAGTGGATTTTGATGGTTAAAACTTTAGCAGTTTCAGGAATCTTGTTTACTTACATACTGCATCCTTCACAAAAGCTACCGAAGAGCTATCAAAGTTCATAACCGGTGCGTGTGAGTGTATGAGTATGAGACAGAGTGTGTGTGAAAAGGGGAAATGGGCTTTGATGAAAGTTGAGCATGACTCCATAAAGTAAATGTCTAAGGAGTAGTTTATTTAGCCATTTAGGCAATTGAGAAATCAAACCAAGCAGGACCAAAAGGATCAAGTAGAAAAGTAATCAACAAATAGGTTAATGTAACGAGAAGGTAGTTTACCTTAACAAAAAAGTGTTGAGAAAATAAAAAGTCATGTCTCTAAGTTTTAATGGATTTTGAAAAAATAAAAACAACAACTTCCGGTAGTTGAACGACAATGAAATGACCAAAACACTCAGCTGTGATGTAGTTTTAGTTGAATTTTTTCTCTTTCGTTTTGGTATTGGGTATAATGACAATACTTTTTTGTTTCCTGATTGTCGTTTATGTCCTGTTTTTTGAGTGAGTGTGTGTGTGTGGTTAACAATAAAACGTTTGTTCTTTGATTTTATCAAAGTGCCCAAATTTTTGTTCTTTTTTTTCCTTTCGAATTGTTTTGGTGTGAAATAAGAAATTCAATAGATGTCAATCAAATTGCGGAAATTTAGTGTGTTTACTTACATGTTTTATTGGTCGAAACGATCTAACGTCAATAGGTCATGCAATTTTAGGTCCGTTGCTTGAATGGTGAAACGGTGGGTTGGTCGGGCGGGTCTATTTTTATTCTAAAAATAAAAAACAAAAAAATACCTGTGTATGTACACCTCGTACAGGCTTTTATTATAATTTATGTTAACCAGAAACTGAGTGAATTTTGGCTGATATTTACGTTCATTCAGCTTTTGCTATTGTTATGAGAAATGGGTTAAATGGTATGTTTGGTTTTTCGTTTGGATTGTTATCTGAAAAGAATAGTATTTAGTAAAACAATTTATAATTATTTTTTTAATTTTGTTTTTATGTATATGAGTTTCATGGTGTAAAGGGATATCAGCGATTGTTATTGGTTGTATTTGTAGACCAAATTACGGTTTCCTAGTCTCAAAAAACTAGTGAATGAACAAAGGAAAAATATTCGTTTTAATATTTTTTTTTAGCTTTTGAAAAATTTTGTTTTTATCAACGCTACTTTCCCATCAAATAATATTTAGAAGCACTAAAACACTATATAACACCATTCTTGTCGAAGGACTGTACATAATATTTTTGATGGTACGAAAAAAAAACATAAAAAATAGAAAAAATCGCAAAAATATGTATGTTCTGATTTTTTGAGAGCCAGTATCTAACGAAGAAAATAATGCCTAAGTATTTGAAGAAAATCTATGCATACAAGTATAAATTATGACCCATATTCTAAAAGTAAGGGAAACTCAAAAAAACACATTTTACATATTTTTTCTAATAGCTTAACCCTCTAACTGGCCAAATCGTAAAGATGATCGTATGAAGCCTATATATTTTTCAAGTATATGTAGACAAAATATCCTTAACTTTTCATTTTTAGGCAAAAAAAAACATGCGAAACGAGTGTCTGGTGAAAAATAGTGAAAAAATATTTTTCAAAAATATTTCGCCCTAATAACGGCCACTTTTCTCTGGACTCTAGTAACTATAAAAGCATTACACTGTAAAAAATTTCAAGTATTTATATGCGCTGGTATTAAAGTTATAAGCTGTTTACTTTTGTGCAAAATGGTCAATTTGTACAAAATGGTCAATTTGTGTGGGAGGTACCAACAGGGGCGTGTTAATTACGGCCACTTTTCTCTAGACTGTAGGTACTATAAATGCATTACACTGTACGGTTAAAGTTAAAAGCTGTTAACTTTTGGTACAAAAGAGTCCATTTGTGTGGGAGATACCAAAAGGGGCGTGCCAATAACGTCCATTTTTCTCTGGACTCCAGGTGCTATAAAAGCAGTACACTGTACAAAATTGCAAGTATTTGTATGCACTCGTATTAAAGTTATACGCTGGTATCTTTTTGTACAAAATGGTCCACTTGTGAGGGAGGTACCAAAATAGCGTGGCAATAATACCAATTTGTCACTAATTTTAGGTACTATTAAACCACTGTACAAAATTGCAAGTCTTTGTATGCACTGGTAATAAAGTTTTAAGCTTTTAAGCTTTGGTTCAAGATGGTCTATTTGTGCGGGAGGTACCAAAAGGGGCGTGGCAACTGCGCCCATTTTTCTCGAGGTAAGAGTGACTACTATACTAATACTATGTGTAGAATTTCAGAGGATTCAAGTAAGTAGTATAGAAGTTATTAAATAATCAATATTTCACTAAATGTTAACCCTTCGTGGGGGAGGTACTAGAAGGAGTGGACCAAATTTGAAGTCAATCGGCTACTCCTTTCGAGAGTTATCGTGCGCACCAGCCAGCAGACAGACAGACAGACAGAGGACGGACATTGCTCATTCGACTTAAAACGATCCAAAACGGATATCCGCCGAACATACTTGGGGTCTTTGGTCACTCCTTCGATATGTTACACTTTTGGCTCGTAGAAACTGATATATACCCTCCTCTCTAAGGTGAGGGGATAAAAAGGAATTAATTCAGCTTTTTTTTCCAGACATCCGATTGCCGCAAAACTTGACAGGCTTATAGAAGAGGTATTGTAGAAGTTAAGTTTTAATAAGGGCCTCCTAAGGTATACAGGGGAGGAACTGGGGACGAGCTGGCCACAGGGTATCGCGTGCAACTGTCGTCGGATTCATATTTCATTTTATGCCATTTTTATGGCCATTTTAACTTATACATTCCCAAAAATATTTTTTGTTTTTTTTTACAGATTTTTTTTTAAAGTGTCATTTCATATGTCTTGGTTGGTATATATATTGTCACTATCATGGAATGGCAAATCTTGTTGTCTGTTCAGAAAACATAATGAGAAAGGAATCGGTAAATATCCGGATCTAATATATACTTATTCGTTGAAAAGGAAGGGGAAAAATATAAAAAAAAATCAAACGCAGTCGAAAATTTTATAAACCCTACAAATATTTAAAAATTAATATCGTCATCAGAAACGAAAATGGGCCTATCATCATGTTTGAACATTTTACAGGAGAAGCAAAAAACTGAATAAAATGAAAAGTGTTGCCGTTAGAAAAACGTAGTTTTCAGGATAATATCTAAACATAATGATGCATATATAAAATCACACAAACATGATTTATAACTTGTTTGTGAAAATTGCGTGAAATAGTATTTTTTAACTATGAAAAAAGAAATAATTTGTTGCTAGGCCCTTTTGAATTTCGTTAATAAATTCGCCATTTTTAATATTACGCCGCTATAAATTTGTCAGGATTTGTATTTTGATGCAGGGTACCGAAATCCGTCAAAAAATGAGTTTCCATTTTTCTTGTTGTTACGCCCTTTTTCTTTTCTTATGACGATATATTTCAATTATTTGTTTGTAATTTGTACCTTTTGACACCAGAAATCGAGGTTAAATCTAACATTACTATATTTGTAAAAAAATCCCGCAATTTAAAAATAAATTAAAAAATCCCCAAAAAACGGATTTTGTTTAGTTTTTCCCAAAATCTTTTATACTAAAAGCCGAGATGTGCGGGAGGTACCAAAAGGGGCGTGGCAACTGCGCCCATTTTTCTCGAGGTAAGAGTGACTACTATACTAATACTATGTGTAGAATTTCAGAGGATTCAAGTAAGTAGTATAGAAGTTATTAAATAATCAATATTTCACTAAATGTTAACCCTTCGTGGGGGAGGTACTAGAAGGAGTGGACCAAATTTGAAGTCAATCGGCTACTCCTTTCGAGAGTTATCGTGCGCACCAGCCAGCAGACAGACAGACAGACAGAGGACGGACATTGCTCATTCGACTTAAAACGATCCAAAACGGATATCCGCCGAACATACTTGGGGTCTTTGGTCACTCCTTCGATATGTTACACTTTTGGCTCGTAGAAACTGATATATACCCTCCTCTCTAAGGTGAGGGGATAAAAAGGAATTAATTCAGCTTTTTTTTCCAGACATCCGATTGCCGCAAAACTTGACAGGCTTATAGAAGAGGTATTGTAGAAGTTAAGTTTTAATAAGGGCCTCCTAAGGTATACAGGGGAGGAACTGGGGACGAGCTGGCCACAGGGTATCGCGTGCAACTGTCGTCTGATTCATATTTCATTTTATGCCATTTTTATGGCCATTTTAACTTATACATTCCCAAAAATATTTTTTGTTTTTTTTTACAGATTTTTTTTTAAAGTGTCATTTCATATGTCTTGGTTGGTATATATATTGTCACTATCATGGAATGGCAAATCTTGTTGTCTGTTCAGAAAACATAATGAGAAAGGAATCGGTAAATATCCGGATCTAATATATACTTATTCGTTGAAAAGGAAGGGGAAAAATATAAAAAAAAATCAAACGCAGTCGAAAATTTTATAAACCCTACAAATATTTAAAAATTAATATCGTCATCAGAAACGAAAATGGGCCTATCATCATGTTTGAACATTTTACAGGAGAAGCAAAAAACTGAATAAAATGAAAAGTGTTGCCGTTAGAAAAACGTAGTTTTCAGGATAATATCTAAACATAATGATGCATATATAAAATCACACAAACATGATTTATAACTTGTTTGTGAAAATTGCGTGAAATAGTATTTTTTAACTATGAAAAAAGAAATAATTTGTTGCTAGGCCCTTTTGAATTTCGTTAATAAATTCGCCATTTTTAATATTACGCCGCTATAAATTTGTCAGGATTTGTATTTTGATGCAGGGTACCGAAATCCGTCAAAAAATGAGTTTCCATTTTTCTTGTTGTTACGCCCTTTTTCTTTTCTTATGACGATATATTTCAATTATTTGTTTGTAATTTGTACCTTTTGACACCAGAAATCGAGGTTAAATCTAACATTACTATATTTGTAAAAAAATCCCGCAATTTAAAAATAAATTAAAAAATCCCCAAAAAACGGATTTTGTTTAGTTTTTCCCAAAATCTTTTATACTAAAAGCCGAGATCAAAATTCATTTTACAGTCTACCGTATAAAGGAAAAGTTTTTGATAAGGGTTTGGTAATTCCAAAGCTAATGAATCAAAAAACAATACAATTGTTGACGCAATCGTCAAAATATGGAATCAATTCAATTTAACTTTAGTACAAAACCGGCCCACATAAGCTCCAACTATCGGGTCCAAGAGCTATTATTCTCTTTTATATACCCTACACCACACTGTGGTACATGGTATTATGACTTTCTGCATTTGTTTGTAACACCCAAAAGGAGAAGAGATAGACTCATTGATTATTATACCGATCGACTTGTAATCACTTTCTGAGTCGATTTAGCTATGTCCGTCTGTCTGTCTGTAGATGTATGCTTGTTATCAAAGAACAGGTCGCAATTATGGTCCGATCTCAATGAAACTTTGCACATATCTTTCTTTAGGCCCAAGGACGATCCCTATTGAATTAGGTTAAGATCGGATACGATTTAGATACAGCCCACAAATATATGTTACACCCGATTTGACATGTAAGCGCTGTAGAAAAGATATTTTACACCCGATCTGTTCGAAATTAGGCCGAGAGAGTTTTCTTATAACGTGAATGAACACTACCAAATTCGAAGGATATCCGTTCAGATTTAGATATAGCCCCCATATATATGTTTCACCCGATTTGACATGTAAGCGCTGTAGAACCCTTATTTTATATCCGATCAGTACGAAATTCTACAGAGAGAGTTTTCTTATTACGTGAATGAACTCTGCCAAATTCGGGGAAATTCAGTTAAGATTTTGATTAGACTGCATATATATGTTTCACCCGATTTGACCTGTAAGCGCTGTAGAAGCCGTGTTTTATATCCGATCACTACGAAATTCGGCAGAGAGAGTTTTCTTATTACATGTATGAACACTGCCAAATTCTTATCGCAATGCCCATTTTGGCATTGTTAGGGAGGTGTTGCTGATCATTCGCAGTGAACGGACGTGTTTATCACATAGCGGATAGTTACCAGTACCTATTACGCAATAGCAAAAATCTGTACAAAGTCTGTAAGGCCTACATCGTAGTACCTATTACGGTCTAATACAGACAAAATAAAAATAAATTCTCTTGACGGGGATGCCTTCGTGTTCCGATGGAGCGCGGTTCCCCAATCGTCCGACTGTCCGTCCGTTGGTCTTGGCCAAAGCCGACCACACCAAAAATGGCGAAAATCTCCCCCAAGTACTCACAACAGGTGGTGCGGTAAGGGGGAAACGTCATGTCCGACCGTCAAAACGGAAGCACAATGAGCATCGTGTAGCGCTCAGAGTTTTGACGAAGTTGGAGGCTGTTGAGGTTTCGGCTCTTACCGAAAAACAAAAAGAGTCACTTACCTGGGCTAAAGGCGTCATAGATGCTTCTAAGGCCAATGAGTCGGCTGGAAGAGCCACAAATTCAGCTGTGTTAACGGCTAATAAAGTAAAACGAATCAGATCACCTGATGAACCCCTGCCTTCGAAAAAGGCAAGAGGCCCTAATGTCACCATCAACAGGACACTCACCAAGCCCTTCAATGAAGTGGCGAAGGAGAGTCTAGTGATGGCTGTTATAGACAGAAGTAGTGAGGGTGGATCCATCCTCAAGGACAAATGGAGTCATGTACAATCAGCCATTATGGCTCATTACCTCGATGTCCGTAGAGAAATGCCGGGCAAACCACCAATCTGCAACGATGCAGGATGGCATCAGGGGAGAGTAAAGCTCTTATATTTCGGTGATGCCAGATCAGTAGACCTGTATAAGGCTGCTCTGAGTCGAGCGGGTGAGGTGTGGCCGGGTGCCCAGTTGGATGTTGTCGAAAAAAACAACATCCCTAGTCACCCTAGAGCCATCACCTGGGTTACAGAAGAACCCTCCAACCCGGCTGACATCTTAGAAATAATAAAAGATTCCAATCCTGGTCTGCCGGCCCATAATTGGAGAATCAGCAAGGTGGGTGAGGCGGATGGTAAAAAGCGGCAGGTCAATCTTATCCTAAACGCTGAATCCACCTTCCATATACAAAGTGCGAGTGCAACCCTACAATATGGCTTCGAGACTATAGTCTTGAAGATATACAAGCAGGATATAGCTCCCACTGCAGAAGGTGAGTCGTCCACCGTGGCACTTTCTGGAAGTGCGGAGGTACCCACGCCTATTATTTCTGGTGACTCCAACTCTAACAGAATATCTGTAACGTCCTTCTCTGAGGACAAAAGCTCTACTTCGGACACAGAGAGGCTGAGGGGAGTCTCCGGACTCTTTGACGCATCTGGCGAGGACATGCTTCTCGACGATACGGACGAAGAGTTCGATAACACCCTTGTCGGGGTGGATGTTAATCTGTCAATTACCAATGATGGTAAGAATTCTACAGATTAACCTCCATCACGCTAAAGCAGCCTCAGCGGCTCTATTGCTGCGCCTGTCCACAGGCGCAGTAGACATCGTCCTGATACAGGAGCCCTACGTAGTGGGAGGAAGGGTGTGCGGTATTAGGACACCCAACTTTAAACTGCTTGTGGCCAACTGTGAAGGCACTCCAAGAACCTGCATTTTGGCCAGGAAAGATCTAAGTATATTTCTCCTGACTAATTTAAGTGGTAAAGACCAAACAGCTGCTAGCCTGGAGATCGGTAATCGCATATATTGGGTGGTCTCCAGCTACTTGCCTTATGAATCTGTAGTACCGACTGCTCTATTCAGGGAAGTAGTAGAAGAAGCAACGTCTGACGAGCTCGAGCTGATTATTGGCGCAGACACGAACGCTCATCATACTATCTGGGGTAGTACGGATATAAACAATAGGGGTGATTCGCTTCTTGACTTTATTCTAACTCCCAACCTTAGTATTTGTAAAATAGGTAATAAACCGACCTTCACAATTAAAGACAGACAAGAAGTACTCGACGTAACGTTTGCTACTGACCGGCTGTCAGACAAAATTATTGGGTGGAATGTACTGGACGACCACTCATTCTCAGATCACCATTATATTGAGTTCAAACTCGCGGAAAAAGCGCCTAAACCCGCCGTCCACAGAAATGTAAGGAAGGCAAAGTGGCATCTGTATGAGAAGAATTTCAAGAAAGTCCTCAACTCTAAACTTCTGTACGAACCGAATGACAAAGCCGGTCTGGATAATCTGGTCGATCATATCACCATATCATTCAATAGATCCCTTGAAGAAGCCTGTCCAAAAACAAGGTACAAGGGTAAAACTAAACCCCAATGGTGGACTTCTGAGCTAACGGCTATGAAAAAGACCTGCAACAAGCTATTCAATAAGGCTAAATCTACTGGGGTCGGTAATGATTGGGATGCCTATAAAGAGCAACTCAAGATCTATAAGAAGGAGCTTAGAAAGGCGCAAAGGCGCTCTTGGTATACCTTCTGTGGTGAAGTGGAAAAGGTCTCCGACGCCGCTAGGCTGAGGAAGATATTATCTGCTTCACCATGTACAGTGGGATATTTACAGGATGAGGCAAATAACTGGACCAAAAACAGCGAGCAGTCGCTCAATGTACTGCTCGACACACATTTCCCGGGGAACTCTGTAACAGAACCCGAGGATCAGCAGGACCAACAAGAGTGCGAGTGGACTGCGAGCGTCGCTAGCTTCTTGACTGAGAGATCCAGAATAAGCTGGGCTATTAACAGCTTTGAGCCCTTCAAGTCACCTGGACCAGATGGCATCACTCCAGCAGAAATGCAGAAAATGTTAAAGTACATTATCCCCTGGCTGGAGAAAATTTATGTAGGCTGTATCAGGCTTTCATACGTCCCGAATCGATGGAGGGATACCAAAGTGGTATTCATACCTAAAGCGGGAAAGATATCACACACTAGGCCAAAAGACTTCAGACCAATTAGCCTATCCTCCTTCCTATTGAAAGGTCTGGAAAGACTTTTAGATCATTTCATTCGGGAAAACCTGGATACAAAACTCCTGTCGGGGAACCAACATGCTTACAATAAGGGCAAGTCTACAGAATCAGCCCTGCACGAACTTGTGAGCACTATCGAATCGTCCCTGCATTTCAAGGAATTCACCATGGTGGCATTTCTTGACATAGAAGGGGCTTTTAACAACATTCACTCAGATGCGGTAATTGCGGCACTCTCACATCTAAAAGTTAACACTAGTTTGATTAGACTAATTCAAAGTCTGCTCACCAGAAGACGCATAACAGCATGTCTAGGGCCCACAACTCTAACAAGGTATGTAAACAGAGGGACACCGCAAGGAGGAGTATTGTCTCCACTAATTTGGAACCTAGCGGTGAATGAAATCCTGCTAGATCTAGAACGTTGTGGCTGCAAGGTCGTGGCATATGCGGACGACGTGGCAATCGCAGTGAGTGGCAAATTCGTAAACGTCCTCAGAGACATCCTACAGGTGGCTCTGAACAAGTTGGCTAGATGGGCCAGAAGCAGCTGTTTGGGCGTTAACCCCAACAAGACAGAATTGGTTCTCTTTACTAGGATGAATAATGTCCCACATGTGGACCCTCCACCTCGGATAAATGGAACAGATCTAGTCTTCTCTGAAAGTGCAAAATTTTTAGGAATAATTCTAGATAGGAAAATGTTATTTAGACTTAACGTATTGGAACGTGTAAGGAAGGCCAACGTCGCCTTATATTCCTGCAAAAAGGCTGTAGGGTCGCGGTGGGGACTCTCTCCTAAAATCATCCACTGGATATATATAGCAGTAGTTCGTCCAATACTGTTATACGGTATTGTGGTATGGTGGACGGCAACTGACAAACTAACCATTACCAACCTACTAACAAAGGTTCAGAGAACAGCCTGCCTGAGCATAAGCGGAGCCTTAAGGACTACAGCGACCGAGTCTCTACAAGCCCTACTCCATATACTGCCGATTAATATTGTGGCGAGAGAAGTTGCAACCAAAGCGGCAATAAGATTAAACTGCCTATCAATGTGGAGGTACAAAAACTATGGTCACATGAGGATATCAAAGTGTAGTGCTATGGTAACCGACCGAGTGGACTATATACCAACTGTGTACACCTTCGAGAGAAATTACATCACTAAGATTCCCGCCAGAGATGAATGGGTCGGCAGAATACCAGGTAATAGAAACCATCTCCACTTTTACACGGATGGTTCGAAGCTTGATGAAAAGGTTGGCTTCGGAGTACACTGTGAAGAACTTAGTCTGGATATAGCTCACAGACTACCAGATACCTGCAGTGTCTATCAAGCCGAAATAATGGCAATATGGGAAGTCGCCAAGTGGCTGAGTCGCAACATAGTAACCAACACTGGCGTTGTAATTTACTCGGACAGCCAGGCTGCCATCAATTCTCTGGAGGCAACATCCCTAAATTCACAAACAGCCCTCGACTGCCGCAGATCTCTTAACGAGATGGCTGAGCAGTTTAATATACACCTCATATGGGTGCCTGGGCATAGGGATATCCCGGGGAACTGCAAAGCCGTTGAACTTGCTAGGAAAGGGACGACATTACAAATTCTCGAAGAATTTGCATATATTGGTGCGCCACTATCCACGTGCAAGCTTTGGCTTAGGCAAGAGGCAATCAGGCAGTCCAACGAAAGATGGACAGAAATCGGCACCTGCAGGGTAGCTAGACAAATCTGGCCAAGGTATGACCTGAGAAGGTCAAAATATCTCCTCGCACTAGAGAGGAAACGATTGTCTACGTTAGTACAGGTTCTGACGGGACACTGCTTGATCGGCGAACACGCCAAAAGATTGGGTATTGACTCCAATGACTTCTGCCGAAGCTGTGGAGATGAGGAAGAAGTGGAGAGCATTGAGCACTTGCTTTGCGACTGTCCCGCTTTGAGTAAACGACGACTGGACATACTGAGGTCGGCCTTTTTAGGCAGCCTAACAGATCTTTCCAGTACTGATATTCGTACTATCGATAAATTTATATATCAAACAGGTTGGTTTCGATGAGGGGCATTTCAGCCCGTGGTAACACTAGGGACCTAAACTGGTCTATGTGAGCTTGTAAAAAAAATACGGCTGCCACGATCCTGTTTTTTGCTTAAAAAAACAGGATCGTTTCATGATTTGAATGCAATCCATGGTGGAGGATATATAAGATTCGACATGGCCGAACCTAACGCTTTTACTTGTTTCACACTAAATTAACCTATACCGCGAATAAGAGTGATATTGGTCCATAAATGAGGAATTTGTTAATAATTTAAAAACAGCGCCACCTATCGGCTGCAAATACATTTAAGCATACTCACATTGATAATATAAATATAATGTGTAAAAAAAACATCAATCGGTCCAGCCATTTAGAAGCAACACTAGTCCAGCTGACGAATCTAAAATTCTATATAATAATATACAAAAAATATTATGATATTGACTCAATAAAATTGATATATCTTTTAGGTCCATCAAGGTTACATTTGGAGTTTTTCATATTCCGAGCATAATAGTTTGACCCATTAGTACCAAAAAAATCAAGGACTTTAATTAAGAGGGTGGGGGGTAATGTTTATAAACTTTTTTTGTCATTTTTTTATTTTTTTTCTGAATAGAGAACCTTTCAAGAACATTGTGTGAAAATTTGAGGTGAATCGGAGCAACACTGACAAAGTACAGCAGTCTAAGCAACCGCCCCCACACGTGACTTAGTACAGCAGAACAACTTTAAAGCGTTTTTCCCACCACCAATGTTTTCAAAGACGGTGCCCCTCATAACTGTAAAACTTCTGAACCAATTCTTTTGACATTTTTAACACTATTTCTTTACATAATTTACGTGGTAACACTGTCGATTTTTTTAAATTTGTAAATTTTTTTTATTTAAAAATAACCAATTAGTCGTTCTTTTCTCGCAAAAATCACATTTTTAACTTCAAATTGTTCCCAAAAATTGACAAATTTAAATGTTGAAAAAAACTCGACAGCGTTACCTGGCAATAACGATTATCTAACTAACTAAATAAATTATGTTTTTAATTTCTGATGATTCGGTATCGAGACGTTTCCGCATAAATGCTGTCGTTGCCATATTTTTTAATATTTTTTTATGAAAATTTTACACAATAAACTTTGAAAGTTATACCTTAGTGTACTATTGGTTTCAAACAAAAAATTAAAAAATCATAAAAATATGCCTTTTTTTGCACGTATTAACGTTACCAAGCTCTGCACCACAAAAACTACAACGAATTTTGAAAAACTTAAAACGGCAAAAAGTTCTCACACACTAGGAGAGTTGTTGTGTGAAATAATGTGAAAATGTAAAGGGGTCATTTTTTTGCCTTGATCAAACTGCTTTGGTATTACCCTCTTGTGTTTTTGTCGAGGATATTTTTCCAACACTAAAATATGTTGTTTTAAGAAGCACTAAAACACTGCATGAAGCGGATGCAGTAATGTATACCAGAGCCGTTAAAATTCATTAAGTAAAATTCTAAGAATTTCTTTATATCATGTTATATGATTTAATTTTAATTAATAAATCAAAACCTCTCCACCACTCTCCAAAAAAGACACTGCACTTTATTCAGATTCATTTAGAAAACCAAAAAAAAACCTACAAATTTAATTGCAATTTTATTGCAAATTTACATAAATAACATTTCTATGAATAAATTCCTTTGCAAAACCTAAAGTTCAACATAATTTATTGACAGCAACTCGAAAAAGGCCATTAATTTAAATATTCATTAAATGTTGGTAATTTCGTGAAGTGAACTTCCTGTAATCACTTTTCTTTGAGCATTTATTTCACTGAAATTGTCAACAAAAGCTGTTGTTTTAATTAGGAAATTTAACGTAAACGTTGTAATTGCCAAGGCTTTCATTCATTCTTCATTTACTTGAAAAATATAACCTCAAAGGTTTTCAGACAAAAATAAAAAGAACACTTTTGATATGATTTCATAGAATTTCTTTTTGTGGGATATTTAGGTGCACAAAAATCACTGGCTTGAAAAAAACACAATTTTTTTTCTTTGTCTTTTACAGTTCTGAGAATTTTTATATGTACTCGTATTGTGAGAACAATCTAATTAAATTGAAATCCTTAAGACAATTTTTTGTTGTTGATGATTTACTTTTATTTTTTGTTTCGAATTTTAGAACACTTTATTGTGTTTTTAAATAGGTAACTGGATTTTAGAGGGGAGTTTCAATTGTGTATGCGGTTTTTTGCTATTCAACGAATTATTATTATATGGGAATATTTACAAAAGACACAAAATAAACAAAGGAAAATAAAATAAAATGTTTTCTACTTCAGGTTTTGGAATGGAAAAATTAAACATATATTTTACAATATGACAAAGGGTTAAGGCTGTTTTATACTCCCATCTTGCAGAGAAGGAATAAGAGTTCAGTTGAATGATAGGGGTTAATCCGTTTTCTAATTTTTTAAATAATTTAAGCTCTGTCCGTCCATCTGTCTGTGTGGAAGGTGAGTACAATTACTCGCGAAAGCAGTATATCTGTGATTTTCTGGAATAACAGCCTATGTCGGAAAATTTCGCTTTTGGGATTTTGGCATAAATGTATTCAGCTAACCATTATCTATCAACTATGCTGTGTTAGTATCAAATGTACTGCAAGAAAAAAGTATTTAGCTTCTCCTGAATATTTTGACGAATGTATATATTATAGACCTTCGATTCCTAATTCATATCATATTAAAACTATAGCGAAACAAGTAAGAAAGTTTCAGTCGGGTAAACCGACTAAGGTATACCCTCACTTTGTGAGTAATGTAATATATAACATTACACCAATAAATCTGTCAATTTGTGTGGGAGGTACCAGAAGGGGTTTTCCAAAAACACGTATTTTTCGGTAAATACATTGCATTGTGCTGAACTATAAGCGTTTATGTGCACTGGTATATTAAAGTTACGAGCTATGTAATTTTGGTATGATTTTGTCATTTTGTGTGGGAGGTACAAAAAGGGGCGGGGTGATAACGCCCACTTTTTACAGGACTGTAGGCACTATAACAGCATTACACTGTAAAAAATGGTCCATTTGTGTGGGAGGTACCAAAAGGGGCTGTACAATAATGCCCATTTTTTACCGGACTATAGGCGCTACAAAAACATTATACTGTAGAAAATTTCAAGCATTTTTATGCACTTGTGTTAAAGTTATAAGCAGTTAAATTTTGATGCAAAATGGTCCATTTGTGTGGGAGGTACCAAAAGGGGCATGCCAACTTCACCCATTTTTCTCGAGTTAATAGCCACTAATATACTAATATTATGTGCAGAATTTCAAAAGATTCGAGTAAGTAGTATAGAAGTTATTAAAGAATCAATATTTCACTAAATTTTAACCCTTTGTGTGGGAGGTACCAGAAGGAGTAGACCAATATGGCCCATCTTCGAACTCATCCGGAGATAGGTCAAAATATTACCACATACCAAATTTGAAGTCAATCGGTTACTCCTTTCGAGAGTTATCGTGCGCACCAGCCAGCAGACACACAGACAGACAGACAGACAGACAGACGGACATTGCTCATTCGACTTAAAATGACCCAAAACGGATATCCTCCGAACATACTTAGGGTCTTAGATCACTCCTTCGATGTGTTACACTTTTTTCCGTAGCAAATGATATATACCCTCGTCACACTAAAGTGAGGGTATAATAATTAAATACAAGTTTTTTTTGCTCTCCTGAAAAATTGGGGTTTTTTTACATAGCAGCTTTTGGATATAAGCCATCGATATGTTGTGATATATCCGGCTATCTTCGAATCTCCCCCACAAAGGGTTAATATTTGGTGAAGTATTGATTATTTAATATCTTTTATACTAGTTATTTGAATCCTCTGAAATCCTACACATAGTATTCGTTTATTAGTCTCTATTACATCGAGTAAAATGCGCGAAGTTGGCGCGCCCCCTTTGGTACCTCCCACACAAATGGACAATTTTGAACCAAAAGTTAATAGTTTATAACTTTATTACAAGTGCATACAATAACTTGAAATTTTGTACAGTGTAATAGTTTAATAGTACATACAATACAGTAAAAAAATGGGCATTATTGCCACGCTCCTTTTGGTACCTCCCACACAAATGGACCATTTTGTACTAAAAGTTACCAGCTTTTAACTTTAATACCAGTGCATACAAATACTTGAAATTTTGTACAGTGTAATGCTTTTATAGTACCTAGAGTCCAGAGAAAAAAGGGCGTACCGAAATTTAACAGCTTTTAACTTTAATAGAAGTTCATACTTTAAACTTATTAAATGCAATTAAAATTGTTAATAATTTAATTAAAACAAAAAAAAAATAAATTTGGTAATATTTTTTTGGGACTCAAGGTGAAGGGATTCATAAGTCGGTTTTACCATTCTTACTTGTTTTTTTATTTTTTGCCAAATTCCCATTTTTTGGAAGGTGCTTTTAGTATTTGGATCATATTTTTTGAAGTATAAACTCGATATAGCCGGAAAACACTTTAAATTAAAGAAAATTATGAGGACGACAAATGTTTATAAATAAAAAAAATGTATTAAAGTTTTTGAATTTTTTTAAAAAAAATCTTTTGTACCAAAAAATCATAAAAAGTAGAAAAAATCGCAAAAATAAGTTTGTTGCAGTTTTTGAAAGGTAGGATCTTAACGAAGAAAACAATGCCTATTTAAAACCAGTAAGGAAAGGCAGAAAATCGGGCGAGGCCGACTATATAATACCCTACACCTCCCTAGCCATGCGATAAGGGTCATTGCGATAAAAATTTGGAATAATTGGTAATTGGTAAATCGAATTCTGAAGCGATAATCGCTAAATTAAGCAATATTCGTTCCTAAATTGAGACATCTTTCTGGAAAATTGTAATGATCGGAAGTAAAGTACAACTTCTATAGCGCTTTTGTACCAAATCAGAAGGAACATATATATGGAGGTTATATATTAAATCTGAACCGATTTTCCCTGAATACTATTTCATGTAAAACGACCTCTTTCTGCCGAATTTCGTACTGATCGGATATAAAATACAGTTTCTACAGCGCTTGCATATCAAATCGGCGGTAACATATATTTTTGGGGGGCTATATCTAAATCTGAACCGATTTTCTCAGAATTTGGCAGTATTCCTTCGAGTAATAAGAAACCTCTTTCTGCCGAATTTCTCACTGATCGGATATAAAATAAAGTTTTTACAGCGCTACATGTCAAATCGGGGGTAACATATATATGAGGGCTATATCTAAATCTGAACCGATTTTAACCAAATTCAATAGGGATTGTCTTTGGGCCAAAAAAAAAGATATATGTTAAGTGTCATCGAGATCGGACCATAATTGCGACCTGTACTTTGATTACAAGAATACATGCACAGGCAGACAGACGGACAGACACACAGACGGACATAGCTAAATCAACTCAGAAAGTGATTCTGAGTCGATCGGTATAATAAACAATGGGTCTATTTCTGCTCATTTTGGGTGTTACAAACAAATGCACAAAGTTATAATACCCTGTACCACAGTGTGGTGTAGGGTATACAAATTAACATAATCCGGTATTTATACCTCAATATTGTGAATGATATATATCAGTTGCTGCGCGCCAAAAAATAACACATCGAAGGACAGAGCTATGGGTGACCCAAGGATATTTGGCGAAAATCCGTTTTGGGCCGTCCGTCAGCCTGTCCATCTGTCTGTCTGGCTGTTGTTTTACTGAATAACGATATACTGTGATATAGGAGAGTTTATGTCACGTGAGTGAACTTTTGAAACCCACGTCTAGTAGTTATGACAAACACACTTTGTGTTATAGGGTGTGGAATTTTGACATTTTGGTCAAATAGCCTTATTTCTTATCTATTCAATTATTATATTAAGAGATCTGTGTCCAAAGTATTTTCGATAGCTCTTTTTTCAATCTTAAAAAAAAATTTAATAAAAAATAAATACAATAAAAACAAATTGTTGTGATTTTTTTGGAGCAATATTTTTTGCAAATTTTTGTCAATAACTTTATTTTCATGTTTTTTTTGGTTTTGCTCAAAAATGGGTTGCGATTTGTTTATATATATCACAATAAAGATAAACACATAAAAAATAAAATTGTTTTCGGAAAGCTTTAAGGAATCCTAAATTATGTAGCCTTCAACTACTTATAATTTCATTTTCTCATCCGTTCAGCAGTTTAGACTATATCTTGCAAGATATTGCGAAAAGATCCAATTTTGTGAGAACATTTAATCATTTTTTAATAAAAGCCTCTTAAACAAAAAGAAAAAAACTTGTAATATGATGCATCAATTTGTTCGGAACTGTCTCATTTTATTCATGACTGATCAGACTTTATGACAAAATTATAAAAATATAATAATTGTGAATACAGATGTCAAATGGGATTTTTTTCACAAATCCCGGGATTGGGGATTATTAAATCGTAAATCCCAAAATTTTTCGGTATCAAGGGGTTTTCGGATTTTTGGGGTAAATATGGATATTTTTTCATTCTAATTAATGTGATATTTCGAAATGGAATACAAACATTTTAGTTCAGTTTTAATTTAATTTTAATTAATTTAAACAAAGAATAAAATCAATTAAAAATCATAAAATAAATGTTAGTTACAAAATACTAACGTTTGTTAAAATATTTTACAATCTCTTAGCTATGGAATAATTTTGTTCCAATTTCAGTTCGTTTTCTGAATTATTATTGACGTTATAATTTTCTATCATGAAATCACGAAAAATATATTTTCAACTCGAGAAATCAGTTGCATAATTCTGTTTCTATGAGAACCACATGGAAGTGTCGATCCAAAGCATATTTTATATTAGAGCTTTTTTTAAAAAATTTAAAGAATAGAATACAATGTCCTTCGGTTTGTGGGATACAAACTTCATTTGTATTCTTGTTTTAAGTTTGCTTGTTTGTAATCAAATTTATGATATATTTTGTAATACTTTTTCCAAATTTCGAATTTTTCCACATTACGTCTTTTTTATGTTAACAATTTTCTTCATTTGTTTAAATTTTCAATAGAGTGCATCTATCTACCACTTAATATTTTATACGAAACAGATTCATATATTATTAAAAAATCCCGGGATTAATTTTAAAAAATTCGGGGTTTCGGGATGGGGATATCCCGGGATTGGGATTTCCCGTTTGGCATCACAATGTTTTTAAGAGGCATTTATTAACAAATTATTAACATTTTCTAAAAAAAAGTGCATCTTTTGCAAAATATTATATATCTTCAACCTGATCAGATAACACTGGTTTCACTCATTTGACATAAACTCCAACATATAAACGATAAAGGCTAAAAATCAAAGAATTTGTCTTAAATTTTAATATTTCGATCCAAAGACAATCAGAATTAAAATAAGAATGTTTGTAGTAAATTTAATGTCATGAAAGGTACTTGATTGAGGTTGCACATCATATAATCATGTACATTACTTTATAAAAACAACCCTCGGTTACTCAAACGCTAACAAACAAATTCTGATGCTAAGAGAAGGAAAGAGAGAGTATAATTAACTCATCGAGAGAGAGTATAATTATCTCTCATATACTTACAGAGTCAACTTAAGAAGTATTCTTTAAAAAAATGGCATCTATCATAAAATTATCTTACGGAGACGACTTTTCTTAAAGTTGACACGGCTTTAATTTTATTCCTTAATTTTTGCATACTGAATTAAGTCAGATCCGACTTTAAAACTATTATCTGTCTACATCATTGTTTTAATGTAAAAAAACCTCGAAAGGTTTTAAAATATTACATAATAATGATTTTGTCTTTAATTTAAAAATGTAAATTTAAAGATGGACGTATACAAAACTAAAGATTAGTGCTTCAATAAATCAAATAAAGGGTTTTCCAATAAGATGTGTTATTTTGGTATTCAAAGAAAAATGCAATTTTTTGAGATAAATGATCGGATGTTTATTTCATAATAAAGAGGAAGGTATGCCGTAAAATAATGAAAAAAACATCAGGCAAATGGCCACCACGACAACGCTTACAGGACCATATCATTTTCATGAAATTTTCCATAACCAAATCGCAAAGTGGCTGCCCTATGTCCACGATAGCCTCACGAATTCTATCTTTGAGGTCTTGAATCGACGCTGGGCTGTTGGCGTAAACCTTATCTTTCACGTGGCCACAAAGGAAGAAGTCGCAAGGTGTTAAATCACAAGATCTCGGTGGCCAATTGTGATCAACTCTTCGAGAGATAACACGGTCCGGAAACTTTTCCCGTAACAGAGCAATGATTTCGTTGCTTGTGTGGCACGTAGCGTCGTCTTGTTGAAAGTAAACGTTGTCCAGATCAATATCATCCAACTCCGACCATAAAAAATCATTAATCATCTCTCGATAGCGCAATCCATTCACCGTAACTGTTGATCCAACATCACTATCGAAAAAGTAAGGTACAATGACCCCGCCGGACCATAAACAGCACCAAACAGTCACACGTTGAGGATGGAGAGGCTTCTCAACAATAACTCTTGGGTTTTCCGAGCCCCAGGTGCGACAATTTTGCTTCCACCGAGGTGGAAATGGGCCTCATCAGTCAAGATGATTTTTCGATGATTTTAGATTTTTCGAATTTTAATAATTTCAGTGCGTTGTTGAATCGTGTGTCGTTCTATATTTAGTAATGGCGTAGTTTCTACTTGTCAAATGTCAAAGAATAAAAGCTTAAAAAGTGACAGCTATCGAAATACCGGGTGATTCAAAATAACACCTCTTGTTGATTAATGATTTTTTTCTTTAATTTAAAGAGGTAAATTCAGAGATGGACATACGCATAAATAAAGAATAGTGTTTCATTAAATCAAATACATATAGCTTCATATTAATAAAAATTGATTTAAAAACATGTAAATTGTCGTTATTTTAATGAACATTGTTCTTGAATTGATTCCGAGGTCGCATACTTGATTTAAGTATGTGTCGTCATACATTTTATTTGTATTACTTACTTTAGTGTACAAAAAAAGGTTTTTTAAAAGAACGGAAATTGTACAAATATATATTTCCAGAAGTAAAAATGTCGGCTGTGAAACAATATTCATACACACAAAATAAAAATTATTTCAGATGATTGCAATTTTTGACAACACCTTATGTTTCTTTCAAAGCAATAATTTTCATTTTGATTTTCGGTTATCGAACAGATTGTTCCTCTGGGAAGATAATATTGCTGGAAATACATTGTTGTTTTTCTGTGAAATGAATTTTTTCTTTGCCTGTAATTGCCTTAAGCTTAATCGGTTTGTAATAGAAAACGAAAGTAAATTCTCATTTTTTTAATATTGGCGAAATATTTGCATTCTAGGCTACAGTTCAGGCAATTTATTTCAGTAAGTTAACTGAAATTACTTTTCTACTTTTTTCGCCAACAATTTCTTAATTAAACCACTTTGCAGTTCGATGCCTCCCAAAAGTTGAACAAATCTAAAAAAAAATTATTTGCAAATATTTTTCAATTAGCCTTAAAGTTTTAAGACTTTTACATCAGTCTCCTTCAAATTTTTGCTCTTAAGAATTTCATTTTAGCAAATTTTACTTTATTTCATACCCAGTCCCCTCTTTCCCCACAAAAATTGGGTTTAAGTTTATTTGCACAACTGTGTTTTTCGCAACGTCAAACAGGAAAAAACCTCAGGTTTTTTATTTCTCACAACAAAGTTAAAGGATATCAAGAAGAAAGAACGAAACAAAATAACAGCCCAATGAAACACTGAGAAAACACAAAGATTGTGAGGAGAAAACCCTACCAAACGCAGTTAAACTATTTAATTTTATTAAATTTGTACTCTTACAACGACAAACTTTTCTCTGCCTTTGCTAGAGCAATTCAGTGATTTTTGCAGTGGAAAATAAACACGCCAAAGGACATGGCATAAGTCGCCAGAAGGCGGAATACAGCAAACCGCAGAAAAAACTGCAAAAATTAAAAAAGTAGAAGAACAAAGTCCAGTCCGGTTAGAAGGATCCGTCCGAATGTAGTGGGACTAAAATGAGCTGATCCCAACTGAAGTTTGGCCTTTCGGTGTCCAGTGCAGTTTTGTTTCTAATGTTGTTTTGTTTTTCTATTTTTCTTTTTCAGACAACTTGCAGTTGTTCTTGTTGCTATTTGCTAGTTGTTAAACTGTTATACAGGTCCTTTTTTTTTGTTTTTGTGTAAAGAATTTGATTCTCCTCTGCCGTTGCTGCTGTTTTAGGTTTTCTAGGGAAGCTCTTATATCAAATAAAGTTTGTTATGCTATTTTTCTTTTCTTTTATTTTTTTAAATTTCTTTGCTGTTGTAAATTCTGGGTTTCTTTATGCAATACATGTATATATGTATATATAGATAGATATACATATAAATTTATGTATATGTACTCAACTTGCTTTTGTTTTTTATTTTTTCTATTTTTTATTCTTTTTTTTATTTTGGTCTAAGTACTTGGTCAAGCATATGAAACAAACAACACTGAATGAATGAGTGAAGGAATGAATGAATAGCAAAAGTAGAACAAAAAAAAAAAAAAACAAAATTTAGGTCGAGTAGTTGAATTTGTATAAGGCCCACAAAAATAAAAAAAACGACACAACAGCAACCAGCTATACAAAAAATTCGAAAAACATCAGCATAATACATCAAGCATACGGACATTTGCATTAAACATTTAAATGCGAAAATTGAAGAAAACCCAATGTTGGCGGTTTTTAGAGGCATTTTTAACGAGCAAAGGTTGAGAAGATAAGAAAAAAGAGGTAAGTTATTTCAGTTAGGGTTTGTAACATAGTTGTTGATAAATAATATAAATTACGTTACTCATGAATTGCCACCTTCCCAGGAAAAAATAAAAAATTCTAGCTTTTGAGGTATAGCAATCAATCCCATTTTCCTCAAATGCATAGCTAGTAAACAAATTTGGAAGTTGTTCTTAAAAAATAATAGTACTCTAAACTCTTTCCAGTAAGAAATTTCAGATTTTTTCACTTTAAAAAAAAATGTGAAAATATAATCTATGAAGAAATTAAGAATAATTAAGATTTACATAGAACGTTTGGATTTATTAAAAAAATAATTTAAAAAAAAATCTAAATTTTATTATAAAAGAAAAGGCCGTGTTAGGCAAACTTAACCGTAATTTAACTTTAGCGCCGCCATGACGTTGTCCGCTGGAGCAACTACCCAAACTTTGAAAAACGTGCTGTATCACTCAGACATTCACAACAAAAATAGCAACAAATTAATTTTATTTTATATTTATTTGCTACTTATTTATCACTTTATTACTTATTTATCATTACTTTTTACAAGTTTCGCATAAATTTATTCTTTTTTCATTATTTTACTAATTTTGTTTGCAAATGCACGTAAACGTACCGTGGAAATCAAATTTTAGTAGATTCAGCCGTCCGTTTACGTTTCCGTTGGCTAATCGTTTTCACTGATTTTCATATGGCAGCAAAGACAGTTCAGTAAATAGACACCCCAAAGGCCTTTTCAAAAGTACATACGCGTCTGCAACCTCTAGATGGCTACCTAGAAATCTTCTCACTCGCATACAAACATACGTGAAATTGACTTTTCCCCCATCATGTGGAAAAAAGTTGCACATGCTTTAAATTGTCATTGATGTCAGATTGAATCAGCTGATTCGTTACGCTACGGGGGCGTTACGGTTACGTTTGCCTAACCCAGCCCTTAGCTTGTAAACCCAACTTTCAACTTTTTTATAAAAATTTACACATTCTTATTCTGGACAAATTTGAAAAAAAACTATTGGTCATGAAAATCTCTGCATAATTCTGAAAGCTGACAAGAAACAAACCAAAACTGTACACTTAGTTTTTTATTTTCTGGCCGAGCTCGGGTTTAAAAGAACATGACATTGTTAAGGATATAATAATTCAAAAATGTCTTGTAATATTTTTGAAAGTCCTAGTAAAACAATATTGCTGTCAAATGAAAGGGTAAATTTTGGGCAACCTAGAAAGTGGTAACGTTGCAAAATGATCCACGGTAGAATATTTTGAAAAAATTAATATATCGCATTTATTGGTTTGTGTTTGAAATGTAAATTTCAAGACCAACAAAGCTCAATGCATAACCAATTAATATGATATAGTAAAAAAATCGTTGAATACCCATAAAAGTGTATTGTGGGCATCTATAGCGATTTTTTACAAGGATTCAAATCGTTGAATAGCCATAAAAGTGTATTGTGGGCATCTATAGCGATTTTTTACAAGGATTCAGAGGATCAGGGGCCGGTTTTTTAGAAGAAATACTTCCTGAAGTGTCTCCTTTATTTTGTCCTTTGACGTGGAACATATATTCCGAAGCCTTCATGCCACAAACATAGTGGTTTGCAGCATTTTTTTTAAATTTAAAAAAATTAAAAAAAAATACAAATGATTTTAGGCACAACTCCATCCAAAGTATATATGTTGTAGAATTAATAGAAGTTTAAAATATAAAAAATTCGGGAAAACCTGAGAGTACAAGAAACATTTCATTATAAATCTCAAAACTTAAAAATCGCTCCCAAAAAAATTTAAATATTTTTTTAAATTTTTTCTGAAGAGTGCCTAAAAATAACAACATTTCATGAAAAATATATTTCAAATCGGACCATAACATAAGAAGTTATGAACAAAAACCCGATACACAGAGTGATATCTTAACGATTATTTAAATATCAATAACTTCTGAACGAGTTTTCGGAAAAATCTTAAAAAAGTCTACAATGCGTTTATTTCTTCTGTGTACTAAAAAATATAAACCAGTAAGGAAAGGAATGAAGTCGGGCGGGGCCGACTGTATAATACCCTACACCTCCCTAGCAATGCTATAAGGGTAATTGCGATAATAACTTGGAATAATTGGTAAATGGGTAGGAACATATTATCTAATTCTGAACCGGTAATCGCCAAATTAAGCAATATTCGTTCCTAAATTGCGACATCTTTCTGGAAAATTTTAATGATCGGAAGTAAAGTACAACTTCTATAGCGCTTTGATACCAAATCAGGAGAAACATATATATACAGTTTGTATATAAATCTGAACCGATTTTACCTGAATACTCATTCATGTAAAAAGAATTCTATCTGTCGAATTTCTTACTGATCGGATATAAAATACAGTCTCTACAGCGCTTACATGTGAAATCGGGGGTATATCTATATGGGGGCTATATCTAAATCTGAACCGATTTTAACCAAATTCAATAGAGATCGTCCTTGGGCCAAAAAAAAAATATGTGTAAAGTTTTTTCCTGTTTTGATCTTTCCCATTTTTTATATTATTTAGTACATCTGAAGAAACGCTTTGTGAAATTTTTTGAGATTTTTCCAATAACTCGTTCAGAAGTTATCGGTGTTCAATCATTAATCATTAATATATCACACTGCGTATCGGGTTTTTGGTCATAACTCTGGTCGTGGAATTACGCATATTAACTTCCAAAGAACAAATTTCTGTATTTTTATTTATAAGAAATTTCATTTGCAGATGTCAGTAAACTATATGTAAATATTGTATGAAAAATAACATAACTCGTAAAATAATGATGTTGTAAATAAAATGTAAAAACATTAATAATTAAAAAATTCCCTGCCAGAAATGATCATATAAGGCTGTGAACAAGTAAGAAAATTCCAGTCAAGTAAATCAATCGACTAAGGACTACCCTCACTTTGTGAGTAATGTAATATAGTACTTTTATGTGGGAGCCAGACATTTTCCTCAGCGCATAGCCGTTTGAGATTTACATTTTCGTTTCTTCACACTCTGGGTACTATATTTAATGAAAATCTATTTTAGTCTGTTTACTTTGCAATTTATATTGTCCGCCTACAATCCAAATGTCTTTAAATAATATAAATATAACAAATATGACTAATGGCGTTTTCTTTAGGTTATTCGCTCGACGTTGAAAACAACATCTGTTTTGTCTTTTAAATACTGGGCTGAAATGTTGAAATTTTGCTCCGCGCAAGTGCGAAAGGTAGAACAAGTTTAGCATTTAAAAACAATATAAGTGTATGCAATATTTTAAATTTAGGAAATCATCCTAAAACAATGCGCCGTAAAAAAAAGAAACATTTCTTTAATATTATCCTAAAAGTATACCACACCAACGATCTACTCTAGTCTAGTTTCCAAACCTGGAAATCGCAAGGGAAAATTGTAAGAAATCATCCCAAAACTATGTACTGTATAAGTAGAATAATCTCTTTTGGATTATCCTAAAAGTATGCAATGTCACAATTCATCTAATTTATTCTATAGCCAGGGAAATCACAATGAAATGTTTTCAATTTTGATTGAACAGAGATCCCTGGGTTAACCTCTTTATTTCTTCACACCCTGGGCACTATATTAAATGAAAACCTATTTTGGTCCTCCGACTTTGAAATTTCCTTTGCTTGCTAAATTTAAATAACATAAATATCATAAAGTTGTAATAAATATTACTTAATGTATTCTCTACTTTAAATTTGGGAAATCAACCTGAAACTATGCACCTTATAAAAAGAACAATGTTTTTAATATCAGCCTAAAAGTAAACTATAACGCCATTGATCTACTCTAATCGAAATCCCTGGAAATTGCAAGGGAAAATTCTTCTCCTCCTACAACTATGCGCTGTATAAACAGATTTATCTCGTTAGGGTTATCCTAAAACTATGCAATGGCTAAATTGACCTATTCCTGTCTAAAACCATGGAAATCGTATTCAAAAGTAATAAATTCTGATTGAACAGAGATTTCTAAGAAATTGAATTGAATTTATTAAAACTCGATATCGGCACTTAGGCTATTATTAATTAAACATTTGAATTTTATTAAGAATTATACTTAAATTGATCTTTTGACCCATTTTGTGGAAGTAGAATTTCACAACATTTTTAACATATATAAAATCAAATACCTAGATTTTTGCAAAAAAATAATAATAATGGAGTATATACGTATACGCTTGTGTTTCATTGAGTGAAAACAAAATGTTCTCAAACTCTTTTATGGCCGATAGCTTAAAGGTATAATGTTATGCTCATATGTCGTTGGAAGATCACTTTCGAATTGCGGCAAGATCAAAAATCAATGTGTTCTTATGTCCCAATTGGATTACAACATCAAGGGATGTATTCATTTTTAAATGAAAATTAAAATACATACAGGCAACTCGCGGTATAACGAATACTCGGTTTAACGAAAACCCGATATAACGCACGATAAAAATGTTTACATTGAGTACCTTATGTAATATAAGGTACTCAATGAACGACTTCAATTATTTGTACTCGATATAACGAACGATTTGAAAAAAACTATTAAAATTAAAGACAAAACTAAAATAAAAAAATTTAAGAAGAAGGAAAAACGCTCTAGAGTCGTTGCAGTACCGTTAGTTTTTATTACTTGTTCATTTTTGACCCATACTTACATACACATCGATAGCGAAATTTGTAATTTTACTTTTACCATAGCCGAAAGAGTATCATTAATTAGAATGGGCAGAAGAAACAGAATTAGCTTAAGTCAAAAAATTTAAATTTTAGATGAATGTTAGATTTCAGTGATTTCGAAGAAAATGGGATAAAAATGTATCAAAAATCCTCGAATTCTTAAAAAAGTATATTCACAGATGGAAAAGAAACTACGAGTGGTTTCTTGATGTTCCAGTAAATGGAAAAGCACTAAAATTAAAGCCATATAATTACAAAGAAAGCTACATGAACGGGTTTTTTAAATATTATATATAAAATGGAACAAAACTTAACAAATCTATGCCATTTTGTATGCTTGTATGCCATTTAAAAGCTAAACAATTTGTATAATCGTAAAATTAATTATATGTTTAAAATCCAACGAAACACATCTAAGAAAACTTAGCGATATAACGAATTATTCGGTATAACGAATTGGTCTGACAATATATCGTTCGTTATACCGGGATTTGCCTGTATTTGCATATTCTAATAATATAATCCTTTTTTCTTTACAGGTAATTAAATATCAATATTTCATACTATTTCTATGCCGCAGCACCGGATATTTCCTAAAAAATGTGGACATCTTTTTTGGAAATCCATAGGTAAATATACTATTACAGAAATTTTATTAAATTTTACCTCATTTTTGGGATATAAAATGTGTAAATGGATCCCATTCTACTTAAATCTGTTATGAGACATTTTTTTAGGCGTTGGTTTCTGATTATTGAAACAAGTAAAAAAGTTCAGTCGGGCAAACCGACTTATGAATCCCCTCACCTTGAGTCCCAGGAAAATATTCATAAATATATATTTTTTTTAATTAAATTATTACCATTTTAAATAGTATTTATATATATAGGTACATCGTGGTCCATTTGTGTGGGAGGTACCAAAAGGGGTGTACCAATAACGGTCACTTTAGATACTCCAAAAGCATTATACCGTACAAATTTTCAAGTACTTGTATTTACTGGTACATAATAAAGTTGAAATCTGTTAATTTTGGTACATAGTGGTCCATTTGTGTGGGAGGTGCCAAATGGGGCGTGCCAAACACGCCCACTTTTCTTTGGACTCTAGGTACTATAAAAGCATTACACTGTTCAAAATTTGAAGTATTTGTATGAACTGATATTAAAGTCATAAGCAGTTAACTTTTAGTGCAAAATTGTCCATTTATGTGGGAGGTACCAAAAAGGGAGTGACAACTTCGCCCATTTTTCTTGACGTGTTAGCGACTAGCAAACTTATACTGTGGGTGAAATTTCAGAAGATTCGAGTATGTAGTATAGAAGGTATTAAAGAATCAATATTTCACTAAAAGTTAACCCTTTGTGGGGGAAGTACTAGTAGGAGTGGACCAATATGGCCCATCTTTGAACTTAGCCGGAGATAGAAAAAATTTTACCGCATACCAAATTTGAAGCCAATCGGTTACTCCTTTCGAGAGTTATCGTGCGCACCAGCCAGCATTTGCTCATTCGACTTAAAATGACCCAAAACGGATACCCGCCGAACATACTTAGGGTCTTAGGTCACTCCTTCGATGTGTTAAACTTTTGCCTCGTAGCAAATGATATATACCCTCCTCTCTTAGGAGAGGGGATAAAAAACGCACACAAATTTTACAAAAGAATGAATATTTATTTAGATGGCCCGTATTTTAATGTTTAAAGATTATTTTTTGTAAATTTTGCCTGCGGCTATGCTTCAGGTGATCCATTTTGCAATATCCAAGTTTGGTATACTTTTTCCAACATTTCCGCCAATGAAATGTGTAATGCTGTATTACAAGGGAGAAATTTTGGTTGGCTTCTCCCTATATACGAGAGACTTTACAGGCTCTTACGAAAACTGATTGGTGAGGTCAAATTGCTCGAACGAGGCGGACTGTTAACAGGGTCAAAAACTGAGATTATTTGCTTACCAAACCGGCCTATCATTTGGTTAATGAGAGTCCAAGTCCAATTCTTCCTATTTGGGGAAAAAAACGTCCGTGACCGTCGACTACCGGTTTCACTTTGCTCCATTGATCGTAACGTAGAGCCCAGTCGTTTTTGAAGAAGTATGGTCCAATGAAGCCACCTATTAACAGCACCAAAAAGTGCATTCTTCTGGATGCATTGGCAGCTCGTGAACAGCTATTCTGTTTGTTGACGTACCCATTGGCCAAAAATGAGCCTCGTCGCTGAAGACAATTTTTCGATAAAAACAATTTTTTCTTAGAGCAGGAAGTTTAGAAATAAAGCTCAATGATCTGTAAGCGTCTTTTTGTTAGACTATTCATGATGATAGCCAAGCAAACTTAAGATTTTCGACTTTGACACATGTCAAAATAAAGTAATTTCAGCTATTTGCGAAAGCAAATAGCAAAATATAAAAGTAAATTCAAATAGCTAAAAATACGCTATATAATCTAACGTTATTTTTTGTTCTTGCTACGAAAGTTCCTTTAAAGACTTCGTTTGGCTCTCCAATGTTTACCCTTTCTAACTGTTTTCCTCAATTTTCTGCAACACCCTCGTCCCACTTCATTCCATTCACCCACCCACTGTGAACTAAATGTTATGCCATAAATTACTCTTTTATGGTCAGTTAGGAAAATGCCTATAATTTAAAGTAATTTTATTTCCAAAATACCTTAGAACTTACTTTGGGGCTCCGGTTGTATATTGTTTTTCGGAACTGTTTGTTTTTAGGTTTTATTTTAATTTCGTTGTTGGTACAATTTCACTTCAATGATTTTGAAATATGCAAATTTTGATGGTTCGTCCTTCTGAGCTTCCGCTTAAGCCTATGGTCTAACTTTTTTCTATAACCCTTAAAGAATTAGATAGAAAAAACGTTAAATATGGTAAATTATGGGGCTAGAGTTTTGTAAGATGAATGGAAGAAAAATAAAAAATTAAACTCAAATATGTCTTCAGTTTATTTATGGCTTCCGCAAATAAGGATGGATAAAATAAAGGCTTAATTTATAAAGTAAATCTTTATAAAGTGAATTTCTTAAAGCACTTTTGAATACCAACAAACAAACCTGAATTCCTTTTTTGGGCCAATAACATGGATTAGAGATGTTGCGAAAATCCTCTGTAATTGATCGACCATATGCGCAAAGTCTTTTTGTATGTACGAGTATCTTCCTTGGTCTGTCTTGTTTGTTTGTGTCTTAGATTTCGAATTTAGGCTAAACAAATTGTATTAGACTACAGGTGAATGCGTTCTCTATGCATTCCAAAGAGGATTCCACTTTTCTGGGGAAAACCCTTTTGCAAGAAAAATCAATTTAAATGAAAATTCTCCGCAACGTTCTTATCTGATGGACCAATCCTTTTGGTTATATTTACTTTAAAAACGTTCATACTTTCGAAACAGGAGGAAAAAGTAGAAATACTCGTATAATTTTATATAAACTGGAGTTAAACCGTTTATATATAAATATATAAATATAGCCCTTTATCTCCCCACGCTGAAAATGTCAGTGTTTGTTTAGTTATATAAACTGGAGTTAAACCGTTTATATATAAATATAGCCCTTTATCTCCCCACGCTGAAAATGTCAGTGTTTGTTTAGAATCGATCAGGGAATATGCCTGTATTTTTCTTGAATTTTTAGATTTTTAAAAATTCGGTTTTTTTAACATACTTGTACAATATTTTTAACAGTGAAATATGTCTGGGAAAAATCGTAACTATCGGAGTTATCATCGTAGTTTTTTACGAAAATCGTCCTGTTTGATATGGAATGAATGCTATGTAAAATTCTGTAATATTTTATTTTTTTATATAAAAACTTCAGTATATCATAAAACCATTTCAAATTTTATGAAAAATTTGTTATTGTTCGATATATCCACTTTTGGAGTGGCATCAATCTATCAGTCCGTCACATTCTTCACAAAAGTGACCTGCTTGTATTTTGTCGATGACGAACATTGCTTCCAATTGAGGTTCTCTCTACGTTGTCTGTATTTAGCTTAGTTTAAAAATTTTTTTATTTCATATATTCCTCGGCCATTCAGGTGTTAATTTGTATTTTCGTTTTATGTCTTCAATTATTTATTATTGTCTGGCAATTTTAGGTCATTGTCATTGAGGGATATCAACTGCTCACGTTGTCCATGGCAATACGTTACGCTTTGTTTAATTTACTGCCATGACGTATGATTAATAATGAAAAGCTTGTCCCGTTTAAATTGGTCATCAGCAACAAATGTATGCGTTTTATTAAATCAAAATGTTGAATAAATCATTGCAAGGCGTCAGTTGAATAAAGCACATGAGTCTCGACTAAATACGATTTTCTTTTTAGTGTCAACGACACTGAATATCAAATGATACATTTAAAAATATATAAATAATTGTAAGCTTCTCACGAAGGCAATCTTTAAGGATTAAAGGACATAGAAATAATCTTTTATAAAGGTTATTCTTCGATATCCATTGAACTTACCGATGTAGTGTCCTTCGAAAAAATATGTGCTATGGACCTGCATAAGAGAACAACATAAAAAATTGCTCATATCCAGACCTATTACACTGTGCAACAGTGTCAAATTTGGAATAATTGGTAAATGTGTAGGAACATATTATCTAATTCTGAACCGATAATCGCTAAATTAAGCAATATTCGTTCCTAAATTGAGAAACATATTTCTGGAAAATTTTAATGATCGGAAGTAAAGTACAGCTTCTATAGCGCTTTGATGCCAAATCAGGAGGAACATATATACGGATGTTATATATAAATCTGAACCGATTTTCCCTGAATACTCATTCATGTAAAAAGACATCTTTCTGTCGAATTTCGTACTGATGGGATATAAAATACAGTCTCTACAGCGCTTACATGTCAAATCGGGGGTAACATATATATGGGGGCTATATCTAAATCTGAACCGATTTTCTCCGAATTTGGCAGTATTTCTTCATGTAGAAGGAAACCTCTTTTTGCCGAAGTTCGCACTGATCGGATATAAAATAACATTTTTACAGCGTTTACATGTCAAATCGGGGGTAACGTTTATATGGGGGCTATATCTAAATCTAAACCGATTTCTTCCAAATTTAACAGTGTTCATTCAAATATTGGGAAATCTCTTTCTGCCGAATTGCATACTGATCGGATATAAAATAACATTTTTACAGCGCTTACACATCAAATCGGGGGTAACGTATATATGGGGGCTATATCTAAATCTGAACCGATTTCTTCCAAATTTAACAGTGTTCATTCATATAATAAGAAACCTCTTTCTGCCGAATATCATACTGATCGGATATAAAATAAAGTTTTTAAAGCGCTTACATGTCAAATCTGGGGTAACATATATATGGGGGCTATATCTAAATCTGAACCGATTTTAACCAAATTCTATAGGGATCGTCCTTGGGCCAAATAAAATATATGTGTAAAGTTTCGTCACGATCGGACAATAATTGTGACCTGTACTTTGATTACAAGAATACATGCACAGACAGACGGACAGACGGACATAGCTAAATAAACTCAGAAAGTGATTCTAAGTCGATCGGTATAATAAACAATGGGTCTATTTCTTCTCCTTTTGGGTGTTACAAACAAATGCACAAAGTTATAATACCCTGTACCACAGTGTGGTGTAGGGTATAACAAATATTTTGTTAAATAATACTAAAGTTTTTGAGGACACGTTCAGATTTTATTGATATGTTTAAAAAAATTGTTCAGATTTACGTTTGCTACAATTTTGCCAAATATTGTTAGTAAAAAAATTACAAGTCCCTGAAAGTTATGCTGAAAAAAGTGAAAAATAATATTTTTATAGCCTCCACCATAGGATGAGGGTATATTCATTTTGTCACTCCGTTTGTAACACCTCTAAATATTGATCAGAGTCCCCATAAAGTATATATTCGTAAAATTCTAAGACGATTTAGCCATGTCCGTCTGTCCGTCCGTGTGTTGTAATCACGCTACAGTCCGTAATAATAGAGCTAGGTTGATCAAATTTGGTAGAAATATTTCTTATAGTTGCAGTTTGTTTGAGATTGCAAACAGTTTTGATATAGCTCCCCTATAGAGGTCGCTCCAAAATACCGTTTTGAGCCATAGATACCACATTTTTAAAGCAATTTAGCAGAAACACTGCAGTTTGTATTATGATTTGACAAGAATTCATCACAACAAATTTTTTACAAAATTGGTTCATATTTTGTTATAGTCGCCCTATAGAGGTCGCTCCAAAATATACGTATTTAAGCCATAAATACAATATTTTCAAAGCATTTTAACTTAATCTTTGCAGTTTGTATTTAATTAAGACAAGAATTCATCGCAGTAAACATTTTTTAAATCGGTTCATATTTCGTTACAGTACACCTATAGACCAAAAAGACTTATTTGAGCCAAAAAAATTGTAGTAAATTTATTTATTTTTTTGTTCTATTTAAATTATTATCAATTTAAATTGAATTTAATAACTTTAAATTATGTACTGGTATTAAAGATAAAAGCTGTTTACTTTTGGTACAAAATGGTCCATTTGTGTGAGAGGTACCAAAAGGGGCGTCTTAATAACGGTCACTTTTCTCTGGAATCTAGGAATTATAAAAGCATTACACTGTACAAAATTTCATGTATTTATATGCACTGGAATTAAAGTTAAAAGCTGTTAAGTTTTGGTACAAAAGGTCCATTTGTCTGGGAGTTACCAATAGGGGCGGGCCAATAATGCCCATTTTTCTCTGGACTCGAGGTACTATAAAAGCTGTACATGTTATAGGCTGGTAACTTTTGGTACAAAATGATCCATTTGTGTGGGAGGTCCCAAAAGGAGCGTGGCAATAATGTCCATTTTCCACTGTATTGTAGGTACTATTAAACCATTACACTGTACAATATTTCAAGTCTTTGTATTCACTAGTAATATATCCGCCGAACATACTTAGGGTCTTAGGTCACTCCTTCGATGTTTTACACTTTTGGTTCGTAGCAAATGATATATACCCTTCTCTCTAAGGTGAGGGGATAAAAATGATCGTTTCATGATTTGCTCCATATCCAAAGATTTTTCCACTTATAAAATTTAATACAATCCATGGTGTATGGTATATAAAATTCGGCATGGCCGAAATGAACTTGTTTTCTTTATAAACTTTATTTTGCATGAAAATAAAAATTCCGATTCATACGATTATTACAGCTATTCCTACACAGAAAATATGAGATTTGTATATGTTATCTATGCATGGATACACAATTTAGAACATTTTCCTCGTTGAAGTTAACTCTTGTGGTTCTGATGATCTTGTTTTCTTCGTAGGTTGTTCATATTCATGTTCTGAGTCTGCATCTTCAGCCGAGTTAGACATAATATGCAATGACATGTTTGTTCAGTGTGCCCACCAATTTTAGTGTCATCAAATCAGGTGAAAATGGGGAAAAACTAGTAAAAAATTGGCATATTTGCGATTTTTAGGGCACTGAATGCTTCTTTTCGGGTAGGTTCCGCATTTTTTTCTCCCATTCAATATCTACAACTTTGCTTCAGACACAAAAGAGATATTCCGTTCGGTATACCGAGATATTTATTATTTATATGAATTACAATAAAATTTTTTATTCTAATTTTACGGTCCAGGGAGAAGCCGGGTCTGCGCCTCTGGTGGGAATCGAACCCACGACCCCCAAACTCATAGGCGAGCTCGCTACCAACTCACCGACTGGGGCACTCATACTGAGATATAACTGTATTGAAATATAGCAAAAGTGCTAAAAATCCACCTTGAGCAAATTATTGAGCCATTAAATTATTTATTGAGCCAACTTGACTAAACTAATGATGCATTAGTGCTACCAGCACGTCCAATTCTCAGAATTGAGTCCTAAAATCATATGTTGTACTGTGTAAGACGGACTGACGGACGGACAGACATGGTTAAATCTATGCACTTAGTGACTCTTAGTTGATCTGTATACTTTAAGGTTGATCTAGCTTGAATATTTCAATTTGTTAGAAACATCTGCCTTGAAAAAAACTTATAATAGCCGGCCCCATAGTGGGGTGTAGGCAATAAAAATTAAAGAAAAACTTTGAACCCTTTTCCAGGAAAACAATAATTGTTGACTTAGCTTACTTTGGAATGAAGGTATGGATATAATTTACTACGAAAATAGAGAATAACATTGAAGCAGTAACCTAAGACTCTATATACGGCGGGAATCAATTTCTGGATATATTAGAGCTTTATCCCTCATCCAACTGTCTGTCTCTTCGCCCTTCCCTCATATATAGTTTTTCCCTTAAATAACATTTTTATTTAATTTTTAAAATCGAAATTTTGAAAATTCGTACTCCAGATCGGAGTAAAGTCCCGACAAAAAGGTTAAAAAGCGTTTCTTGACATCATCCTTGATGAGGATATTTATTTTGATTCTTGTTTTGGAGTAAATTATTTAGTAAAAATCATTTTTTTTAAATATTTAATTATGTAAAGTGGTTTTAAAAATAATACAAAAATAGTTTTTCTCAAAAAAGTATATCAGAAGGTACATTTTTGTATAAGTATACCAATACTTTGGTAGATGATGGTATAAATTATTTGTTGTGAAAAATGTATAAATCATCCAAGTGTTGACTTAAGGCCCTACTTAAACATGTTTGGCGGAAATCCGTTCCAGGACGTTTTACCAGGGTGGTCCCAAAATTAGAAAATGTACCATTAGTCGACCTGAGTTTGAAAAAAATACAATTCATGAATAGTGGCAACCTTCTTAAACATATGTTTTAAGTTTCAAAATGCCACGTTGTTTACTTTTTTTGAGCACTCAAAGGTAAACGATCTCAGTGAATTTGTAAATATGAAAAAATTGTATTAAATATTTAATACAATACTTTAATTCGAAAGGTCTCAGTCCAACCAATATTAAAACCGAGCTAGATTCTACTTTGGGGGAGTCTGTTATTTCGTTTACAACTATAAAATATTGAGTGGCCGTACGAGCTGCCAAGACGAACGCCGTATTAGTCTAATTGAGGCGTCCACGATAGAAATTGTTTAAAAATTCAAAATGGTATTGGGTGATAGTTAGTGTGCTAGCTGAAGTTATAGGCAGTTCAAAAGTGCTAAACATCGCATATTGACGTAAAATTTGATGATTAGAAAGCTGTGCGCAAGATGGGTGCCGCGTTTGCTCACAATCAAGACAATGCATCAGTTCCCACATCGACTATTGCTATGACAAAATCAATGAACTAAAGTTCGAATTGCTTCAGCACGCAACTTATTCTCCAGATTTAGGTCCTTCGGATTATTTTTTGTTTTCAAATACGAAAAAAAGGCTCGGCGGAATAAAATTTGCCAGCAATGAAAAGAGGTGGGGGTTGCGGTTGATGGCTGTTTTAGAAGCTAGACAGTTCTTACTATAAACAGGCTGTCGAAACTATTGAAAATCGCTGGAAAAGGTGTATCGAGCTACAAGGAAATTATGTTGAGAAATAAAGAATTTTCACAAATTTGTTGTATTTCTTTGTTAGATCGGCTAACGCCCACGTCCCATAGTCGATTATCTCGACTGAAACTTTCTTACTTGTTCAAATTTTAATAGTCTAACAAAGAATGAGCAAACTTCTTCCATCTATCTGCCATCTCACACACAAAGTACCAAATTCTGCACTAAATTTCTCACAAAGCGTTTATAGCCACTTGGTTTATTGGTTGATCTATGTGTCTGCGATTTTTTTACTCGTTTTATAGTCTGCTTGACCTGATTGATGATTACCTTAAAGTTATCTAGGCTCACCCAAAAAAACACTATGATGACAAATTTGTCAATCTCCAAGATTTTCCTAATTCTTGCAAATAATTTGTCTTGCAAGAAAATGACTTTTTTATCGAATTATTTTTAAAATATTCTCAAATAAAAAGAAAACACTTCGAATGCTTTCGATATCATTAAACAAATAAATCTTAGAAAAAGTCAAACTGCTGAATAGACAAAAAGCCATCAATATTTCTTTTTCAAAAGAAGTCAACGAAAAGTTAGACAACGATTTTCCAATTATTTGTAATGCAAAGAGATATCAAATGTGTTTACTAGTAAATACTCCTCCCCCACTCCCATGCTCCGTTAAATATGTGGCAAGGATTCAAGTATTTGCACAGGATATAAATATATTTTACAAGTGTAGAGAAAAAATGTGGAAAAGCTTTTAGGTATTTTTACCTTCAAAAGGCAATAAAATAATAAACAATGTAATAAAGAGAAGCCTCAACACTGAGAGAAAAAATTGTAATTTCCATAAATAATATAATCTTTAAAATCAGTAGATTTTAAAATTGAGACTAAGACAATTTAGTTAATACTAAGGAAATGGTCTTTAATTAAATATGAAATGTTTTTATTTTAAAAATTCAAACATCTCTTCAACAAAATCTATAATAAGCCTAGTTTTTCTTAGTGTAGTGAGTAATGAAAACAGACATTCAGTATTGATGTCAGGAAGAGGAGAAGTGGGGTTATTTCTAATGGAAGCCTGGAAAAAAAATAGTACGAGTATTTGGCCTTAAAACCCTCAAAAGAACACCACCATTGAAATGGAATAAAAACATAGCAGTAAAGAAGCAGAAATAAAACAATTCATCAAGTGGTATTAGTTGAAAAACAATAAATTATAAACACTTGTTAAACAATGCCAGACACTGACACAAATAATACATCTCTATCTACAAAATAAAATAAAAATATTCAAAAACAGGCAGACGACAGATGGAAGGACGGACGACGGGCGGACAAACAGAGCATTGTACATAAAGGCAAATGCCAAACAATATCTTATGAACTGGAAATATAAATTAATTCGTTTTTGCTCTTGTTATTTTTGTTCCACTTTGTATGCAAAAATAAAAGAGAAATAATTTGAAAATGTACAAGATGTTCATTGAAATGGAAGAACGTAGAGATACATTTTATCTCTGTGCAATTGCAGAAAATCCTACCTTAGTTTTAATAACATTCCACAGGAGGAGGATACAAAGCAATACTTCTTCAAACTCAGATCCTTTTTGTCCAATGGCATTTCATAGAGATTTATGAAAGAACTCCTGCAATTGCTGGTCCATGGACGCAAAGTCTTTTGGTACGTATCACTCCTTGGTCTGTCTTGTTTGTGTGTGTATGTCTTTGATTTCGATTTTGGCCTAAACAAATCGTATTAGACTACAGGTGAATGCGTTTTCTATGCATTCCACAGAGAATTCAATTTTTCTGAGGGAAATCCATTCGAATGTAAAATCAATTTAAATGAAAATCATCAACATCATTCGATATTGGATAGGGGGGATTCATTTTAGTTAAATGTATTTATTTTAAATGGTATATTCTTTGGAAACTGCAAAAGAACGTTTATAAAGGGTGGTTAAATTGTAAGGGCCGATGTTGAATGTGAACCACACCTAAAGGTCAAGTTTTTTTCTGCATTTCAGTTTACATTTCTCAATTTCAGACTAACTCAATTTGAACCATGGAAAGATACACAATCGAGCAACGCCTTAAAGTTTTTTAAGCCTTTTACGAGAATGGGCGTTTAAATCAAAATGCATTTCGTGCACTTCGTGATGTTTTTTTGATCAGCATAATCGACAGAATTCTCACGATTATGGAATTGTGAGCAAATTTCAGCAAACCAGTTCGTGTGGTGCGGCTTATGGGCTGGTGACGTCATCGGGCTATACTTCTTCGAAATGAGTCCGGTCAGGCAGTTACTGTGAATGGTGTTCGCTATCGTGAGATGATAACGAACTTTGTATGGCCCGAATTGGAAGATATGGATGTGGACAATATGTGGTTTCAACAGGACGGTGCTACTTGCCACGCAGCTAACGAAACAATGGCTCTTTTGCGCAACAAATTCAATGGCCGTGTTATCTCACGTCGTGGCGATTTCAATTTACCTCCAAGATCATGTGTTTTGACACCGTTGGACTTCTTCCTTTGGGGATATTTGAAAGAAAATGTGTACGTCAATAAGCCAGGAACAATTCAAGAGCTAAAGGATGAGATAAATCTCCAGATTAACGGCATAGAACCTCAATTATGCCTCAGCGCCATCGAAAATTTGGACCATCGGTTGGAGGTGTGCCGCCGAGGTCGCGGCGGCCATTTGGCCGATATTTTATTCCATATATAATTGGACCATACCAATATTATCATAATAAAAGGAAATGACAATAATTTCCTGAATAATTTGTGTTTTATTCAAAATCAACATCGGGCCTTAAAATTTAACCATTCTTTACATACATTTAAATTAAATTGTGTAGCGTGCTCCCCTATGAGTTTGGGGGTCGTGGGTTCGATTCCCACCAGAGGCTCTGGTCTGTCGCTGCAAACTCTAGCCACATGGTCTTTGTAACCCGGCTTTACCTTGGACCGTACAATTAGAATATAAATTGACTTTGTATTGTAATTCATATAAATAAATACAAATTTTGTTGCTGAAGGTGGATTTTTAGCAGTTTTTCTATATTTTAACACTGTTATATCTCTGTATACCGTACGGAATATCTCTTTTGTTTCTGAAGCAAAGTTGTAGACATTGAATAGGAGAAAAAATGCGGCACAAACCTACCCAACAAATGTGCTGTTACCAACAAGTGGATTACAAATCCACAAATATGCTGTTTTTTTTATTATAAACTTTATTTTGCATGGAAATAAAAATTCCGATTCATATTACAGCACTTCTTATACAGAAAAAATGACATTTTTTATGTTATCTATGCATAGAAAGAAAATTTAGAACGTTTTCAATATCCATTCTCGTTAAAGTTAACGCTTGTAGTTCTGATGATCTTGTTTTCTTCGTCGGTTGTGCATATTCATGTTCTGAGTCTACATCATCATCCGAGTTAGACATAATATTCAAGGGCATGTCTTGTTCAGTGTGTCCACCAGTTTCAGTGTCATCTTCAAACTGCACAATTTTATAGCTCCCTCAACAAACCTCAGAAAGCAATGCATCAAATTATTTGTATTTGAATCGCTTTTCCATTGGCGTGGTCATCTGGTGGAACCTATCTCCATGTTCGTCCGATTCCTGAGGTAATTGTGCCAAAAACCTATAAGGGTGGAAATGCATAAATAGTAATTCGTCGGCACTTTTTGGAGGGCAAAAATCGATCAATGAACACCTATAAATACTACTATTTCTTCAATATTTTACTAACAGGTACTTATTATCATTTATGACACTGTTCATGCATGTGTGCGTTTTCAACTTTTCAAAACTTTCCAAAAAATCAGTATTTATAAATGTGGGTAGAATTTCTATAGAAAATTCATTCATTACAGGTAGACAACGGAAAAGCTCACATCAATAAAAAGTCCACATCCATTTTCTCCCTTTAATTGAATGTGAACGAAGTAGGTAACATTACGGAACAAAAAGAGCAATTCAGCGTTGACGCACATTTATGAGCGTTTATGCATCTGTGTTTCTATGTTCTGTCTTTCATTATACAATTTCCTATTAATAAAACAATAGGCACTTCCAAAAAAGGCTTATTTGTGAAGCATATTGGTGAAAAATTGGGAATAATGTGCATTTTTGCGATTTTTAAGGCACTGGATTGACTTTTTTCGGGTAGCTTTTTCCGCATTTTTTCTCCTATTCAATATCTACAACTTTGCTTCGGACACAAAAGAGATATTCCGTACGGCATACCGAGATATAACCGTGTTAAAATATAGAAAAAATGCTAAAAATCCACCATAAGCAAAAAATTGGATGACCATTAAATTATTGCTTTTCCCAACTTTTCTAAACGAATAATGCAAAGTTCTTATTTTTGGGGCCACTTTCACGTCGAATTCTCAGAATTGAGTCCCAAAGTCATGTGTTGTACTGTGTTAGGCAAGAGGCAATCAGGCAGTTCAATGAAAGATGGACAGAACCTGTAGTCTAGCTTAAGAAATCTGGCCAAGATTCGAATTGAGAAGGTCAAAATGTTTCGCCGAACACATCAGAAGGTTAGGCATTTAGTCCAATGACTTCTGCAGGAGCTGTGATGTTGAGAAAGAAGTGAAGAGCACCTACTTTGCTACTGTCTCTCATTAAGTAAACGACGTCGGATACACTGCGGCCATTGTAGTAAGTATGACCTTTCGGTACCCATATTCGAACTGTTAGTGACTTTGTTTACCAAACAGGTTGTTTTCGAAGAGGGGAATCTGAGCCCGTGTTATTGGCTTAGTTTAGTTACCATAAACAGGTCTCAAATAGGGTTAATAATACAATAGATCGGTCCAATTTCCCGTAAGTTATTGATGTGGTATCATCAAAAGAATATAATATTCTTAATCGCCGTAAAATTCGTTATAAAATAAGTTATTTTTTATTTCCGTTTGTCGATTGAATCACCTGCAGTCCATTTTCTTTTAGTTGAAGGTTGTTTCTTTGTTGTTGTGATATAGTTCACATATAGACGTCGCTCTCGAATATGTTTATTTAACCCAGAAAACGCAAATTTTGTAAACAATTTATCTTCATATAGTTCATTTCTTGTTGTAGTCCCCATATATAAGTAGAGGTTGCTATCAAATATGCTTATCTAAGCTATGAACTCCATATTTTCCTGACTCTAAATTTGGCTGAAATATTGCAGTTTGATTTCATCTCTATAAATATTCTACAAAACCAAAAATTTACAATATCGGTAAAAGTTTCAACATAGCTCGATATAGCTTCACTTGTACGCAGTGTTGCCAGCAGTACCTGATCTACCATATGGGCTAAATAGGCTGAAGCCCCGGGGTGCATGACAAATGAGGGGCGCAAAATTTTGGCCATTCCAGTTTTTTATGATGGCAAAAAAATAAAAATGTTTATTAAATTCAGAAATGGCAGAACTGCATTTCCTAACCCTTTTGCATAACATACAATTTTTAGTTCACAAGTCACAGTTTTGATGCCAACATGAATAAAAATCAATTTGAATTTTTTATAATATAAATAAATGTTCATATCAGTGATATTTGAATATAAAAATATATGAATGCCCAAAATGTGACAAACTGAAAGTGAAAATATGCCAAAGGAAGTGAATTTGTAGTTGACTTTGAATAGATTTGCGCAATTAATGGAAACGTAAAAGTGAAATTCTCCACACTATTTTTTATACCCTCACTTTAGTGTGACGAGGGTATATATCATTTGCTACGAAAAAAAGTGTAACACATCGAAGGAGTGATCTAAGGCCCTAAGTATGTTCGGCGGATATTCGTTTTGGGTCATTTTAAGACGAATGAGCAATGTCCGTCCGTCTGTCTGTCTGTCTGTGTGTCTGCTGGCTGGTGCGCACGATAACTCTCGAAAGGAGTAACCGATTGACCTCAATTTTGGTATGTGGTAATATTTTTTTCTATCTCCGGCTAAGTTCGAAGATGGGCCATATTGGTCCACTCCTTCTAGTACCTCCCCCACAAAGGGTTAAAATGTTGTGAAATATTGATTATTTAATAACTGCTATACTACTTATTCGAATCTTTTGAAATTTCACACATAGTATTAGCTTATTAGTCGCTATCAACTCGAGAAAAATGGGCGATGTCGCCACGTCCCTTTTGGTACCTCCCACACAAACGCACCATTTTGCACCAAAAGTTAACAGCTTATAACATTAATAACAGTGTATAAAAATACTTGAAATTTTGTACAGTATTATGTTTTTATATTGCCTACATTCCAGGGAAAAATGGGTGTTGTTGCCACGCCCCTTTTGGTACCTCCCACACAAAGGTACCTTTTTTCACCAAAAGTTAACAGCTTATAACATTAAAACCAGTGTATAAAAATACTTGAAATTTTGTACAGTGTAATGTTTTTATAGTGCCTATAGCCCTGTGAAAAATGGGCGTTATCGCCACGCCCCTTTTTGTACCTCCCACACAAAATGCCCAAATCATACCACAATTTAATATCTCATAACGTTTTTACCAATGCACATAAATGCTTATAGATCGGCACAGTGCAATGAATTTAAAGTATCTAATGTTCAGCGAAAAAAAGGTGTATTATATAAACCCCTTCTGGTAACTCCCACACAAATTGACAGAATAATTCGAGTAATATTCAATATTACATTACTCACAAAGTGAGGGTATACCTTAGTCGGTTTACCCGACTAAAACTTTCTTACTTGTTATATTGCAAAAAATTATAATTTACGGTTAGATCAAACTCAAGCACAATAACCAATTAATTTGTTTTTTTTTACAAAATAATGTTCAATAATATTGCAAAAAACTATAATATGTGCAATTTCACTACAGGTCCTCGATGTAAATTTTGACTCTTTCAAATAATGCAGCGAATTCAATTTTAATTAAAAAACCGCAACAGGGCAATGTCTGGTGTCTAGACTGGTCTAACCATCAAAAAATAGTCCTCAGTTAGTAGAAGTAGTATCCCTGAGTTTGTTTGTAGAAAATCTCAAAACACAACACCATTGTTACTTTCAGTAAAATCGTATGAGGAATATTTTTGTGGAACATTTCGAAGACGTAAATCTAAGGTATCTCTTATGTTCCTCCTCTCATGTTACTAAGGTCCATAGAAGGACGTTTCATCTATGAGTAGAACATATATTTCATTGTTCAGACCCTCCCAAGGCCAGACTCGATCACATGAGTATTTGAATTGTTGAAATCCTCATAAAATTATTTTCAAAAATGGACTGAATTTGTGCCTAAAACGTCGGGTTTTCGTAATGCGTGTTTGACGAACCCTAGCGAAATGAGCGGGGGAATATCTTTTCAGAATACTCGAAAGTTGGAACAGATAGTTATTTAATGTTGGAATTACTCTTAAAAATTACGAAAATTACCCTTTTGAATAAAAAATATGGCGATCGAAATGTTCTTCAATACTATTCGTCATACAATTGTACTCCAGACATCTACGGACCGATTTTTTCTAGGATAAATACAGATATTGTTTTTAACACTTTCTACATACAAACAACTCGGAGGAAAAATAAAAATTGGTACAGCCAAGTTTTTTCTATGGCGAATTTGCCTTTGAGATGATTTATGTATTGTACTCATCGAAGTAACCTTCATTTGGAAAAAGAAATATCCTTCCCCCAAAAATGTTTTGCAGAGTGCAGTTGCTTAAAGCTACAATTATTTTTCTTTATTAAAATTTCCATATGTGGGGCCGCAAAATAAACGCTGCCATACAGCTTTCCTATGTAGGAAGATAAGGCGACACTGGACTCCTCACACGTTTCAGTACATTGAATCTGAATGACAACTCCTTATCTAGAATTATTCCTAGAAATTTTGTACTCTCAGAAAATATCAGAAATTGGTCATTTGATGATTGTAATTTTAAATGAATTTCTATATGAATAAAATTGTATTCAAAGTTGCATTGTTTTCCATTGATAATTATCTCATTTAGGTCATGTTAAATTGACTTCAGTAGTTTATTATGAATTATTTACTATCTACCACTTCATTTGTATTGGTTTCAATTGTATAAACAACAAATCAAAGTTGTTTATACAGTTTTTTTTCTAGATTAATCTATGTCAAAATGAATTGCTGGTCGAAAGTAAAACAATAGCTTATCAATTTTATTGTCAGAGAAAAAGAAACAAAATTACAAATAATTGCATGAGTTTGCTCGAAGTGTAATCTCTGCTAAATATACACCCGCGCCAGAGCAGCAGGACAGCAGGACCTGTCCTGGGCTGCCGAGGATTAAGAGTCTTTGTCCATATTAATTACTACATATAAATTATTATTTACCATATACATATATGAGCAATACATTACTTAATATTATTACAAAAGTACTATCTTGCTCTGTGTGAGGTTCCGTATAATATTTGTCTTATTATTGGTTTGTGCTACAATGGATATAATAATTTAAATACTTATTCTTAAAGTTGAAGTCATGACCTCAAGGCTGGTTTGTGTCTGTTCGTCTATTAGTCGGTCCTTCCGTCCGTCTGTCCGTCCTTCCATTGATTCATGTATAGAAATAACAAATAATTTGTTTAATTAAATAATTATTCATATACATACTACTCACACAACCTTTGCTAGAGTTGTTTTTGCTCTTGACAAACATTTCAAACTCATGTAAGGGATGGTCATGTCCTGTTAAGGATGTATTTGGGAAATTCAATCATTGTTTGTTGTTAACATTCAGAATTCTAATATATGTATACCTACAACACCTAGACCTCTCATCGAGAAGGAAGAGGCGCAAAGAGCAGGAGCATTATCAGGAGTAGGACAAAGACGACTCTGCCTTTTGATGTCCTGTATAAATTTCTTTCATGTTCATGTTAACATTTGTTTGTATTGTCTTAGCATTTCCAAGTTGTTGCCTTTTGTCCATTGTTATTGGGTAAGAATGTATGTTTGTGTGTGTGCTGTTGTAGGTATTTGTGTTTGTTTGCAAGTTCTCAAGGATTGTTTATTTAAATTATAAAAGTTTTTGGCCAAGTGTTCTTTACATAGGCAATTAGTTAGTTAGGCCATTCTAAACAACACAAAACTCTAGAGAAAGTACTTAAAAGCCTTTCTGCCTTGGCAGACCTTGAGATTTAATTATACATAAATTCGAAAATGGGAAAACTCTAGGATTATATTGGTTGTAGATTATGCCTCTCGAATGTGATGTGGAGGAAATGAAGCCAAAGCAAAATTTATTAATTGAATGAAATGGAAGCCTAAATTTTTCAATAATCACAAGGCTGAATTGTTGCTAACAACACGAGTCGGCAGTTATTTTGTTCTGAAGAAGCAAATTTGCAAAACAAAAACAAGTTAGCCGACTATACAATAGCCTAATAGCACACTGTTGAAGCAAACACAGAAGAAATAATGCTTGATCTTATTTTGTGAAATCCCTATCAGGAGCCATTTTAAAAATGTCCGTCCATCTGTTTAGCTGATGTGCGCTATACCTCTCGAAAGCAGTGACCGATTGTTTTCAAATTTTTTATGTTAATATATTTATTCGAGGTTAAGTTCAAATTCGAATCATATATGTACCTCTCTCACAAAGGGTTAAAATGAAGTGAAATATTGATTACACCACTTTACAAAATTTTTGTCGAAGGGCTGTGTATAACTTTTCCTGGTGTGAAATAGCGCCCTAAACAGAAAAAAATATTAAAAAAAAATTATATGGTAATTTTTATGGTAATTTTTTAATTCCGATTTTCATAGAATTGTTTTAGTATTTAGAGTTGAAGACAAAGCCGGGATAAACTTTATATTTAATGAAATTATGAGCCCTACAAATATTGAAAATATCACTTTCACGTAGAAACAGAAAATTAGTAACTGTCGTTAAAACAACTAGAATAATTCGAATTTTTTCATATAAAATTTTGGATATAAAAAATAAAAACAAATGGCTAAAAATGTTCTTCTAATTTTAAAAAAGTTAGCTACATAACGAAGGCAACAATTCCCTTTTGAAAAAATCGGTGGATATTTGTATGTAGAAATTATTGCCCTTTTGGTAGAAGAACAAAATCATGTTTTTATTACAACGAGTGTCCCCAAGCATATTTGGCGGAAATCCGTTTTAGTCATTTGAGAAATGTCCATCGGTCCAGCTGATGGGCTCGAAAAGCTTTCGATGGGAGTAACAAATTGACAAATTTGGTATGTGTTAATATTTTTTCTATCTCAGGCTAACATAAAATATGGACCCTCTTGGTCCATTCCCTCCAGTACCTCCCCCACAAAAGGTCAAAATTTAGTGAAATATTGATTCATTAATAAGCATTTCTATCCCTAATGTTTCTACGTGAAAGTGATATTCGCAAATTTTTTTATAATTTTTTATGTTTTTTTCAAAACTCCGGCTTTTTATGGGTCTCTTAAATTTTGGGAACAGGAAAAAATCGCAGGGGCCAAATGTGGTAAATGCGGTGGATGCGGTGGATGAGGCATGATTTCGATATTCCTTTCTGCCGAAAAATTACGAACATACGACGGTTTTTTGTTAAAAATTCAGCAATTTGGAACGAACTTCGCTGCCTCAAGCTTGCCCAAAATTGTCGAAAAAAAGTGTATGGCATAAGCCAACCCGTTTGCCGATATCCACTGCAACTTCTCTAATAGTGATTCGACGATTCTCCATAACAATTGTTTTCACTTTCTCAATATTTGCTGCGGTTTTTGATGTGATGGATCTTTCAGGATGAATTCACATCTTCTCGACCTTTTTTGAAAAGCTTGTACCACTTGTAAACATTTTTCTGACTGGAGTACAATCAACATATGCCACTCTCAACATATCAGGAGCTTTTGAGCATTTAATTCAATTTTTTACACAAAATTTGTAGGAAGTTCAAGATTTTTTTTATGTATTTTTTTTTCTTGCCAGGAGAAACGATATTTTGACATTTGTCCTCATTTGAAAGATTATCTCGGATTTACTGAGCTTATACTTAAAAAAATATGCATAGTGTAATACGAAATTAATTTCCTCATACCTTCTCCAACAGATCATCTAGATGTCTTCATATTCTGTATTTTCGATGTGGGCATCTCTGTGACATCTCTCCCACAAAGTATCAAATTCCCTATTATATTTCTCACAATGTAATAGTATTAATATCCTACACCACACTGAGGTTCAGGGCATTATGAGTTTGTGCATTTGTTTGTAACACAAAAAAGGAGAAGAGGTAGATCCATCGTTTATTATACCGATCGACTTGGAATCACTTCCCCAGTTTATTTAATCATGTCCGTCCGCCCGTCTATCTGTAGATGTATCCTTATTATCAAGGTCGTATATGGTTCGATTTAATTAAATACAAACTGCAAATATTCACTTAAAATGCTTAGTATTTATGACTTAAATAAGCATATTTGTGAGCGACCTCTATAGGGTGATTATATAAACCGATTTGTAAAATTTTTGCTGTGATGAATTCTTATCAATAAATAATACAAACTACAAGTTTTCAGCTAAATTGCTTTAAAAATGTGGTATTTATGGCTCAAGAACCGTATTTTGGAGCGAACTCTACAGAGGAGCTACATCAAAACATTTACCCATAAGGCAGATTTGCAATCACAAACTACCTGCAGCTATAAGAAGTATTTCTACCAAATTTTATCAACCTAGCTCTATTAGTAAAGACTGCAGCGTGATTTCAATAGACAGACGGACATGGCTAAATCATACATATATCAAACATATCAAAAAATGGACCGATATTGCCCATTTTCAATCCCAGTTTACATGCAGCTATAAAAAGTACCTTTACAAAATTTTTTCTGTGATGAATTCTAGTCAGAATACAAACTGCAAAGTTTCAGCTAAATTGCTTCAAAAATGTGGTATCTATAGGTTAAGAACCGTATTTTTCAGCGACCACTTTAGGGGAGCTAAATCAAAACTAGGCAAAACTAGGCGTAGCATTAGTTAAAAATGTATTGTCCCAAAACGATTGATTGTAGAAGAACGAAATTTTGATAGTAATTTATTGGAGTAAAGTGACTTGAGATTTGGCATTTGAGTCCATGACTGGATCAGTGAAAGAAATTATTCGTTTAAGTAAGTATGTAAACATGTAGTTCTGTTAAAGCGAGAACATCCATACGTTGAGAAAGTTAATTTGCATGATAAATGGAGTATTCTTCTAATTTATCTAAAACTATATCTCGGAATGTCGAGATTATTATACGAAACACATCGAGATTATTATACGAAACACATAAATTTGGGGTCTACAAAATGCACCAGGTATCCGTTAATTTTAAACAAATTGTTTTAGATTTAGATATTAACATTTCGGTTATGCTTGTAGAAATGGCAAAGCTAAATTTTTCAAACGTTGTGTATGCAATTTAGAAAATGAAGTGATTTTTTAATCCTGTGGCTGATAGTAGGAGTTTCACGGCATTCGTTTCAAATTTAGATTAAGTATATGCGTGCTTGTTCAGCTCTATCAAGATGGTGTAGGGAATCATATAGTCAGCTCCACCCGACTTTTATCTTTCCTTACTGGTTTTTAGCCCATTTACTCAACTGAAACATTTTTACCTGATTCAATTTTAAGATTTAATTCTAAAACAAACAAACAAGTACATACTATTTATATAATTGTTTCTTTAGCTCATTGGTTTACTGACCTATTTTCCTCGGCTCTACTAAAGCTCCCTCCTCCCCAATCGCTTTCCTGTCTAGTCTTCGTTGCTTTCTTCCGTTTCCGCTTTGTAACGAACCATTTTTTTTTCGTTTGCCTCTGACGTTTGATACACTCTTCACCGAAGTACGTTCTAATTCACAATTTGTATTCAAATTAGTTTAATTTATATGTATTGTTCTATTCGCTCTTTGCATTTTGCAAAACTTCACAACACATTACGCTTTAGTTACTTGGGCCTGTCGTCCAGGACTTCATTGTGTGTGGTGGCGTTGCGGAGTGATGGTGGTAATGTCATTCAACATTTTCTGCACTCTCATTTCAATTAAATTGTCGTAGAAAAGTGAAAAGTCAGTGTTACATGTCAAGCCAAGCCAAGTCACATCAAATCGCAGTCTTTTCATGTCCGTTTGTCCGACAGTCTCAGTTGTGTCATTGTCGGTGTCCTGTATATTTAAATGACATTTTTTTTATAAGATTTGCGACAGCCCTAACCAACAGTAAAAGGACGTTTTTTGTTTTTGTATTTTTATTTCTTAAACAAGGTTAAATTGGAATGATTTGCGAATCAAATGACAGATTTAAGACATACATATACAGATGATGGAGTGGATAGCTGCAGGGCTAAATGTGTAGATGAGTAATGCTTTTAACATAAATTGAAATATCAAATGTAAAGAGGTTGAAAGTTAAAAGACGGTTAAAAGTTTTACTTTTTAAAAAGGTCATAAGTTTATTTTCATAACTAATTAAATTTATTAGTTTTCTTCAGAATCTACATTTTATGAGAATAGTCATATGTAAGAAATGAAAAGAGAAATTGTTTTATAAATAAGAACAAGTAAAAGCGTTAAGTTCGGCCATGCCGAATCTTATATGAGTTATTTTGTGAGGTCACATGCTATCCATGGTGGAGGCCTCACGAAATAACTCAAACCTAAAGAAAATAACACCGAAAAACACAAAACAATGTAGTAGATGAGAACAGTAGGAATCACAACAAGTTAGATGCTATATATGAGAGCTATATCTAAATATGGACCGATATCGCCCATTTTCAATCCCAAGTTACCTGCAGCTATAAGAAGTATCTATACCAAATTTCGGCCACCTAGCTCAAGTATTATAGATTGCAGCGTGATTACAACAGACGAACGGACGGACAGACGGACATGGCTAAATCGTCTTAGAATTTTATGACGATTAAGAATATATATACTTTATGGGGTCTCTGATCAATATTTAGAGGTGTTACAGACGGAGTGACAAAATGAATATACCCCAATCCTATGGTGCAGGGTATAAAAAGCATTTGTTAATTTCAAAGTTTTGTTAATAGACTGATATTCTTAGAAAAAGTTAATTTTATTTAAAAGCCTTTCGCACTCTTATAAATAATGTGATTAACCAAAAATCCTAATTTGCCAAAGTATTTTAAGAACAGAGGATACTCCTGTCAAATTGTGGTTCAATTCTTTTAAATGATATTCCTTATCCTTAAGCCTTTCCCATTCCATTTTCTTTATTCCTGATTTTCCTTTTGTTTTGTTGATATTTTTTTTTAATTTTAATATCCACTAATTTCCGTCTGCAAATTGTTGAAGCACAACGACTGCGACCGTTTACATGTATTGTATGCGAAATACGGATTTTTCCTGTTCGTATTATTTGTCGTTGCCATTATCGCTGTTTTCGTTGTGGTTGTCGTATTGGACTTCGTCGCATCCGGTTCTGGTGTATCGTAACGAATGAATGAATCAAGAAATCAGACTCAAACACGAATGCATCGACACACACACACTTACAACTCTACATAAATGATGTGCATTCATGCGAAAGGCTGTAAATTGCAACAGGGTGTTGCATTTGCTATATTGGACACAGTCAACTCAGTCGAGACAAAGTTTAAATCAGCAAAGAAAATTCTTTAAATATTAAAGATTACAAATTAGATTACTATAGTCACAAGAACACAAAATTGACCACAAAATATTCTATTTCAATTATTTAAATTAACAATTGTGAAACATTAAACTCAATTCAACACAAAACTTAACATAACTTTTATGGCTGTCTTTCATCCTATCCCCCATGAAGGTCCGTCATACTGCTCGTCTGTCACCCTGTATACAACTCAGTATTTATCCCAGCAGAAACCATTTCGGGTTGACTGATACGGTTGCGTGTTTTTAATTAAAAGTGCTTTAATGGAATTATTTTAAGCAAAGGATCAGAAAGGCTGCTCAACAAAAAACCAAACCAAACAAAACAAAAAGAAAACCAAAACCAAACAACCAAAATGTATATAAAGGACGACATATTAAGCGCAAGGATATTCACGGCATCGGCAAATTGAAGCGAAGCGAGCACGACGCCAGGCACATTGACGTGTAAGCCTTGGTAAATGTCAATAAATTCACATTGTTGTTGTGCTGCAAACGTTGAGCAAGCATTGAGATAAACTCGCTGAAAATATGTGAATATTCAAATGAGCGAGAGAAACCCTTTTAATGAGGAATGGGGGGCAGTTCTTGGGAAAGGTATAAGAGTGATTTTATAAATGTATAATCTGCAGAAAATCGAGACGAGGTGGTAGCCAACGTAGCGGAACTGAAATTAATGAATGAAAAAAACTCATCTTCAATATTAAATTAAAGAAGAGCTGAGATTTATTAATGAGGAAGAGGCCGCAATTAGGAAAGGTGAAGTTCTTTGGAAAAGTATTGCGGTTTGGAATTCTTAAGGTAAGGGAAGTTGTTTGAGTCTTCAATGTAAGGGGAATTGTAATGATTTCCCTTAAAAAAATTAAAGGCGAGGTTTTCATCAATAGTTTCTAAGAAAGTATATTGAGAAATAAGTATACAACAAATTGTTTCGGTATTTATGGGGTACGGGGTATTATAACTATGTTCATTTGTTTGTAGCACATAAAAGGAGAAGAAATAGACCCATCGTTTATTTCGACTTGGAATCACTTTCTGAATTGATTTGTCTTTGTCTGTCTGTCCGTCTGTGCATGTATTCTTGTAATCAAAGTACGGGTCGCAATTATGGTCCGATCTCAACGAAACTTTTCATATATCTTTCTTTTAGTCCTATTGCATTTGACTAAAATTGGTTCATACACGCTGAAAAAAAATCGCTTCTGTAGTATATTGCCCCAAACATATTCGGCTTGAAATAGACATATGTTTAGGGTACACTCCTTATATATTTGGAGTGTACCCTAAACATATATTTATTTTTCACACACAAATATTATATGTTTGTGAGGATATTGTTCTAAACAAAAATATGCTCCCATTCAAATATTTTTTATTTGGAACTAGTATTTCCGAAACAAGGATTCATTTGTAATTATTTATTTTTTGGTAATGTATTAAATGCCTTAACTTAAAGACAAGTTTTCTGTTTTTCAGATTTTAAAAGAGCAATTTTTTTATAATTTATGTTTGTAAAATTTAATCAAAACTTAAATCGAACAATCTTTCGTAAAAATAAACGACATTGATGGATTGACAAAAAGTGATGAATGGGAATATTTATAAATAAGGACATTTTTAGCTATAAAGTTTGACACGAAAACTAGGAAAAACTAACTAAAATTCGAATAAGTCAGTAATGCTTTAAAAATCTTTTTAAATAAAACATATTTGGAAATCTTCTTAAACAATAACTTTGTTTGTGTGTAAACACATATTTTATTTGTGAAATTCAGTTTGCAAATAAATTATGTTCTAATATATTAATATATGCGTTCCAAACAAAATTTCTTGATTTTCAAATAAAATTTATTTGTTAACAAATATATAAAATTTAAAAAAAATCGTTTCCAAGTATATTTTCTTTCGTTTCAAACATATCAAAAATGACGATTTTCCTCCGTGTATTTACATATAGCTCTCATATATATCAATACCTCCATTCTAAACTATGCTAAGTGCAACAAGTAAAAGCGTTAAGTTCGGCCATGCCGAATCGTATATACCTCCACCATGGGTTCCATATAAATTTATTACTGGAAACATCTTTGGAGCAAATCATGTTTAAGTAAATCATTAAAAAAAACTAACGATGCAATTTTTAGGCAGCAAATTCTTTAATCAAACTCTTCACCTGAAAAATGTATGGCTTAAAAAAGCTTTTTGAGAGCTACATCTACACAAGGACTACAACAAAATAAATATTTATTTATATACATTTTATTGAGATGAATTCTTGCCAAAATAGAATGCAAACTAAGTTTCTGCTAAATTTCATGGAAAATATGGTGTTTATGGGTTAAATAAGCATTTTTGGGAGCGACATCTATAGGTGGACTATAACAATATGAGAACTGATTTAAACAAATTTTACTGCGATGAATTCTTGTCTTAATTAATACAGATTCAGTTAAGATGCATAGAAAATATGGTATTTATGGAGCAACTTCTATAGGAGCTATATCAAAACATTGGCCAATATGGCCCATTTGCAATCCCAAACAACCTGCAACTATAAGAAATATTTAGGTTCTCAGATCAATATTGAGAGGTATTACAAACGGAGTGACAAAATGAATATACCCCCCATCCTATGGTGGAGGGTATGAAAATATGGTAAATGTAGAGTAGATGAGAACAATAGGAATCACAATATGTAAGATGCTATATGTATATGGGGGCTATATCGAAATATGGACCAATATTGCCCATTTTCAAGTTACCTGCAGCTATAAGAAGTATCTGTACCAAATTTCAGCAACCTAGCTCAAGTAATATAGATTGTAGCGTGATTACAACAGACGGACGTACGGACAGACGGGCATGGCTAAATCGTCTTAGAATTTTAAGACGATTAAGAATTTATACACTTTATGGGGTCTCAGATCAATATTTAGAGGTATTACAAACGGAGTAACAAAATGAATATACACCCCATCCCATGGTGGAGGGTATAAAAACGTAGTTTTTAATGAGACGTGATCAAAGTTTGATGATTTTTTTAAATTTGTGTGGATTTCCTTTGTAATGGAAATTGAATGACTTGTACTGTTTTGTGAATAACTTTTGATTGGGCTGACGGATAAACTCCAAATTTTGACTGAATATAATTTTGAATATGTAGAAGTTAAGCAAGTAAGGAAAGACAGAAAGTCGGGCGGGGTCGACTATATCGAGCCCTAACCGCCAAAAAGACGTAAGCGCCACGATGATTTACTTTTAATTTTTTGGGGGAAATCGTTCACTGTTCAATGGCATCATGTTTCCAAAATTTAGGGCTGTAAAATGTACCGTTATACTAAATTTCACAGTTATATAAACAGATGTATACATTACATATGCATTTAAATAAAAAATAATCGCAAAAGAAACCTTCTCCTCTAAATTTTTGTGAGTGGCGCTTACGTCTTTTTGGCTGTTATGGCTCGATATAATATCCTACACCTCCCTAACAATGGGAAATGTGTATTGCGACAAGAATATGGCAGTATTCATACATGTAATAAGAAAACTCTCTCTGCCGGATTTTCATACTGATCGGAACACGCTTTCTGCAGTGCTTAAAATATATATGTGGGCTATATCTAAATCTGAACCGATTTTCCCTGAATTTGGCAGCGTTCATACAAATAATAAGTAACCTCTCTCTGTTGAATTTCGTACTGATCGGATATAAAATACGGGTTCTACAGCGCTTACATGTCAAATCGAGTGAAACATATATATGGGGGCTAAATCTAAATCTGAACCGATTTTCCCCAAATTTGACTGTGTTCACTCCTATAATAAGAAACCCCTTTATGTTGCCCCCGATTTGACATGTCAGCGCTGTAGAAACTGTATTTTATTTTTTGTACGAAACTCCTCAGAAGGAGGTTTATTATTACATAAAGTAACCTTGCCAAATTTGGGGAAAATCGGTTCAGATTTAGATATAGCCCCCATATTTATGTTACTACCGATTTGGAATCAGAGCTCTATTGAACTTGTACTTTACTTCCGATCATTACAAAATTTGACAGAAAGAGTTTCGTAATTTAGAAACGAAAACTGCTTAATTTGGGGATAATCGGTTAAGATTTAGATATAGCCACATATAAATGTCCATACCTATTTAATATTTAAGCGCTATTAAAACTGTATTTTACGAAAATCTGTTTAGTATAGTCCCATCTATTTGTTCCTTTCGATTCTTGATCTATGAAAGAATGCTGCTCATTTTAAGATAATAGTTTCAAATCAAATTTATTATGATAAACATCTTCAACTATTTCTTGGAATAAGCATTGATGAGTAGGTGGTTGAAAAGAATGTGTCACATGCTCCCATAAAGTACCAAACGCCACTATTAAAGTACTCATGACAGGGATTTCTGCAAAACTAAATGTTTTTCTAAAACGAAATTTTTAATAATGTAATTCAAAGTCTGTAATAAAAATGAATACAGCTCTATTTTTAGGAGCGTAAATTCTGGGTTAATCAGTCCACTCAAAAGAAAAATGTTATTGAAAAAAGTGTGCGCATTCTTTAGTACGATTGATATAAGAATTTAATTGGAATGATTTGATGAGTGCGTGAAGGGCTTCAAAGAACAATACTCGTATGTGTTTTGATTTAAGTTTTAGCATCATTTGATTTAAGCCCTATCAATACTTGATTTAAGCCTGATGAACACTTGATTTAACCCTGATCAATACCTCATTTAAGCATGATCAATACTTGATTTAAGCCTGACTAATACTTGATTAATCCTGATCAATACTTGATTCAAGCATGATTAATGCTTGATTTATGTCTGATTAATACTTGATTTGTTGTGTTTTCTATTGTTTCGTTCTGGCCTTGATATCATTTTGATTTATTACCATTTTGCCTCTATATTACTATAGAATGGGAAGATTTAAGAAAAGGGTTAAGTAAAATACTAGCTGTAAATATTAAGTTGAAACCCTGTCCTATAATGACTAGCTTCATCGTAACGAACAGGAAATAATACTTGCTTCTTCTCTCACTTCATTTCAACTAAGAGGAACAAGTAAGAGTATTTCAGTCGGGTAAACTTTGATCCATTTTCTGAAATAGATAAAAATCGAAGACAAGTTAAAACCAGAGTTCGGAAAAAACACTAAGGAACGGTTCCTTAGCGTTCTGTACCGTTTCTTCGTCGTGAACGGAACAGTATCGCAACCCTTACAAGAGAACAGAATACACTAAACATTTTTTAGTGCTACTGTTCGCGAACGGTACCACTACGATAACGTACCGTTCTTAGAACACGACGAACGGTACCACTATGATAACGTACGGTTCATAGAACAGTCAAAAATTAACTAAAGATTCAAAATGGCCGATCTTTTGTATCAGTATAAGTAAGGGACATGAGTACCAACATAACGCTACAAAAATATCAAAAATCAAATACACGTAGCCCGCGGGTATTACAAATTCCCGATATTTTTTGAACATACCTCGTAGATCCAAAGCTGTCCCTACTTATTTCCTTCTTGCAGTAGACGCATGTGATTATTTTTTCTTCGAGTGGCAGAAGGTTAAATTCAAATAAAGCAAAATAATATTTTGAATTTTATTTAAACTGACGTTTTTTGATTGATAATTATGTATATAAAAAATGTATCTTAAACTATGATTTCGGCCAAGGGTGGCTCGTACAGGCGTAATTTTGAACTCCAATTTTCACACAGCTTTCGCAACAATTGCGGCCGTATTTCGCTAATAACTTGTCAAATTATGATTTCCATGATTTATCGGCGTAAACGAGTGACTTTAACCCAAAGGAAATAATCCAATGGGGTTAAATCAGACGATAATGGTTCAGTTCTTCAAACTTCAGCGATGAAGCTAATTTTTGTTTGAATAGATACTTAAATAAGCAAAATTGTCGCATTTGGAGTGAAAATAGTCCACAAGCTTTTGTGCGCTTTAAGGCGGAGTCACTGGAGCCACATGCCACCCAGCGCTGTTTACAATTTATTTACTACTAATAATAAAACCTGCAGAAAGGCAGTAAATATGAGTTTTCACTTAAAAAAAGGCTTAGGGCTTTAGTGTCACAAATGTCCCAGATGATCTCATTTGTTTTTTCACACTACCAAATATTTTCCAAAAAACATTTTTTGTTAGCCATATTTCAGTCTATGTCTATTCCTACGAGTAGACACTTCAATTGTTTACTTGCATGTCATATAGTTACATATATATATATATATATATATATATATATATCCATGACCATTCGTTTTTTGTTGTCGTTCTGTTGATCTGACCTTCATGTCATGCGGTCTGTTGATTTTTCCGGCGATTTCATGTCTATGTGTTTGTCTAGCATGAACTCAGCATTTTTGTTGCCTAAGTTTTGGTTTTATTAAATTGCTAGTTTTTTTATTTAGATATTCATATATGTATAAAATTACATGTTTATAAAACTTTAGATAAAATAATTTATTACGAATTTTGAAATATGCGTGTTTATCTTAATTTTTCTCCATTGTAGTGTAGAGGAAACAATAATGATTTGTCATGAAATGTAAAGGTCAGATCAAGTACTTATGAACTTAGAATATGGTAATCGAGTGATTAATTGTTTAACAACAAAAAATAACAAATATATATATATATATATATATATATATATTTATACAAATATATATATATATATATATATATATTTATACAAATATATATATAAAAAAATGTATAGATCACACACAAAATGTTCACTTGGGACAAAAAGTTAACAGCATATAACTTTAAGACCTGTGAAAACTGGGAGTTATTGCCACGTCACTATTTAGAACCTTCCATAAAAAATGGTCAAATCGTATTAAAATTAAATAGCTCATAACTTTAATAACAGTGCACATAAAAACTCAGAATTGGGTACAGTGCAACTTCTTTGCAATATCTATTGTTCAACGCAAAATTGGTGTATTGGTCAAACCCCACACAAATTGCATATTTATTTGAAAACAACTACCCCATAAAAACAGTAGAAAACATACAAATTTCATATTATTATGAAAGACATATTCTGTCTTTTCAACAACATTGGCAATGACTATAGACTGACAAGGAAAAAGTACCACATTCCATTACTCTCAAAGAGAAGTTATACTTTAGTCGGTGTACTCAACTGACATTTTCTTACTTGTTTATCCCCTCACCTTAGAGAGGAGGGTATATATCATTTGCTACGAGCCAAAAGTGTAACATATCGAAGGAGTGACCTATGACCCTAAGTATGTTCGATGGATATCCGTTTCGTTCATTTTAAGTCGAATGAGCAATGTCCGTCCGTCTGTCTGTCTGCTGGCTGGTGCGCACGATAACTCTCGAAAGGAGTAACCGATTGACTTCAAATTTGATATGTGGTAATATTTTCTTATATCTTTGGCTAAGTTCGAAGATGGGCCATATTGGTCCACTCCTTGTAGTACCTCCCCCACAAAGGGTTAACATTTAGTGAGATATTGATTATTTAATAACTTCCATACTACTTATTTGAATCCTCTGAAATTCTACACATAGTATTCGTTTATTAGTCACTGTAACTTCGAGAAAAATGGGCGAAGTTGCCAAGCCCCTTTTGGCACCTCCCACACAAATGGAAAATTTTGAACCAAAAGATAATAGCGTATAACTTTATTACCAGTGCATACAAATACTCGAAATGTTGTGCAGTGTAATGCTTTTATAGTACCTAGAGTCCAGAGAAATGTGACCGTTATTGGGACGCCCCTTTTTGTACCTCTCACTCAAATGGACAAATGTAAACAGCTTGCTTTAATACCAGTAAATACTTTAAAGTTATTAAATGCAATTTAAGTTTATAATAGTTTGAACAAAAGAAAAAATAAATAAATTTACTAGTATTTTTTTGAGATTTAAGGGAGGGGATTAATTAGTCTGTTTACCCGACTGAAATTTCTTACTTGTTTTATTATTCTATGAACAAAATGGAAACAAAATAGCTCCAGTGCAGTACCATGGTACAGTGTTTGATTTTTAAAAAAATCCGCTCTACATATTCTTATTAAATTGAACCTATCAATTTTTTCCTCAAATTTGTCAAATACTTATACATAATTCCAAGTAAATTCTGACAATGAAATGTGTATGGCCTTCCAGACATAACACCAAAATTTCCCGAAAAAATGTGTCCTCTAAATCATTTAAATCTCAAAATTTGTCAACAACATCAACACAACCTTTTTACCATAAAAAATGAACAGACATAGGGTCGCACAGAAAAAAAAACATTCAAGGAATATATGAACAAAACACTTTTTCAGCAACACAAAACATCAATTCTTTAAAATATAGCTGTCCTTCCTCATGCTCGTTTCAAATCACAAAGCCTCTTAAACTATGGGTGTTGCTTCGGCAAACACGTGCAAGGACCAACAACAAACTAGGCAAAAAAAGAAACAAGAAAAATCGGAGGAATGAAAAGTATTTTACTTTATATTGTTAATAAATCCTTTTAACCGACATTGAGACATATTTTCTCCCAAACTAGCAGCCATTGCCACCAACACATGCAGTCGACAGCACTTTCAGTTTAGAATAAAAAAAAGGATCGCACTCAAATACGAAACTGTTTTGCGTAGCCAAAATACGTGTATATTTATAAAGACAGATAGGGGCAGAGGGAAAAAGGCTAAGGGAGGGGTCGGATGCCGCACATAGGACATTAGCGTAACTGGCAAGAAACCTAAGTTCGCACTTGTACCAACGTCGTCGCCGTCGTTGTTGTAGTTTTACTGATGGTATTTATAATCACAGACAGACAGTTATAAACGTGGCCGGATGAATGTACGAGTATCTATGTATACTGATATACTTATATACTCTAGCAGTGGTTGTGAATAGTCATTAAAAATGTCCTTGCCCGAGTGTGTGACAGCGTGTGAGTGTTTACAAAATACTAGAAATAAAGGAAAACATATTCAAAACAGGCCTCTTGGCCTTCCCGCCCCCCCAAAACCAAAGCCTCCTCGGCACTGACAAAAAATAGACTCAAGAAAATGGAAATTACACACACTATAACGGAATACGAATACCGGCATAGTTGTGTGAGTGTGTGTGTGTGTGCGTGAGAGTGTATGAGAATGTCCTTTGTATTATTGCGTGTATCTGTCAGACGTTTTGCTAGAATGTTTTTGTCTGTCGCAATGTCTATCTGTCTGTCTGTCTGCTTATCTATCTATCTCTCTCCGTATCTGTCTAAAAGTCGAGGCAACAAAGTTTGCATGCTTAGCCGACACTTTAGCACGCATATGCTAAAATTCAAATCACAAAATAATTTAACATAGCAACAACAGCAGCAGCAACAGAATCAAAAGCAGCGACGACAGCAGCAGTGTCTCAGCAGTTGTAGTAGTTGTTTGTATGTGATTATAGTCTCAGCCGACGCAAGCAACAACTGAAAATGAAAATCTTCTTTAAACAGATACTCAAAAAAAACCAGAGAAAAATACTTTCCTTTTTCATTTCACTGCAGTGACACTGATATTCTTGTGCACTGGGGTGGACCGAATTAAGTTATTTTATTTAAAACACCTTCATAAAGATCTGCGAAGAAAATGCAATTAGAAAAGTTGATAATTTCCATAAAATACTGATCGCTTTTTTCTCATGCTTCAGTGTGTTATGTTGTTTGCAAGCCTACAGACACATATCGTTTTATCTTATAGGTATGTTATAGCAATCATTTTATCTTATAGGTATGTTATAGCAATCAAATGGATCTCTAACGCAAAGTTGTTATTGCTTTGTAGTTGAATGGGATATTGCAACCAGTCATTATTAATGAGCTGCGACAGTTAGTTGTGAACAGTAGCAATAGAAATATCAATAACAAAAGCAATAAAAATAGGTACATAAATAGGACGGCCGCCGGTTTTACCAGCTCACATAGACCAATTTAGGTCCTTACCATTACCACCGGCTTAAGTGTCCCTTATTGAAACAAACCTGCTTGATATAAAGGGTTTTCCAACAAGAGTTGTTATTTTGCTATTCAAAGGAAAATGCCATTTTTTGAGATAAATGATCAGATGTTTATTTCATAATAAAGAGGAAGGTATGCCGTTAACAATGGAAAACAACATCAGCCAAATGGCCACCACGACCACCCTTACAGGACCATATCATCTTCATGAAAATGTCCATAACCAAATCGCAAAGTGGCTGTCCTCGATAGCCTCACGAATTCTATCTTTGAGGTCTTGAATCGACGCTGGGCTGTTGGCGTAGACCTTATCTTTCACGTGGCCCCAAAGAAAGAAATCGCAAGAAGTCGGTGGTCAATTGTGATCACCTCTTCGAGAGATAACACGGTCCGGAAACTTTTCCGTAACAGAGCAATTGTTTCGCTGCTTGTGCGGCACGTAGCGCCGTCTTGTTGAAAGCAAACGTTGTCCAGATCAATACCATCCAACTCCGACCATAAATAAGTAAGGTCCATTTTCGAATAAGTAAGGCCTAATGACCCCGCCGGACCAAACAGTCGCACGTTGAGGATGGAGGGGCTTCTCAACAAAAACTCTTGGGTTTTTCGAGCCCCAGATGCGAAAATTTTGCTTGTTGACGTAGCCATCGAGGTGGAAATGGGCCTCATCAGTCAAGATGATTTTTCGATGATTTTCGATTTTTCGAATTTTAATAATTTCAATGCGTTGTTGAATCGTGTATCGTTCCATTTTTAGTAATGGTGGAGTTTCTACTTGTCAAATGTCAAAGAATAAAAGCTTCAAATGTGGCAGCTACCGAAATACCGGGTGATCCAAAATAACACCTCTTGTTGGAAAACCCGTTACAAAGTTGTCAATAGTACGAATATGGGTACCGGAAAGATCTGTTAAACAGTATATCCAGACGTCGTTTACTCTATGCGGAACAGTAGCAAAGCAGGTGCTCAATGCTCTCCACTTCTTCCTAAGTTTCTGCAGAAGCCATTGTATTCAATCAATACATGTGGGTCCATATAACGGGGTTTCCAATAAGAGTGATATGATTCCTTTGAAAAAAAAAATACACTTATTGTTAAGGAAATTAAAAAGTTTTTTTATTTAATGTGAAATACAATCGATACAATTTAATTCTAAACAAAACGTCATTCAAATGGCCTCCACGACTTCTTCTGCAGGAACGAATTCGATGAACCCAATTTTCCAGCACTTTCTACTAAATCAATTCGTATGTCATGAATGGCACGTTCAATATTGACTTGTAAAGCTTGAAGAGAGTCTGGTTTATTTCGAAAGACCAATGACTTCAAATAACCCCACAAGAAATAGTCTAATGGTGTTGAATCACAACATCTTGGAAGCCATTCAATATAAAAATTTCTTGAAATAATCGAATCTCCAAACTTTTTTCAATTGTTTCACTTGTGTGTGGCACGTAGCCACAATCGGTCAATGACATAAAGATAGATCTTAACGAGAGCTAAAATATCGCTCATGGGTGTCAAGGTCGTAGGTCGACTGGAAAGTGTTTTTTTTTTTGATTTTAAAGAAAATGGACTTAGCATCGTTTTCAAATGTGAACGGAAAGTTTATTTTTGCTCTAACTCTTAACCGGTATGTCGTATAGGGAATCGGTCAATGGCAAAAAGATAGCTCTTAACGGGGGCTAAAATATTTCTTATGAGTGTCATGGTCGTAGGCCGACAAGAAAGTGGCTTTTTGGATTTAAAAAAATGGACTTATCGCACGAAAAGTTGCAATTGGAGAACGATTATTTTTTGATAATAAAACTGAATAATTTGTTAACGTTGTTCTTGCGTATATCTCTCCATAATGAAATTGCAAACACTACTGAATAAAATGAAAACCAAATGACAAATCATAACATATTACAAATAGCCGAAACGCCACTCCAAATCATATCATCCCTTACTTCCTAGTAACGAGAACCAATGATGTCTGCTTTGGGCCCATCTAGGCAATTTCTTCAGAGCCACCTGTCTTTGAGGATGCTGGAGAGTAGTTGTTAGTAGGTTGGATAGGAGAGAAAAACAGCTATTTTCATATCACTAGCACAACCTACTGTTAGCCTCAACATTCCCAGGCATCGTCTAGAAAAATGCTCAGTACAAAGTAAAAAAAATAAAAAAGAAAGCCTCCAAAAAGGAAACAGCAGAAGGCCGAATCCTTAACAATAATTTGAGCCAGACAAATGTATAATATTTTCACCATTTTTCTTCCGTTTCGATGTGCTCGTTTTTTTGCTTTGTTTTGTGGTCGCTGTCATAAAATGCGAAGGAAGGACGGAACTTTGGTTGGATAAAAACAAAAAAGAGGCCCACAGAATGCGTTTGCGTGACTATTGTCTATAGTTTGTTGGAAGGCATTTTACGAGTATTCGCTTTGCCGGTTCTTTTCTTGTTGTGGCTTCTCAGACTGTAACTGTGACTATGTTTTGGTGGTGGCAAAGCGTTATGGAGACAAATGCAATTATGAAATTTAAATGAAAACATTTATTATTTGTTACGGTCGTCATTTCTTTTCGCTTTTCCATAATTACCAAGAAGAAAAATATTCGAAAGAAAATGATTGGTTCGGGAAGGAAAAACAATATACAAAAAACAATTTCATCTACGAATAAAAAAGGTACACAAAATTTGGGCGCGTCTATTGGAAAATGGTGTGACAGGAATGAGAAAAATGGAAAAAATTTACAAATTGAAAAAAAAAATTCTTAAAATATTCACACGAATTTTACATATTTTTTCTTTTACTATTAAATATACATATAGATATTTGCAATATGGACGAGATTTTGAAATAAATAGTAATATTGTTGGAAACAACAATAGCAATATCAATAGCAGTAACAATAAATAATATAGCTATAGGAATACAAATATCAATATGCAAATGTTCTTGCAAATGCTTTATTCCAAATTTCCACTAATTTCCTTTTTTTTTACAAAACAATGAAGTTTCTATTCTAAGGGATATTTTAAAACGTTTATATTTCGGCGGCATTTGTAATTGCTATTTAAATGTCTACAACCTTTTCAAAAAGACATAATAACAAAATTGCATATTTTTTCCCAGTGTACTCATTTATCGCAACACGACACATTTCCCATATGTACACAACAATCTGGCAAAGAACATTCGTGTCTGCCCTTTTTATTCGCTTGACTTACCAGCGCCAGAAAGGTGTGTTGTACGACTTCAAATGTGTATGATAATTTTTATAGAAATTATGTTTTAATAATAATAATAATAAAAAGTCTACATATAAACTGACATAAAGGTGCCGAAGAAACAAAAATAAACGTAACAAAAAATAAAAAACACTTAGCAACCATAACCATTTTCAAACTCCAATAAAAAGCTACAAATTCATGTTCACTTCTTCTTATCTAAGTAAGCAAAACTTCCTTCTCACAGAGAGTTCTACCATCGGCCGCCCCAAAATAACGCCCACCGAAAACCTACAGAGAGAAAACTTTGTGCCATAAAATGTTGCAGTAAAAAAAATCAAATGAACGGGAAAAGTATAAAAAGAAAAAGGACACGACTTCATGACAACAATGAGGTAAAATGGGTGTGGTGAGAGGTGCGTGGTGCGTGGGGGGAGGCCCAGAATAGATGTGATTGTATTGCAAAGCAATTATTAAAATGATTTTAATATAAAATGCATATTTTATGAATATTTATAGCCAAAGTTTTCTACCAAACAACTTGCAAACACTTTGGAGCGCATTTCAAATCGAATAATCAAGAACAAACGAACATTTCGAATCAATTCTTTGAACAGTTTTTGAAAATTCATGCGTTTTAGCCAAAAGCAAAAAACGAATTTATTTGGATAGAGCGAAAGAGAAATCGTAATAACGTCGAAATGAAATACTTGAATTTATGAACAGAATCTTTTTGGGTAAACATGAAAAGTTAAGTTTTCTTAAAAGAACGTGACTTACGTTCGGTTTTACCTTTTTGCATTTTTCTCTTCCTTCGCCATTGTATCCCTAGCCAAAATGAAGGATATTGAACATGTCTATGTGTTTTTATGTATATATGTATGTATGTGTGGGAGGGTCTGAGAGCTCCTACAAATCTTATTCTAAGCCTTGTGTATCTTATGGTGACTTAATTTAAAACTTTGGCCTTAACTTTGGCTAGAAAGGTACACAACACAACCACTAAAGAACGAAAGAAAAGCTTTTAACCGTAATTTCTCTCTTGTCTTGTACCCCCCTCTCCCCCTCTCCCTCTCATTGTCAGCAATGAGGCATCGTAAAGTTTTTTCCTGTTTGTTTGTGATTTCCTTACGACAACTTCGTCCTTCGTTTCTCGAATTTGGTATAGTGTTAATATGGGCGTTAGTTTACGTTTGACTTTGGCTCTGTCGAAAACCTTAAAATCCTTTAGCTGAAATCCATACGAGGATGTGAGCTGTGGCTGTATTTTTTTATCAGGATTGGGAAAATCTTTTGCAGCTTACATATGAAAGGATACAGTGTTTTGGATTTTTTAAAGATGGTGGTAAACAATTTCATGTTTGGATACAAGGCAATAAAAAATGCTCTAGTTTAGTATATATTAACCGATTTCAAATGCGACAAAATTGTTAACAAAAGTTTATATTATAGCAATTGTAATAAAAATAGTAATAGCTCAGATTCAAATTTTTAATATTAACCTATGAAATTTATTTTAGACTAAACGCTTTATAAAATGTTGTTAAATGGAAAAATTTGATATCTCTATCATTTATATAACTATAAAAAGTTTTCAAAATGTTATGAAGATTCGAAATTTTAAAAAAGTTGAGAAAGATGCATTTATGGATTTTTACAAAATTCGTAATTGCTCTTGAACGACTGAGCAGATTTTTACGAAAGAGAACATAGCCGGACATTTTTTTTATAGAATTTAGTTTTAAAAAATTTCATAATTTTTTTAAAAACTTTAATTTAAAAGAAATTTCTTCCACATCGATTTTTTTTATTTGCACAGAATATGAGTAAAAGTTTTAAATTAAAAAATTTTAAAAATTTATTTAATTAAAGTTTATAACAAAAATTTAAAAAAAATGTGTAAAAATTTCTTTTAAATAGAATAAAAAATGTCCCGTTATGTTCTCTTTGAAACAGCGTAAAATCGGTTAATATTTAGGTATAGCTCCCATACATATCTTTCGTCCGATTTGACCCTTTAGTCCTATAGATGCTGTAGTTTACATCCAATCGTTTTGATATTTAGAATGGTAGAGTTTCTTGATCCATGGACTAACATGAAGAAAATCGGATAAGATTTAGGTATAGCTCCCATATATATATTTCATCCGATTTGGCTCTTTAGTCCTGTAGAAGCTGTATTTTACATCCAATCGTTTTTATACCCTACACCACACTGTGGTACAGGGTATTATTTAAGTATAAAATGTCCCAAAAGTAAATTTATGTAAACAGTTTATACATGAATTACAAAATTTATATTTCAGAGTTATTCAATATTACGAGAGTGGTGTAGGGTATTATATAGTCGGCCCCGCCCGACTTTAGCCTTTCCTTACTGGTTTATGCATCCCATCAGTCGTAAATTATATATTAAAAGACATTGCGAGAAAATTTTATTAATATTTTTATTAAAATCTCCTAAAAACATTGAAAAATTATAATATCTCTATCAATTTATCGTAAAATATCATGGGTCATGAATGTTTTTAAGAGGTTTTAATCAACATATTATTAAAATTTTCCAAAAAAAAACTTTTCTCAAAATGCTTTAATACTTAACCTTAATCTTTTCATAATGTCTTTTAAGATACGGTTGCCAATATTTTACATTTTTCTTCTGTTTCTTAGCATATTAATTATACCCTACACCACACTGTGGTACAGGGTTTTATAAGTTTGTTTCATGTCAGATGTTTGTAACACCTGAAACTACTGTAGGTGGACCCACCTTAAAGTATACCGATCGACTCAGAATCACCATGTCTGTCCGTCCGTCTGTCCGTCCGTCTGTCCATCTTAAGTTGTTCGCCGACTACAGCTCGCAATTTCACTCCGATAGTTCTAAAATTTTGCAGTTCAGAGTCTTTCGCAGCTGGAAAGAATCCTATTGAATTTGGTTGAAATCGGTTCAGATTTAGTTATAGCTCCCATATATATGTTTCGTCCGATTTGGCCTTTTGCCCTATAAAAGCTGTATTTTACATCCAATTGTTTTGAAATTTAGCATTCTAGAGCTTAATGATCCTTGGACCAACATTGTCGACTTTTAAGAAAATCGGTTGAGATTTAGATATAGCTCACATATATATGTTTCGTCCGATTTAGCCCTTTAGCCCTATAGCAACTGTAGTTTAAAACCAATCGTTTTGAAATTGATCATGGTAGAGTTTCTTGATCCATGGACCAACTTTGCCGAGTTTGAAGAAAATCGGTTCAGATTTAGATATAGCTCCCATATATATGTTTCGTCCGATTTGGCCTTTTGCCCTATAAAAGCTGCATTTTACATTCAATTGTTTTGAAATTTAGCATTCCAGAGTTTATTGATCCTGGGACCAACACTGCCGACTTTGAAGAAAATCAGTTCAGATTTAGATATAGCTCCCATATATATGTTTCGTTCGATTTGGCCCTTTAGCCATATAGAAGCTGTAGTTTAAAACCAATCGTTCTGAAATTTAGCATGGTAGAGTTTCTTGATCCATGGACCAACATTGCCGACTTTGAAGAAAATCGGTTCAGATTTAGATATAGCTCCCATTTATATGTTTCGTCCGATTTGGCCCTTTAGCCCTATAGAAGCTGTAGTTTAAAACCAATCGTTTTGAAATTTAGCATGGTAGAGTTTCTTGATCCATGGACCAACTTTGCCGAGTTTGAAGAAAATCGGTTCAGATTTAGATATAGCTCACATATATATGTTTCGTCCGATTTGACCTTTTGCCCTATAAATGCTGTATTTTGTATCAAATTGTTTTGAAATTCAGCATGCTAGAGTTTCTTGGTCCATGGACCAACTTTGCGGAGTTTGAAGAAAATCGGTTCAGATTTGGTTATAGCCCCCATATATATGTTTCGTCCGATTTGGCTACAGATGCAGAGGAGACGTACCAAATGTAAATTGTGTAAACAAATTTTAGTTGGAGAATACACCGGATATTTCATTGTTATCCAATTTTACTAGAATGGTGTAGGGTATCATATAGTCGGCCCGACTTTAGTTTCCGTACTTTCCGTACTGGTTTTAAAATCCCTTTGTATGCAATTTTGCGGGCAGTGTTTTTAATTAAAGTTAATTTAATAGTTTCTTTAAATTTAAGTTCATAAACAAATTTTTAATTTTTTTAAATAAAAATGGTTAATTATTTTGTTTTTCAAACAACGTAATCTTTGTTAAAATCGGGTCGGCCGTCCAAGAGAAATTAAAAAATTCGTAAAACCAAAAAAAAGAGTCAAAACAAGTAAAGGGTGTCCCAAGAAGAGCGCAATTTTTTAATTTTAAATAAAACACAGATATTTAAGAAAAAATCGTGAAACTTTATTATATCGTAAAGTAGACAGAATGAGGTTATGTATGGAACAATATATCGTGCAGATGGCCGCCGCGGCTTTGCTGGCATGCACGCGATCTTTTAATGAAATTTTCAATGACCGTTTTGCATGAATGCTGCGGTATTTCATTAATGCAGCGTCCAATTTCGTCTTTAAGGGTTGAGTCGTCGTCGGCTTAAACCATCGACTTCAAAAAACCCCAAAGAAAAAAATCTAATGGTGTTAAATCGCACGATCTAGGCGGCCAATTCTGATCTCCAAAACGCGAAATAACACGACCGGGAAATGACTGATGCAGCAATTGAATTGTTTCTCTGGCTGTATGACATGTGGCGCCGTCTTGTTGGAACCACATGCCCTCCACATTCATTTCTTCAATTCTAGGCAAGAAAAAACTGGTTATCATTTCACGATACCGAACACCATTGACTGTTTGCGCTTGACCTGCCTCATTTTCATAAAAAAAAGGTCCAATGATTCCTCCAGCCCAAAAACCACCCAAAAACCGGTCGATCGACCTGGTCGATGGCGCGTTGTTGTCTTTACATCACTAACAGACCCAGTTTCGGCAAATTTATCCATTAATCTCTTTACAGTTGACTCTTTTGGAGCATTATTGTGACCCCAAATTGATCGCAATTTGCGAACTGTAGCCGCAAAACTTTCACCATTTTGGTAAAACAATTTCACAATGAGAATGCGTTGTTCATTCGTGTAGCGCTCCATTTTTACTAACCTCGTACCTTCTACTAACAAACAATAACAATTATTCAAATGTCAAACAATGACACTTCGAATGTTGCGAGATTTAAAAATTGCGTTCTTCTTGGGACACGCTTTATTAATTTCGCAAAAAAAAAATCACAAAAAACATTTTTCTGAATTTTTGTATTTTCCTAAAAAGATTGAAGAAAATGCTACCGAAAAAAATTGGGCAAAATTTATTATATATAGTAGGTAATATATTGTTATATGTATGGGAAAGGGGCCGTTTAAAATGTCAACACCCTCCAAGTCACAGCCCTTAACGGATCCCGTTGAAATTTTGTGTCATAACTTCTATCCAATAGGACTAAACTTGGTGCAAGATTTATTCCGATAAGTAAACATCGCTTTTAAAAAATGATTCACTTGGCATGAAAACCCCATATGTACATACATATATGTATATGGAGAATTCCACGACAAATCGACAAGTTCAAAAAATTGTAGTTTTGATATTCCCCATGTTTTTTATATTTTTTAGTACACCTAAATTTTGAAATTTTTTTAAATTTTTCCCATAAATCGTTCAGAAGTTATCGCTATTTAATAAATCGTTGAAATATCACTCTGTGTAGCGGGTTTTTGGTCATAACTATTTTCAGTTATAGTCCGATTTAAAAAAAAAAAAATCTACAAAGTGGTTCTTCAAGTGCTAAAAATATAAAAAAAATGGAAAACAAAATCAATACTGAATTGTTTTTGAACTGGTCAATTTGTCGTGGAATTCCTCATATATAAAATATATATAAATCTGATTTTCTTCTAATCTGGCAACGTTCGTTTCTGTATCAAGAAAGCCGACTCTACTAAATTTCATATCGATTAAGTAAAGCTTATACAGAAAGTTGATACCAAATCGGAAGGATCGTGTATATGGGGGGCTATATCTAAATCTGAACCGATTTCTTCAAAAGTTGACAATGTTCATTCCTTGTTCACTAAACTCTCTTCTATAGAGCTTAGATGTCAAATCTGAGGCAAATATGTATTAGGAGCTATATCTAAATCTGAACAGATTTTCTTCAAATCTGTTAAGGTTTGTTTATGTATCAGGAAAGTCCTCTCTGCCAAATTTCATATCAACCAGGTATTAATTAAAGCTTCTATAACACTTTGATACCAAATCGTAAGGAGCGTATAAATGGGGCTATATACACATCTGAACCGATATTCTTCAAACTTGTAAATGTTCGTTTCTGGTTCACTAAAATCTTGAGGGCAAAACTAAGTAATGATCAGATGCAAAATACTAATTCTACACGGGGCAAAATCGCCTTTTTTGATATGTTTGAATCGAAAGGAAATATATTTGGTACACAAATTTTTAAATATTATGTATTTCTGAGCAAATAAATTTTATTTGAAAATCAATAAAATATATTTGGAACTCATATATTAATATGTTACAACATATAATATTTGCAAACTAAGTTTCTCAAATAAAATATGTGTTTGAATACAAATAAAATTATTGTTTAGGAATTTCTCCAAACATATTTTATTTAAAAAATATTTTCGAAACTTTTGTTGAATTTTTCCCAGTTATAATACAACTCCCAGTTATAATACAAAATGCAGCAGTAACTTCTGTTTTAAATCAATCATTTAAAATTTCTGAGTATTCTAAGCCATCATTAGTTGTCAATCCTCCAAGTAATATATTTCGATCGAAGATTATACGATTTCAATTTTTACGACTGAAAATTTTCTAAAAAATTAGGTTTGAATTACTGAAATATTAAACACAATTTAGGTATTTTCTGAATACTTAAATGCAAATAATTATTAGCTTCGGAAAACAATCGTCCAAAGTAAACATATATTGCGATGTAAACAAAGATTTGTTTAGAACAACATCTTCCCAAATATAAATTTGTTTGTGTGTACCAAATACTATATGTTTAGAGTGTACCCTAAACATATATATGTTTCAAGCCGAATATGTTTGGGACAATATACTACAGAAGCGATTTTTTTTCAGCGTGTATGCCGCTTTGATGCCAAATCGGAGAAAAATATATACGGGAAGCTATATCTAATTCTCAACCAATTTGCTCCAAATTCAGTACCGTTCGTTCTTGATGCGAAAAAATAGTCCATGCCAGATTGCAACCACAATTGCAACCTATGCTTTGATTACAACGTTTAATGATCAGCAGACAGATGGACAGACATCGCTAGATCGAACCAACTGTTTATTCTGATTTATAATACCCTGTATCACAGTGTGGTGTCGGGTGTGGCATAGCAAATAGTAAGCATCACAACACTGTGCAACACACCTCCATTTCCGTGTTTTACATCTTGCATGAACTCCCCCACAGATAATTCTTCCCCCTTTGTCGAAGGATAAAATGTTATTCCATTTCCTAAACACATTCAAATGAATGCCTTAAGTCGTGGTAGAAAAAAATCGTACGTTTACCTTGAACAAGATGTATTTAAGTAACCAAATGCGATGTGAGGTTCAGATATGAGTTGGCCACAATTACTGGTTCATCCGAACGCCATACATCCCTACACCGTTACACCCAAGACGCAGCGGAGACATGCTTTTGTCTTAGCACTATACGAGTATGTATATCCCTACTTCTTGGATTTGAAACTACACGTAAATCCCAAGAAAAGATAGTGGAAGAAAACGAACGTACAGCAAACTACGTGCTTGTGTTAATATTTTCCTTACGGGAAATTGATGACATCGCACTCTATGTAAGAGTATATGTAAAAACCAAAAGCAAACGTAAAAGAATGGAAAACTATGAGAAAAAAATCCTATCCACAACCACAGGTTTCCACTACCGTAAAGCCTGACGACAAATGGTGCACGCGGCGTATGTGTTGGGCTACACTCACATAGCCTCTCCAACCACCCCCCGCCTTTCCCAAAGTCTAAGCGTGTGTGCGCGTTTGCGTATCTACGTGATCGCATTAACGTTGCAAAAAACATTTTCATTTTCTGCTCAGAGAATTTAATATGGCCCATATAAATTAGTCTTGGGCTTCACGCTGCTGTGGATAATGGGGGCAAAACTATTTCTTTTCAATTTTAAAGGTTTAAGTTTTCTTTTTCTAATGAAAAAAAGAAGAAAAATTCAATTCTTGTCAAGGCAACAACTTTACATTCCATGGAATTGGAATGTCACAGAAATGGAAAGGAATTTTGTTAAACTTTAAAATTGAAGTAAAGAAAGAGTATTATTTTGCGACTTTAGTTTTGTTAGTTTAACACAAGATACTGAATTTAGCACTTTTGCTCCAAATATTATTCTTTTTATAAAAAACTATTAAAAATGGTTAGGGTGGGTATTTAAGAGAGAGGTTTCAAATAAAAACTTTGCTTTTTTTACTGCTCTTTACTAGGGAACATTTTCTAAGTAAAAGTACACAGGGAAAAAAATTTTTCATCAAATTAATGAATGTACGTCCTTAAGCACATTTTGTACCTAAAATACTGATAATTTAATTAATATTAGTAAAATTTCTTCTTGTTTCTTAATTTTAAGTTAAAATTTCACTTATTTCATTGATTTGTGACGTCTTTGGAGCCCTTCTTCAGTCTTATGACAATATTTGTTTACCGTAGTTGGTTTCAAAGTACTTGGATCTGCTTTAAGTGTTACCCATAAAAAGTGTTATATTTTTTTTTCAAAATTAAAAAAATAGTTTATATTTATATATAAAGCCGAATGGTTCCGACTAAATGATACCCTACACCTCCCTAGTAAGATTGGATAACAACACGGGCCAAAATCGCCATTTTTGATATGTTTGAATCGAAAGAAAATATATTTGGAACACACATTTTTAAATGTTTTATATTTCTGAGTAAATAAATTTTATTTGAAAATCAATAAAATTTACTTGGAACGCATATATTAATATATTACAACAAAATATATTTGCAAACTAATTTTCTCAAATAAAATATGTATTTATACACAAATAAAATTATTGGTTAGGAATATCTTCAAATATATATAATTTAAAAAAAGATTTTCAAAACTTTGCTGAATTTTTATAATTTCACTTTTAATTTTTCCTTCGTTTCGAACTATTTCTCCCAGTCAAAACTACCATTAACAGCATTACATTCTGTTTTAAGGGACTCATTTTAAATTTCTAAGTATTTCATGTCAGCATTTTTTCAATCCTTCGAGTAAATTAATCTTATCAAAAATTATACGATTTCAATTTCAATTAAAAATTTCTAAAAAATTATCATTATATTACTGAAAAACTTAACACAATAAATGTTCGAAATTTTCGGAATACTTAAATTTAAATACATTTTTGTTTCGGAATTAAACATCCCAAATAAAAGGTATTAGGGTGGAAACAAGGATTTGTTTAGAACAACATCTTTCCAAATATATAATTTTTGTGTGTACAAAATATTATATATTTAGAGTGTACCATAAACATATATATGTTTCAAGCCGAATATGTTTGAGACAATATACTACAGAAGCGATTTTTTTTCAGCGTGAATGAAATATCCAATGAATATTTCAACTAAAATTTGTTTATACAATTTACATTTGGTACGTCTCTGCCTCTGTAGCCAAATCGGACGAAACATATATATGGGATCTATAACTAAATCTGAACCAATTTCTTTTAAATTCGGCGATGTTGGTCCAAGAAACTCTAGCGTGTTAAATTTAAAAACGATTGGATGCCAACCACAGGTTCTTTAGGGCTAAAGGAAGCTATATCTAAATTTGAATCGATTTTCTTCAAATTCGACAATGTTTGTCCATAGATCAATTAACTCTACTAATCTAAATTTCAAACAATTTAAATAAAAAGAGATTTTCTTCAAATTCGGCAATCTTGATCCATAGATCAATAAACTCTACCATGCTAAATTTCTAAACAATTGCAATCGGATCGGACGAAACCTATATATGGGGGCAATAGCTAAATCTGAAACAATTTTTTCAAACTCGACAATGTTGGTCCATAGATCAAAAAACTCTACCATGCTCAATTTTAAAATAATTGGATGAAAACTGCAGTTCTGTAGGGCTAAAGAGCCAAATCGGAACAATTCATATATATGGGAGCTATATCCAAATCTGAACCGATTTCAACCCATTTCAATAGAGTTATTTCCTGGTTCGAAAGACTTCTAACTGCAAAATGTCAGCACGATCGGAATAAAATTGCGACCTGTACTCAACGAACAACATAAGATGGGCAGACGGACGGGCGAACAGACATGGTTAAATCGACTCAACTAGTGATCCTGGGCCGATCGGTATACGTTAAGGTGGGTCTAGCTGTAGTATTTGTAGGTGTTGCAATCATCGACCATGAAACAAACTAATAATACCCTGTACCACAGTGTGGTGTAGGGTATAAATATGTTACCCAACTGCAATGATGTGCACAATTTTTGAACTTATTTTGGTATTTAAATGTGTTTGTGAGTAGGTTTTAACTTATTATTAAAAGCCCAGCACACGTTTTTGTGATACACTTTTAGATAACTTAGTGCCCTAAAATAATAAGGACATTTATATCATCTGCAATATATTACTCCAAAGGTGTGCAGAATCATATTTTGTACTTATTTTAGTATGTCTAATATCCAAAGAAAGCTAATTTAATTTGTTCAAGAATAATAACATTACGGCATGTATAAGTAATGCCTTCGGATACTAAGAAGTTATATACATACTGTCTAAAAGCTACTTCTCCAAGCATGTGCAGAAACATTTGTTTATTGCATATTCGATGTAGCCATCTTTAGCACGAATAATAGCATTAAATATGTCCGTCTGTCTGTCACTCGCTGCACGAATGTGGCTTGATGATATCTCCTCCCATGCTCAGTGACCTCTAGAACCTACTTTTTGATTGTAGTTATGACACAAAATTTGAACGAAATCGGTTAAGGTCTGTCAGTCCGATTTGTAGGGTATCAACGGCCTTTTGTCCCATTCACATCCAATTACCTATTGTATTTAGAAAATGTTGACCACAGTGTGTTCGATGGCTTTTTCTTCAGTTTTTTGAAGACAATAAAGAAAATTCGCAAACATATTTGCTTGTGATTTTTTGCGAAATTAAATTTTTTTCCGATATTTTTGTAAAAATCCATATTTTTATTATTGATTTTTTTTACTCAAAAGAAAGGTAATTTCCTTTAAGAGGTTCATGATCCTTTAATTGGATGTGTTCTGTTTATCTATCAAAATAGAGACAAGCCTCTAAATAACTGAGGTTCAACCATATATTTTAGCATAACTAGAGAACCAATTATCGTAATTGGTTCAGGATAACTTCAAATTATCCTAAATGAAGTAGCTTTCATCTTCTTCTAATATAAATTACTTATCCCGTCAGAGGCTTAAAATATATCTTACAAGATATTGCAAAAAATTCAATTTTTATTATTTCATCGTTAAGTCTGATAGTTCATAAATAAATTGAGAACATTCCGAAGAAATTATTAAGTATGTCTGAAGAAATTATATTAGAATGGGACGAAGAAATTATATTGCAAGAAGATGAAGGCTATTAAATTTGGCATTATTTAAATCTTTTTTAGGTTTATCTTTATTTTGATAGATTAACAGGTTCCATCCCACTAAAAAAACACAAAGCTCTTAAAGGAAATGAACTAAGCTTTCTTTTGAGCAAAAAAAAAATCAAAAATAGAAATATGGATGTTTACAAAAATGTCAAAACAAGTTTTAATTTCGCAAAAAAATTCACAAAAAAATATTTTTGCGATTTTGTAATTTTTTTTTAAAAAAGATTGAAGTAAAGGCTATCGAAAATATTTTTTAAGTATATGAATGGGATCGGCAAGTCCTTAACCGATCTTGTTTGTGTCATAACTACATTCCAATAGGACTAAACACGGTGCAAGTTTCATTCCGATCAGAAGACAGCTGCTATTTTAATCTCTTTTGAATCTTACCAATATTTAAAAATTGCTTCCAAATTCAATGGTAACCTTTTCAAAACCCCTTGAAAAACTTGAGCTTAAAATTTCCAAAATTAATTCAATTAGAAATTTCTTAATCAACGACTTTAATCTTAATTTGTTTCCCAATATCTCTTGGCTCTTGGCTTTGGTACTTAAGATGGTTGTCTTGTCTTGCTCATCCTCCTTTGGAACCTCCGCCACATTCTCCCCCTGAACTTAAAGCCAAGCGAGTGAACATTCAGTGCCTTGCGCTGTTGTGTGCGATGATGTAAGATATCTTTTTAATTAATTTGAAAACCTTCTCAAGAAACACTTAAGTGTTGTGCTTAAAAGCAACAGTGGCAACATCGAACAACAACGACAGCAGTCAGCAACTGCCTCCGCCGCCGCTGAGGAAGCACCGACAAGGATGAGGGGCCGACAGCATAAGATGTGGCATCAGCGTCAGCAACAACAGTAATATAGATAGCAACAACAAGAGAATACAATACCCGCCAACATCCACGTCATTAAGGCACACAAAAGCAGCAATTTCCGTGCACATTATCGTTATCAATATCAACAGCATAAGTAAGGGCAACAGCAGCAATATCCAGAGCTCAGCACATCGCAAGCTATAGCAACAGCGACAGCGACACTCTTGAGAAGCATTGCTCCAGCTTCAAAATAAAGCAACAAACTTAAATGTTCAAGAAAGGAAACGATCCAAGACAAGCTAACAGCAGACACACGAATGAACAGACAGACGGACAAACATGCAGAATGTCCCTTCATCAACCTGCCTGTCGACTGGCTGACTGCTGATGTGAGTTCTGTGTCTGAATGACTGTTTTGCGCAAAAACCTTTTAAGGCACACAAATAACGACGCACAAAGAAAATGAACGGCAAGAAAATGGAAAATCATTGCAGCAAACACCTGCAATACTTAACAGACAACAAAAGAAGCAACAATTTCGCTACCACTCTGCGCCAGCAACAACAATAACAACGCAGCAGCAGCAATAAACAAATATCCGCATTATCAACTTCACTGCTGCACAATGGGTTGTGTGGGAGAATTACAAAAAGCAAGTCTATAAACGTTAAATAAAAGTTGGGTAATTTTTGGAAATAATGCTGTCTACAAATTTCGAAATTTTTTTAATAAACACAAATTTACCTTCAAGATAAAAATTGTTTGGAGAAGTAATTGCTTTCAAGTTATTACACATTTTGGTCTGAACCCACTGCTGTGATTTTTGTGGTACACTTCTATGGCCTTTATGTCCCCTCAATTCTAATTTTATATATATCACCTAGAATCTATTGTCCTAAGGAGGTGCAGAAATAACTTGTATTTGTTCTTAGCATATTTCAAATTTATATTTGGTATATATTGTATTTAAAATCCTTTAAACAACTTGTGGTATAATTTAGGTCTTTTAGTTCCCTCTAATTGCAAGGAAATATATATCAGCTGAAAGTTTTACCTATTTCGTATGTTCAAAATGTAAAATAGTAATATCTGAAAAAAGTTATATAATTTTTTAGCATATTTTTTTTGTGGTACACTTTAAGGGCTTTTAGTGACGTCGAATTAAAATAAAATGTGTATATCTTTTAAGCTACTACTCCCAAAATGTGCAGAATTATTTTATGTATCTTCGATAAAAACTGTTTTCTCTTTCACAATAATCTTTTGGAAAATAACAGATTTTCAGTTATTGCACAAAGCCCTGCACCGATTTTTGGTGGTACACTTTTAGGATCTTTAGTGCTCTCCAATTGGAATAAAATATATATCACTTAGACGCTTTTGTCCCAAAGATGTGCAAAAATAAATTGTATTTGCTTTTAGCATATATGATATAATGGATTTCAAATTAATATTCGGTATATGTATTATTATGTATATTAAAAGTCCTGCACACAATTTTGTGGTACACTTTTAGGCCTTTTAGTACTCTATAATTTTAAGGAAATAAATATCAGATGAAAGCTATTGCTCCAAAGATGTGCAGTACGAGATCTTGGCCTATTTTGGAATATTCAAATGTAAAAAAAACGTAACACTCGAAAAGGTTAATATTCATTTATTAAGAACAATTATTTTTGTGGTACACCTTTAGCACATTTAATGACATCGAACTACAAAAAAATATGCATAACCTGTAAGTTACTACTCCCAAGATGTGCAGATTTATATTTATCTTCGACAAAAAATTATTCTTAAAAAATACATTGGCTCTTTCAAAATAATTTTTTGGCAAAAAAATAATAGATTTCAAGTTATTGCACAAAGTTCTGCACTGATTTTTGTGGTACACTTTTAGGGCCTTTAGTACCCTTCAATTCAATATATCACTTACAAGCTATTGTTTTAAAGATGTGCAGAAATAAATTGTATTTTTTCTTTCGCAAATTTCAGAAGTTAGTAGACTTCAAACCTGTATTCGGTATATGTACTATTACATTAAAAGCCCTGCTCATATTTTTGTGGTACACTTTTAGGTCTTTAAAATCTCTCAAATTGTAAAGAAATATATATTAGCTAAAAGCTACTGCTCCAAAGATGTGCAGAATCGAATCTTGTACCTATTGTAAAATGTTTAAAATGTAAAAAACGCAATATACGAAAAAGATAATATATATTTTTTTAAGAATAATATTCTTTTTGTGGTACACTTTTAGCACATTTAGTGACATTGCACTACAATAAAATGTATATAAACTATAAGCTACTGCTCCGAAGATGTGCAGAGTCATTTTATATATCTTCGATATCAAAAAGTACTATAAGCTCGGAACCATCTTTCGGAAAAGTAATATCCAAAAAATTAATAAATTTGATACATTTTTTGGATATTATTTGTCTAAAAGATGGTTCATGAAAAGTAATTTTTGTGGTACAAGTTTAGGGCCCTCAATTCCCTCAGATTGTAAAGCTATGTACACACGATTGTCAGATCTAACAATATTCTTAGGAAAATGGCGGAAAAACTTAACTGAATATAACATACAATTTTTGTCTTGCAACGTTGGTAGAAAAGTCATTATAAGACAATTATATTGGTAGACATCTGACAATCGTGTAGACACTTTTGATAGTCAGATGTGCGAAGTTTATTGTCAGAAAAACATTTTATTGGCAACTCTTGCAATCGTTTGAACTGACAATTCACCTTTGCCTTAGAATCTGCCATTGTCCATACATTTGCAGCACTGTAACGTTCTCCGATCTGAAAATCGTGTGCACATATGTGTGTGTACGTGTGTATATATTTTATTTGAAGGTTCCAACTCCAATGATGTGCACAATCGTATTTTATTCTTATTTCGGTATTTCACGTTATTAAAAATATGTATTTTGATAAATAGCCCTGCTGCTATTTTTGTGGTACACTTTTGTGACCATAAGTGCCCTACAATCGTAATAAAATATATATCACCTGACAGCTACTTTCTTAAAGATGTGCAGAGACAACTAGCATTTGTTCTTTTGTATGTTTGAGAAGTTAGTATATTTTAAATTCCTATTAAAAGCTCTGCCCAGATTTTTGTGGTACACTTTTACATAATTTAGTGCCCTAAAATAACAAGGATATTTATATCAGCTACAATCCATTACTCCCAAGGTGCGCAGAAGTACATCTCCCCTGATTTTAATAAGTCATAATATCCACTAAAAACGAATATAATTTATTCAAGAATAATAACATTTTGTGGTACATTTTTAACACAGGCCTTTAATGTCGTCGCTCTTTAAGAAAGTCTACGCTATTTGTAAGCTACTTCTCCAAGCATGTGCAGCGATAATTTTGTATTGCATGTTTGATAAATCAGTATATTTCAAGTAATTAGACGATCTATATGCTGCCATTACATTAGATGCGTTGAAAATAATTTTGTGGTACATTTCTAAGTCATTTTATGGTCACGACTTGTAATATAATTTACATCTGCTGAAGGATACTTCTCCCAAGATGTTCAGAACCTAATTGTATACATCGTTGGTAAGAAATAATATACAAATATTAAACAAAAATGTTCGTTAAATTTTTTTTTAAAAAAATGTGTTACAATTCTATTGGGCCTTATGTCCCAGATTTATAAAAATACATATCTTCTTAAAGCATCTGCTCTGGTGATATGTTGAATCGTGTTTCTATTTTTTGGTTATATTCATATATATAAAATCACAAAATATCTGAAAAATTAATCTTATTTATAGATAAAGAATAATTTCCTATGGTACACTTCTAGGACATTAAGTGCCTCAAATTTTAAGAAAATATATATCATCTGCAAGCTCGTTCTCCAGTGAAGTTCAGAATTATGTTTTCATATTATTTTGGTAGTATCCTAAAACCATTCAAGGCTCAACATCTAAAAAAATTAACCTAATTTGTAGATGAACCATATACATATGTATTTTTGTGGTACTTTTTTAAGGCATTTAGTGCCTATTAATTGTTATGAAGTATACATTTCATGTAAACTAATAGCGCAATTATGTGCAGAAATTTCTTGTGTTTTTGTGTGTCTAAAAAATCAGTCAATTTTAAATTAACTTCTTTGTGGTACATTTTTGTAAGTTTCATTGCTCTCTCATTGTAATACAATATATATATTGACAAAGCTAATTCTTCCTAGATGTGCCCAGTTATATTTTTCAGTTATTTTCATGTTCTTTATATCGACAGAAATCATTTTAATTTTTTGAAGAAAAATGCTTGTGGTACACTTTAAATGCATTAAATTCTTTTTAACTATTAGAAAATGTATATCACCTCAAATCCATTTTACAAAGGATGTGCAGAATCACTTCATCAGCGTTATTACTTTTGATAATCCATTTCTTCAAAGGTTTATTCCAACCCAATGTGCCTTTCCATCTCTCTCTCTCTATCTGCTGAATGTTGTCTTGACGTTGGTGGTGTCGTAAGCACAGCGATGAGTGCCTATAAGTAGACACCATTTTCTGTTTTTACAACTCATGTTAATGTTGCTGGTGTTGTTGTTCTTCTGCTGTTGTTGCAAGGAGGTGTAGCAGTATAAGTGAGGGTACTTAACTGACACTTTCCTGGGAAAAATACATATTCGCATTCATATTTTCATACATTTCGGTAGCTTCTTCTTTAACACGTTTTTCCTGTTTTCGAATTGTCCGTCTTTTCATAACAACGTCCGTCCGTCCGCTGCCAGTATGTTTCTCTAACTCTCTACGTCGTCTTATTTTGCATTGTCTGACATGACGTTTAAACATCTTCAAGTGGGAGCATTACGTGATTTTCTTTATGATTTAGTTAGAGGTACAGGTTTTTTGGCATATTTCCTGACGAAACTCTTCCCAGCTCCCCCTTTTGTTTTCTGTACAACGGTTTTGCTTTCAAATGAGAATAATGATGTATCAATCTTTTACTTAAGAAGCTGAGCCCCAGCCCCAGCCCCATTATAATCATCAGCAAATACGAGTGCACTTGAGTTTGGTGGCATATTTAGGTCTTTTTGTTTTCCCTCTCCAAAGAATCTGCAGCAAAAGATATTGCATCTTAATGCGAAACATGTTTTATTACACAAATGTTGCCCTAAATTTGTAAATATTTTTTTGCAAATAAGGTTTTTGCACTTCAATGCAAGCATAAATATAATTTAAAAAAAAAAAATATACTAACTAAAATTATTATCATTTATAAAATATAGACGCTAAAAATATATTCAAAATTTCAAAAGACGCATTTAAAACATAAAAAACATTTCTCCTATAATTATGCTCTAAACTAGTAGACAGTTTATTTTTTGCCAGATATCTACACTTTGTGTCTAGGCGCCTGGTACTTTTTAAACTTGGGTAAAATTTATTCCGGAATGAATTTAATTTTAAGGAAGAATGAAAGTCCCATCGTCTACTCACCGTTTCTGTGCAACTAGCAAATTATTGAATTTTGAAAATTAAAATTCCAAATTTTAATTTTTAGCCAAATTTTTTTACATTGTACAATCTTTGTAAAATTTCCAAAAATCGGAAACCTTATTTTTTCTGTATTTACCCAATATGTTTTGGGCCAGAATGTATAATGTTTGAACCTATTTGCATTCACAATTTGTAGTTATTACATATATATTTTTATGACAATTTAAAATGGTTTCTTAGGGTTGATTTTACCTCCATTAACATTGCTGTAGTTAAACCATTTGGTTTTTAAATTCATTGCCCTATATTCAAAATGACTAAAAATCTCTCTTATCGCTGGTTTTGAAAACAAAATTACAAACATATATTTCTAAACTGATCCTTTTTACTAACAAAAGTATAATAAATCTTGTACATAATTTTTTGTTTTATCGCAATGTTGAAAGTTTATTTATTTTTTTTTTTGTGTGATGGCCTCCATGTTCCAGAGTGACATTTATTAGCAACCTTTTTTGACTAAAATCATAATTTATGTTTCCCTTTACAAACCGTTTTGGATACTCATTAATTTAATACAAAATAATTTCAGTATTCTCTAAGTAGATGAACGCACATATTCCTCCGGGGGGAAAAACGCATAAAAACGACAGCAATTTTCAAAATAAAATTTATAGTTTTTAGCTTGGTATTTGTGTGTGTGTGTTCGAGCAAGTGTGCTGGTTTGTTTGTTTAACAAATACAACTAGAAAAGGTTAAATCCCAACATGGTGAAGCTTTATGGCAAATTAGCACAAATTTGTTTTCATAAAAAACGCACACAAAATATAAACAATATTATATTATGCATACACATAAACAATCACACACAAACACACAGATGCCACCTACTTTATTAGGTGTATTTATGCGTATGAAAGTGTATGAGTATGTTTGTTTATGTGTCAGCGTATGTGTATATATAAAAATAAACATATCATTTAAACCAACACGGCTCATGTGAACATTATGGCAATTTTAGAAAGTTTCGATGGCATTGCTCCACTGACGACGGTGATGGCATAGATGGCTGATTATACGTGTCATCGACAGATGAAGGGTTATTGTTCTAGAACACGAAATTTGGGATAGGAGAAAAACAGTTTATATCCGAAGCAAATCCCATATAGAAAAAAATGTTTCAATTTTCTGTAGCCAAAAAATTAAGAAAATGTTCTTTAAAAGTATTTTCTTGACCCAAAATAATAAAACATTTGTTTGAATCAAAGAATCATTCATTATATCATTATTTCATATTTTTTTATTTCATTATTTCATTATTTCATTATTTCATTATTTCATTATTTCATTATTTCATTATTTCATTATTTCATTATTTCATTATTTCATTATTTCATTATTTCATTATTTCATTATTTCATTATTTCATTATTTCATTATTTCATTATTTCATTATTTCATTATTTCATTATTTCATTATTTCATTATTTCATTATTTCATTATTTCATTATTTCATTATTTCATTATTTCATTATTTCATTATTTCATTATTTCATTATTTCATTATTTCATTATTTCATTATTTCATTATTTCATTATTTCATTATTTCATTATTTCATTATTTCATTATTTCATTATTTCATTATTTCATTATTTCATTATTTCATTATTTCATTATTTCATTATTTCATTATTTCATTATTTCATTATTTCATTATTTCATTATTTCATTATTTCATTATTTCATTATTTCATTATTTCATTATTTCATTATTTCATTATTTCATTATTTCATTATTTCATTATTTCATTATTTCATTATTTCATTATTTCATTATTTCATTATTTCATTATTTCATTATTTCATTATTTCATTATTTCATTATTTCATTATTTCATTATTTCATTATTTCATTATTTCATTATTTCATTATTTCATTATTTCATTATTTCATTATTTCATTATTTCATTATTTCATTATTTCATTATTTCATTATTTCATTATTTCATTATTTCATTATTTCATTATTTCATTATTTCATTATTTCATTATTTCATTATTTCATTATTTCATTATTTCATTATTTCATTATTTCATTATTTCATTATTTCATTATTTCATTATTTCATTATTTCATTATTTCATTATTTCATTATTTCATTATTTCATTATTTCATTATTTCATTATTTCATTATTTCATTATTTCATTATTTCATTATTTCATTATTTCATTATTTCATTATTTCATTATTTCATTATTTCATTATTTCATTATTTCATTATTTCATTATTTCATTATTTCATTATTTCATTATTTCATTATTTCATTATTTCATTATTTCATTATTTCATTATTTCATTATTTCATTATTTCATTATTTCATTATTTCATTATTTCATTATTTCATTATTTCATTATTTCATTATTTCATTATTTCATTATTTCATTATTTCATTATTTCATTATTTCATTATTTCATTATTTCATTATTTCATTATTTCATTATTTCATTATTTCATTATTTCATTATTTCATTATTTCATTATTTCATTATTTCATTATTTCATTATTTCATTATTTCATTATTTCATTATTTCATTATTTCATTATTTCATTATTTCATTATTTCATTATTTCATTATTTCATTATTTCATTATTTCATTATTTCATTATTTCATTATTTCATTATTTCATTATTTCATTATTTCATTATTTCATTATTTCATTATTTCATTATTTCATTATTTCATTATTTCATTATTTCATTATTTCATTATTTCATTATTTCATTATTTCATTATTTCATTATTTCATTATTTCATTATTTCATTATTTCATTATTTCATTATTTCATTATTTCATTATTTCATTATTTCATTATTTCATTATTTCATTATTTCATTATTTCATTATTTCATTATTTCATTATTTCATTATTTCATTATTTCATTATTTCATTATTTCATTATTTCATTATTTCATTATTTCATTATTTCATTATTTCATTATTTCATTATTTCATTATTTCATTATTTCATTATTTCATTATTTCATTATTTCATTATTTCATTATTTCATTATTTCATTATTTCATTATTTCATTATTTCATTATTTCATTATTTCATTATTTCATTATTTCATTATTTCATTATTTCATTATTTCATTATTTCATTATTTCATTATTTCATTATTTCATTATTTCATTATTTCATTATTTCATTATTTCATTATTTCATTATTTCATTATTTCATTATTTCATTATTTCATTATTTCATTATTTCATTATTTCATTATTTCATTATTTCATTATTTCATTATTTCATTATTTCATTATTTCATTATTTCATTATTTCATTATTTCATTATTTCATTATTTCATTATTTCATTATTTCATTATTTCATTATTTCATTATTTCATTATTTCATTATTTCATTATTTCATTATTTCATTATTTCATTATTTCATTATTTCATTATTTCATTATTTCATTATTTCATTATTTCATTATTTCATTATTTCATTATTTCATTATTTCATTATTTCATTATTTCATTATTTCATTATTTCATTATTTCATTATTTCATTATTTCATTATTTCATTATTTCATTATTTCATTATTTCATTATTTCATTATTTCATTATTTCATTATTTCATTATTTCATTATTTCATTATTTCATTATTTCATTATTTCATTATTTCATTATTTCATTATTTCATTATTTCATTATTTCATTATTTCATTATTTCATTATTTCATTATTTCATTATTTCATTATTTCATTATTTCATTATTTCATTATTTCATTATTTCATTATTTCATTATTTCATTATTTCATTATTTCATTATTTCATTATTTCATTATTTCATTATTTCATTATTTCATTATTTCATTATTTCATTATTTCATTATTTCATTATTTCATTATTTCATTATTTCATTATTTCATTATTTCATTATTTCATTATTTCATTATTTCATTATTTCATTATTTCATTATTTCATTATTTCATTATTTCATTATTTCATTATTTCATTATTTCATTATTTCATTATTTCATTATTTCATTATTTCATTATTTCATTATTTCATTATTTCATTATTTCATTATTTCATTATTTCATTATTTCATTATTTCATTATTTCATTATTTCATTATTTCATTATTTCATTATTTCATTATTTCATTATTTCATTATTTCATTATTTCATTATTTCATTATTTCATTATTTCATTATTTCATTATTTCATTATTTCATTATTTCATTATTTCATTATTTCATTATTTCATTATTTCATTATTTCATTATTTCATTATTTCATTATTTCATTATTTCATTATTTCATTATTTCATTATTTCATTATTTCATTATTTCATTATTTCATTATTTCATTATTTCATTATTTCATTATTTCATTATTTCATTATTTCATTATTTCATTATTTCATTATTTCATTATTTCATTATTTCATTATTTCATTATTTCATTATTTCATTATTTCATTATTTCATTATTTCATTATTTCATTATTTCATTATTTCATTATTTCATTATTTCATTATTTCATTATTTCATTATTTCATTATTTCATTATTTCATTATTTCATTATTTCATTATTTCATTATTTCATTATTTCATTATTTCATTATTTCATTATTTCATTATTTCATTATTTCATTATTTCATTATTTCATTATTTCATTATTTCATTATTTCATTATTTCATTATTTCATTATTTCATTATTTCATTATTTCATTATTTCATTATTTCATTATTTCATTATTTCATTATTTCATTATTTCATTATTTCATTATTTCATTATTTCATTATTTCATTATTTCATTATTTCATTATTTCATTATTTCATTATTTCATTATTTCATTATTTCATTATTTCATTATTTCATTATTTCATTATTTCATTATTTCATTATTTCATTATTTCATTATTTCATTATTTCATTATTTCATTATTTCATTATTTCATTATTTCATTATTTCATTATTTCATTATTTCATTATTTCATTATTTCATTATTTCATTATTTCATTATTTCATTATTTCATTATTTCATTATTTCATTATTTCATTATTTCATTATTTCATTATTTCATTATTTCATTATTTCATTATTTCATTATTTCATTATTTCATTATTTCATTATTTCATTATTTCATTATTTCATTATTTCATTATTTCATTATTTCATTATTTCATTATTTCATTATTTCATTATTTCATTATTTCATTATTTCATTATTTCATTATTTCATTATTTCATTATTTCATTATTTCATTATTTCATTATTTCATTATTTCATTATTTCATTATTTCATTATTTCATTATTTCATTATTTCATTATTTCATTATTTCATTATTTCATTATTTCATTATTTCATTATTTCATTATTTCATTATTTCATTATTTCATTATTTCATTATTTCATTATTTCATTATTTCATTATTTCATTATTTCATTATTTCATTATTTCATTATTTCATTATTTCATTATTTCATTATTTCATTATTTCATTATTTCATTATTTCATTATTTCATTATTTCATTATTTCATTATTTCATTATTTCATTATTTCATTATTTCATTATTTCATTATTTCATTATTTCATTATTTCATTATTTCATTATTTCATTATTTCATTATTTCATTATTTCATTATTTCATTATTTCATTATTTCATTATTTCATTATTTCATTATTTCATTATTTCATTATTTCATTATTTCATTATTTCATTATTTCATTATTTCATTATTTCATTATTTCATTATTTCATTATTTCATTATTTCATTATTTCATTATTTCATTATTTCATTATTTCATTATTTCATTATTTCATTATTTCATTATTTCATTATTTCATTATTTCATTATTTCATTATTTCATTATTTCATTATTTCATTATTTCATTATTTCATTATTTCATTATTTCATTATTTCATTATTTCATTATTTCATTATTTCATTATTTCATTATTTCATTATTTCATTATTTCATTATTTCATTATTTCATTATTTCATTATTTCATTATTTCATTATTTCATTATTTCATTATTTCATTATTTCATTATTTCATTATTTCATTATTTCATTATTTCATTATTTCATTATTTCATTATTTCATTATTTCATTATTTCATTATTTCATTATTTCATTATTTCATTATTTCATTATTTCATTATTTCATTATTTCATTATTTCATTATTTCATTATTTCATTATTTCATTATTTCATTATTTCATTATTTCATTATTTCATTATTTCATTATTTCATTATTTCATTATTTCATTATTTCATTATTTCATTATTTCATTATTTCATTATTTCATTATTTCATTATTTCATTATTTCATTATTTCATTATTTCATTATTTCATTATTTCATTATTTCATTATTTCATTATTTCATTATTTTATTATTTCGTTATTTCATTTATGTTTCACATTATTTGCAGATTCCTTCTGTGACAACCCTATACAATTTTCATCGAAATGTTTCTGGGTGAAGTAGTCGGAAGTGTTGAGAAGGGGAGGGAGGATATTCTACAAGTTATTGTACTAGTAGTGGCAGCTATGACATGACAATATGTATACCTTGCGTTGCATGCGTGTTTTTGGGGAAAACGGGTATTTGAGATCTATAGGGAAATTAAAATATTTGTTTAAGGCATCATTCGTGAACACAACAACAACATGGCCAACCAGTACCAGTACATTACCAACGACAACAGCAATATGGCCATGTTTGCTGCTGTTTATAATTTTAACGTTAATTTTTCATTAAAAGCTTATTAAACTGCTGCTGTGCCAGCAAAGCAGGAGTAACAACAACAGCGCCGGGACAAGGCCGGGGACCATCATCATCAACAATGGCGGCAGAAGAAGCATTGACATAATAAACTTTTTCAAAAAATATGTGTATTTATCAAAAGAGTGGAAACATGTTATTTATAACATTTTCATGCCCCCGAAAAACACATACTCCTGTGGGTATTAAATGATTGCACAAAGATAAAAAGCTAGTTCACATACTAAAGAGAGAAAAATCATAGAGTGGAAACGCATAGCATAACGCCTGGAAAATGTCGCAAAAAGTCCTTATGAAGAGCTAAGCCTCAGATACATGACTACTAGAGGCATTCAAATGCTTTGTAGAGCGTTCTTTGCCCGCAGACAATGTTTAAGTAATTCCTCGAAAATCTTACTCACTTTGGTTAAGCCAAGGACAAAATTCTGCATAAGATTCCTTATATTACTTTCCGCTTTCGCATTTGTGAGGAAAATTGTGGCATTTGTAGGAATTCTTAGAACTTATGGTACAGACTAAACTTTAAATGGAGAATTCAAATTTAAACTAGGGATTGGAGCTGGTATTGTGAAGGTAGGAGGAACATAATATATCCTCTTGCCTACCTCAGCGTGTCATCTCATCAATATATTGATTTACAAAATAAGTTATTAAAAAATCGTTTACCGTACAAACCATCAGGTATACAGACAGAAGGGCGGGCATTACATTAATGAATTGCAATGCACTACAACTGATTTCCGCCGAACATTCTTGGGGTCTAAAGAAATTCCTTTGGTGTGTTATGCTTTTCACCTCCACTAAAGTGGGGTTATAATGAGAGATAAATTATCACATAATAATATAAAATTCTATGAAGCATAGTATATCTTTCTCTTACATGACGTAATAAAATATTATTTTGCATAATCAATTGGCTCATGCAATTTCATTCATATTACGATATTCATTTATTTAAAATTCTTGGTTAGATTATATCAAAATTATATTTTTCGTTATATTATTACACCATTATAAAATTATATAAATACATAATTATTTTATTATATCATAAGATTTATACGTCAATTTATCATTACATCACTACATCATACCGTCAATATATTATTGAATCATATCATAGATCATTATATCATTCGTCATTGCATTATTAAATTAAATCATTAAATTAATTTATAAAATTATTTCGGTATGATGTAGTGTATCCCAGATTCGGCTCCGGTCGTATTTTCTTTTCCTTAACATGTTTTTATTTATAAATTGATTGTCTTCCGATTTGACCTTACATTAAAAAGAAAACTCTGATTACTTGCAATATAATTTTAAAATAGAATTATAATATACTAAAAACTAATTTATCATATTTATTTTGTTTATTTCCAGGTAAACACTCATATCTATGTGTATACGAAAATTTCGAATAATGAAAAGGAAAAAGAGGATGCTAGTAGAGGTAAAGGAAACAGAGTTTTCTAAACTATGCTTTCAAATTAGATCTTAAATTAAAAACTGTAAATTTATCATCATTTGATAAGTCACAAATGTTGTATATATTTTCAACGAACAGTTGCGATATGAGAATTTTTTTTATATTTTAGCTTTATTTGTATTTATTTTGAGTAAATTGTGTTCATGTTTCGTTTAAATCTAAATTGTTGATATACATCAAAATTACCTTTTAGGAAGATATTTTGTATACAAATTCTTAATTTGTAATAGAAAATTCAAAATTATTTATTGACTTACCCCAGATCAATGCCTTTTTTCTCTTTCATCCCAAACTTATCTTTATGTTTGCAAATTTATCGCGCAATAAAGGTAGTAACCCACGTTTAATCATTAACAAATTTTCTATTTCCCGACCCGCCCCGGAGAATTAATATGTATTACATAATGAAAAGAGTTAAATAAATTCCCTTCTATTCGGTGATTAAGGCTATAACATTTTACGCAAAGCAATGTAAAAGGGATTGTGATCACAAAAACGTTCATTCACTCAATTTGGAAATCAATTTCATTTAATGCCATCTGATATGAATGTCGGCATTTACCATTTTTGTCACCAAAACAATTTCCGTGCGAGTGTATGTGTGAGCGTTGATGTCGGTGTGTATCATGTCCTATGGTCATAATCACCATCCCAAAACAAAAACCCATCACCAAATTGCACGAATATCCTCGATTTAGGAAACTTTTGTAATCTCAACTTATTAGCATTTAACGGACGGTTAATGTTTGTGATATTCGATCCGAGGATAAAAACAAAATGTGAAACGTGCCTCTTTGACAAATACCTATCCATAGCTGGCCATATGCCCCTTCACCGGTATGTGTGTGTGACAAATAGGTGGGCTATGGCTAGAACTGCTCCTCTGCCTTCGCGGTAATGTGAAACCCTTTTGTTTTCCGGACAGTTGGGCACGAATACCAAAAAAAACCTGAAATTCCAGGTAAATTGTGGGTTGTTGGTTGTCATCAGCAATCAAAATATGTATTTAGTCCCACTCCAACACCGGCAGAAGTTTTCGCTTTATATCTTTTGGATTTTTTTTAGTTTCACTTACCAATTACCAAAGAGTTTTCCATTTTCTCTAGATACCATTAGATTTTGGTTGAGCACGTGACGTGGAATGGTAGTCTTCATGTATATGTGTACTTTTGATTTGTTTATTCATTAAATATATGACGAGAGCCCGCGGTGGATCCTTGCTTTGCTTTTGGAATATTTTCACTTATTGCGAAAACTAACCAACCTTATGGCAATCACAAAATGATTGATGAGTTTTGTTTGCGGAATTTTTATTTTGCCATCGTTTGCATATTCCCAGCTCTGTGTGCAGTTGATGAAATGGAAATGCCAACAAGAGGAAGTTGGAGGACATAAGAGAAGAGCAACGCGAGTTTTGTTTTACAAGAATTCTTTTTTTGTCGTAGTCGTCGTCCTTCCTATGGCTGACATTAACCTATCGAATAGACTGGTATTTGGAAAGCATACAAAGGGATTTTGTATGTCTATATTTGTGTGTGTGTGCGGGTGCCTGGCTATGGAGTCAAATTGGCAAAAGGGTTATTGCAGGCCATTTGGACGCACACCATGCCCAACCAGTTAACCGCAAACGAGCCAATGCCATCAACTCTACAAGAACAGCAAAAACGACTAACTTTATCAATAAAGAAAGGCAACAATAATGCACTATGGATTGATTTTATATTTAAGTTTAATAATAGAATAACAACTTTGTAGAAACATTTTCATATTTCCTATCAAAAAGATGAGTATCTTATGATAAACATCCACAAAATAAAAATTGAGTTAAGATAGATAATCAAATATTGCAGTAACGAAAAAAAAACAGCAATGAAGCAAAGAAATAATGAAACAATGAAATAATGAAATAATGAAATAATGAAATAATGAAATAATGAAATAATGAAATAATGAAATAATGAAATAATGAAATAATGAAATAATGAAATAATGAAATAATGAAATAATGAAATAATGAAATAATGAAATAATGAAATAATGAAATAATGAAATAATGAAATATTGAAACAATGAAATAATGAAATAATGAAATAATGAAATAATGAAATATTGAAATAATGAAATAATGAAATAATGAAATAATGAAATAATGAAATAATGAAATAATGAAATAATGAAATAATGAAATAATGAAATAATGAAATAATGAAATAATGAAATAATGAAATAATGAAATAATGAAATAACGAAATAATGAAATAATGAAATAATGAAATAATGAAATAATGAAATAATGAAATAATGAAATAATGAAATAATGAAATAATGAAATAATGAAATAATGAAATAATGAAATAATGAAATAATAAAGTAATAAAATTATGAAATAATGACATGATGAAGTAATGAAATAATAAAATAATGATTAGAAAATTAAGAATAGTTGAATCAATTTTGTATTTTTTTATTTCAAGTTTAAAAATGGCTGAGGTGGGAATTTTTCAAATTAGCAATTCATCTCATAGTGATATTTGCATATTTTTTTCGCCCCGCCCCAATGTGCATCACTAACCACATTGCCCTGTACTAGTGATGTTGGCAGTGCAAGGACCTAGTGAAAACATAAATAGACTTACAATCCATATATCATATCCATGGCAAAGGAATAGAACTATAAAGCCACACTTAACCAAGGCAACCACACACACACATTGTGACGTCCCCCACCAATCTACAACACCACACATAGACACTTCGCACACTTACATAGGCCGCTAGTAGACACTCAACAATTTTTCGTGGAACTGTTAGAGGAGTATGACCCTATGACTATAACATAGTCTCTTGTCCATTGTGGCATTCTCCCCTCGAAGTTTTGCACAAAGTAACAAAGCAAAAAAGAAACTGAATGACAATAAACAGCCTCAAAGTAATTTTTCACACTGTGCGGAGAAAAGAGTGTATATGTATGTATATTTTTCATGCAGCTGTAGTCCTCCACTCTGCTATAGAGAAACAACATAGGCAATGTGAATATATCAGAAGAACAACTAGTGATATAGCAAACCGCACACACATACTTCTGTAGAAACTTTTTACAGATGCTGATTTAGTTGGTTTTTGTCTTTGTTGTGGCAGTGGCCTAACAAGAAATGACACAATGCAACATATATTTTGTACCAAAATTTTATAAAGTGTTGAAATATTTACTTATATTATTTAAATTTTCAAAGTTGATTTCTACATAATTTCTACTAATTTTTATAAATTTTTTTTTAAATTTTCCCATGGACTTTGTCAAGAAATTGATCCCAGATAGATTTTGTTGGATTGTGCAATGTAGAGCGAACCGCTGATGATCTTTGTCTCAACTGAAGTTTTCTTCTCCATCAATGCCACTATGATTTCTGTAGTGGAAAATAGAACTCCGCGGAAGAGAGTCAAGATATACGAGTATGAACTGTTTTCATACTCAAGTGTGATATAACAACAAAAAACTGCCTTTGTAACTGAGTTTATAGTTACAGACATATACACACATACACGTATAGTACATGTAACACTATTCTAATATCTTCGGGGTTAACAAACAGCAAAAAATAAAAATTAAATAAGTATCTGTGAATATGTGTGTGTAAGTGACATATATGATATAACTCTTTGAGTCTAAAGCTGTTTGTCTTTGTTTTGACTCTATATAGTGTTTATGAGAATGTGTGTGTGTGTATGAGGGTGCATGAGAGTGAGTGAATTTAGGTTTTCATTGTGACATTTTGAGCTCACCTCTTGTCACTGATGTTTTTTACTCTTGTTATTGTTGTTATTAAGATGCTGTCGTTATTTTTCTTAGCATTGTTATTATTGCTGTTTTCTATTTTTATATATACTCCGGTCTTTTCTAAGTATAACACACTTTGTTATAAATAACTTTAGGCTAAAACAACAAAACAAAAACAATATTGTGTTTTCTCTTCACTTCACTACACTTCGTTTTTTGTATTTTTCTGCGTTTATACTGCAGAAAGCAAAGGAGGTAAATTTAAAGTAAAGTCTAGCAGATGAAAAGGGAGAAGGCCAATTTGCCATGAGCTATATATGTTGTTCCAAACAAATGACGGAGTGGATCACTTTATGGGCGAGGAAAGGGGAGGCATCTTTTAAAGTTCACAATAATTTTATTCTCTAAAATGTATTTGTCTTTAAAAATTCAACAAATAAAATAACATGTAAACAAGAAATAACATTTCAGTCCAGTGAACTGACTAAGGTGTATCCCCACTTTGGTGAAAACATGCTAATCTGTTTATAGTCATATCTAAATTTTTTCTAAATTACAGAAAGTGAAAACAGTTTGTGTGGCAGCTAGCAGAAGGCGCTTGACAAATGAGAATATTTTGCGCTGAACAGTAGATACTTCAAATATATTACACAGCCCCGAATTGTAAGTGATTATGTGCATAGGTATTAAATTTAAGATCTATTTCATTTTGGTATGATGGACCATTTTGTGTGTGAGGTCCCAAAAGATCCGTTGCAGTAACACCCAATTTTCAGTAGATTTAAATTTTTTTTATCTCTTAATACTAATGTTATAATCTGTTAACTTTTTGTACAAAATGGTTTCTTCGTGTGGGAGGCACCAAACTTCGCCCATTTTTCTCAGGGTGATAGTGTCAGATAAACTTTTTATATATGTTGAATTGCAGAGCATTCGGATGGGTAGTACAGGAGTTTTTAGAGAATCAATATTTCACTTTTCACTTTAAAGTAAACCGATATATTTACGATTCGGGACCTGAAGGTGAATATGGAGCAAGCCACTTGTGATATAAAGCCAGAAAACGCCACCAAGGTCTTGACAGGTTGAGCTATTGCGAATCCAGCCGAGTCTACCATATGAATGAAATTGTGATCCATAAATAAAAAAACTTCGTTTTGGACCACCCTTTAGTCATATTGAACTATATAAGCACCTACAAACATATGCAGAGGTCGTCTGTCCACATTGCCTTTAATTCCCCCCTATTTGTGGTTTCACTCAGTCCAACATCTACTCGCGAAATATCACATACACAAACGTACATCATACATGAACAACACTCCTTTCTGCATAAATAATTTGCCGATGTCAGTTTTTTTCTTTGCGTTTTTTTAACAAATTGCTTTTTTATATGTGTGTACATATGTATATAAATGCCGTTGTGTATAAGTATGTGTTTACGTCCGAATGTTATACAAGCACATGTGTATATGCATGTTGTACGATTGTTTGTGATCCTGCGAGACGAACGAGACGAGTGTGGTTGTATGAGTGTGTCTGTATGTATGTGCTGACAGCTCCGTTTAACAAGCTTTAATTAAACGAATCAGTGGCAAATGCCAGCTGATTGTATGCCAAGCCTTTAATCTACATATTCGAATAAATGCCAGCAAAAAAACACACACACACAAGAGAATGTGGAATAATGCCCGGAAAAGGAAAGAAAGAATTTCAGATTTCTTTTAGTTTTTCCTGAAATTAAGCAAACTTTAAATGAAAACATTTTGCTTGCACACACACACACACTCGCCTACCAACATGAAATGAAGAATGTGGTCAGCCGTTGATCGAGGGCAATGTGATGAGTAGAGTAAAAGAAAAGGAAGTTATAGCAATGGCAAATAAAGGCATTTAACTTTGTTTCACCCCTACGGGATATGAAGTGGCGATGTTGTTGGTAACCCAATGCAGTTGGGTAATCTATTCCTTGTTAGAGGACCACTTGCGTAATGTACTCCTTAGAAAGAGCCAGTTTGGTTATCTACCCCTTAGTTGACGGTCTGTTGGATTACCTACACTTTAGTTGAAGGCCAGTTAGGTTATCTACTCCTTAGCAGACAACCAGTTGGGTTATCTACTCCATAGTGGACGACCAGCTAGGTTATCCATTTCTTAGATGATAACGAGTTGGTCTATGTAATCCATATTAGAGGACCAGATGAGTTATTTACTCTTACCCAGTCAGCATTTTTATGTTATTACATTAAAAAAATAAAGAAATTAAATAAAAAATATTTTGTTTATTGTTTGGACTGACACTATTGTTTTATTTAAATTAACTCAAGTTCTAAAAATGTAATTCACTAATCGTAGAACATCTCACCACGATTCGACTGATAAAAATAAACCTAAATTCACAATGACCAACTATTGGATTCTTGCTTTAATAAGAAAGCAAATTGTCCCGTTATAAACAAAAGCACCACCATGACGAGAACTTTCAACCATCCATGTGCGCGAATTATCATTGCAAAATAACGATCAAAACAGTCACATTTCAAACACCTGCATGATATCTTTGTGATTGATGTATATTTTGTTATTGTATTTTCAATAGTGCAGTTTTGAAGCATAAGGTCGACTCATTTTCTAATCCTTTTTCACGCGTGCAAGTGATTAATCACTTTATGGTCATCAAAAGTACTCGAATAGGACACAGTTAGATGCTTTTTGACAAAACGATCTTCCAATTGCTGGGTGGGTAGTAGGATTATCTACTCACTATTTGATCACCTCTTGGGTTATTTAAATTTAGTATGCCTATATTTAAGTTATCTACTCCTTAGCGGACGACCAGTTGGGCCACATATTCCTTAGTTAAGGGACAGTTGGATTATCTACTCCTTAGAAGAGTACAAGTTGGGTTATATATTATTAGTAGAGGAGCAATTGGGTTATCTATTCCTCAGTAGAAGACCAGTTCGGTTATCTATTCCTTATGAAAGAAGCATATGAGTTATTTACTCCATTTGGGCCACCTCGTTAACTAGGGAATAGTCAACTAAGGAATAGTTGACGGACAGTTGGGTTATCAACTCCTTGGTAGAGGAACAATTGGATTATCTACTCCTAGTAGAGGACCAGTTGGGTTATCTATTTCTTATTAAAAAACCATATGAGTTATTTACTCCTCAGTATGCGACCAGTTGGTATTATCTACTCCTTATTTGACGACCAGTTGGCTTTATTACTTCCTATTTGACGACGTTTGGCGTTTCTACACCTTAGTTGAGGATCAGTTGGGTTATCTACTCCTTATTTGACGACAAGTTGGTTTTTCTACTTCTTAGTTGAAGTCTAGTTGGATTATACGAGTATATCCCTTAGTTGACGAGCAGTTGGGCTATCTACTCTTTAGGTGACTATCAGTTGGGTTAACTAATCCTCAGTTGACGACAAGTTGGGTTATCAACCCATTAGTTGACGATCAGTTGGGTTATCTACCCATTGTTGACGAGCAGTTGGGTTATCTACTCCTTAGTTGACGATCAGTTGGGTTATCTATTCTTTATTTGAAGACAAGTTTTGTTTTCTACTCCTTAGTTGACGACCAGATGGGTTTTCTACTCCTCAGTTGAGGTTCAGTTGGATCTATCTACCCCTTAGTTGACGAGCAGTTGGGTTATCTACTCCTTGGTTTACAACCAGGTGGGTTTCCGACCCCTTAGTTCACGACCAGTTTGGTTATCCACCAATAAGTTGACGATCAGTTGGGTTATCTACTCATTAGTTGACGAGCAGTTGGGTTATCTATTCCTTAGTTGACGACCAGTTGGGTTATCTACTTAGCAGACGACCTGATATGTTATCTACTCTTTAGTTCACAACCAATTGAGCTATCCATTCCTTAGATAATGACGGGTTGAGCTGTGTATTTCTTATTTGACGACCAGCTAGGTTATCTACTCATTAGTAGAGGACCAGTTGTTTACATGGCTTCCAGAGCGCAGTCTCTTATCTTTTCCAATACATCACAAAAACATCTCATTCGAAAAGAAGAGTTGATCGCAAAAGCTGAATAATTCGAATGTGAAAACATTCAATAAATCTAATAAAATTAAAATTAAATCGATCATTAACAATAAACTTCAAAAGACAAGTTGGGCTATCTACACATTAGTTGACGAGCAGTTGGGTTATCGACTCCTTAATTTACGACCTGGTGGGTTTCCCACCCCTTAGTTGATGGCCAGTTGGGTTATCCATCCATTAGTTGACAAGCAGTTGGGTTATCTACTCCTTAATTTACGACCTGGTGGGTTTCCCACCCCTTTGTTGACGGCCAGTTGGGTTATTCATCCATTAGTTGACAAGCTAAGTTGGGTTATCTACTCATTAGTTGGCGATCAGTTAGGTTATCTATTCCTTATTTGAAGACAAATTGGGTTTTGTACTCCTCAGTTGAGGACCAGTTGGGTTTTCTACTTCTTAGTTGAAGACCAGTTGGGTTATCTCCCCCTTATTTAACGAGCATTTGTGTTATCTACTCCTTAGTTGACGACCAGTTGGATTATCTACTCCTTAGGTGAATAACAGTTGGCTTATCTACTACTAAGCAAATGACCAGTTGCGTTATCTATTCCTTAGTTGACGACCAGTTGAGCTTTCCATTCCTTAGATAATGACGAGTTGGGCTATGTATTTCTTATTTGACGACCAGCTGGGTTATCTAGTCCTTAGTTGAGGACCAGACGAGCTGTCTACTCCTTAGCGGATGACTAGTTGGGTTATCTAATCTGTATTAGAGGGCCAGTTGGGTTATCTAATCTTTAGTTGATGACCATTTGGATTGTTTACTCCTTAGTTGGCGACCAGTTAGTTATCTACTCCTTAGTTGACTGTCGGTTGGGTTATTTACTCCTCAGCAAACGATCAGTTGGGATATCTACTCTATAATAAATGACCAGCTGGGCTATCTTCTTCTACGCAGAAGATCAGTTGCGTCATCGACTCTTTAGTAGAGAACCATTTAGGTTATTTATTCCTTTGCAGAGCACCAGTTGGGCCCAGTTTTCAAAGTTTTACCATCAAACTGTAAACATATAATTGTTGGAAATATATCTTATGATGTTGCTGATATTATAGGACTTGGTACGGTAGGTATTCATTTAGACATACACTCCGATATGTCAAAAAGGTAACAATTGACCACCTTTAATGACAAAGCCATGTTAAAGTTACCGAGTTGTGTCATATAAAAGGACATTTTTGAACAAATACCAGTTATTAGTGGACTAATCACACATTTGGACTGGTGCAATTTCGCTTAGGGATAATTTGATTACGCTATGCAACAATATTTTTGTCGAAGGGCTGTGCATAACATTTGCTGGTGTAATATTGTGTCCTAAACACGAAAAAAAAGATTAAATTTGTTTATGGTAAATTTTTTTAAAAAAAATTTCTTTAAAATTCCCATTTTCTTGGAAGGTGCCTTTGGTATTTGGACCATAAAGCCGGGATACACTCTATATTGAAGAAAATTATAAGGGCTTCAAATGTTACTAATTCGAGCCCTTATAATGTCCTTTAATTTAAGTGTTATCCTGGCTCTATCGAGCTTTTACTTAAAAAACTATGGTCCAAATACTAAAGGTAACCTCCATGAAAATTTAAATTTTAGAAAATAAATTAAAAAAAACTTTACAATTAAAACAATTTTTGGTTTCGGTTTCATAAAATAGTATGCCTCAATCTATACAAAAACAGCTGTAGGTCTCGGAGACAAACAAAAATTTGTTGTTGCATAGTGTTATTATACTCTCGTTTTTCAGGGAGAAGAGTATATAAATATGCTTTGCAACAAAAAGTCGAAGGAATTGCCCAAGTTATAAGAATTTCGGTTAAGGATATCTTACGCCATTCTAAAAAACTCTTGAAACTCAGTCCACTACAATGATTCTGCAGTGCCAACAGATTGGGGAAAACCGGTCGAATTTGTCAGAAACTGTCACTGTTGGGATTCGATAGTGGACTCCCAAATACGGTAATCACGTATTCTACCCATCGTGTCATTGTATGTAATAAGAGACGGTGGGATTTTTCAAATGAACAGCTCAACAAGGGTATGTATATGAATTTTTGCAAAACATTCATGCAGATCTTCCGCTCCAAGCTAAATGTTTCTCTGGCTTACCCCATTGCACCAAAATCATCCAGAATTTCAGCAAAGCTATGTTTATTGTAGCCCTAGTAGAGCCGTTACTGGGTTCAATATTTCGTAGTATTAAAATTTGATGCTTGAATAATTGCATTATTTTTTTTACTACATTATTTCATAATTTTCGATTTGATGGTTTAATTTTTTGTTCGATATTTTTTTTAGTTTGAATCTGCTAAAGTAGGAGAAAGAAATTGTCTCTTTCGTTTCCCTCATTTGCCTACTCCCCCGTTAACCAACTCATTCAGTAGAGGAAATAGTTTAAATGAATTGTCCTACATTTTTGGTGAATTAATGAAAAACTGAAAGGAGTACCAACCATCCGAATTGAATGGGCGTAAATTGTGCTAATTGTATTCCTTTTCTCTGTGTGTGTCCGTTCATCCGGCTGTACTGACTCGATGTCACCAACACAAACGAAACAAATGTTACAATTCTTTGACACTCACTTTCTGTGTATGTGTGTGTGTTTCTGTGTGAGTGAGCGTACGTGCATATGTCTGCGTTCTTTTCTTTGATAATCAAGTTGATTTTCAATTATACACGTTTGTCCCCGGTTATAAAAGAGCAAAACGAGTAAGTATTGACAGTCTTTAATCGAACAACGATAATTTATGCACTCCCATTCAAAGCCGTTGTCCACTGACTTCAACCTGGCAAGGATATGCCTTTTCCCATGAACTTCCTTCCTTTCTCCACGAGCGACGGCTTTAATTTGTGAGTTCTTTGTTCTTAAAATTCGCTGCTGTCTTGCTCTCTTTCTCTCCCTCTCTATGTTGTGTGAGTTTCTTTAGTGCTATGGAGTGTTAAGCTATAAAATCGTTTTCGTTGAGGTTATAAAACAATCAACGAGCGAAAGTATGCTGAGTGGGGGGTAGAGAGATATTGAGAGAAGAGCTGTTGCCATTTTATAATGCCACAAATTAATTTCGGTTATGGCTGCCGCGTGGGTGCTTTAGTGTGAAGGTGACTGCGATGCCGCCGCCATACAATACAGCTGCAGAGTCGTTTAATGAAGGCTCATGTACGCCCACACATCCTCCTACATCGGCAATACTCGGCAATCTTACCACGAGTGTGTGTCTCCCACTCACTTTTTCTCCTCCAAGAGGAGAGATGATGCAGCAGATATTGTTACTCAGTTTACCTATATATTTACACACACATACTCATATATAAAAAAAACACATTAAATTTATTATATGCTTTTTCTGTTTTTTTCTCTTGATATTTTTTTCTCGCTAGAGAAACAGATACGCACATAAATACACTCTTTCGTTCACACAGACCGAAATTACAGACCATATAAAAATTAATGTTTTAGCCTTAAGTAATTTATGAATTTTACGTTTTAATGCGTTTATGGGCGTATGTGTTCGCTGTGTGCTTGTGAGACAGACATGTGATCAGGAGCGGAATGCAGGTAAAACTTCATTTTAGTCATTAATAATTGAGTCAGAGAAGAGAAATGTGGTACACATATATTGCATAGCTGCAGCTCTCTAGTCCCATATAAAAAATTCTACCGATTGGACTTCGCAACGCCATAGAAACCACAAATTTCAAAAGTTTCCACAAATTTATGAAGTACAATCGATAAAATTAAGTTCTACATAAAACGTCATTCAAATGGCCTCCACGAATAGTTCTGCAGGAACTATTTCGACCACTTTTTCCACTAAATCAAGTCAAGTTAGAATAAACCTTGACAATGACAAATAAGCCCACAAGAAATAGTCTAATGGTGTTAAATCACAACTTCTTGTCATCAATATCACAATTTCTTGAAATAATCGAATCTCCATTTGCTCTGTAGCACGTAGCCACAATCGGTCAAAGGCAAAAAGATAGCACTTAACGAGAGCTAAAACATTGCTCATGGGTGTCAAGGTCGTAGGACGACTGGAAAGTTTTTTTTTTTTAGATAAAAAAATGAAGTTAGCATCATTTTCAAATGTGAACGGAAAGTTTATTTTTACTCTAGCTCCTTAACGGTACGTTGGATCGGGAATCGGTCAGTGGCAAAAAGATAGCTCGTAACGATAGATAAATATTGCTCATGGGTGTCGAGGTCGTAGGCCGACTGGAAAGTGTCTTTTTTTGGATTTAAAAAAATTGACTTAGCGCACGAAACGTTGCAATTGGAGAATGATTATTTTGATAAAAAGAACTGAATAATTTGTAAACGTTGCTCTTGGGTATATCTCTCCATGATTAAATTGTAAACACTACTGAATACAATGAAAAACAAATGACAGATCATGACATTTGTATTACAAATGGCCGAAAGATCACTTCAAAATCATATCATCCCTAGTGGAAACCCTGTTATATTGTATAGCTGCAGCTCTTTAGTCCCATATAAAAAAACCATACCGTTTTTACTTCTTAACGCCATAGAAACCACAAATTTCTAAAGATTCAAATTTTATAATTTGAGTATTATTTTACCTGGAAACATTTACACCAATAAAGGTCGTCATAGGTTCATATTTTCATAGATAGTATGACCCTTTATATAAGTATCAGTTGAATTTCTTTTTATCCTATTTTAATAGACATTTTAATGTATTCTTTTTTTAAATTTATTTTTTTAAAGCCCTCACTAAAGGCCTTTAACGTATAAAGCCTTAGCCTCCTTACCCCATACAACCATCCCAGTGGATTTCTGTTGCATATGTGTGTATGTCCTGCGTGAGCGTTTGTATGCTATTTTATATGAGTTTTTTTTTTGTTGTTTTGCATAATTTATAAGTCAGCAGTCATCGTCAACATCGCGCCGCACCGCATGAACAGCCTCCAAATGCCGTCATCATCAAAATCATGGCCATCATCATCAGCATTAGATTCAGTCTTAATACATTAAAAATCAAAATATATGAGCTGAAGAATAAAACTGACTTTCATCATTAAATTCTATGCGAGAAGTCCCCCTCTTCCCACTTCTCACGCACAAAACCCCCATAAAAGCCTTTGGGGGACCATAGTAAAAGGGAAAAACAAACATAAACTCAAATCAAAGGAATTATGTTTGGTTGGGGGGTACCAAACATCTGCATTCTTAACAAAAAGCAAAGTGCCCTCTGATCCTGAAGTTGTTGTTGTTGTTGCTCTTGTTTTATGAGGAAAATATTTACACCATATTTATTTATTTACACATTGTTGTGTAGTAAGTATTTATTAGCCAAAAGGCATAAAAGCATAAAAGAAACGTTTTTAGAATATTAAGACATAAATATCAAACAACAACAACAAGAAAAAAAGCCAGGAATGGACAGCAAACGAAGGCGAGTGGCAAATGAATGAATGCTATTTTTATAGGTTTATTATGAAAATAAAAATCGAGGGAAAATAAAGAAAAGTCAGATCCCTCATATGCTCTAACACATACATTCATATGTATGCATAAAGGTTCACGCATTGATACTGATATGACCACGTATCCTTTCGGGAGTGTCCATGCATTATGGCAGTATATGTTTCCTTCCAGAAAACAGTTCTGGGGGTTGTGGCATTTGTGATTTGGTGATAAAGCACATTTTTGTTTTTCTTATTTCTGCTACTCCTACGGTATTGTTGGTTCGTTTGTGAAGGAGTATAAGAAAAAAGGTGTTTTTGATTAAGTGATGTCTTGATTTGAATCCAAGAAAATATGTATTTTTCTTAATATTTTTCATATTTGATTTTTCTCCGAGATTTTATCACGTTCATATTTTCTGTGTGAGAAACCTTTTCGAACATTTTGATACTCCTTTATTATTATTCGGTATTTTCGTGTTTTTCTTTTGTTTGGTCTTTACAAGACATTTATTATCTTTGAGCTGGATAATCTGTAAGCAAAGCGGTCTTATCGGCTGACCTTCTCAAGAATATGGTATGATGAAGGTCCTGGGCTTCCGTGTTACTCATTTGCACGGGAAGATATTAATAAAAGAAGAAACGCGTACACGATGGAAATGGCAATTTTTGATATGTTTAAATTGAAAGAAAATATCTTTGGAACCCAAATTTCAAAATATTAGATATTTGTGAACAAATAAATTTTATTTGAAAATCAAGAAAATTAGTTTTGAACGCATATCTTAATATATTAGAACAAATATATATATTTGCGAACTGACTTTCACAAATAAAATATGTATTAACACAGAAACAAACTTATTGTTTAGGAAGATTTCTAAATATATTTTATTTAAAAATTATTTTTAAAACTTTGCTGACTTTTCGAATTTTAGTTTAAATTTTTCCTAGATTATGTGTTATACTTTATAATTAAAAATGTTATAAACAGAATTAGCTTTTGTTTCATAGCACTAATTATACCCTACACCACACTGTGGTACAGGGTATTATGACTTTGTGCATTTGATTGAGAGATAGACACATTGTTTATTATACCGATCGACTTGTAATCACTTTCTGAGTCGATTTAGCTATGTCCGTCTGTCTGTCTGTAGATGTATTCTTGTAATCAAAGTACAGGTCGCAATTATGGTCCGATCTCAACGAAGCTTTGCACATATCTTTATTTAGGCCCAAGGACGATCCCTATTTGGTTAAAATCGGTTAAGATTTACATATAGCTCCCATATATATGTACCTCCGATTTGCCATATATGCACTGTATAAACAAAATTTTTGAACCGATTTGTACAAAAATTGACAGAGAGTAGTCTCGTGATTCACTTAGAGACAATATAAAATTTGGGGGAAATCGGTTCAGATTTAGACATAGCCCCCATATATACAGGGTTGCCCATATTCGACGGACCCATGTTTTTTTAAAAAAATCAAAGAAAAAAATAAAAATTTGGCGGTTGGCAATCTTAATCATTTAATTTGTTCCAAGTAGATTTGTTTACATCAATTTTTGAATATGATATCTCTCAAATGGCCGCCTCTGGCGTTGATGGCGTATTGTGCCCTTTCTGCAGCATTTTCCATCGTTTTCGCCAACATTTCGGCCGGAATAGCGGCTATTTCTTCACGAATGTTGTCCTTGAGCTCTTCTACGGCCCTTGGCTTGTTAACGTAAACCTTTGACTTCAAATATCCCCACAAGAAGAAGTCAGGCGGCGTCAAATCGGGCGAACGCGGTGGCCAGTCCAAATCACCACTTTTCGACATCAAACGGCCCGGAAACAAATTCTTCAGAAAATCGATTGTTATGCGACTTGTGTGCGGTGGAGCGCCGTCTTGTTGAAACCAGAACTGCCTCATACGCTTTCGACGAATAATTGGCATCACAAAATTGGTCATCATGTCGCGATAACGCTCCTGGTTGATGGTAACAGCATGGCCATTTTCGTTTTGGAAGAAAAACGGCCCAATGACCGTTTTCGCACTAACGCCGCACCAAACTGTGACTTTTTCGTCATGAAGAGGCAATTCTTGAATCTCCTGAGGATTTTCAGTGGCGTAAATACGGCAATTTTGCGCTTAATGGTGTTCTTAGAAGGCGCACTTCTCACATTTTTTAATATTTTAAAAGCACGTTGAGTTTTCACAATTGACTTCTTCTGTTGAATGTAAATTTCAACTATTTCAGAGCGCTCGCGTGGCGTGTATTGTTCCATGGTAAAAATCTGCTTGGACTGACGCTTCAAACGCGGTATGTCATTAAGCGATCTGACATCTCTGTCAAAAGTTATGGCGTTGCCAGATGGGTCCGTCGAATATGGGCAACCCTGTATGTTACAACCGATTTAATATGTAAGCGATGTAGAAACTGTATTTTATATCCGATCAGAGCGAAATTCGGCAGAAAGAGGTTTCTTATTACATGAAGGAATACTGCCAAATTCGGAGAAAATCGGTTCAGATTAAGATATGGCCCCCATATATATGTTACCCCCGATTTGAAATTCAAGCGCTGTAGAAACTGTATTTTATATCCGATCAGAGCGAAATTCGGCAGAAAGAGGTTTCTTACTACATAAAGGAATGCTGCCAAATTCGGAGAAAATCGGTTCAGATTTAGATATAGCCCCCATATATATGTTACCCCCGATTTGATATCTAGGCGCTGTAGGGACTGTTTTTTATATTCGACCAGTACGAAATTCGACAGAAAGAGGTTTCTATTTTACATGAATGAGTATTCAGGGAAAATCGATTCACATTAATATATAACCTCCATATATATGTTCCTCCTGATTTGGTTACAAAGCGCTATAGAAGTTGTACTTTACTTCCGATCGTTACCAAATTCTCCAGAAAGATGTTTCTCAATTTAGGAACGAATGTTGCTTAATTTAGCGATTATCGGTTCAGAATTAGATATATCCACATACATATGTTCTTACTCAATTACCAATTATTCCAAATTATTATCGCAATGACCCTTATCGCATTGTTAGGGAGGTGTAGGGTATTATATGTATAGTCGGCCCCGCCCGACTTTCTGCCTTTCCTTACTGGTTTTAAATTTATAAACATTTCAATTCCTCACTTTTTGTCACTCCATTAATGCAATTCTATACCCCAAATTATGCGATTTAAATTTAAATCGAATTTTACATACATATAAAATTTCTAAAAAATTACTCTGAAAAAAGCCTTTAAATTAAGCCATTGATATACAGGGTTATCCAATAAGAGTGATATGATTTCTTTGAAAAAAAAAACGCACTTATTGTTAAGGAAATTCAAAAGTTTTTTATTAAATGTGAAGTACAATCGATACAATTAAGTTCTAAATAAAACATCATTCAAATGGCATCCACGACTTCTTCTGCAGGAACGAATTCGATAAACCCAATTGTCGAGCACTTTTTCCACTAAATCAAGTCGTTCGTCATGAATGGCTTGTTCAGTATTAACTTGTAAAGCTTCAACAGGGTCTGGTTTATTTCGAAAGACCAATGACTTCAAATAACCCTACAAGAAATAGTCTAATGGTGTTAAATCACAACTTCTTGGAGGCCATTCAATATCACAATTTCTTGAAATAATAGAATCTCCAAACTTTTCTCGCAACAATTCAATAGTTTCATTTGGTGTGTGGCACGTCGCCACAATCGGTCAATGGCAAAAATATAGCTCTTAAAGAGAGATAAAATATTGCTCATGGGTGTCAAGGTCGTAGGTCGGCCGGAAAATATTTTCTTTTAGATTTAAAAAAAAAAATTGACTTACCATCATTTTTAAATGTAACGGCTCTAGCTCCTTAACGGTTCGTCGGATCGGGAATCGGTCAATGGCAAAAAGATAGCTCTTAACAAGAGCTAAAATATTAAAATATTTTTGGAAAAAAAATCAAATTTGTTCTAATTATTTTAACGACAGTTACTAAACATTCGATTCCACATGAAAGTGTTGTTATCGACATTTGTACCTAACATTTTTTTTTTTAATTTTTTCTTGTTTAGGAAACTTTTTAAAAATTTTAAATTCGCAAAAAAATTCACTAAATATATTTATTCCCTCACCTTAGAGAGGAGGGTATATATTATTTGCTACGAGCCAAAGTGTAACACATCGAAGGAGTGACCTAAGACCATACATATGTTCGGGGGATATCCGTTTTGGGTCATTTTAAGTCCGTCCGTCCTTCTGTCTGTCTGTCTGCTGGCTGGTGCGCACGATAACTCTCGAAAGGAGTAACCGATTGACTCCAAATTTGGTATGTGGTAATATTTTCTTCTATCTTAGGCTAAGTTCGAAGATGGGCCATATTGGTCCACTCCTTCTAGTACCTCCCCCACAAACGGTTAACGTTTAGTGAAATATTGATTATTTAATAACTTCTATACTACTTATTTGAATCCTCTGAAATTCTACGCATAGTATTTGTTTATTAGTCACTATGACCTCGAGAAAAATGGGCGAAGATGAAACGCCCCTTTTGGTACCTCCCACACAAATGGACAATTTTGAACCAAAAGTTAATAGCTTATAACTTTATTACCAGTGCATACAAAGACCTGAAATTTTGTATATTCATGTGAAAATGCTCCTGTTTCCGTTAGATTATTATATTGACCTATGATTTGTTTTATTTCCTTTGGAAGTGTGATTGAGTTTGCACCAAAATTAATTTTTTTGCTTTAAAATATTACCCTCCACAAATAAATAACTCCACTGAGTGATATATCTCCCGCGGATTTTTTGATTGATATATTCAAAATTTTTTTTTGAGGAGATTACAACATATGCTGCCGTATGGTCAGACACATATTTTTTTTTGACAAACTACGTTTTGTTAAAGATTTGAAGCCTTAAATCAAGTTTCTATTTTCCTGCCAATCATTCCCCCGAAAAAATACACATAATAAATTATCATAATCTCTACCCAACCTGTCTGCGGTTTATGTCTCCCGAACAGACTGTGACATATTCATCCACAGCGTCAACAACAACACACAAAGGAAAAAAAAAACAATTTAAAAAATTTGAACAAATTTCAAGCCAAAAAGTGTAGCCAAGCGCTGCGCAAAAAATATGCACATAAATTTCCCTTCAACATTGGCAAAGCCAACAACAACAATGGCACAATATACATACATATAAGCTTTAAAAATATGCAACATTTAAAATAAAGAGGTGTTAAAATATAAAACCATCAAAAAATGTCAAAACGAAAAAAATAAATAAACAAATGGAAATATGCAAAAAATCGCTGAAATGCTATCAAGGCGACGAACAGTGTCAAAAAAGAAGAATAAAAAATTACAATTTCATTTTGTCGCAGCCAGTTTACAAAAAATGTGTGGCTACGGGTTTGCATGAGAGGGAGTGCATGTTTTGGGTAAAATGTCCCAACATATAGGTGCAGCAATATTCTAATCCAATAAAATTTTTCCAAAAATCCTACTATTTTTTAAATCCCCAAATAAAGATCACTACGAAACCTATGACATTCCGAGCCAAAGCCTTAAAATAGAATCAAAAAGCAAAAGCTACAAAAAACCAAATGACAAAAATAAAATTCTACGCCGAATTTAGGAATTTGATGTCATAACAATAATCGAGAGAGAACAGAAAAAAAAAACAAAATATTTGAAATTTAATATACCAACAGTTACTCGAGATAAAACAAGAACAAAAAAACAAAGCAAAGCGACCAAATCAAAAAGTCACAATTTTGCAATAAAGGACAAATGATGTTTCCCGTAAAGTGAGCAGAGATGGTGGATGTGTGACTGAGTGCTAGAGTTTGTTCCCACTTGACCATTACTTTCGGAATTGATATATGTATATATGTACATACTATGTATATTGTCATCAGAAACGAAAAAGGGCGTAACAACAAGAACAATTGAAATTCAGTTTTTGATGGATTTCGGTACACTGCATCAAAATACACATCCTGACAAATTTTTAGCGGCGTAATATTAAAAATGGCGAATTTATTAAAGAAATTCAAAAGGGCCTAACAACAAATTATTATTTTTTTCATAGTTAAAAAAATCCAATTTCACGCAATTTTCACAAAAAAGTTATAAATTATATTTGTGTGATTGTATGAATGCATCATTATGTTTAGATATTATTCTGAAAACCCCGTTTTTCTAACGACAGCACTTTTCATTTTATTTAGTATTTTGCTTCTCCTGTAAAATTTCCAAATATGATGATAGGCCCTTTTTCGTTTCTGATGACGATATGTATGTACCAAAAATAATGAATAATAAGATATGTCATCCCGGAGCGAGTAAGTTGTCAGTTACGAACGAATAGAAATTTCAACGAGTAGGTGTTTAAAAAGTGAGTTTTTCCGCGGATTTCGGACCGATTTTCCCGAATTTTTTGTAATTGTCACAATTAAAAAATTGATATCAATCGATTAGTGCAAAAAAAGTTCAAACTATGTTCGCGGAAACCTGTTTTTTCGCGTGTGACATTTCATTCCTATTCGTTCGTAACTGATAGATTTTGACGTTTCTGGCTGATGGCACATCTGTATAATTTAAGGTCTGTGGTATGTACATACATATGTATGTATGTCATATATTGCATTATCGGGTAAAACATTTTAAAAGCAACTATCGCAAATGACCCATATGATCAATATTTTTGATGAAATTTAGGCTCACGAAAAACGAGCACTTCGCGAAGGGATAAGCCCGTGATTTTCGGGAATAACAACCTACATATGTATGTATGTCGGAAAATTTCGATTTCGGAATTTTGGTATACATACAATGTAAATGTATCTAGCTAATCATTATGTAAAGATCCACTGCGAGAGAAAAAGTGTGTATTTTGGTTCTCCTGAACAGTTTGATTTTTTGAAATGTGCTGTTATTCCAAAACAGCCACATAATTATTCGAAAATTTAAAGAAATATAAATATTCGTAATTTTGACAATTTCTGGAATATTTGACTATGAATATTCTCGCACATATATTAGCAATGAAACCCCGTTTAGATTTATAGCAGCACTTGCTTTATTTAGTACGAGAGTTTTTCAAAACATTCGATAATTCTTAAAATTTTCGAATGATTGGCCATTCGCGAATTTCTCGCCTGTAGTGAGCTCTTTTTGTTTTCGAAATGTTGTTCCATTGGGTACCATTAATGCATATGGATGCAGTAGCGGAATGACTCTATATATGTAGCAAACTGAGAGATATTCACAAATACGAGCACATATTGAATTCACGTGAGTACCGGAAATAGTTTTGTGGTGCCGTCAACCATTTCACTGTACCACTCAATAATCACCCACACATCCTCACACTCATTTTCACCATTTGACCTACCCCCACCCACACACATATCCTCAAGGTGATAGTGGTAACATATCGACGCCAACAGACATTCCCATGTTTTTTTATGAAATAAAGTCCTGAAATTCTCAGGTAGAGATTGAATAAAAAACAAATGATATAATAAAAATGTCTGTATATAAAGTGGTCAGTGGGGCTCTGCGATAAATGCTACCATGTTATGAACTCGAGCAGTGAACTCTTTTTGAACATAAAACGAAATGGACAAACTATGTTGTTATGTGGAAACTTAAAAAATTTTCCTTTTATTCGGGCAATGTTATCAATAATTGGAATAAATTCAAAATATATGAAGGTTCATTGGAAATTTTGCTAAATATATGTATAATATGTATAAGTAATCACATTTATATGTTTAAAAAAATATAATTAAAATTATTTTTTAAAAATACAAATTTCTCCTCTTACAGGTAAGCATGAAACACAAAATTTCTTGTTATTACAAAACTTGACAAAGTAAGTATTACCTTTTTCTCCATATCAGTAACGGGTCAGACATTCTGATTTTTTCTTAAAAATTAGAGAAAAAAAGCAAACATATATATCAAACCATTTTTCGAAGCACCTTTTCCACTCCAATTGAGACATGGTTTTTGAACGCTTCAATAGCTTCTTCGGGCGTCCAAAAACATTGATCACACAGTTTTTTCTTAATGTGGCGGAATAAGAAGTCTTTGGGTGCCAAGTCAGAGCTGCACGGCGGATGACCAATGATCAATTCGATATCTTGAGTGCTTAAATAGCCCATAGTTTCAGCTGATGTGTGAGAGCTCGCATTGTCGTGAAGCAAAATGATCCGTCTTTTTTATTGTTTTTCTTATTTCTTCGAAATAAGGAAATGCACAGTGGGAGGAATTCCAAAAAAAGGGAAATAATTCTGCCGTTTCTTAACCAGACAACCGATTGCTACCAAACGTGTCATGTTTGTAAAAGAGGTATTAGAGAATTTAAGTTTTAAGTTTGGACCTCCTGTGGTATCTAGGGGCGTAGCTGCAGGGCCTCAAATTTTGCCACCTCGGGTGAATAAAATGTTTAAGCGCGTTAACAATTTGGTTCGATATCCCCAATAGGACAAAAGTTATGGCCACTTGATGTTATATTTTCAAAAAATTAGATTTTTTGTAATTTGTTGGGAAAAAAGTATATCGTCGGTGCGCCGACGAAAACTCCTATGTGTTTTTTTACTAGTTTTCAGGAGAGACAAAACACGTTGCTATTTCGTCAAATCGCGATATTTTTAACATCTCAGATTTTTGAATTTTTCTTTTAATTATTTACCACCAATATATCATAACAGAAATCGTATATGTGACAATGCCATGACGTGGTAAATGGTTTTCATGAAAATCGACACATAGGATGTTTTGTTTGGAGCATTTTAAATATTTATAAAACAAAAAAATTACACATAGGAGTTTTGATATTTGAATGCTCACAGCGTACCTCAAGCAAACGAAAGTTGGCCTGGATTGTGGCCAAAAACGGCAAATGAGGTTTTATACAGAATCATCCCCTCTACTCGGATAAGAAGAAATCAAAATCTGATCTGCTTCCTTTCGCGAGTTATCGCGATAAAAACAATTTTTAACCAAAAAACCGAACTTAATTACAGTGAATCGCGGAAATTTAAAACTATATCATAATTTCCCATAAATATGAACATTTGTAAGACGCTTTGTAATGTCCGTGATATTTGCTATATTATTCTATAGCGAAATTTTTGTAATCCAAAAATTCGACTTACACCGCTAAATTGTTACAAAAATATTATTGCGAATTTATTAAAATTAATATAATTACATTCTATGATTTCTGAGAGATTGATTGGTACTAGCATTTCCGCCATAAACATCCCGCGATGAATACATTTCGAACAAAAAACATTTAAGTTCATAATTATTTAACTGTATAATGATATTAATACGCAAACGGTCAGTCCTAGGAAAATGTGGTCAAAGAAAGTTTGGGAGATATTAAAAACGACTACAAGTCTTTCTTTAACAAAAAAATTATAATAATTTGGTAGGGATTTACAATGTGTCAAATCAAAATATGCCTCATATAAAGGGAAAATCATACAAAAGTTTTAACACACTGTAAATCCTTACCAAATTACTATAAATTTTGTTTGTTTAAGAAAGAGTTGTAGGCCTTTCGCTTATCTCCCAAACTTCCTTTGACTACTTTTCCCTAGAACTGTTCATTCGCGAGATAATAGCATTATATAGTAAAATAATTCCGTACTAATTTTTTTTTTGTACAAAATTTATTCGTCGAGGGATATTTTTCGCGAAAATGCTGATATTAATCTATTCCTCAGAGATTATAGAATGCAAATCTTATTAAATTCGGTATAATATTTTTGGAAAAATTTGGCGGTATAAGTCGATTTTATGGATTACACAAAATTCGCAATATAAAAACATGGCAAATGTCGCGGACGTTACAAAGCGTCTTACAAATAATCATATTTAAAGGAAATTGTGTTACAGTTCTAAATTATCGCGTTTTTCTTTACAAATCAAAGATCCCAGCAAAATCTTGGTAAGTACCTGTCATTATTCCCTGCATTGCCAAATAATGACATCTCATTATTCGCTGCATTACTTACGGCTTATTAATAATGACTTACCAATAATAACAGAAATAAGTGATTTTTTGTTATCAAAATAAATTTAGTAAATTTTAATATAATTCAATTTTGGCTGTACAAGATTTATTTATTTTTCAACGTGTTTTCAAATAATACGTGCAGATTGGAATGAACATACCATTAATATTTACGTATATCTTATGATGTTAGACCATTGAATATTTTCACAGAAATTCGAATCTGGCATGAGAAAATTGTTTGTTTCGAGAAATATAGGCGACAATATGCAAAAAATCACTTTAAATGGTCATATCTACCATATCTACTACATATTTTATAACGTATTGGTAATTCTTTATTCAAGTACTTAAAATCGTGAAAATATAAGCACATATTTATGTGGTATGCCTATGCTAGAAATAAGTACTTATTATCCTACTTTATTGTATGCTTTTGGGAAGTACTTTCCTCCAATGACATCCCCATGTTAAAATAATGAAAAAAGTTGCTAAATAATAAGTACTTACCATTATTGAACTTTGCTTACTCGTCGGATTATTTGGTAATGAGAAATTTTGCTGGGATATTAAGTTTGTTTTGAGTAAAAGTACTGTTTTCGCGATAACTCGCGAATGGAAGCAGATACAATTTTGATCTATTCATTGTCGAATAGAGGGGATGATTCTGAACAAAACCTCATTAGCCGTTTTTTTGGCGTGAATCTAAGCCAACCTTATATCGCTTGGGACAGGCTGTGCATACAACACATAGGAGTTTTTGTCGGAGCATTGCTATAGAGGGATACACATAGGAGTTTTTGGTAACTTCGGAACCGGTCAAGATAGCGCAAAATGCTTTGGTGGGTAGTCGTTTGACCGCAAGGACGTTCTAATTCGACAATAAAAAAAAATTCGAAAAATTACACATAGGAGTTTTTGTCGGCGCACCGACGATATGTCGTATTTTCGTGTTTTAGAAGAAGTTAGTTAAAACCAGTAAGGAAAGGCTAAAGTCGGGCGGTGCCGACTATATAATACCCTACACCACTCTCGTAATATTGAATAACTCTGATATATAAATTTTGTAATTCATGTATAAATTGTTTACATAAATTTACTTTTGGGACATTTTATACTTAAATAATACCCTGTACCACAGTGTGGTGTAGGGTATAAAAACGATTGGATCTAAAGACCCAAATCGGACGAAACATGTATATGGGAGCTATAGCTAAATCTTAACCGATTTTCTTCAAATTCGGTAGTGTTGGTTCATGGATCAAGAAACTCTACCATTCTAAATTTCAAAATGATTGGATGTAAAATACAGCTTCTTCAGGACTAAAGAGCAAAATCGGACGAAACATATATATGGGAGCTATAGCTAAATCTTAACCGATTTTCTTAAAATTCGGCAATGTTGGTTCATGGATCAAGAAACTCTACCATTCTAAATTTCAAAACAATCGGATGTAAAGTACAGCTTCTATAGGACTAAAGGGCCAAATCGGACGAAACATATATATGGGAGCTATAGCTAAATCTTAACCGATTTTCTTCAAATTCGGCAATGTTGGTTCATGGACCAAGAAACTCTACCATTCTAAATTTCAAAACGATTGGATGTAAAATACAGCTTCTATAGGACTAAAGGGCCAAATCGGACAAAAGATATATATGGGAGCTATATCTAAATCTGAACTGATTTCAACCAAATTCAATAGCGATCTTAACAGCCGCGAAATACTCTAAACTGTAAAATTTCAGAACGATCGGAGTGAAATTGCAACCTGTAGTCGACGAACAACTTTACATGTACAGACGGACGGACGGATATAGTTAAATCGACTCAGCTAGTGATTCTGAGTCGATCGGTATACTTTAAGGTGGGTCTAGCTGTGTTATTTTCAGGTGTTACAAACATCTGCCGTGAAACAAACTTATAATACCCTGTACCACAGTGTGGTGTAGGGTATACAAAGTATAAGATATTTACAATCATCTTAAAGGAAACTTTCCAGAGAATGTTCTCCAAGAAAGAACGGGTCAAAAATAATCACTGGTATTGTTACCAAGCTTTTTCAATTTACACCATTTTTTACACTTACACAATTTCACAAGTAAGCCACATTTTCTCCAATCGCAAAGCTAAAATGTTAAAACTTTTGGCATATTTATAAGAATATGTGGTAAGGTGTTGTAAGTTGAACTGCAAAGGGAATATGAAACCCGGTATAGTATTAGTATAGAAAATATATGGGAAAATCCAAAAAATCAAATTTTTGGGGATTTTCAAAAATAATTTGGGAATTGTGGGTTTGACTTTTGGAAATATAATGATTCCGAGTCAAAAAATTTGGTTAATAGTGTTGCCAAGCTTCTCCAAACAAAATTATTTACGAAAATTTCAAAACTTGGCCACATTTTCGACAATCGCAAAGCTAGGATATGAAAACCTTTACAATTTTTGTATGTAGCAATGTGTTATACGATAAACTGCAAATTGAATTTTGAGCCCAACTCTTAGTATAAATGTAATAGTATTAGAATTATCCTCTACTTCTGGTGTTAAGTCGTACAAATTACAAAAAACATAATTGAGATCTATTAATTTTTAAACATTTTATGAAATTATAAAAACATTTTTGTTTTCCCGACCCTTTCCTACGAATCGGTATATATTAGAGTCGGTTATAAATCGATTCCTTTCTCATTATCTTTTCTGAATAGACAACAAAATTTGCTATTTAATGGCAAAATATTGCAAATTTATATACCAGCTGAGAAAAAAGCCATTTGAAGTTATACGTTTTATATAGGAAGCCTTTTTTGAGCATTCGTTAAATTATGTGGGATCCCACGAGAACAAATCTTTTTCACGGCCAAATGAACATGCAACATCTTATTGATTCTTTTCATACTAATGCCCAATCTCACGGTATGTCACATGTCGGTCTTGCTTTATCAGTGCACACACAGCATCGATGGTTTCCTGCAAAACGACCGAAGTTGGTCGACTTTCACGAAATTCCTCCTGGAGCGAAAGGCGTGCGAGACTGTATTCTGGATGCCAGCGATTTAAAGTCGTTTGATGGTGCTTTATCACCAAAAGTCGGAAAAAGTTTATTGAGACACTCTTGTTTTGATAATCCACGCCAAAAATCTCAAAAAAACATCGCACGAAAATGTTCACGTGTTATTTCCATTTTTTGACCGAGATGGGTTTTGCAACACTTTGTAAACAAAACAATTAGCGCTCAAATGACAAAACGTTCTGTCAAAAAATTTCAAAATTTCCAGTGGAAGTTGAAGTTTGCAACTGGCAAAACTAGTAATGCCAGGACCCGAAATGTAAATAGCAACCCTGGTATAAGTTTCAAAAATATTTGATGAATAACCCTCGTATTCATCAAATATTTTTTTGCATTAGATCAATATGAAACTTAACATTGGGATGGATGGCCACGAAATTTTTTGGGAATTCAGAACGGTTAGTTATGTATGTCAGTAGAGGATTTGAAGCAGAAGGCAAGCTTTAGTCCAATGAACGGAATAAAGCGAACCCTTGGAGAATTATTTCTATCACAACAACCGACCCTGCATCTCATCTCCTTAATACTAGAAAGCAGGGCTGTTAAGTCGAGCCAAAACTACTCTACTCCGACTCCCGGAGTCCAATTTTAAAATCATTCGACTCCGACCCCGACACCAGCTCCGACTTCGGCAGTTAAATAACAAAAATTTCTGAAATTATATTTCTACTTAGACGTGAGTTAATGTTGTTGAAAATAAGATATAGCTTTGTTAAAAAAAAACACAAAAAAGTAGGTATTCAATACCAGTAATTAAATAACATTTTATTATTTATTTATCGACGCTTAACTTGCAACTAATATGACAATTCTTTTAACATGGAATCATGATAAAATTTCCATCAATCTCTGCATCTTTTTTAATATACCGAAATTTTTGGTAATTATGTTCGGTTAAGGCAACAACTTTATTTGCTACACGCTGAAAAAAATCGCTTCTGTAGTATATTGTCCCAAACATATTCGGCTTGAAATAAACATATGTTTAGGGTACACTCCAAATATATAATATTTTACACACACAAATATTATATGTTTGTGTGGATATTGTTCTAAACAAAAATATGCTACCATTCAAATATTTTTTATTTGGAACTAGTATTTCCGAAACATGGATTCATTTGTAATTATTTATTTTGGTAATGTATTAAATGTCTTAACTTAAAGACAGGACAAGGTTTCTGTTTTTCAGATTTTCAAAGAGCAATTTTTTTTATAAATTTTATATGTTTGTAAAATTTAATCAAAACTTAAATCGAACAATCTTTCGTAAATATAAACGACATTGATGGATTGACAAAAAGTGATGAATAGGAATATTTATAAATAAGGACATTTTTAGCTATAAAGTGTAACACGAAAACTAGGAAAAGCTAAATAAAATTCGAATAAGTCAGTAATGTTTTAAAAATATTTTTAAATAAAACATATTTGGAAATCTTCTTAAACAATAACTTTGTTTGTGTGTAAACACATATTTTATTTGTGAAATTCAGTTTGCAAATAAATTATGTTCTAATATATTAATATATGCGTTCCAAACAAAATTTCTTGACTTTCAAATAAAATTTATTTGTTAACAAATATATAATATTTAAAAAAATCGTTTCCAAGTGTATTTTCTTTCGTTTCAAACATGTCAAAAATGACGATTTTCCTCCGTGTAGTTATTAATCCTACGCCACACTATGTAACAGGAGGTTATAAATTTGTTTTTTGACAGATTATTTATTATTTATTTATTTTGACACTAGCTGTCCGTCTGTCCATCTTAAGTTGTTCGTTAAGTATTTGTACCATATTAAATGGTTCCAGTATTAAAATTTGGCAATAAGAACTCTATCACAATAGGGAGGAAACCTACGGGCATTGGTGAAAATCGGTTCAGGTCGATATTGCCCCCAGATATAAAAGTTTCTTTAGATTTGAATTTATTTTTCCAAGAACGCATATTGTCGAATTTTAACAAATTCTGTTTAGATTTAGATTTATAATGTAATTACCTCGTATTTATATTTACAATATCTGCTAGAAAGTGCCATCGAAATTTTTCATATTTGAAAAGTCCATTTTGCAGGAATTAGCATAAGCTTATATCAGAAATTTTAAATTGTAAGATTTTAATGAACATTTTAACTGCTTCCGACAATTATGCATCTAACAGCAACAAAAATATTGTTTGGTTCTACCAAAGATTTTGATTTTTGAGATATAAGATTATTCCAGGAAAACACAGAAACATGTTTCTTCCAATATGATGTCTAAATGTTATAGAAATTGTATTTTACGTTGGATTTTTATGAAATTTGGAAGAGATGAGTTTCTTAATGAACACTACAAAACGTAAAGAAAATAGGTTCATATTAGGATTTGACATCTAAACGCTATAGAAGCTTTATTTTACTTCCCATCATTGTGAAATTTATTGGTCTATGGAAAAATACTGCTCGGTTCAGATATAGATATATCCCACATTTTGCTAAAGAAGCTATATTTTGCATTGGGTCCTTTCGAAATTTGACAGAGAGAACATATCAAAATTGGGAAGTTATCAAGAATAGGAAAGGTACATGAGGAAAATAACTTTATCGAGCATAGTTCAAAGGATATCTCTTTCTGTAGTTTATATTTATAACCTACACAACACAGTGTATATAGTTTATTATACCGATCGGCTTAGAATGATTCAGCCAGTAGGCGAGCCACATGCTCGCCTATGAGTTTCGGGGTCGTGAATTTGTTCCCACCGTAGCAGAAATTGTTGACTTTACATATGTCCACTACTACTCATTGTAAACATTTGCCGTATATTTTCACGTTTTGCTTTAAGCCGCACAAGAAGGGCCCAGACGAATTTTATGTTTTTTAACTGATATGCCTGGAATTTATGAATGTGTGCTCTATTTAATCTAGTAATAATAGTTTGATGTAGCCCCTCCATAACTATTAAATCTACCTCAGTTTCAATTTCATGTAGCTCTCTACACAAAATAATAAATATGCAAAATGATTAATTAGATATGCGAAACGATAAATAAAACTGAAACTCTCAGTAATTTTCGAATGAAAAAATTTTGGGAGTAAATTAAATTTAATTTGTGGAACCAAAAACGTTCACTTCTCATAGCAAATTTATTGCCGTAAGTACCCGGTGTAATTAATAGTTTTTTATGTATACATATCCATATAAAATGTCTCGATTTTGAACGTGTATTCGGTGCCCTATTATTTTTCTCAAAGAAATTGTTTGTTTATTAATATCAATTAGGTCCACTTTAACGTAATCTACCTCTGATATTAAAGGGTTTTCCAGAAAGAGGTGTTATTTTGGCATTCAAAGAAAAATGCCAGTTTTTGAGATAAATGATCGGATGTTTATTTCATAATAAAGAGGAAGGTAAGCCGTTAATAATGAAAAACAACATCAGCCAAATGGCCACCGCGACCACGCTTACAGGACCATATCATTTTCATGAAATTTTCCATAACCAAATCACAAAGTGGCTGCCCTATGTCCTCGATAGCCACACAAATTCTATCTTTGAGGTCTTGAATCGACGGTTGGCTGTTGGCGTAGACCTTACCTTTCACGTGGCCCCAAAGGAAGAAGTCGCAAGGTGTTAAATCACAAGATCTCGGTGGCCAATTGTGATCACCTCTTCGAGAGATAACACGGTCCGGAAAATTTTCCCGTAACAGAGCAATTTTGCTTGTTGACGTAGCCACCGAGGTAGAAATGGGCCTCATCAGTCAAGATGATTTTTCGATGGAATTCCGGATCATTTTCATGCATTTCAAGGACCCAATCAGCAAAGACACGACGTTGGCTTGAGTTCATGTGTTAACTGAACTTTATAAGCCTTAAGACCCAAGTCTTTATGCAAGATACGGTGTAATGACGTTTGTGGAATGCCCAATTCCAAAGAACGACGAGGAATGTCAAACCTGAATTTTCTTCAACACTTTGGGCTACATCAGCAATATTCTCAGTTGTTCTTGAGCGACGTGCACGGGTTTTATTCTTCACATCACTAACTTATCCCAACAGCTCGAATTTTTCCACCAATTTCTGTATTGCGGTCCGACAAGGTGCTTCAGGACGACCCCAAAATGCTTTAGTTTCGCGAACTGTGACTGCAAGATTTTCACCATTTTTATACCCTCACTTTAGTGTGACGAGGGTATATATCATTTGCTACGGAAAAAAGTGTAACACATCGAAGGAGTGACCTAAGACCCCAAGTATGTTCGGCGGAAATCCGTTTTGGGTCATTTTAAGTCGAATGAGCAATGTCCGTCCGTCTGTCTGTCTGTCTGTCTGCTGGCTGGTGCGCACGATAACTCTCGAAAGGAGTAACCGATTGACTTAAAATTTGGTGTGTGGTAATATTTTTTTCTATCTCCGGCTAAGTTCGAAGATGGGCCATATTGGTCCACTCCTTCTGGTACCTCCCCCACAAAGGGTTAAAAGGTTGTGAAATATTGATTCCTTAATAACTGCTATTGTACGTATTCGAATCTTCTGAAATTCCACACATTGTATTAGTATGTTAGTCGCTATCAACTAGAGGAAAATGGGCGAAATTGCCACGCCCCTTTTGGTACCTCCCACACAAATGCACCATTTTGCACTAAAAGTTAAAAGCTTATAACATTAATACCAGTGTTTATAAATACTTGAAATTTTGTACAGTGTAATGCTTTTATAGTGCCTACAGTCCATTGAAAAATGGGCGTTATTGTCACGCCCCTTTTGGTACCTCTCCCACAAAGGTACCATTTTACACCAAAAGTTAACAGTTTATAACATTAATATCAGTGTATACAATTACTTGAAATTTTGTACAGTGTAATGCTTTTATAATGCCTATAGTCCAGTGAAAAATGAGCGTTATCACCACGAACCTTTTTGTACCTCCCACACAAAATGGCCAAATTATACCACAATTTAATATCTCAACGTTAATATACCAGTCCATATAAACGGTTACAATTCGGCACAGTGCAATGTATTTAAAGTATCTACTGTTCAGCGAAATATAGGTGTATTTCTTATACCCCTTCTGGTACCTCCCACAAAAATTGACAGAATAATTTGTGTAATATTCAATATTACATTACTCACAAAGTGAGGGTATACCTTAGTCGGTTTACCTGACTGAAACTTTCTTACTTGTTGTAGTGAATTTTAATAATTTCAGTGCGTTGTTGAATCGTGTATCGTTCCATTTTTAGTAATGGCGTAGTTTCTACTTGTCAAATGTCAAAGAATGTTCTGCAGTCTTTATTTTCTCAATCATTGCAAATCTCTGTTCATTCATAGGTCATTTCAGTTTCAGGAACATGAAAAGGAATAGACAGAAATAGAATAGAAAATCGGGTATATGTGGCCCTCGCTATTATAAAAGTTGAAATTTTTGAACAAACCTCGCACAAACTTAACTGGCTAAATACATTGCATCTACATATATTCTATATAGAAAATTGTATTATTATGCGTCCCCTTCATTTACATACTAGGCTACGCTCATGCATACACACATACGCCATCCCTCATCACACCCTCACCCACACTCCCCCACAAACGAATAACAATGCATCAAAGTCCGTTCCAATGTACAGGCGTACATTTGAATGCCTGACGGGGGTATAATGGTATAATTGAAAATGTTTTGTTTTAATTAACTTGCTTTAGTTCGTTGTATATGTGCCCAATACGAGTACATACATATGTGAATATGTGTTGTGAAGTGGGGGGAGAAAGAGGGAGGATGCTGCAACTTACCTATATGGCATTGTTTCGCATGTTGTTCTAAAAAGCACACACTCACTCACTCTCGCATACCTACTCGTGAAATAGCCAAAAACATTCGTAAACATATACATCTGCAGTTGGCTACACTTGAACGAGACAAAGAGTAGTAGTGCAGCAACGACGAACCAGTGTGGGGGGTTTTGGGTGTTAGAGGTGAATTGAGGTGGCATGATAGAACTCATGAGAGTACTCTCACATACATAGTTATAAACGTGTTTGTGCCAGAAAACGTGAAGTTGTTTGTAGTTGCGAGTATGACTGGAGCAGTGATAGTGTAGTGAGCGTACGTACTAGTTGTTGTTGAATGGGGTGGAGAGAGATAGGTAGAGAGAGGGGCGAGAAGGGGATGTAGTCGCTATGGGTGCTGTTGGGTTGTGAACAAAATCGCGAAAAAGTTAAAAATTTTCCCGTTGTTTATTGCCATAAGAGGTCAATGTTTGAATTGCTTTTGCTAAAGCTGATGTTGATGCTGATGCTGGGTTCCTGCTCGTACGTTCCCATGCTGATGTTGCTGGTTTTGCTATTGCTTTAATGTTTTTATGTTGCTGATGATGCTGCTGCTACCTCCTTCTCCCCGCCTCTATTCCTCTGTTCCGACCCGCGCTAGTCAAGTTTTGTTTTACAACCCGTAAGTAAACTGAAATAATCTCTTCAAAAATATACGAGCAAAAGCGAAGCAGAGTCATAGTGCTCAAAAAAAGTCGGGGGAAAAGACGAAGCAAAAACAATAAAACAACGATCCCAAACGAACGAATGGACCAACTGCATCACTATTATTTATTGTGGCATCCTTTGTTTGTGCGTGTGAGTGTATGTGTGTGTTCGAGTTTTTGCCGTTTTTTAAATGTTTTGAGATAAACGTTTTTGGCTGTTTTTTGGTGTTGCTGTGTGAGAGTGAAGTATTTTATCTCGTATTTTTCATTGTTTTTGCTGCCGTTCTTTTGTCATTGCATAAAAGCATAGCTCCCCATTTATTCGGTGGTAGTGCTTTTTTCGCGTTTTGTCCGTTTACTATCCGGTAACATATACAGTGTGAAAGGGAACCTTTTACCTCTAACGAAAAGCATTTAAGGGGTCGTCATCCGCTTGACTGCTGAGGTGCTGTATATTCATCCATCGTTCGTTTACGGCCATGTTTATGTTGGTCAAGTGAATGTAAATGTATTTTTTGGGTTCTTTGGACAACAAGGCTTTTTTGCATTTTTATTATTTTAGTTTTTTTTTATGAAAAAAAGTGTAATCCATTAGCATTACCTTAAAACAGACAAACCTTTAGAGAAACTAGAAACTAAAATTTATTTTGGAGCACTAAAAACTGAATTGACTACTTTTTGGGATACTAATAAATCTAATTTCGAAAAACGTTTCAAACATCAGTATAAAGTAATAAGAACGGTGGTACGTTCGGCATGGTCAAATCTTTTAAAACATCCACCAATAATCGCGTTCCCTGGTATAGTAACGAAAATGGGAAGTATATTCAAATAATGATGATCCTTGTAGAGGCGCCATATTAAAGGGTGAACCAAGAGAACCAACGAATTAATAAGATTGATGATGATGAATTGTATTGAAATTTGTCGTCTTTATGTCGTCAAAAAGTCAAAATTTTTAGACTTTTTATTAAAGAAACCCCTTAACTGCCAAATGTCGAGCCAATCTGTGGAAATTTGAGGATTATATAGCGTGACTAGTGTTGAAATACACTATGCAACAAAAACATTTTTTTGTGTCTTTAGTATTTGGACCATACTTTGAAGAACTCGTATAAGCTCGATTAGGAAACTTTCGTTAAAACAATTAGAAAAAAGTAAAAGCGTTAAGTTCGGCCATGCCGAATCTTGTATACCCTCCACCATTCAATTTTATTACTGGAAAAATCTTTGGATATGCAACAAATCATGAAACGATCCTCTTTTAGCCAAATTCTTCACCTAAAAAATGGGTTATTTATGGCTTATAGCTACATTTACAGAACTATATCTACACGGGGACTACAACAAAATAAAATTTAATTTGCATAAAGTTTATTGAGATGAATTCAGACGGACGGACGGACATAGCTAAATCGCCGAATATTCCTGGATATTCGGATTAGCGAGCCTTCACTGTATATAGTGACAAAATGAATATACCCGCCATCGTATAGCAGAGGGTATACAGATATTAACGCATACCAAATATAAATATAGACAGACGGACGAACATTGCTCAAATTACCTAAAATGGCCCAAAACAGGTTTCCACCAAATATTATTGGGTCTCTTAGGTCACTCTTTCGATGTGTTACACTTTTGGTCTGCAGCAACTGATATAAGTACATCTTCTATCACATATAACAACATTATTATGTTTGAATTATCTAACTTCTACCATAAAGTTTATAACTTCGAGATTTATCCATAGATATTTTTGAAATTTTCATTGTTTTCTTTGTTGGGATGCTCTCTGTAAAAAACTATTTTTTTTTCTATTTTTCCACGTGAAAGTGTTTATTTTAAAATTTGGAGCCTTCATAATCTCTGAGGTCGACTCTAGTATAGAGGAAGACCTCTGAGGTCGACACCAGTATAGAGGAAGTCCTCTGAGGATGACACTAGTATAGAGGAAGACCTCTGAGGTCGACTCTAGTATAGAGGAAGACCTCTGAGGTCGACACCAGTATAGAGGAAGTCCTCTGAGGACGACACTAGTATAGAGGAAGACCTCTGAGGTCGACTCTAATATAGAGGAAGACCTCTGAGGTCGACTCTAATATAGAGGAACACCTCTGAGGTCGACTCTAATATAGAGGAACACCTCTGAGGTCGACTCTAGTTTGGAGGAACACCTCTGAGGTCGATACTTGTATATGAGGAGACCTCTGAGGTCGACTGTAATATAGAGGAAGACCTCTGAGGTCGACTCTAGTAGAGAGGAAGACCTTTAAGGGTGACCCTAGTATTAAGGAAGACCTCTGAGGTCGACTCTAGTATAGAGGAAGATTTCTGCGGTCGACTCTAGTATAGAGGAAGACCTCTGAGGTCGACTCTAGTATAGAGGAAGACCTCTGAGGTCGACTCTAGTATAGAGGAAGACCTCTGAGGTCGACTCTAGTATAGAGGAAGACCTCTGAGGTCGACTCTAGTATAGAGGAAGACCACTGAGGTCGACTCTAGTATAGAGGAAGACCACTGAGGTCGACTCTAGTATAGAGGAAGACCTCTGAGGTCGACAATAGTTTAGAGGAAGTCGTCAGAGGTCGACTCTAGAATGAAGGAATACCTCCGAGGTCGACTCTGGTGTAAAGATAGAACTCTGAGTTCGACTCTAGTATAGAATACCAGGATATACTAGTCGAAATGTCCTGGTACGGATATCCTTTCAAAAGTATTTTGTATATGACGTTCCATTTTCCAACATCTATTTAATGGTTACAAATAGGTCAGTTATGGCAACGCTGTTTTCAATTGTGCTTAGTTCAGAGAAAAGTTGACGTATACCAATTTACAGGAAAAAGTCTTCAAATTAGGGGCCTGTTTCTGTAACTTTTTTTCGTTCGTCTACTGCGAACGATCAAAAAATCACTCAATTATTCCGAGAAATCTATAAATCGCAGAAGTTTATAATTCGTTGTGTCTGTAGGAAATCATGTAAAAAGCTTGTTCCTAAAATATTTCTAACCTGCGTTTTATAGAATTCAAGTAATAGCTGAGAGAATTTTGATCGTTCGCCGTAAACGAACGAAAACAAGTTACAGAAACAGGCCCTAGGTATTTTATATTACTTTTGCAATCAGACTATAGCCTGAAGAATAATCGGCAATGAACTTCCACCGTCTTAAGGTCTCTCACACAAGGTACCAAATTACTCATTACATTTCTCACAAAGTGAAGTTATAGTTTATGCGGTTTATTTGACTGGCATCTTTTTTCTTGTTAACTACGAGTATGAACAAGGAAATAAAAGTAATGAATTACTATTAATATAGCTCTAAAAATGTGTGCGGAACTGCAGTTTTAGGCAATGAACCATTATTTACTAATAATTTGAATCTGATATCTGTGAAGATTTGTCGTAGTTTGGTCATGTTTGTATTTCTGGTGGAAATATATTCTACAGTCAAAAATTGATGTAACTATTGGAATACTAATCGGAGAGAATCTCCTTTTTATTGAAATGATTTTAAATTTTGTAGTTTTTTTTTTGTTCTCTTGACCAACGCAGCGCTGGCTTTCAAATCGGTCATATAATCGTTAAATGTTACTTCTGCTCTCCTCTTGATAAGCCTTCGTTTTTATGCATCGATTATTTTGGAATCCTTGGTATTTTATTCACAAATGTTCATACATATATAGTACGTATTTAAAGGTAAAAATCCATAAAAAAATAGTTAAAAAAATACAATCCTTGGAAAAAAAATTCATTCACTCTCATGTACTCGTATATACATAAATACATCTGCAGTGCTCAAAAAGTCCTTATTTTTCATCACACAAAAAGGATGTTATTTTTTCGGCGTTTTTGTGCCACCAAACCTCAGTGACACTTGTGAGTTTTGTCACTGTTTGTGCGTGTGTGTGAGTGAAGTCTCATATGTCGTCCCCTCGAGTACATGGTTTACTCTTCATATATCCTTCTTTTTATTCAGATCCTTTTTTGTGTTTATTCGTGCTGTTGCCTTACTGCCTGCCTGCTGCCTTATGCAGCGGCATTAAGTGTCATCTGAGTACCTCATCGTTCGTTCGCTCATTCATTCATTCATAGGTTTTTTCAGCTTTATTGTCCTTCTCCGTAAACGAGTAAGAGTATACGAGTATGTGTCCTTTATAAATGGTTTCAATATTTTTCACGACAGCAATATCATCAATTGATAGCGAGTGAAGAATGTTTGTTCTAAACACAGAGAGACATAGAGGCAAAAAAAAAAGAAAGAAAGGAAGAGAAAAACGAAAAATGCTCAGAACTATAGAAAGTCAACGACGACAAGCTCTATGAAAGAAATGGTTAAAGGCAGCTAGTGAAACGAGTTGAAATTTGGGTCAACTGCATTAATGGGACTGGAGCAATTTATTTTCTCATAGTTGAAAGATTTCATTGAATACAAAAAGAAAGAAAAAATCTGCTTTCTTTCGAAATTCGATTTTGGGGTCAAAAAGGCTTTGAGGATGCCTCAAAGTGTTAAGACGGGGTTGGTGTTTGTAATCATATCAATGAACTCCAAGAATGAACAAATAAAGAAACAATTTTATATACAAAAATTACTTTTTTTTTGAAAAAAGTTTACAAAAATTAGAAAAAATACATATATAAAACTTAAAATAATAGATATAGATTGCTGGACAATGTATGTCAATTTATCTATGTCCATTCGTCCAATATTCTGTCTTTCTGGCTGAAGCGCTTTAGAAACCTCGAATGAACTGACCGACTGACTTAACACTTTGTATATGATAATATTTTATGCTATCTTCGTTCTTAGTTCGAATGAGGGCCATATTTGTTCTCTTCTTCTGGTACCTCCTCTACGAAGGGTTAACATTTTGTAAAATATTGAATCCTTCATAACTTAAATACAATTTTTCTTGAAATTTGAACCCTTCTTTGGGTATGTATCAAAAGAATTTAGATTTTATGAACTAACTAAGAATTTACGCAGAAATAGGACAACAAATTAATACATCGAAATTTAAAGTGATTCGGTGAGTTCGCCAGATGTTTGTCGTGGGTACAGCCACATTAACAGACAAATGGGATATCGAGTCCAAAAACGGATATTCTCCAACGGATACTCTTCTTTCCTTTAGTGTAAATATGGATATAATATTTTAAAGCTAGAGTGGGTACAACTCAACCATAAAGCCATAGCTCAAATGACTTAACAAGTTTTAAAATAGACTTCCGCCAGACGTACTTATTTTCTTAAGTCACTTCTCTGACGTTGTAAATTTCAGTTTATAGTAATTTCACTATACATTTAAGTGAGAGTATAAAAAATCTCTTCTGATGTCGCCTCCATTAATAAAAATAATTAAAATCTCTAGTGAAATCCTTAATTAAAAATTATTTATTATTAATTAGAAATCGCATATTACCTGCCCTCTTTTATAATCGCATGTTTTGTAATCACATTTATGTAATCTCCCATTTAAATGTATTGTCAATGCTAAACTTTAGAAAATATTTAGTTTTAAAAAATAGCCTTTTTTTGTTTTAGATTTTATTGTCATAAATTATCACCGTGTCGTGTTGAGGTATTGTCAGAATGTTAGAGGCGTTTTCAATGCAAATATTTTTCATTCATTTTATTAGGGGTTGTGTTGTTGTCATTATAATTGGCTAATCTCTATTGGTTGTGAATATTCATAAATTGATTTTTGCATAAATATGTAAATGCTAAGAGTCCAGGAGCGGTTACATTTGTTGGGAAAACAATTTTTAGAGGATCTCTGAACACAACTGACGGTTGAGAAATATTGAGTGTTTTAAGTCTAAATTTGATAGTGATGAAGAAATTATTAATATTTATAAAATTGCAGAAGTTTTGGCATAGTAGCACAGAAGATATAAAAGATACTTTTTTTCTTAAATTTTAACCCTTTGGGGCAGGTACCATTTTCGAACACGTAAGAGAAAGTGTTCGAAATAAGAGAAAGTATTTCTAGGTACAAATTTGTAGTCAATCCATTATTCCTTTCAAGAGTTACAGTGCGCTCCAGTCAAAAGAAAGACAGATGGACATTGCTGAAGTTACTTGAAAAGGATTGAGATAGAAATTCATATACAAATACAACATTTAATTTTTTTTCCGAGACCTAAAAATTATTTCTTGTGTAAATTGAGGCATACTTATCCATTAAAGCGAAACCATTTTTTATGTTTTTTAATTCCAATTTTCATGGAAGGCTCCTTTAGTATATTGAGTATATTTTTTAAGTATAAACTCAATTGAGCTGGAATACGCATTGAGTTGAAAGCAATTATGATGGCTACAGATGTTGCGAATATATCTTTCATATAAGGGGTTTTCCATTAAGGACATAACATTAACTTTGCCAGAGCCCAATCGGAGAAGTTTCGGCGTTTCAAGTGATCAAGAACGGATACACTTACGGCTGCGATATTTTCGAGCGGTACGGCGCCTCTTTGGCGACGGAATATTCAAAAGTGAAAATTTGGATTCACATTTATCCACTATAGTAAGTAAGCGTTCTTAAAGTTGCGACCACCGTAATTTTTATTGATTTCCAAACGTTGCACGTAATTGAACTTTACCACGATGAAATTGTTGACTTCGCATGACGTTTTGACACTGAAAGATATTTAAAAATGTTTGAGGATGCGATACGAAATTGTTACGTCCCTATTAGAAAACCCGATAGAAACAGTGTCTTGGTAACAGTCGTTAAAAAATTATAAAAAAGTTGAGTTTTATCAGAAAAATCAAAATAAAATTTTATATCAGTTTTTAAAAGCCAGCATCCTATAATCCCATTGGCAGAACTAAGAGAATTTAAAACAAATTTTACTTTTTATACCCTTTCTTTGTGAACGAGGGTATATAATATCATTTGTAGACTTCGGATTTCTGAATATTTTTGTTTTTTCATCCTATTGGAACCAAACTTTGCATTTAGACGTTTTATCGTTAAAACATATTTTTTCGATACGCGCTAAAATTTTCTAAATTTGAACTATAAAACGTCTAAATGAAAAGTTTGGTTCCAATCGAATGATAAATGAAAAATATCCGAAAATACGAGGTCTAATCATTTGCTATGGTCCAAAAGTATAACACATCGAAGAAGTGACCTAAGAAATACGCGAAGAAATCCGTTTTAAGCCACTTGAGCAATGTCCGTCCATCTGTCTGTCTAGTGCGCACGATTACTATTGAAAGAGCCAAAAGCGTTACACATCGAAGGAGTGATCGAAGAGCTTAATCCTCTAACTGGTAAAATCGTAAAAATTATTCAAAATATCATTATATATGATCTTATGTTTTTCAATTATATGTAGTCGAAAGAACCATAACATTAAATTTTTGGGCAAAAATAGCAAGCGAAACGAACGTAAGGTGAAAAAAGGTGATTTTTTGCACTATTTTGATTAGAAATTTCGTTTATATGTTTTGTTCACTCCAAATCTTTAAAATTGAACAATATATTCAGATTGGGATCATTTGTGTTTTAGAATTATTTTCACCGCTATAAATTGCAAAGTGGTCAAGTTATTTGCAAAATTCGCATTTCCAGAGCGATTTGATTGAAGTATAAAATGTATGTTTGGTTGTCTTGATAATAGTTTATATGCATGATTCTAACCGGTAGATGGCGCTGTAGTATATATATGGTCAAATACATTTTTTTGATTATTTTTTTCCTGAAACTCGGCATTTATGCATTTTTGAATGAAATATCAATGAATAACAAACCAATACATCCCAAACAAGACGGGCAGGACAACGTCAGCTGGGGTCAGCTAGTACATTATAAAATTAAAATATAATATGTTAACTATTATTGGTAAAAATTTGAAGTCGATCGCTTTATTATAAATGTCGTTTTTTAATTAAAAAACAGAGAAAATGGAAAAATAATTTTAGCTGCTGAGTTGTTGATTTCTCAAATTAGATTGACGAACTCACACAAAAATGTCACAATGTGTTGGAGAACATACCAAAATGTCAATTAGGGTTGTCTAAAGAGAGATTTCACAATTTTTGAGGGCAAGTATTTTTTAATTCAGCACTGGAGCCCAAAAAGCGAACACCGTCTATAGACGGTTTTGCCTTTTAGAGGGTTAAGTATATTGTGCAGAAATCGGTTCTGGCCTATTTTAAGTCACTTGAGCAATGTCCGTCCATCCGTTTTTCTGTCTGTTGCTCCTCTGGAATAACTCTGGAAAGGAGTAAACATCTGACTTAAAATTGTATGTAACATCTAGAAATATTACAGCTAGACCCTCCCTAAAATATTCCAATCGGCTCAAAATCATTAGCTGATTTAACCATGTATGTCCGTATGCCAGCCTTTCCATCTTAAGTTATTTATCAAGTACAGGTTGCAATTTCACTCGGCTCTGGTTGAGTTTTGGCAGTAGGAACCTATTGAAATTGGACTAAATCGGTTGAGATTGACATATAGCCCCCATATATGTCCCTTCCGATTTGCACTTTTAGGGCTACAGATGCTGCATTTCAAATTCAATCATTATGAAATTTAACAGGGTGGCCAATGACCCTCATTGCCAAATTTGAGAAAACCGGTTTAGATTTACATATAGCCCCATATATATCGCACATGTTCCATTAAAGGGTAACAACTCAAAATGAAAAACCAGTAAGGAAAGGCTAAAGTCGGGCGGTGCCGACTATATAATACCCTACACCACTCTCGTAATATTGAATAATTCTGATATATAAATTTTGTAATTCATGTATAAATTGTTTACATAAATTTACTTTTGGGACATTTTATACTTAAATAATACCCTGTACCACAGTGTGTTGTAGGGTATAAAAACGATTGTATCTAAAGAGCCAAATCGGATGAAACATATATATGGGAGCTATAGCTAAATCTTAACCGATTTTCTTCAAATCCGGCAATGTTGGTTCATATATCAAGAAACTCAACCATTCTAAATTTCAAAACGATCGGTTGTAAAATACAGCTTCTATAGGCCTAAAGGGCCAAATCGGACGAAAGATATATGTATATGGGAGCTATATGTAAATCTGAACCGATTTCAACCAAATTATATATAGCGATCTTAACAGCCGCGAAATACTCTAAACTGCAAAATTTCAGAACGATCGGAGTGAAATTGCGACCTGTAGTCGACGAACAACTTTACATGGACAGACGGACGGACGGACGGACATCGTTAAATCGACTCAGCTAGTGATTCTGAGTCGATCGGTATACTTTAAGGTGGGTCTAGCTGTGTTATTTTCAGGTGTTACAAACATCTGCCGTTAAACAAACTTATAATAACCTGTACCACAGTGTGGTGTAGGGTATAAAAAAAATCATGCCATAAACAGCATCCGTTAATATTATTAACGTTAAAAAAATCTGTCAAAAATTATGAAAATATCTTATTTATTGTATTTTTTGCAATGACATATTTCCGTTGATATAAATTTTTTTAAATAATTATTTACGTAAAATTTTTTGGGCTCTAGCGAAATTTTTTTCATTTTGAGTTGTTACCCTTTTGTGGAATAGGTACGTTATGTATTTAACATTCAATCATTTTGAAATTTAGCAGGTTATAGTTTATTAGTGCAGGGATACACATTGCCGAGTTTGAAGAAAATCAGTTCAAATTTGCATATAGCTCCCATATATAGAAGAACTCGTCACTTGAAATTCAGATGTTTCATTTAAATAATAATCAGATTTTCCATTTAAATTTCAGAATTCGTCAATTGAAATTCAGATTTTCTATTTAAAATTCAGAAGTCGTCAATTAAAATTCAGTTCATATTAATATTTTTTTGTTTTCAAATAGAAATTCTGAAGTTAATAGTTTCTGAATTTGAAATGAAAAATTTTGAATTTCAAGTGCCGAGTTCTGAATTTCAAATAGAGATTCTGAATTTCCATTGAAGGATTCTGAATTTCCATTGAAGGGATATTCTGAATTCCAATTGATGCGCTTTGAATTTCAAATTACGATTTCTGAATTTCAAATGTAAATTCTGAATTGACGAATTCTGAAATTTAAATAGAAAATCTGAATTTCAAGTGAGGAGTTCTGAATATGAAATGAAATTTCAATCAATTTCAATCTGAATTGATTTTTTCTGAACTACATTTGTAAATGGTCTAGACTAGTGTAGGGTATTATATGGTCAGCCCCGGCCGACTTGGCCACTCCTTACATGTTTTCTTAATCTCAGACTAATTTTAAAGATGGGCCATATTGACCCACTCCTTCGAGTTCGTTCCCCACAAAGGTTTACAATTTAGTGAAATACTGATTCTTTAATAAATTATACTAATTATTGGAATATTCCACAATTCCACCTGTATTATTTGTTTATTAGTTGCTACCACCTTGAGAAAAGTGGACGTTATTGCCACGGCCCTTCGGTACTTCCCACGCAAATGGATTCCGTAACGGCTGAACCGATTTTGAAAGACCATTTTTCCTATGGATTTTTAAAATAAATTTAATTTTTTAAAATCTTTAATTTAAAAGAAATTGCTAGCCCTAAATGCACCAGACACTCACAAATCCAAAACAGTAATTGGATTTTGGGGGACTCAATATTTGTAAAAGTTATGGACGAAATACCTATTAATCACATATTAATTTTAGAATCCCTGTATACGAGTATAGAATTTTACATTTGGCAGAAACAGAGTTTTATTTTTTATGTTTTTTTTCGTGCAAGCAAAAGCGATTTTTTTTAAAAAATCATCTTGTTCTATTTTTTTAACGATTGTTACATAGTTAACCATTGTTTTTAACTACTATTTCAACGTGAAAGGGGTATTTCCAACATTTGTATTAACATTTTTGTAAACTAATTTTTTTCTGAAAGGATTTCTCCATCATAATTTTGCCCCGTCCCTAGAAATATTTATGTGCACATATTCTATCCTGTATGTCCTGCAGAGATGTATTTGCAATCTGAGACAGTTTTATTAACATCGATAATTGCTTGAGTATATGTATATATAAATGAGAATGTATGTATGTATTACACTCCATATATTATTCTTGTTGTACAAGGCTTGTACTTATGTTTGTGAGTATAGAGAGACTGACACATCTCGTCCTTTACAAAATAGTCCATCAATCAGAGGCGATTAAATGTTGTCGATTTTAATTAACGCTTAAAAAAACGAAAAATAAAACCTGCGTATAAAAAACCTTGGCACTTTCCCTTGTTAATGTCGTCATTGCTCCGCTTCAACTGTTGTTGGACAAGTCCAGGGGAAAATTAAAACACGTCCAATTCATCGAACATGACTCGATGTATTGCTGGACGGATCTGAGCGGAATGGGCAAGCCAGTCTGTTGGCGGCTGTGTCGGCCCAAAGGCGGTGTCTTTATTTATAGCTCGAACTAATTTATATGGACTCCAAGGTGAGAGACAGTTTGTGGTCATTTTAACACACAGCATATCATTCATGTCGGCATCATTTTGTAGTCGTTTTGTTGTTGTAAGGATAAAAGGACTATTAAAGGCAAATGAAAAGTGGGGAGGGGTTATAAACAGATGGAGCGACTATAAATGTGGTTGGTGGTGCTACAGAAGATAAGAAGGGGTATAAAAGGCGTCAGACTAGTATCTAGGGGGAGAAGAGTGATGAGATAATAAAAATAAACTTATATTCTGCGTTAAATATAGAGCAATATTGTACGCTGATTATGTTGGTGGTTTTTATAACAATACTGACGAGTAAATGCCAGACAGACAATTCTGATTTAAACCTCATGGTTGAAGGAAGGTCGACATGCAGTTGTATATTTTAAGTTTTTGTTTATTTAATTTTCGTAAGGAAACGTCATTAATGTATGTGTCTTTCTAATGTAATTGATGTATGTGATATTACGTTTTTTAGTTTTTCCTGAAGATGATCCACAACGAGGATCGAAATATTGAAAAAATAAATAAAATTTAACAAACAAATCCCTTTGACCTCGAGCTCAATTAATAAAAACATCCAAGAAGTTAATAAACAGAAAGGTCGAATATTAAAAACAACTAAACCTCATGGTTATGTTTAGACTACTCGTATCTCATCTTTTTTTGAAAGGATATTTTTATAATCTTCCATGGTTTTTAAAAAAATGTATTTGGAATATTTCATCATTTTTGAAAGGATGTGTTTCAAATCGTATACCAAAGCCTTGAACAACTTATCTCTTATATAGTATCTCTTATATATTTCCACAAGGAATTGCTTCCCAACCTAAAGCCCCCTCTGCATGGAAAAAATGCATCTCCCCAAAACTACTTAAATATCTGCGGTCCTCACACCGTATGCAAAGCTTCTGGCATTTTTATATATTCCCAAATAAGCCGCGCACTTAAACCACCGTTTTATCTCGGAGCTTATAAGAAATTGATGAAATGTGATTTTTCAGTTGTTCTCAAATGTTCCGCATAAAAATCGCGCCATATCCCACGTTACAAGCGGCAACTATCTTCTATGTACATTTGGCTTAAATTGATTTTCTGTTAAGCTTTCACGTATTAAATTTTTAATAAACCTGCGGAGAAAGAGCAGCAGAACATCGTCAACGAACGGCCGAGAAGCAGAGAGCCATACTGAACCACATATAAAATGATTCGCGCAAGTACTATTAACCCCAAAAGCAGTTTATATGCATTATTCAATATACAATAAAAACAACACAAAGTGAAACAAACTGAAATGGGTGGGGAGAGAGAGAAACCAACATAACCAAATTGGCGAACAGTTGAAATGGCTAAAACAGCGCAGAGTCGATGGAAAAAAAATTAAAGACGGTTTAATGCAAAATACAGGTGAACGTAAAGGAGTGGGATTCAACAAAGGGAATTTAATACTACTTAATATATACTTAAAAAAACTCAATTTGGAAAATTCCAAAAAAAAATATTTGCAAAAGTTTTAAAATGATAGAAAGGCAAGAGACAGAAATTTACTGAAACATAAAGGGGCTAATAGTAAAAAATCAAATGTATATTTTTTTGGTACATTTTTCGTATCTCTAAGTCACACAAATGTTAATGAAATATATAAGTATAGCAATCTAAATCTATTTCTATAAGGAAATGCAGTGTATAGATAAGTGGGTAGAAATTGCAATTAAATTTTGGAAATATGTTTGTGGTACACTTTTTGCAGCGTTGGCTCATTCCATTGATAATAAAATATAAGCCAGTTGAGTGGCACTTCTCCAAGGAAGTGCTGAATGTTGAAAAAATTTAGAAAATTAAAATTTAACAAGTACAAAAGTTCAGTCGGCTAAACCGACTTAAGAATCCCTTCACCAATTAAATTATTAAATAACTTTAAAGTATGTACTGAAATTTCAGCAAAATCAAATCGTTATTGCAAATTGTTAAAGTAATCTGCAGATATAAGAATTATAAGTAACAAATATAAGTCATCTATTTCAGTTACACCGTGCGACACGAACCTAAGAACGAGACTCTATAGAAATAAAAATATAGGCCAACCATCAGATAAACTACACACTCAGTTTTTATTTCGTGATCGTTTTTCCTTGTTACAGGATTTTACAAATTTCAACGATAACTTTTTTTGACATATTTTTCTTTGCACTTATTACAATGTGAATTGATAAATATGCATAAATTTTTGGAAAAAAAATCCAAGTGCGAATGCTTTAAAAAATTTCCTTTTAATCCTTGAAAATCCTTCAAAATGGTGGGTTTAAAAATCTGAAAAAATACATTTTACAGAACTCTAACTGCCATAACACATACATATTACAATTTGAGCCTTATATCTTTAACGGTTAAGGCATAACAATTATTTAAATTCCACAGCCTATAAAGTATATTAAGGACACTGAGACAAAAAAAAAACATTACATTCCCTCCCACGAAAGGGACTATATACAAATTGAAATTATAAGGCACTAATAGGATAGCGATGTACTAACTTCCTCATTTCGTGATAGTTTGTCACTTTCACAGGACTTTTAAAATTACAAAGGGTAACACATTTTCTTATAAAATTTTCCATCAATTAAAATGGAAATAACATCAAATGAAAGGGGAGAATTCCTGCGATTCATTACATTTTTTGGAAAAATTTTTCAAGGACGAAGGATATTTAAAATGCCTTCTAAACTTTTTTTTATTGAAAATCCTTTAGAGTTGTGGGTCTTATTGTAGTTTTTCTTTCCAGAGCAGAGTTTTTCTCTTTATTCTGCATTTTATAGGTCGTTCTATGTACAGATAAGTTAAATCAAGTTTTGACCTAGTTAAAATCCAGTGCTAATCAAGTGTTGTTTAGGCTTCATTCAATTCAGTTATATTATATACTTAAATCAATCGCACTCTACTTGTAATGGGAATATATTCGGCTTAATATAAAGCCCATACGGGCATAATGAGCGCTACCATTAACATTTAATACTCGAAACTCTGGCACTAGAATCAAGTGTTTGTACTTGATTTAAGAAAATCCGTACATGGGGTACTTTTGATAACGATACGTCTTAACTATTTCATATTTTTGGAGTGTGGAATGAGCAAAGTGGGATTTTGATCCACTCTGACTCATTTAGATTCCTCTCCTGGGAAATATCCAATATCAATAATAAAAAAATTCTTTACGGTACCTTGTCGGCTTAAGGTTTTTAAATATTATCTACTACTCGAAACACCTACACATATTTGTGGTAAAACAATTAAACCAAATGTCGACCTGGTTAAAACCCAGTAAAAATCAAGCGTAAATCTAATTCTGATCAGAATTAATTAAATTTAATTATATTATGTACTTAAATCAATAGAACAATTCTTGCATTGAAAATATTTTCAGCCTAATATAAAGCCTTGACGGGCATAATGACGCTACAATTACATTTTAAGGTTCGAATCTCTGGTACTATAATCAATATTTTGTACTTTTTATTTCGTGTTCGGAACACATACACATATTTTTGTGGTAAATCAAGTATTAGCCAGGTTAAAATCCAGTACTGATCAAATTTAATTCAATTCAGTTGTAATTAATTCAATTCAGTTGTATTATATACTTAAATCAATTGCACTCTTCCTGCAATAGGAATATTTTTGCCCTAGACGGGCAAAATGAGGGCTACATTTAATATTGAAGGCTCAAAACTTTCGTACTCGAATCAAGTGTCCTAACTCAAGTTAGTATTACATATTTTTTGATTGTAAAATCAATAAAATGGGATTTTGATCCACTCTGACTATAATATACGATCACTTGTATTTCTTTCCTGCGAAATATCCAACATCAACAATACAAAAATTACGAGTATTTGGTTTGCCTTGTCGTCCTACGTTCTTTTTAAATATTGTCTCCTATTTGGAACAAATACCCATATTTTTGTGTTAAATAAAGTATTAACCTGGTTAAAGTACTGATTAATCTTCAATCAAGTGCTTATCAGGCTTAATTCAATGTAGTTATATTATATACGAGTATATACATCAATCACACTATTCTTGCAATGGGAATATTTTCGCTGTAATACGAGGGCGGTTCGGAAACATCTTAGCCTAGCACAAAAAGCGCGGTATAAACAGAAAAAAGTTAAGTGTTTTGGAAACTTCCATCTCTGCTATGAACACATGTTAAATTTTGTTTCGATCTGACAACTCCTTCATATAGAAACAGGTGTTCACAAAAGACGCATCCGCGATTTGTTTACAATGGAAAAATTAGAAATGCGTGGTGTCATTAAATATTTACATATTGGATTGAACTATTCACTGACGTCATTGCTCTTGTTAAAGCTTTCATTTCCGCATTCTCCGACAGCAACCTGTACGCATTTTAAAGCAAAAAGCATAAACATTCACCGTTTTGTTCTTCTTGGTCTGAGGAGTGAGTCCCTTTTAGGCCATGCTGCTTACACTTTTGTTAGGCCTTTCGGTATTGTAAAATGTGGCTGAGTTGTTTTGTTTTTTTGAAACGAGCAAAGAAGAAAAAAACACCGCCAAACAACACAAAACCAAAACAATAACGAGGACGCGAACGAACGAGAACAAAAATCCCATACAATACAATAGAGCGGAGCATCAAGAGGATTTGCATCAATTTCCGTTTCAGTGAGGAACTCATCCGTTCGAAATATTTCCGTTTATTTGTTTGTCCAGTTAGCCGCTTGTCGGCGTTGCTGTTGTTTTTCTGCTTCTGCTCGAACCTATTTAAAGCAATCGCAAGCGGCTTAAGACATATTGTATGCAAGGCTATATTATGGCCGAATTGCTGTGTGTGTTGTTATGCTGTGCTGTGTGCCGTTGTGTTGGTCGTAATGGCCAGGTTCCTGTTTGGCCTAAATGCCAGCCAAAAAGTTTAATAAACTCCCGTTTATAGGCGAATGCGAACACAACAACACGGCGACGGTGTTTTGGCTGCTGCTTTTTGGTTAGCATTCGTTTGTTTTGTTGTCGTTGCGGAAAATGAAACTTTAATGTTTTAAGCCTTACATCGTACATCTGTATACTTAAGGATCACCCCAACACATCACAACAACAACAGTAACGCTGGTTGGATTGTTATACCTCTCGGGATGATTTTTCACAGCGGAGGCGGAGGATGTGGTGTGGCCTACACCCCGCTGGCCTGCTATATAAACAAGCGTTAAGAATTGTGGCAGTCTGTCTGTCCGAACCCATGTCGTCTTTAAAAATGCCAGAGAATTTGTTTATGTTTAAAAAAGTTTCGAAAACAGTACATAAAAAATCCGCAGTAACAGAAACAACAAATTCCGTGGTGTTTATTTCGGTTTTACGCTTTTTTTGCAACCGTCACCCTTTCATTGACTGTCATGACAGGCCTAACAACGTACACAGACATACGAGTTAAGGTTTGCTTCCTCCTTATCAGTAGATACTACTTCTTGAGAGGAGACAAAACTGATACCGACCAAAATTACTCGAGAATTAGAGTTTGTAGGTTTGATGAGCCTTCACTCATCCGTTGGCATTCCGAAAATGCCTTGGGTGACTGGTGGCGCGATGAGGGTTTGCAAAGAAATATAAAGGTGTATTCTAATACGGAAATGGAGTGATGGATTCAGCGGCGGATGTATGTATATTCATAAAAAAAGAGATGAGGGGATAGGTAAATTGATATGTGGATATGTGGACAGATAGAGGGATGCACTAAGGTGAGGGTCATAGGGACAGGGCACATACATTGAGATGGATGAACAGAGATGTTGACTGATATTCAGATTGCTGGACATACAAAAGGATGAATGAACTGAACAGCAGATGGACGAAAGTTCTGATTCAAGGAAGGACATATTAATGGACAGACATGCCGAAAATAGTCTGACATATGCACAATCGGACGGAAATTAGGGTCATATGAAAGAACTGGCATATGGACCGACAATTACAGTACTTTTTTATATACGAGATTGAGATATAATATTTTATGAAACTAAAGCAAATTTTTTTTATGGCAAACTATTTTTTTGGAATATTTTTTTCTAAGATTCCAATTTCCAGGGAAGTAACCTGTAGTATTTGTGAGGGCTAAAAATTATGAAATGACTCTCACGTAAAAACGGAAGTTTTGTGGACCCACACCCCCCCCCCCACGAAATGTTTTAAACATAGGCATCAAATGTTTACAGTTTTCAAAATCAGTCAAAAAAACACGAAAAATATTTGGAAGGCCGTTAAAAAAAAAACAATACAAAAGCGTAAAAAATGGTAACAGTAAAAGTAATAACAACTAAAAATAAGAAAAGTTATAGCGAGGAAAACTTTTTAAATTATGCATCGATTTTCTTCGGAATGGTCTCAATTTATTCATAACCTTTCAGAGTTTACGATAAAATCACAAAAATATGACAATTATGCGTGTCTAGATGTTTTTATAAGGCTTTTATTTAAAAATTATTAAAATTTTCTCAAAAAATATGATTTCTTGCAATACTTTGTAAGATATCGCCGAAACCGCAGAACGGATGGAAAATTGTATTATGCGAAGTTGAAGGCTACTTAATTCTGAAGTTTGTAAAGTTTACCTGAATCAATTCGGATGAGTGGTTCTCTAGTTATGCCATAATATGTGGTTCAACCTCTCTTTTTTCTTAGCCTAAAGGGTTGTCTCTTTAAATTCTCGCGATAAGGTGTGATATGGAAAGAAATTAGTGGTTAAACCACATATAGTGGCATAACTCGAGAACCATTTATCCGATTTGGTTGAGAAAAGTTTTAAAGAATTAAATATTCAACTTCATATAATACCATTTTCCATCCGTTCAGCGGTTTCGACGATATACGAGTATTACAAAATATTGCAAAAAAACGTGATTTTTTGATAAAATTTTAATATTTTTAAAATAAAACTCCCATAAAACAATCTAAAAATGAACAAATGTTATATTTTTATGATTTTATCGTAAAGTCTATTCGGTCATGAATTAAACGAGCCCATTCCGAAGAAAATCGATGCATAATTTAAAAAGTTATAGCTAATTTAGTAGGGTTTTAACATTAAAACTTTCTTATCGATGTAAAATTTACAAAAACAAACTTTAAAAGCTAAGATTGGAGATTTTGACGTAAATTTGACTTTATATTGGGTTTGGTAATATTTATATTGACCATTATACAGAACTTATCACAGTATTTGCAAACGATTAACCCAGATATAATAAAGGCTTACGAAATCATAAAATTGGCAACGACTAAATTAAGTGACATGCGTAGAAATTCAGATGCGGAGTTTGATAAACTGTTTGAAGAATCCACACAACTTGCAAGAAGTTTTGGAATAGAAGCTGCACTACCTAGAAGAGTAGGCACTCAAAAGTATAGGGCTAATATTCCTGGTTCAGATGCCAAGGCGTATTTTAGGACAACATTGTTCATACCATATCTGGACGAAGTAATATCACATTTAAATAATAGATTTTCCGAACATTAAGTTATAATTACAAGTCTGTTTAATATCGTTCCGATACGAGTTGTAAATCTAATAAAGGAAGATTTCGAAGAAGTCACACTTTTTTACAAAAACGATTTAAAAAATTCAGCAAAATCTGTTTTAGCTGAAATAAGTATGTGGATTGATTATTGGAAGCAGAAGAATGATAAGCCATCAAATGCATTAGATGCTATTTCAGTTTGTGATGAGGACATGTTCCCAAGCGTTTTTACCCTTTTGCAGATACTGGCCACAATACCTGTGACAACGGCATCTGCTGAGCGAAGTTTCTCGACGTTAAGAATAATAAAAACTTATCTCCGGAACAGAATGAAAGGAGAAAGGCTATCTTATCTGGCTTTGATCTCTATATACAAAGATGAAGTCAAAATCGATGAAATAATTGATATATTTCTTTCAAAAAATCGAAGATTACATTTTTAACTCTTACGTATTTTATTATAACTCTTTATAATAAAATACGTAACTGATTTTACTGATCTCGTACTAAAGTACACATTTATATTTAGGAATAAAAAACTAAGGAACTTAACTTCCATTACCTACACAATAAATGCAATTTTTTAATTGTTTATCTTTGTTGTGGAAAATAAGTTTGGGCCCCCCCCCCCGAATCAAAATCCTGGATACGTCCCTGGGCCTAGGCAACACTAAGTGTAAATCAATTTGGGAAAAAAATGGAATTCACTCGTGAACATTTTCGAGCAATCATTTTTCACAACTTTCGACGTGGATTATCGCGACAAGAGTGCATCGATGAACTTAAATCATTGTATGGCGATGAAGCACCATACTATAGCAACTGATAATGAATTCAATCGTGGCCGACGCTCGCTCAAAGACGAAGGTCGTCCAAGAACGGCCGTTGTGCCAGAGAACATTGATACCGTGCGTGAACTAATAATGCAAGAGCAAATGGTCGCCTGTTTCTTCGGCAAAACTGGTCATGTGGCGACTGTTCCGCTTGAGCAACGTAGGACGGTCAATTCTGAGTGGTACACCACAATTTGTTTGCCTGAAGTCTTCGGAGTTATTCGAAAAACGAACAAGAGAAGACGAATCATTGTGCACCATGACAATGCGAGCTCTCACACATCGGCTCAAACCAGCGCCTTTTTGACCGGTCAAAACGTCGAATTGATGGGTCATCCGCCGTACAGCGCTGATTTGACACCCAATGACTTCTTCTTATTCACTCAGATCAAGAAAAAACTGCTTGGTCAAAGTCTTTCGACGCCTGAAGCAGCTGTTGAAGCATGCCCACAAGCACAAAAACCATGTTTTGGAGGTGAATTTTCAACACAATGTAACCAAAACAATTCGTCAAATGACAAAACGGTCTGAGTGAAGTTATGCTAAAAAATGTCATTCTTTCCATAGGAAGTTCCAGTTTTCAGCTGGCAACACCTGATTTGCCAATTTTTGATACTTTGTGGGGGAGGTATTTGAAGTAGTGGACCAACATAGTCCATTTTTGACCTTAGTCTGAGATAGAAACAAGTAAAAGCGTGAAGTTTGGCCACGCCAAATCTTATATACCCTTCGCCATGGATTTCATTCAATTTTATTAATGGAAAAATCTTTGGATATGGAGCTAATCATGAAACGATCCTTTTTGTTTGAGTAAATTATTAACAAAACGAACTCTGAAATTTTTCGGCCGCAAATTCTTTGGCCAAACTCTTCACCTGAAAATTATTTATGTATTTATGGCTTAAAAAAGCACTTTGAGAGCTTCAATTTAGTTGTATAAATTTTATTGAGTTCTTGCCAAAATAGAATATAAACTGCAAGGTTTCAGCTAAATTTCTAAGAAAATGTGGTGTTTACGGCTTAAATAAGCCTTTTTGGGAGCGACATCTATAGGTGGACTATAATAAAATATGAACTGATTTTTACTGCAATGAATTCTTGTCGTAACTAAATACAAACTGCAAAGATTCAGTTAAAAAGCTTAGAAAATATGGTATTTATGGCTTAAATACGTATATTTTGGAGCGACCTCTAAAGGGTGGCTATAGCAGAATATGAACCGATTTTTTAAATTTTTGCTGTGACGAATTCTTGTTAAAATAGAATTTAAACTACAAAGTTTCTGTTAAATTGCTTTAAAAATTTGGTATTTATAGCTCAAAACCCGTATTTTAGAGCGACCTCTATAGAGGAGCTATATCAAAACATTGACCGATATGGCCTATTTGCAATCCCAAACAACCTGCAACTATAAGAAATATTTCTACCAAATTTGATCAACCTAGTAATATTATTACGGACTGTAGCGTGATTACAACAGACGGACGGACGGACATGGCTAAATCGTCTTAGAATTTAACGACGCTTAAGAATATGTTTACTTTATGGGGTCTCAGATCAATATTAAGAGGTGTTACAAAATGAATATACCCCCCATCCTAGCAATAAAAAGTCTATTGCACACACCGTGTGTCGGTTGTATTTATATATTAAAAGGTTAAAACAACAATAATAACAAGGATACAATCAAATGAAAATGCTTGCAACTAAATCTGTCGATGGTTGTATCAATTGATTTTAGATTGTTTTTTCCATTGACACTCAGTTAGTTGTGGTAACTACTTTTAAATTTTCATTATAGATTATTACTGCAACGAATAATTGGTTATTATAACAGAAAAAATGTTATTAAATAATCGTTTTTTGGTTACTCCAATAATTCGCCATATTTAGAATAATTAATTATATTGTGGGAAATACAACCGAAAGCTTTGTTGCTGTTATTTTGTTGACACATAACAAACAAAAAAAAAACAAATTATTCGATATAAATAAATCTTCAATATTTTGTTCAAGAACGGTATATATAGTTAAATATAATTTCGTGTGGATAATAATGTGTGGAATGCAGAATATGTAGTGCAAAAAGTTTTACATAAATAACAATAAAAGCTTCAATCATGGAATTGAAAGCACAGGGTTAAGCGATATTTGCATACAAGTTTTGTTACGTATTGTATTCTCGGTAACTAAAATTTGTGCCAAATATTTTCACATTTCATACGATTTCATGTGATGAATTTGTAATGTGCGATATTTAATTTTGTTATGAATTGTTTGGTTTTTTTGCTCAATAAATAAAAAAAAAAATAATGAAAACTGTTTTTAAATCATTGTCTGTAGTATATGAGTGACAAATTGTCAGAACAATAATTTTTTTTAAAACAGTTGGTTGTGGCAACATACAGAGGATACTTTTAGCTACCATTTTCTTAGTTGGCGCAACCAAATATGATTGTTGTCAACATGGAAGCAGAAGTATACCACAACTAAAATGTTGGTTGTCCTAATGGAATCGCATGATAGTAGACAGAACTACCAAAATTCGGTTGGCAAATAATTCGGTTAAGACTGAGACTCAATTTGTAAAAAAAGTTTCTAGGTAACAGATAAAAATAATTTTTGGGCAGCGTATAATCCAATAAGATGTCTATTCCATCGAATCAGTACAAATTTTCTGGAATTCTTAAGATTCTATACATATATATGATGTTCTCCGGTGTTGTAGATCTGATATTGATCTGAAGGATTTATTTAAATTTTAATAGGTGTATTTGGGAATCATGCAAATCCTGTTAAAATCAAACGTGATATTCTAACTCTCTCTCTCTCTCATCCGTTTACACGTAAACAACACCAACAAAAACTCTATTCTGGGCCCACCACAGTCGTCAAGCTAATCCTTTGAAGCTTTACAATGAAATTGATATAAGGGATCATACACACTCAGACAAACGTATAATAGCATAGAACCTCATAATATATTCATTTTAAATGCTTGTCTGTGTGTGTGTTTTTTTTATATTTTTATAGCATTTACATAAACCACACTTGCTGACACATAAGCGCACACACAACTTAACCCATTCATGCCTAGATCATAGGTAAAAATTTTCTAAAACTGTTGGTCGCTATTACCGGAAATCATAGTAAAATACTTTGGGTTTCGGGAGAGGGGAAACCAAGGGACGTAGAGAGGAGGAGAGCAAAAAACATACGAAGAAAGATATTTTCTTTCATTCATTGAATAGAATAGGCCGCCAGTCATAATAGTCGCGCTGAATGTGCGTGTGTGTGACTGAGCGTATGTGTCAGTGTCGTTATTGTCGCGGGGAGAGTGACTGTGTGTGTGTGTGTGTGAAAAGGGCAAATGGAAATTTTATACTTTCATCGTTGTCCTATTCATAGCTTCTCATCCATTTATGTATGGCGGTTTAGGAGTCATACATATAGTACACCCAGAGACATAAGTTTAAGCCTGTGTACGTTCATACATGAGTTGAATATCTCTGGCATTCATAAAGCTCTTTGGCACACACCAACAAAAGCGGCGCTGGCACATGCATACATACATACTCGCACACACATTTACACCGTTTGTGAGACCGGTATAGTATTCCAAATGGGTTTTAACTTCCTAATGCACTCAATTCCAGGTGGCCTCCGTAATTTGTCGGCAATTTGCCTTGGAGCAGCCGTATGAACAAAACCCCGTCTCTCGCCTCGCCTCTGCCCTGCATGGCAAGTCCCCTAACAGCGAGAGTCAAGAGAAAGGCGAGAGGGCGGAGAAATGATTATCTCTTGTGTTAAATTGAATGACTATAGCTGACGGTGTCTGCTAGCGAGCGGGTGGATGGACAGACGGACGTACGGACGAACGTGTGTCAGGGCCTTGTGTTTTTCCTTTTTTTGCGAGACTCGTTCTTTTATTTCAATTTTGGCTGGTTCGGGTGCTGGGGCTGCTGCTGTTGCCATTATTATCATAATTTTTAAAATGTAGTTACCTCTCTCACCTCCTTTCTCCATCTCTCTCTCCAAGCAGAACTTACATAGTACCTGCTGTAAAATTTTATGAAAATTAGGTTGATGGCTGTGCTCTACATATTGTTGCTGTACTCGTGTGCCGCAGTGCCTCGTGTAATACATTCATTGTAAATGTAAAATTTACTGTTTTCTTACTTTGGCACCACTGTTTCTTCGCTGTTTCTCTATGTGAGTGTATTTGTACAGATGTGCCTGTGTGTTTATTAACGCCGGTTAGCGGTTAGCGGTTAGCGGTTAGCGGGGGAGATGGAATATATATTTTATTTATGGTAATTTCGGGGCATTGCCAAGGGGCTTCAGCGGGGTAGCGGACTCGGAATTGCAGAAGAATTTGCCAGAATACGATGGGGTTTGCTCTGAGCGATGGAGTTAATTATTTTAATGAATGATTTATAATATTTTTGGTATGGTCTTTCATCGTAATGACTGAGTGTCGGTGTGTTGGGGGGGATAGGCAAGTGAACTTGCGCGCGCGGTTAGTAATATCCTGCATTATGTAGAGATGTTTCTTCTTTTGCATTTTATATTTGTCCTAAAAAACAAAAGCGCCATTGAAAAATACTAAATTAAGCTATTGAGCGGGAAATATTTCATTATACAATAATTTAAGTGGAATGGTGAAAAAAGGTATCATCAACATTAATTTTACAAATTGAGCTGGGAAATTTTTAGAAAATAAAATTCTTTTTTTTCGGAGAACCGACAAACTTTGTTGAAATATTAAATTTTAAATTGCTTTATCATAAAACCAGTAAGGGAAGGCAGAAAGTCGAGCGGGGCCGACTATATAATAACCTACACCTCCCTAACAATGCGATAATGGTCATTGCGATAATAATTTGGAACAATTGGTAAATGGGTAGGAACATATAATCTAATTATGAACCGACAATCGCAAAATTAAGCAATATTCGTTCCTTAATTGAGAAACATCTTTCTTGAAAATTTTAATGATCGGAAGTAAAGTACAACTTCTATAGCGCTTTGATACCAAATCAGGAGGAACATATATTCCATATATCTGTGTTATATATAAATCTGAACCGATTTTCCCTGAATACTCATTCATGTAAAATACCTCTTTCTGTCAAATTTCGTACTGATCGGATATAAAATACAGTCACTACAGCGCTTACATGTCAAATCGGGGGTAACCTACATATGGGGGTTATATCTAAATCTGAACCGATTTCTTCCATATTTAAAGGTGTTCATTCATATAATAGGAAACCTCTTTGTACCTAATTTCATACTGATCGGATATAAAATACAGTTTTTACAGCGCTTACATGTCAAATCGGGGCTAACATATATATGGGGGCTATATCTAAACCTGAACCGATTTTCTCCGAATTTGGCAGTATTACTTCATGTAGAAAAAAACCTCTTTTTGACGAATGTCATACTGATAGGATATAAAATAACATGTTTACAGCGCTTACATGTCAAATCGGTGGTAACGTATATATGGGGGCTATATCTTAATCTGAACCGATTTTAACCAAAATCGATAGGGATCGTCCTTGGGCCAACAAAAAAATATATGTGTAAAGTTTCGTCGAGATCGGACCATAATTGCAACCTGTACTTCGATTACAAGAATACATGCATAGACAGACGGACAGACAAACGGACATAGCTAAATCAACTCAGAATGTGATTCTAAGTCGATCGGTATAATAAACGTTTGGTCTATTTCTTCTCCTTTTGGGTGTCACAAACAAATGCACAAAGTTATAATACCCTGTACCATAGTGGGGTATAAAGATGATCATGCCAAGTCGTGTAATTTCAAATTTAGTTTAGTTTAAAATTGTTGTGTTTTTTTGCGTTAAGAAAAAGTATAGAGGAAGCATATTATTGTATGGGGGCTATATCAAAACATAGACCTATGGCAAAAGGTTCAGCCCGATCTGTTGAAATTTGCTGTCTCTATGGCATTGAGAAGTCAGGTATGGAGGCTATATAAAAAATGGTGCTATATTGCCCATTTTCAATCCTGCAGGTATAAGAAGTATCAGCACCAAATTTCAGTCATCTAGCTCAATTACTGCAGATCGCAGCGTGGTTACAACAGACGGACGGATGGTCACGGCAAAGGCGTCGTAAAATTTTACATCGATTATCTAAAGAGTGGGCCATTTAAACTTTTAATTTTGAAGTACTGATATTTTTTCTCAAATTTCTGGTTTTATTGGAAAGGTTGAACTTTGTCATTTAATAACACAATATCATTCATATGAATACCACGACTGGCTCGGCAGTACCTCCTCCTCCTTTGCGTAACATTTATCCTTAATGGGTCCCCACAGAAAATAATCCAAAGGGCTCAAAACACAAGTCAAAGAAATCGGTAGTTCAAATTTAAAATTGGAAAAAAATCTGCTATTTATGATTGGCCATTTTGACGAAGATTGATTTTAACTTTTTGACGAAGTTAGTTTTTGACTTGTCCTTAAGAGAAAATGCTTTGCTTATCGAAGGATATCACTTATTACAAGAACTTCACATAGAAGTGTAGCACATTTGTATGTGATCATCTCGTAACTTACACTCAGATCTGAGTGGTAACCTTCAAAATGTGAAGTTTTTCGGTCGAAAGTTATAGAGATCACTAAACAGACATAACTCAATTAAAAATGTCCGAATACGGGTATCTCGCAAATATACAACTGCACGATTCCATATCTTGAAGCAGTGACTTCTGAATATGTATTTGTGTTGGGGATAAATGCGTTTAAAATATTTTAATAATTTCAGTTATGTCCGTCCGTCTGTCTGTCTCTATAGTAGGTGAAAGCTCTACTTTGAGTCTATAGCGTTCAGAATACTTACTTTACTTTTGTATATTCGCTCATTGTCCTATGTTGCGTATGATTTATATAAATAGAAAATATTACACATATCTGAATTAAATTTAACAAGTAAAAGCGTTAAGTTCGGCCATGCCGAATCTTATATACCCTCCACCATGGATACCATGTGACCACACAAAATAACTCAAACCTCAAGAAAATAACACCGAAAACACACAAAAATATAGTCGCTGAGAACAGTAGGAATCACAACAAGTTAGAAGCTATATATCGGAGCTATATCTTAATATGGATCGATATCGCCCATTTTTAATCCCAATTTACCTGCAGCTATAAGAAGTATCTATACCAAATTCCTGCCACCTAGCTCAAGTATTATAGATTGTAGCGTGATTACAACAGACGGACGGACTCGTATACCCTCGTCTTACAGAGGAGGGTATACGAGTATAGCCTTTGCTACGAGCCAAAAGTATAACACATGAAGGAGTGACCTTAGACCAAATGTAAGTTTTGGTGGAAATTCGATTTGAGTCATTTAAAGTCAATTGCCCGTCCGTCTGTCATCCGTCTGTCTATCCATTAAGGATAAATGTTAAGCAAAGGAAGAGGAGGTACTGCCGAGCCAGTCGTGGTAGCCATATGAATGATTTTATGTTTTATTATTAAATGACAAAGTTCAACTTTTCCAACAAAACCAAAAATTTAAAAAAAAATATCTGTAATTTTGTATAGCCTATTCAAATTTAAAATTTTGAATGACCCACTCTTTATAACTCTCAAAAGGAGTAAGCGATTGACTTCAAATATGGTCTACGATAATATTTTTCAAATCTCATGCTAAGTTCGAAGGTAAGGCATATTGGTACAGTCCTTCTAAAGGGTTTTCCAACAAGAGGTGTTACTTTGGTATTTAAAGAAAAATTCCATTTTTTGAGATCAATGATCGGATGTTTATTTCATAATAAAGATGAAGGTATGCCGTTAATAATGAAAAACAACATCAGCCAAATGGCCACGACAACCTCACTTACATGACCATATCCTTTTTATGAAATTTTCCATTACCAAAACGCAAAGTGGCTGCCCTATGTCACGAATTCTATCTTTGAGGTTTTAAAACGACGCAGGGCTGTTGGCGTAGACCTTATCTTCCACGTGACCCCAAAGGAAGAAGTCGCAAGGTGTTAAATCACAAGATCTCGGTGGCCAATTGTGATCACCTCTGCGAGAGATAAAACTGTCCGGAAACTTTTCCCGTAACAGAGCAATGGTTTCGTTGCTTGTGTGGCACGTAGCTCCGTCTTGTTGAAAGTAAACGTTGTCCAGACCAATACCATCCATACATACCATACACTCCGACCATAAAAAGTCATTAATCATCTCTCGAAAGCGCAATCCATTCACCGTAACTGTTGATCCAACCTCATTTTCGAAAAAGTAAGGTCCAATGACCCCGCCGGACCATAAACCGCACCAAACAGTCACACGTTGAGGATGGGGAGGCTTCCCAACAATAACTCTTGGCTTTTCCGAGCCCCAGATGCGACAATTTAGCTTATTGACGTAGACACCGATATGGAAATGGGCCTCATCAGTCGAGATGATTTTAGATTTTTCGAATTTTAATAATTTCAGTGCGTTGTTGAATCGTGTATCGTTCCATTTTTAGTAATGGCGTAGTTTCTACTTGTCAAATGTCAAAGAATAAAAGCATCAAAAGTGACAGCTACCGAAATACCGGGTGATTCAAAATAACACCTCTTGTTGGAAAACCCTGTAGTACCACCCCCCACTAAGGGTTAACATTTAGTGAAAAATTGATTCTTTAATAACTTCTAAACTACTTGTTCGCGTCTTTTGAAATTCCACACATAGTTTTAGTTTATCAATCTTCATCTCTTCGAAAAAAATTGGCGAAGTTGTCACGCCCCTTTTGGTGCCACCCACACCATTTTGCATCAAAAGTTAACTGCTTATAGCTTTAATATCATTTCATATATATATACTTCAAATTTTGTACAGTGTAATACTTTTATATTACCTAGAGTCCAGTGAAAAGTGGGCGTCATTGGCACGTACCTTGGTACCTATCACACAAATTGTTGTGCAAACTTTATTACCAGTGCATACTTTAAAGTTACTAAATATAATTTAAATTGATAACAATTTAATTAAAACAAATAAATGTACGACATTTTTTTGGGACTGAAGGTGAGGGGATAACTAAGTCGTTTTACACGACTGAGCATTCTTACTTGTTTGAGAAACATTTAATAAATTTTTGATTAAAACCTCATAAAAACTTCGAAAGATTCACAAGTATTTTTTTTACAGGGTTTCCCAACAAGAGGTGTTATTTTGAATCACCCGGTATTTCGGTAGCTGTCTCTTTTGAAGCTTTTATTCTTTGACATTTGACAAGTAAAAACTACGCCATTACTAAAAATGGAACGATACACGATTCAACGACGCACTGAAATTATTAAAATTCTAAAAATCCAAAATCATCGAAAAATCATCTTGACTGATGAGGCCCATTTCCTCCTCGGTGGCTACGTCAACAAGCAAAATTGTCGCATCTGGGGCTCGGAAAGCCCAAGATTTATTGTTGATAAGCCTCTCCATCCTCAACGTGTGACTGTTTGGTGCGGTTTATGGTCCGGTGGGGTCATTGGACCTTACTTTTTCGAAAATGAGATTGGATCAACAGTTACGGTGAATGGATTGCGCTATCCAGAGATGATAAATGATTTTTTATGGTCGGAGGTGGATGGTATTGATCTGGACAACTTTTACTTTCAACAAGACGGCGCTACGTGCCACACAATCAACGAAACCATTGCTCGGTTACGGGAAAAGTTTCCGGACCGTGTTATCTCTCGAAGAAGTGATTTAACACCTTGCGACTTCTTCCTTTGGGGCCACGTGAAAGATAAGGTCTACGCCAACAGCCCAGCGTCGATGCAAGTCCTCAAAGATAGAATTCGTGAGGCTATCGAGGACATAGGGCAGCCACTTTGCGATTTGGTTATGGACAATTTCATGAAAAGGATATGGTCCTGTAAGCGTGGTCGCGGTGGCCATTTGGCTGATGTTGTTTTTCATTATTAACGGCATACCTTCCTCTTTATTATGAAATAAACATCCAATCATTTGTCTCAAAAAATTAAAATTTTCTTTGAATACCAAAATAACACCTCTTGTTGAAAACCCCTTTTATCAAGGTTCGGCTTCCAAAGCATGTGTCTCCATTTAATACAATTTTTAAATATTCGAACTTGTTTGAGAAATATTATTTAGTAAAACCAATCCCTCATTTTTCACATTCCGAAAACTAGTAAATTTACTCGTAAGTAAAATTTCCTAGTTTTAAGAAAAAATTAACTCAATATCAGTAAAAACATTGAACTAAATTGGTGAATTGATTTTAAATTAATTTAGGAACACCTTTGGTGAGTGTGGCCGATTTCGTTGAAGTTTTATGTCATAACTTCTACCCAATAGGACTAAACTTTGTGCAAGATTCATCCCTATCAGCAGACATCGGTTTAAGAAGTTGACTCACTTGACATGAAACCCCCCATATATGTACATAATATTTGCTACAGACCAAACGTTTAGACCTCGAGGAAGTCGCTAATTTCTTAGATATGTTTTGAATAAATCCGTTTCAGAATATGTTTAGTCATTGGTACGATAACTTCCAAAGCATTGATCGATTGACATCAAACATTATATTTGAGAATACTAGCATTATCTCTGGCTAGTTCGAAGATGCACGATATTATGTCACATTTTTTTAATAATTTCTCCACAAAGTATTTACATTTATTGAAATATTGAATCACTTATAACTTTTGTAGTACATTTCCGAATTTTCTGTAATTTCACACAGAGAACTGTCTTTTGTTCAATATCATCTCCAGAAATAATGTGCAAAATTATCATTTACATTTTGCTACCTCGCATGCAAAGGAACGATTTGTACCAAAAAGTAAATAGTGTGTAACATTAATAGAAGTTTTTTTTAAAAGCAACGTTTCTGACTATTTCTGTAAGAATTAACTGGAAAATGTACATAATTGACAGACCCATTTGAACCTATTTAACAATTAGAAAAAAATCTACTAAATCTACCAAACTGAGCATCTATAACTTTTGTCGAAACAATTTTAATGTATTAATATTATGTATTTAAGATAACCTTTCCAATGACTATAGCAAGACAAAGATTGATATAATGATTTGAAGTTTACTGACATCTCCCACAACAAGTATACATTTGCATTTGATACTTATATATCTCACAAAGTGTGGATTTACTTCAGTTGAGTTACTACATTTACATAGTTGTTAAGACTTTTTATTTATCGAGAACTTTCTCAGCTTCTTTTCTATTAAGCCATTATGAATTGAATGTAAAAATGTTCACACTGACGTATTAGTGATATTGTATGCCAAACGTGCCGTACTTATACGCACCCTATGAAAAGACTATGATCGATTGTGACTCTCTACTTGAAAGCCAAAGAAGAAAATATGTCAATTTTTATTGCGCGAATTTTCTTTTTCATGCATAACATATTCACATGGCTGCACGTACGACGTTCATGCATTGAAGCTTTTCACTGTTTTGCATTTTTTATGAAGAATAATCCATACTCCATTAGCCATATTTCTCAAGTAATTACAAGAGCTACGTCACCTATTCACAGCACATTCATGGAAATGATGATGATGATGATGAAGACGATGATGTCGTGATGGTGAATGGAGGAAAAGTGGCACATAAACATTACTTACATTCGACATGGTTGACGACGAGAAAATTGTATGCAATTTAAATTTTCCATTTCAAAGGAAAAACAGTCACAAAATACACAAAAACACACGTATGCGCATACACATGCAAATGTAAATACTTGCACGCATACGGTTATAAAACAAGAAAATAACTCTCATATAATAAACATAAAAGAGTGGCAGAACAAATACACACACGCATTCGCACACTCCCATATGTATACACTCGTACATACATATAAAAATATATAAAATATAAAACATAGTATGCTTTTGCCACTTTTCACACATTCTAAGAAACAGACACACAACACATGCTGTCCCTCTTGTTCGCTCTCCCTTCTCCTGCCTCCTATGGCAAGAGAACAATGGCTGAACGCACCTCGAAGATGATGTGTGAATAAAATAAACAAATAGTTAAGACAACAGCAACAACAACAATATCGGCACCAGCAGCAACACCATCATGCAACAGCAACAATGGCAACCCACCACACACATTCACACACACACACACACACACACACACTAATTTAAAATACTAAAATAGTAATAAAGTAGGAAATGTCGAAGAAAAGCACAAGCAGGAATAAAGCTTGGCGCAAAGACGTCTTCGTCGTCATCATTGTCGTCGTAGTCGTCTCACACAACACAACGGAAGACGTTGAGCACAAAAAAACTTTTTGCGTGAGTTGCTGTGACAGCTCGACACAATAAGCGCGAGTATCAGATTTTTTTTGAACCGCAAGCACACACACTCTCAGATTGGTGGAGGGAGAAAAAGCTATAGAAGGCAAGAAGAGAATGGCATGTAATGTAAGACATTAATGGTTGCACACACATCAACTTTTAGTGAATGAGTGTTTGAGAGTGCGTGTCGTTGCTTGGCTGGCTGCAGGCGGGAGTGTGAGCATCTGTGTGTTTCTGAACTTTTGCATGAACTAGAAAAGTTGCATGTTGTGTCGCCTGAAAAGAAGAAGGAACTGAAAAGGCACTTTGGCTTTACATACATACATAGAAAAATGGCGAAACCAAACTCATACTAATGATCTTAATTGTAACTGAGACTGTGAACACAAGCACAGCATTGGAAAAAATGTTAGCAATGCTTACGAAATTTTTACTGATAAAAAAACATAGCAGACATGATGTATAGAACCTAAGTCTTATGAATTTTGTGAAACATTCTAAACAAATATTTTTATAAATGTCTTAACATGTTCTGATAATTAAAACTAACAATATACATACATTACAAAGGGAAATCCCGTCACCATTCCCGATATCAAAATAAATTTGCATTTAGATTTTCTGCTCAAAATAAAACATTTTATAGTTGTCGAAAATAAATACAATTTTTTTTCCAAATATTAAGGGTTTTCCAACAAGAGGTGTTATTTTGAATCACCCGGTATTTCGGTAGCTGTCACTTTTGAAGCTTTTATTCTCTGACATTTGACAAGTAGAAACTACGCCATTACCAAAAAAGGAACGATACACGATTCAACAACGCACTGAAATTATTAAAATTCACTACAAAAATGGTGAAAATCTTGCAGTCACAGTTCGCAAAACTACATAAAGCATTTTTTTGGTCGTCGTGAAGCACCTTGTCGGACAGCAATACAGAAATTGGCGGACAAATTCGAGCTATTGGGAAAAGTTAGTGATGTGAAGAATAAAACCCGTGCACGTCGCTCAAGAACAACTGAGAATATTGCTGCTGTAGCCCAAAGTGTTGAAGAAAACCCAGGTTTGTCCATTCCTCGTCCTTCTTTGGAATTGGGCATTCCACAAACGTCATTACACCGTATCTTGCATAAGGACTTGGGTCTTAAGGCTTATAAAGTTCAGTTAACACAATAACTCAAGCCGGCCGATCATCAACAACGTCGTGTCTTTGTTGATTGGGTCCTTGAAATGGATGAAAATGATGCGGAATTCCATCGAAAAATCATCTTGACCGATTAGGCCTATTTCCACCTCGGTAGCAACGTCAACAAGCAAAATTGTCGCATCTGGGGCTCGGAAAACCCAAGAGTTATTGTTGAGAAGCCTCTCCATCCTCAAAGTGTGCCTGTTTGGTGCGGTTTATAGTCCGGCGGGGTCATTGGATCTTACTTTTTCGAAAATGCGGTTGGATCAACAGTTACGGTGAATGGATTGCGCTATCGAGAGATGATTAATGATTTTTTATGGTCGGTGTTGGATGGTATTGATCTGGACAAAGCTTACTTTCAACAAGACGGCACTACGTGCCACACAAGAAACGAAACCATTGCTCTGTTACGGGAAAAGTTTCCGGGCCGTGTTATCTCTCGAAGAGGTGATCACAATTGGCCACCGAGATCTTGTGATTTAACACCTTGCAACTTCTTCCTTTGGGGCCACGTGAAAGATAAGGTCTACGCCAACAGCCCAGCGTCGATTCAAGACCTCAAAGATAGAATTCGTAAGGCTCTCGAGGACATAGGGCAGCCACTTTGCGATTTGGATATGGAAAATTTCATGAAAAGGATATGGTACTGTCATCGTGGTGGCGGTGGCCATTTGGCTGATGTTGTTTTTCATTATTAACGGCATACCTTCCTCTTTATTATGAAATAAACATTTGATCATTTATCTGAAAAAATGGAATTTTTCTTTGAATAACAAAATAACACCTCTTGTTGGAAAACCCTTTATTAGGATCAGAAATCTGAGAAAATAGGAAAATATTTTCAAAATACATACGTTTCGAGTTATGTATTTTCGCCTCACTTTAAAGGTCATTAGCTGTTCTTTATATAGCTGGGATTTATTTCCGCGTCCCTACCACTTTAAAATGCATCCAAAGCACCTACAAATTTAATTTGCATTCAATGAAAAATATATTTACGTTGGCCCAAATATTCCAAACAAACACTGAAAATAGTAAGATGGTGTTCAGCTCCGTTTTTTTTTAATATTTATTAAAAAATTCCTGAGATGTAAATATTGCATTTGTTATATCTTAAAAACGCGTTTGTGTATTTATACAAATTAGAGCTCATAGAATTAAAGATACTGCAGATCAAATGCTGCGAAAATTGTTTAAAAATTTAAATGTAAAAATGTATAGTTCTGTCACTCTTAAAACTCCAGCAAAAAAAAACTCCAGCACATTATCAATCTAATAAGGTGTTAGATGTTTCATCTTCTTTTTACAAACACCCTCATTGGACTATGTTGCGTATGATTTATATAAATAGAAAAAAAATACTTCGATACCTCCATTCTAAAACATGCTAAGTCGACTTAGCATAGTTTTAGGGAGATTGCATTTTTAATTTCTAAATATTCCAAATTATATTCAATCAAAATTGTTGGTTTTCAAAAGTTATTCACAAAACAGTACAGGTCATTCGATTTGCATTATAAAGGAATTCCACACAAATTAAAAAAAAATCATCAAACCTTGATCGCATCTCCTGAAAAACTACCTTTTTGCACTTAGCATAGTTTAGAATGGAGGTATCGACTTAGACGAACAATTTGAAGCTGAATCACTATCAAGTGTAAATGATCTAGCAAACGTGTATCTAAATGGAAAATTCTGTGCAAAATATTCCCACTCCAACAACAAAATCTATATAAAACCAGTAAGGAAAGACAGAAAGGCACCAAGTCAATGCGAAAATGGGCATTGCGGTATAATTTGGAATAATTGGTTTCGTTTCAGTTAACTTAGCGCTTAGCCCTCATCCTCATCAAGTCTAATTCCAAGGTGTAGTCGATGATGTTGATCATACTAAACTAGATCCGAAACGTTAATTTTAAAATGTGCAGTATTCTATCATAGATCAAGATGCGGGAGAAACAAATTGATAGGGCTATACATAATCTAAGCAGATTTTGATAAAATTGGATCAAAAGCTTCATTTCTGCCAAATAGCGCCTAAAAACTAAATAGGCAGGAACATAGTATATATGCGGCTATATCTAAATCTGAAGCGGTTATCCCTAATTTTAGCAGTATCAGTTCCTAAATTAAGAAACTTCTTACTGCCAAATGTGGCAATACCGAAAATAAAGTACAATTTCTATAGCGCTTTGATACCAAATCGGGGGAACATATATGTATATGTAGGCTATATCTAAATCTGAACTGATTTCCCCGAATTTGGAAGTGTTCTTTAATGTAATAAGGAAACTCTCTCTGCCAAATTTCGTGCTGATCGGATATAAAATAGGGTTTGTACAACGCTTACATATCAAATCGGGTGTAACATATATATGGGGACTATGTCTGAATCTGAACCGATTTTCCCCAAATTTGGCAGTGTTCGTTCATGTAGTACGAAAAGATCTCTCCGCAGAATTCCATACAGATCGGATCTAAAAAAGTTTTCTACAACGCTTACATGTCAATTCAAGGGTAACATATATATGGGGACTATAGGTTAATCTGAACCGATAATTTTGCAGGATTCATTCATTCATTCGTACTGATCGGATATAAAATACAGTTTCTACAGCGCTTACATGTCAAATCGATGGTAACATATATTCTGTGGTTTTCACAAATAACCACTTAAGTCGATTTAAGTCATTTTCGAGTTTTATGTCTACGATCTACCCACTGATATCTACTATTTGCGAAAATACGCGTTTTTCATCATTTTATGCCGCATGAAAGTTGGTCACTCCCATAAGGAAAACACTAGAACTCAAAACTTGTACGAGTATACGCTCCACTGAACATTTTTATTTTTCGACTTAAGTGGTTATTTGTGAAAACCACAGATATATGGGGGTAGTAAAGGGCTGTTATTTTGGTGTTATTTTGGTATTCAAAGAAAAATGTCATTTTTTGAGATAAATGATCGGATGTTTATTTCATAATAAAGAGGAAGTTATGGCGTTAATAATGAAAAACAACATTAGCCAATTGGCCACTACGACCACGCTTACATGATCATATACTTTTCATGAAATTTTCTATAACCTAATTGCAAAGTGGCTGCCCTATGTCCTCGATAGCCTCACGAATTCTATCTTTGAGGTCTTGAATTGACGCTGGGCTGTTGGCATATACCTTATCTTTCACGTGGCCCCAAAGGAAGAAGTCTCAAGGTGTTAAATCACAAGATCTCGGTGACCAATTGTGATCACCTCTTCGAGAGATAACACTGTCCGGAAACTTTTCCCGTAACAGAGTAATGGTTTCGTTGCTTCTGTGGCACGTAGCGCCGTCCTGTTGAAAGTAAACGTTGTCCATTAATCATCTTTCGATAGCGCAATCCATTCACCGTAACTGTTGATCCAATCTCATTTTCGAAAGAGTAAGGTCCAATGATCCTGCCGGACCATAAACTGCACCAGACAGTCACACGTTGAGGATGGAGAGGTTTATCTACAATAACTCTTGGGTTTTCCGAGCCCCAGATGCGACAATTTTGCTTGTTGACGTATTTTTCGATGGAAGATGATTTTTCGATGGAATTTCGGGATCATTTTCATGCATTTCAAGGACCCAATCAGCAAAGACACGACGTTGGCTTGAGTTCTTGTGTTAACTGATCTTTCTAAGCCTTAAGACCCAAGTTTTTATGCAAGATACGGTGTTATGATGTTTGTGGAATGCCCAATACCAAAGCACGACGAGGAATGGACAAACCTGGGTTTTCTTCAACACTTTGAGCTACAGCGGCAATATTCTCAGTTGTTCTTGAGCGACGTGCACGGGTTTTATTCTTCACATCACTAACTTGTCCGAATTTTTCCACCAATTTCTGTATTGCGGTCCGACAAGGTGCTTCACGACGACCCAAAAATGCTTTAGTTTTGCGAACTGTGACTGCAAGATTTTCACCATTTTTGTAGTGAATTTTAATAATTTCAATGCGTTGTAGTATCGTTTATCGTTTCATTTTTATACCCTACACCACACTGTGGTACAGGGTATTATAACTTTGTGCATTTGTTGTAACACCCAAAAGGAGAAGAAATAGACCCATCGTTTATTATACCGATCGACTTAGAATCACTTACTGAGTTGATTTAGCTATGTCCGTCTGTCCGTCTGTCCGTCTGTCTGTCTGTCTGTCTGTCTGCCCGTCTGTCCGCCTGTCCGTCTGTCTGTCTGTGCATGTATTCTTGTAATCAAAGTACAGGTCGCAATTATGGTCGATCTCGACGAAACCTTACACATATCTTTTTTTTGGCCCAAGGACGATCCCTATTGAATTTGGTTAAAATCGGTTCAGATTTAGATATAGCCCCCATATATATGTTAGCCCCGATTTGACATGTAAGCGCTGTAAAAACTTTATTTTATATCTGATCAGTATGAAATTCGGCAGGAAGAGGTTTCTTATTATATGAATGAATACTGTTAAATTTGGAAGAAATCGGTTCAGATTTAGATATAGCCCCCATATATATGTTACCCCCGATTTGACATGTAAGCGCTGTAAATACTGTATTTTATATCCGATCAGTGCGAAATTCGGCAGAAAGAGGTTTCTTACTACATGAAGGAATACTGCTAAATTCGGAGAAAATCGGTTTTGATTTAGATATAGCCCCCATATATATGTTACCCCCGATTTCACATGTAAGCGCTGTAAAACCTGTATTTTATATCCGATCAGTATGAAATTCGTCAGAAAGAGGTTTCCTATTATATGAATGAACACTTTTAAATTTGGAAGAAATCGGTTCAGATTTATATATAGCCCCCATATATACGTTACCCCCGATTTGACATGTGAGCGCTGTAAAAATGTTATTTTATATCCGATCAGTGCGAAAGTCGGCAAAAAGAGGTTTCTTTCTACATGAAGGAATACTGCCAAATTCGGAGAAAATCAGTTCAGATTTAGATATAGCTCCCATATATATGTTACCCCCGATTTGGCATGTAAGCGCTGTAGAGACTGTATTTTATATCCGATCAGTACGAAATTCGACAGAAGGAGGTCTTTTTACATGAATGAGTATTCAGGGAATATCGGTTCAGATTTATATTAAAGCTCCATATATATTGTCCTCCTGATTTGGTATCAAACCGCTATAGAAGTTGTATTTTACTTCCGATCATTAAAATTTTCCAGATAGATGGTTCTCAATTTAGGAACGAATATTGCTTAATTTAGCGATTATCGTTTCAGAATTACCAATTATTCCAAATTATTATGGCAATCACCCTTATCGCATTGTTAGGGAGGTGTAGGGTATTATACAGTCGGCCCCGCCCGACTTTCTGCCTTTCCTTACTGGTTAGTAATGGCATAGTTACTACTTGTCAAATCTCGAAGAATAAAAGCTTCAAAAGTGACAGCTACCGAAATACCGGGTGATTCAAAATAACACCTCTTGTTAGAAAACCCTGTATTATCTCTAAGTGTACCAAGAAACTTCCTTGTGGAAATTTTTATTCAGATCGATTAAACAAAATTGCTTATACAGTGTAACTATGTCAAATCGGAAGTAAATACATGTATTTAAGGGAGCCACTCGTATATGTAAATCTAATTCTATTTTGACCGATTTCAATAGGGATCGTCCTTGTGTCGAAAAAGAGCACTGTGCTAAAATTCGTCACAATCGGACCATAAATACGATCTGCACTTTAATTACAACGATACATCTACAGACGGACGGAAAGACGGTATAATAAACAATGAGTCTATCTCTTCTTCTTTTAGGTGTTACAAACAAATGCACAAACTCATAATGCCCTGGACCACAGTGTGGTGTAGGGTATAAATATCAAATTTCCTACCGAACTTTAATACTAAACTTATTTTATGTCATTTACACTTGATTTTGAAAACTGCAAAATTTTCTTAACACCTTACATTTCAAAATTACGTTATGACACATCTTAATTAAAACAAGTAAAAGCGTTAGGTTCAGCCATGCCGAATCTTATATACCCTCCACCATAGATAGCTTGTGAATGTTTTCGGGCACAAATATATTCATATTATCAAATTTCAGCCCGATTAGTTTATTTAGTTTATTTATTAGTTTAAATTTGTGGGTTTTGCTGCGTTAAGAAGTGAAATCTAGAGGGACCTTTGTATGAGGGCTTTATCACAACATGGACCTATGGCTAACATTTTTCGTGTGAAGGTTTACGGGTATAAATAAACGCCAGTTACAAATTTTCAGCCCGATCAGTTGACATTTGTGGTCTCTATTGCATTAAGAAGTCCTAAGTTACCTGCAGCTATAAGCAGTATCTATACCAAATGTCAGCCACCTAACTCAAGCATTATTGATTGTAGCGTGATTACAACAGACGTACGTACAAACGGACATGGCTAAATCGTCTTAGAATTTTAAGACGACTAAGAATATATACTTTATGAGGTCTCCGATCAATATTTAGAAGTGTTACAAACGGAGTGACAAATTGAATATACCCCCATCCTATGGTGGAGGGTATAAAAATCGATTGCATATGTATCAAAATGACTTCAATTTGTTATGCCCTCCACCACAGGATGGGTGGTATATTAATTTTGTCACTCCGTTTGTAACACCTCTAAATATTGATCTGAGGCCCCACAAAGTATATACAAACCATATAGCTAATTCTGCGCCACGCTGTATTATAACTTTTTAAAGAAGAGGGGAATATGAAACGAACAAAAAATTTCGCTAAAAATCAATTATTTTTGTATGTTGTTCGATTCGTAATTAATTCAACAAGTCTCCTTCACAATATGCTGAAAAAAAAACAAAGAAAAAATAATGATTAAAAAAGTTATAAAGAATTCAGACCATACAGTTCATTCTGCGCCACCCTGTATATTCTCAGTCGTCGTAAAAGACAATTTAGGTATGGCCGTCTGTCCGTCCGTCCGTCTGTTATATTCACGCTACAGTCCGTAATAATGGAGATAGGTTGATCAATTTTGGTAGAAATACTTCTTATATTTTATTGCAGGTCGTTTGGGATTGCAAATCGGCCATATCGGTCAATGTTTTGATATAGCTCCCCTATAGAGGTCGCCCCAAAATGAGCCATAGATGCCACATTTCTAAAGGAATTTATGAGAAACTTTGCAGTGTGTATTCTCATTTGACAAGATTTTATCACAGCAACAATTTTACAAATCGGTTTAATATTTTGCTATAGTCACCCTATAGATGTCGCCCCAAAATATACGTATTTAAGCCATTTTCGAAGCATTTTAACTGAATCGTTACAGTTTGTATTTTATTAAGTAAGGAATTCATCGCAGTAACAATTTTAAAATCAGTTCATATTTGGTTGTACATAGTACAGCTATAGATGTCGCTCCCAAAAAGGCTTATTTAAGCCATAAACACGACATTTTCTAAAAAATTTAGAAGAAATTTTTTAGAAATTTTTAATTGGAAGGAATTCGTCTCAATAAAATTAATACAAATTTAGTTTCATTTTGTTGTAGTCACCGTGTGCGGCTTAAAATTTGGCTAAAATTTCAGCATTCTTGTTTTTTAATAATTTACTTAAAAAAAGGATCCTTTCATGAGTTGGTCCATATCCAAAGATTTTTCCAGTAACAAAATTGAAGGTAATCCATGGAACTTAACGCTTTAACTTGTTTGTTTTCATATTTATGAAAATTCCCATTCATTATGCTATGTTGCGTATGTTCTCTATAAATAGAAAGTATTAATTATAGGTATTTGGATTTGGAGCTAGAATAGAACTAAACGCGAGTTGTCCATGCTTCGCAGTGTCTCTGTAATTCTTAAAGATCTTTCCTCCTAGTAATTTTTCGTATGCTTACTCTATCTCTGATCCCAGACCTTTCTGTATATTTCGATTTTTTACTATAGGGTACGCCAGTCGACCTACTTTTTAAAACGACCCCCTCCGATTTCGATGAAATTTGGTACACGGTATCTCCTAGTGGGTAAAATTTTTATGATGTCTATATTTAGTCCAAATTCGTTATGGTTCTTGTTTTACAGCGTCCGAAAGTTTGTCGAATCTCTACTTTTTTCCTAAAGGATACTGAATTCAACTGAGTATAAATTAAGAACGCGTTATCCGATTTCAACGATTTTAAGGTCATTGTAACTGGCCACACTCGTACTTCAAAACTAATAATTTAAAAAAATGATTGTCCTTGTCGAAGGACATTAAAAATCTAAAAATTATTTTAATCATTCAATATCTCGAAATGCACCTATTTCTTTTCTTCATATTTTTTGTAATTAAACCGTTAAATGTCCTTTATACATGAAATAAGTTTCACGATGGAGGTCAGTTTGGTTTAAAAGTATCCAATAACCAGGGACAGTGCAGCTGCTTAATTCCCGACTATAGCTGTGGGAATGTTCAGATGGCTGAAATGTTTAAGTAAACCTTATCTCTTCTCAATAATACAAAACTTCCCCAACTTATCAGACCTCCAACTGTCAACGTTTAATTCACTCTATATTTTATTATATTCAACTTTTGCAGCATATGAATATGTAATACTTACTTTTAGGAAAAGTTTCCAAGAAGTTTAGCAGCGCCTCTAAACAACATGTTGTTGCCAATAATATGCTGTTGTTGTCGTTGCTGGTATATTGCCACTTCAGCTACAACAGTTTTTCTTTTGTACTTTTCCCAAGTGGCAAGAATTTTACAGAACAAAGTGTAAAGACACGCAATATTATATGGGTAAAAACAAAAAACGAAGAGCAAAAGCCAAAGCCAAAGAAAAGGGTTGTGGCAAACCCTCAACTGGGGCAAACAAAACATCCTACGAAGGAAGTCAAGTTTTACAAGGGGTTTTTTTTGCATGACTAGGGGGTAATGGGGGAAAATTCCCCTTTATGCCAGCAGAATTGTATTTAAAAAGTAAATTATGCAAATGAGACATGAGTATTGCTGTTGAAAATAACGTCAATTAGTTGAGTTGAAAAGAACAAACGGAAGTTGATTGGATTTTGTTTTTGTTCCATGCTCCGTCCCCACCCCCCTCACCTTGGCTTTTCACAACGGCTCAATTTGTGGGAAAAGTTCTAAAATTTTTAGAAAATATTTTTAAAAAAATATTTATAAAGTTGTTTTTTTTTTCAAATTTAAATCATACGCTTTGGAATTTACACGCACCGCGGGAATTTAAAATATTTTTTTTAATTTCACTTTTTCCATGTTTGCGTGCCCCATATTTTTGCCCATTTCCATTTTCTTTTGCCACATATTTAAATATTCATGGCTGTTGCCATGTATGTATGTATGAGTATGTTTCCTGAGTACAGTTTGCCATTGCTTTTGGCGAAGTTTTCATTGCGGGATTTTTAATTGAAATTGACCAAAACACGTTTTAAATCACTTCGGTAAATACGCAAATAAATAATTGCAATTATTATTTTTCATTTCATGTACTTCGCCGATAGTGAAGCAACAATGGCGACAACTGTGGCAAGAGTTTAAATATTTATTGTGATACAGTGGTTCAGAATTATTTATGTATAACGGCGAACAATCGAATCTCTTGATTTAGCGAACATTTTTGTAATAAGCCAACGAATTTGGCCAAAGTGAAAAGTTGGCCCAAAAATGGAAATAAATAGAAAGATGTATACAAAATATGATTACACTCTGGAACACCAAAAAAACAAGGTTCTGGCAACGGATTCTGATAGAGGGGGTAAAAAAGAACATACGTGTATCGACGTTTGTAAATTTAGGTATTGATTTCATATTAGAGGGGGAACAATGTTTCCCCATTTTGCACATTCAGGATCACAAGGTTCCCTATGCCGATTCATCATAAAAATATACAAAAGGCGGAAATATTGACCCCCACACCCCTCTATAAGGGTCTTCGTAAGCAAACCTTTAAAACGCCAATGCACGAATATTCTTTTTTCCCCTCTATCAGAATCCGTTGGCAGACTCTTGTTATTCTCGAAAATGTTTAATTTTGTTCCACAGTGTTATTATGATAAAGACTCAAATGGAAAAAAATCTCAGCAATTCTAATGTCCACTATCATTTATTTAACATTTATTGTTTGTATCAATTATACGCAACATAGATCCGTCTGTCTGTCTGGCTGGTGCGCACGACAACTCTCGAAATATGTAACCGACTAACTGCAAATTTTGTGAGTGGACTTTTTTTTCTATGTCAGGCTAAGATCGAATATGGACCATGTTGGTCCACTCCTGCGCGAATTTCCCCTACAAAGGGTAAAAATTTAGCGAAATACTTATTCTTGAATAACTTCTATATTACTCTTAAGAATCTTTCGGAATGGCACACATATTAATTTCTTGGTCGCTATCACTTTGAGAAAAAATGGGTTAATTGGCCACAAGTTGGCCATTTCGGATGCTGGCTTTAAGAAATTGCATGAAATGATTGTTGCATTTTTTTCTATTTTCTATGTGTTTTTTCAACCCGTTTTTATACCCTCCACCATAGGATGAGGGGTATATTCATTTTGTCACTCCGTTTGTAACACCTCTAGATATTGGTCTGAGACCCCATAAAGTATATATATTCTTAATCGTCGGAAAATTCTTAGACGATTTAGCCATGTCCGTCCGTCCCTCCGTCTGTTGTAATCACGCCACGGTCCGTAATAATAGAGATAGGTGGCTGAAATTTTGTATAGATACTTCATATAGCTGCAGGTAACTTGGGATTGAAAATGGGCGATATCGGTCCATATTTAGATATAGCTAACATATATAGCATCAAAGTTCTTGTGATTCCTACTGTTCTCATCTACTATATTTTTTGTGTTTTTCGATGTTATTTTTTTTAGGTTTGAGTTATTTTGTGTGGTCACATGCTATCCATGGTGAAGGGTATATGGCTTGGCCGAACTTAACACTTTTACTTGTTCCTACTGTTCTCATCTACAATTTTTTTTGTGTGTTTTCGGTGTTATTTTCTTTAGGTTTGAGTTATTTTGTGAGGTCACATGCTATCCATGGTGGAGGGTATATAAGATTCGGCATGGCCGAACTTAACGCTTTTACTTATTGTTATTTAACGACTCTTACTAGTGTGAAAGAGGTCGTTCCAATATTCGTAGCCCTCATATTTTGCTTAAATTGAACGCGTATTTCGGCTCTATAGGACATATAAAGGGTGGTTCAACCATAATGCACGATGCTAATTGTGAGCCACACGCGCCGAGCATTTGGCCGATATTTTGTTTTACACATAATTGACTTAGATCCTTCCATCATAATAAAAAATATTAAGATAATTATCTGAAAACTTTGTTTTTTTACAACTAAAATTGTGCTTTTAATATGGACCACCCAATAATTAAAAAAATATAATTCAAATACCAAAGGAATTAAAAAAATTCTTAAAAAAATTTTTAAATATTTCTTTTGTGTTAAGAATACAAAACTGCATCAAAAAACTGAATGAATAGGCCCTTTGACAAATTTTGGTGTACCAGTGTTATACGAATGTGTAGCGACAACTATGACTAGCGCTTTATAGATTGTCCGAATGGCTGTGCATATCATTTCTGATGCAATTTGGTATTCTAACAACGAAAAAATGTATTTAAACAAGTAAGAAAATTCAGTCGGCTAAACCGACTTGTGAATCCCCTCACCTTGAGTCCCAAAAAGTATGAGTAAATTGATTTATTTTTTTGTTTCAATTAAATTATTATCCATTTAAATTGCATTTAATAACTTTAAAGTATGTACTGGTATTAAAATAAAAGTTGTTAACGTTTGGTACAAAAATGTCCATTTGTGTGGGAGGCACAAAGAGGGGCGTGCCAATAACTATAAAAACATTGTACTGTACAAAATTGGTACAAAAAGGTCCGTTTGTGGGGGAGGTACCAAAAGGGGAGTGCCAATAACGCCCATATTTCTCTGGACACTAGACACTACAAAAGCATTACACTGTACAAAATTTCAAATATTTGTATGCGCACGTATTAAAGTTATAAGCTGGTAACTTTTGGTAAAAAATGGTCCATTTGTGTTGGAGGTACCAAAAGGAGTGTGGCAAAAGTGCCCTTTTCCACTGTATTTTAGGTACTATTAAACCATTTCACTGTACAAAATTTCAAGTCTTTGTATGCACTTGTATTAAAGTTATAAGCTTTTAACTTTTGCTTCAAAATTTTACATTTGTGTGGGAGGTACCAAAAGGGGCGAGGCAACTTCTAACTTTATTCTCGAGGTAATAGTGACTAATAAACTAATACTATGTGTAGAATTTCAAAGGATTCAAATAAGTAGTATAGAAGTTATAAAATAATCAATAATTCAATAACTGTTAAGGAGTTGACCAATATGGCCCATCTTCGAACTTAGCCGGAAATAGAAGAACAGACAGACAGACAGACGGACATTGCTCATTCGACTTAAAATGGCGAATATCCCAAAACGGATATTCGCCGAACATACTTAGAGTCTTAGGTCATTCCTTCGATATGTTACACTTTTGGCTCGCAGCAAATGATATATACCCATCCTCTCTAAGGTGGGAGGATAAAAATGGTTCAGAATATTTAATATTGACCTATGTAGTTTATTTGTGGCTAACATGTTTGAGAACAATCACAAATTTCGTAAAATACATAAACTACTTTTTTTTATTTTTTTTCAAAAATTATAATGCTCACAAAGTTTTTTCAAAAAACTTTTTTTAAAAAAAAATTATGGCGAAATCTTATTGTACCTATTGGTAACTACTTATAAACATTTTAGCCAAAAATAAACTACATAGGTCAATATTAAATATTCTGACCCTAATGTTTTAAATAATATTTTTTTTATTTCCAATTTTCATTTATAAAACTTTGGTATTTGGATTATATTTTTTTAAGTATAAGCCCTATTGAGCCGAAATACGCGTTATTTAATTTAAAGTAAACAAAATATGAGGGCTGTGAATATTCCGAATATCTTCGAAGATGCCTTTATTATAGTATTTGGACCATATTTTTTAAGTATAAGCTCGATAAAGCCGCCATATACATTAAACAAATATATATGTTATATGGGAGCTAAAAATGCCTAAAACATCACTTGCACGTAGTATCTAACGGTCGGAACAAGTAGAAAAAATTTGATTTTTTTTTCAAAAAAGTAGTTACTAACTCGAAAGAAAAACCATAAAAATAGAATTTAGCAAATAAATGTTTTGATCCATCTTTTTGCGAGCATCCAAACGAAGAAAACAATGTCTATTTGAGAATAAATGTAGAAATTATATAATTTTTGGTAAAAGTAAGAGAATTTCAACTAAATCGTGTTTTTATACCCGCACTATTGTGAACAAGGGTATATATCAGCTGCTGGTGTGATACAGCCAAGGAGTGGCATAGAAAAAACCCAAGAATATTTGGCGGAAATTCATTTTGGCTCATTTTAAGTCATTTGAGCAATGTCTGTCCGTCTGTCTGTCTGGCTTGTGCGCACGATAATTTTCGATATGACTTCACCGATTGACTACAAATTTATTATGTGTTAATATTTTGTTCTATCTAAGGCTAGGGTTACAGATGGACCATATTGGTTCACTCGTTCGAGTACCTCCCCCACGAAGGGTTAAAATTTAGTTAAATATTGATTATCTCATACCTACCCAGAATCTTTCACAATTTCACACATAGTATTAATTTCTTGGTCAGACACCGTTTTTTTCGTTAGAATGGTAGCTTTAAAAAAATGGAACAAACAATATTTTTCGAATTTTTTTGTTCTAATTTGTATGGGTTTTTTCGTGTCAGCAAAAAAAGATATTTAAAAAAAAACAATTTTGTGTCTAATTGTTTTAGTTACAGTTACAAAACTTCCATTACTACGTGAAAGTAAAATTTAAATGGTATCCCGGCTTTATCGATCTTATACTTCAAACAAAATTTGTCCAAATACTAAGGGTACCTCCTATGAAAATTGGAATTTTTGAAAAAAAAAAAAAATAAAAAAAGAATACATTACCATAACAACCTTTTGTTTTTATTACATAGAAAAGAATAAAAAAATTGTTCGTTTTATCAATTTGCATTGGATAATAACTATTTATTTACTAATATCGGTGAATAGTTAAATATCTTAATCTAAGAAGCATTTTTGTTATAAGCCTAATATTTTGAGCAAAGCGCAGAAATAATATATATAGGAAAATATATACAAATTTTAATTATATATGTATGTGTTATTATACAATTTATGAGGCATGGGTGCGAATAATGCATATTTTATATTTGCATCAATTATACGCAACATAGGCCACCTGTGGGAATTTATAAAAATTTTAATATTATTTCGGTCATTTTTAAATTAAAATGCGTAGAAAAATTTAAATAAGTATTTTATATTCATTTAAAATCCCATCAGGTATTTTTCCCTAAAAGAAATATTTTATAAACTTTAATTGACTTTTAATAATTTTATTATTTTTTTAATTTTGCTGCCAAATGCAAAAATATTAACTGTTGATTATCAGCTAAAAACTGGCTCTAGTTTATGGCTTCTAAAGTTATTACAATTATTTCGTAATTTTTCAATCGTTGATCTAATGAGTGCGAATAATTAATATGTTCAATTCGTATCAATTTCAATATCACCATCTGCGGGAAGTTATAAAAACGTTAAATTTTTTTTTTTACTTTTAAATTTAATTGTGCAGCAAGAGTAAAACTAAATGTAAAAAATTTTATGTTTTCCTAATAGATATATTTTTTATAATAATTTTTATTAAATTTATCAAATTTTATTCAGTGATGAAATTTTATAAATTTTGAACTGCTAATTATGAACAGAAAATAAGCTATACTTATAGCTAACAACATCATTATTACAGCCGAAATAGACAAACATATTAAATTCACCTCATGACATTTTTAATCGCTTGTCTTCCTCCCCACAAAACCTAATTGAAATATTTTAAATATGCTTGTTTTGTAGTCATTTATTGCAAAATTTATTGATTTTTTCCTATTCTTTTTGATAATTAATGGCTCATCCATAATGTGAAATATAATAATTTATACAACAGTTTTTTTATTCATTTTATACAATTGTAGAGCCTGATTCATTTCAATGCTAAATGCTAAAATTTCAATTCCTGATTATTAACAAAAATTGCAATTTACCTCATGACATTTTTCAATCGTTTGTCTTCCTCCCCACAAAAGCTAATTGGAATATTTGAAATGTTTCGTTCGTTTTTGATGTCATTTATTGCAAAAATGCATTGGTATTTTTTGTGCTCTTCTTGATATTGGCTCATTAATAATGTGAAATAATAGCAAAGAACTAAAACTAAGCTCGTTCACATAACAAAAATACACACCCCTCCCCTTAATTCCACCAATAAAACTACAAAACCAAATGCAAAATTGTATTCGTTTGAAAAGAATTTTCATTTGAACGGATCGCATGGTTTTGCATTCAAACTATGTCCATTTCAAATTGACCGATAAAAGTTCCATTAACTGATGATGGTTCCACAATCATATATCCACATATATATATGTATATGTATATATATATATATAGAGGAGAAAGAGATTCAATAAGTTTCACACCCACACACGTACACAGATAAAGCCAAACAAACACATCGAAACAATAGACCTTAGTCGACTAAAAACTTCAAAATAATGATTGTGGTCATTGTAGAGCGGGGGAGGGAAGGGGAGCGTGAGGCTAGTGTTTGGAGGTTTCCGTTGTTTGAGGGTCAGCCTGAAATGATGAAACGCCAAATCAAACCGAATTCGCCAGATTCACCAGATGCACCGCATGTGCAATTGTTTTTCTGCAAAAATTTTGCAGCAATTATTTAGTGCTAAATGAAAACACAAACACGCACTAGAACCCGGGTGGGCAGGTCCTGCTGATTCAATGGATCAAACGAAAATCGTTTTACCAATATACCCCGTGCACACACACACACACACACACAAATACAAATACACACTCGTACATAGTAATTCCTGGGTCATATTCTATTCATAGACTATGGAGATGTATAGTTGTGGTACACCCAATTTAATAATGCCAAAGCTTTGAAACTGCTCCATCTCTCGCTCCCCCCACCCCCCACACATTTTTTTGGTCGCGACCATGGCGGTGCTATTCAAAAATCTGAACAATAAAAATGAAACCCCGGCTATCATATAAAACGGAAATAAAATTTCACCGGAAAAAAGAGAAAAACGCGACGGAAATATAACACAATGCCACACTCATACACACACAGGCACATTTGATGAACAACAAACAAATAACACCAAATGACCATATGGTTGCTGAAGTCGGCTTTTACAACGATTTTTGGTTGATTTTTTTTTTCTTTTTTGGTTTTAGCACCAGTCACAGCAGCAACAGTACTCGTAGTGAACTCGAAGCATTTAATTTTGGGCTGAATAGATGTGAACAATAAACGCCGGTTTACAATCGTTAGTAAAACATGTCAAAAGAACAATAAAGTCGTTGAATAAAATAAATAGACCAAGTCCATTGCAAGGACGTTTGGGAATTTAAAATTCCGTTTTTTTCCAAAAGGAAAATATGTTTGATATCTGCATAAGGATTATTAAATAATAGAATAGCTAGGAAAAAATAAATAATTCTAAGAATTAGTATATGAATATATTAAAAATATCCTATCCAGAAAACTCGGAGATTCATTCTATATATCTATGAATATAAAATAAATTTCCGATTGCAGTATTATCTACAGAGTGGCGCAGAATGATCTATATGGTTTAAATGGTATACATCAGAGGAATTGAAAACACACATTTACATATATATTTCTTTTAATAAGATAATAGCTTATGTGCTTTCAAGCATATCTGCACCAGATAATGACGAAACGATAAAAAAAATTAAATTAATTTTTTTCTTTTAGAAAATTTCGTTGAAATTACTTTTTTCTACAAAATTTAATGAAAATTGCAATTTTATAAAAAAAAATGCATTACATTTTTCTACAAAAGTTCTTGAAATAGCATTTTTATAGAAAATTCGAATTTGCATTTTTTAGAATAATCCTTCGAATTTGCATTTTTTCTTAAAAATATCTTCAAATGGTATAAATCAGATGAATTGAAAACACACATTTATATATTTCTTTTAATAAGATAATAGCTTATGTGCTTTCAAGCATATGTGCACGAAACGATAAAAAAAATTAAATTAATTTTTTTCTTTTTAAAAATTTCGTTGAAATTAAATTTTTCTACAAAATTTAATGAAAATTGCAATTTTATAAAAAAAATGCATTACATTTTTCTACAAAAGTTCTTGAAATAGCTTTTTTGTAGAAAATTCGAATTTGCATTTTTTAGAATATTCCTTCGAATTTGCATTTTTTCTTAAAAATATCTTCAAATATGCATTTTTCTAAAAAAATAAAAAAAAATGATATAAAATGTTTCTGATTTAAACTGAGATACTCTCTCGGCTAAAGACCAACCTGCTTCCATACAGTAATAGAAAGCAAGTATATTACATGGCAAAATATATTGCAAGTATTTCATTGCGTGCCCACAGACTATATCATGATTTCTGGGGCTTGACCCCCGTCATCAGTAGTCTACATGGCCGGCTTTTCTGAAAATTTCGTTGAAATTAAATTTTTTCAAAATTTCCTAGAAATTAAATTTCCTTGAAAATTTAATGAGAATTGCAATTTTAAATTTTTTTTGAAAATTTCGTCCAAATTAATTCTTTCTGCAATATTTCGTTGAAATTGCTTTTTTTAAAGAAAATTTCATTGAAATTTGTTCTCTACAAAATTACGTTGGACTTGTATTTTTCTACAAAATTTCGTTGAAGTTAAATTTTTATAGAAAATTTAAATTTTTATATTAAATTCATGAAATTGCGCCTTTTTTTTAGAAAATTCCTTCAAATTTGCATTTTTCTAGAAAATTCTTTCAAATATGTATTTTTTTAAAAAATGTTAAAATTAAATTTTGTTCAAATTTAATTTTTTTAAAAAAATTCCTTTTAGAAAATTTTAAGGAAATTGCCATTTTATAGAAATTGTGTTGTTTTAAAAGTTCCTTTAAATTTGCATTTTTCTACAAAAAACTTTCAAAATGTATTTTTCTTAAAAAAAATTTAAATCAAATTTTTATAGAAATTTCGTAGAAATTAATTTTTTTTTAATAATAAATATCTTTGAAATTGCATTTTTTTACAAAATTTTGTTGAAATTAAATTTTTCTAGAAGATTTAATAAAAAAAATTAATTTTGTAGAAAATTGCATATTCAAAGAGTATTCTACTACGACGTAGTGATACTGTTCTTTTGAACAGAACACTAACAGTATCACTACGTTTAGCGTTCCGTTCTTTTTTTATATTCGACACCACAGGTCGCAAATATGAAGCAATCTTAATGAAAATTGGTAGAGAGTTATTTCTTAACCCAGGGACGATCCCTATTTAAAATAGGGCATATCGGTCCATTCTTTGATATAGCCCCCATACGAAGGTCCCTTTCGATAAGTCATATTTACGCACTAGAGAGCGCATTTTTTATTTGCGAACTGTGGTGTCGAATATAAAAATGAACGGAACGCTAAACGTAGTGATACTGTTAGTGTTCTGTTCAAAAGAACAGTGTTGAACGGTACGTTATCGTACTGTACCGTTCGTCGTGTTCTAAGAACGGTACGTTATCATAGTGGTACCGTTCGCGAACAGCAACACTAAAAAAAATAAATAACGTTAGTGTTCTCTGAAGGAACCGTTCCTATAACGTACTGTTTTTTTCTGAACACTGGAAAATTCCTTCAAATTTGCATTTTTCTAAAAAATTCCTTCAATTTTAAAAAAATTTGAAATTAAATTTTTCTATAATTTTCGTGGAAATTGCATTTTTTGTTGGAAAATTTCTTGAAATTATATTTTTTCTAGAAAATTTAATAAAAATTGCATTTTTATAAACTTTTTTTGGAAAATTTCCTCGAAATTTTATTTTTTAGCAACATTTTTGTTTTCTATAAAATTTCTTTGAAATTTATTTTTTTTGAAAACTTTGTTGACATTACGTTTTTTTAGGAAATTTATGAAAATTGCAATTTTATAGGAAATTTCATCAATATTTTCTACAACAATTCTTGAAATTGCATTTTTTAGAAAATTTGCATTTTTCTAAAAAATACTTTTAAAATGTTTTTTTTTAATATTTCTCCAATTCACAGTTTTCGCACATACTATGTTTTTCATTTTTTTTTAATTTCGTCCAAATTAATTCTTTTTGCAAAATTTCGTAGAAATTTAATTTTTTAAAGAAAATTTCATTGAAATTTCTTTTCTCTACAATATTACGTGGGACTTGTATTTTTCTACAAAATTTCGTTGATTTTAAATTTTTCTAGAAAATTTAAATTTTATATTAAATTCTTGAAATTGCGCCTTTTTTTTAGAAAATTCCTTCAAATTTACATTTTTCTAGAAAATTCTATCAAAATGTATTTTTCTTAAAAAAATTGAAATCAAATTTTTATAGAAATTTTGTAGAAATAATAATTATCTTTGAAATTACACGTTGAAATTTGAATTTTTTACAAAATTTCGTTGAAATTAAATTTTTCTAGAAAATTTTATAAAAAATTTAATTTTATAGAAAATTGCATATTTAAATTTTCCAGAAAAATTCTTGAATTTATTTTTTTTTTTAAGAAAATTCCTTCAAATTTCCATTTTTCTAAAAAAATCCTTCAATTCCAAAAAATATTGAAATTAAATTTGTTTATAAATTTCGTGGAATTTACATTTTTTTGGAAAATTTCTTGAAATTACATTTTTCTAGAAAATTTAATGAAAATTGCAATTTTATAAACTTTTCTTTGGAAAATTTCCTCGAAATTTTATTTTTCTGCAAAATTTTGTTGAAATTGAATATATTTTTAGAAAATTTCATTGAAATTAAATTTCTATACAGAATTACGCTGAAATTTTATTTTTTTACAGTTTCGGTAATAAATCATTTTTTTTTTAATTTTATGAAAATTTCAGTTATTGAAAATTTAATGAAAATTGCAATTTTATAAAAATGTCATTACATATTTCTACAAAAATGCATTAACATTGCATTGTTTTCTAGAAAAAAATTCGATTTTCTACAAAATTTCTTCAAATAAGAATTTTTGTAAAAAAATTTGTTAAATTAAGTTTTTCTATAAAATTTCGTTGTAATTTATTTTTATTTTTGAAAACTTCGTTGACATTACATTTTTCCAGAAAATTTGATGAAAATTGCAATTTTATAGAAAATTTCATCAAAATTATCCAAAAAGAAATTCTTGTAATTGCATTTTTTAGAAAATTGGCATTTTTCTAAAAAATTCTTTTAAATTTCTTTTTTTAATATTTTTCCAATTCACAGTTTTCGCACATCCAAAATTTTAAGAAAATTGGTTCCTATTTAGATTTTTCCCCTATAAATACAGGGTTTTCCAACAAGAGGTGTTATTTTGAATCACCCGGTATTTCGGTAGCTGTTTTGAAGCTTTTATTCTTTGACATTTTACACGTAGAAACTACGCCATTACTAAAAATGGAACGATACACGATTCAACAACGCATTGAAATTATTAAAATTCGAAAAATCATCTTGACTGATGAGGCCCATTTCCACCTCGGTGGCTACGACAACAAGCAAAATTGTCGCATCTGGGGCTCGGAAAACCCAAGAGTTATTGTTGAGAAGCCTCTCCATCCTCAACGTGTGACTGTTTGATGCGGTTTATGTTCCGGCGGGGTCATTGGACCTTACTTTTTCAAAAATGAGGTTGAGGTGAATGGATTGCGCTATCGAGAGATGATTAATAAGTTTTTATAGTCGGAGTTGGATGGTATTGATCTGGACAACGTTTACTTTCAACAAGACGGCGCTACGTGCCACACAAGCAACGAAATTATTGCTATGTTACGGAAAAGTTTCCGGACCGTGTTATCTCTCGAAGAGATGATCACAATTGGCCACCGAAATCTTGTGATTTAACACCTTGCGACTTCTTCCTTTGGGGCCACGTGGAAGATAAGGTCTACGCCAACAGCCCAGCGTCGATTCAAGACCTCAAAGATAGAATTCGTGAGGCTATCGAGGACATAGGGCAGCCACTTTGCGATTTGGTTATGGAAAATGTCATGAAAAGGATATGGTCCTGTAAGCGTGGTCGTGGTGGCCTTTTGGCTGGTGTTGTTTTTCATTATTAACGGCATACCTTCCTCTTTATTATGAAATAAACATCCGATCATTTATCTCAAAAAATTGAATTTTTCTTTGAATACCAAAATAACACCTCTTGTTGGAAAACCCTTATATAAATAAACCAAATTGGCATATGACCACGAGTTATTGTATTTTATGTGGGGAATGCGTATAAGCAATATTATATATTTAAATAAATTATTCGCAATATAGTCTGGCTTGTACAACAATTTCATTTTTCAAAATATATTTAACATCATTTAATTATCAATATCCACACAATTGACAGTGATTAGCATCTCTGTATAACTTATTCCTTTTCATAAAGAGAAAACGTATATTAGAAAGTTAAAGCTTCATTAGAAAATATTTGTATGCCATTAAAAATTCAATACTTTATTAGATCGCATATTACCGCAAGTGGGGAGTGCGTATAAATAATATTATTTATTTAAATAAATTGTACACAATATAGCCTGGCTTAACAACCATTGTAATTTTTCGAAATATATTTAAAATCATTTGATTAACGATATCCACACAAATGACAATAATTTACATCTCTGTATATTTTATTCCTTTTCATGAAGAGAAAAGGATGGATTAGAAATATGTCTTTAACTTCATTACAAATATTTGTATGTCATTAAAAATTCAATACTTTATTAGTCTTTATTTGGTATGTCCATTCATTGTTAATTAATTATTGAATTTTATTGCTCTATAATAAATTTTTGCCATAAGCATTTTCTCAATATTCTTCAATATTAATACTAAATATGTTCATATATAATTAAGTTAATGGCACATTATAGGTATACATTTGAATGGACTACTTTCACTTTGCCTGTGAAAGGGGAATGGCATACATACATATATTTTACAAAACCTCCATTAATTTTTGTAATAAAACTGAATGTTTCTTGTTTCATGCCCCATCTTAAGGAAAACCATAAAACCTTTTGACCTTTGTCAATGGTTATGCTAAAGATACATAGTCCTCCAGAGTTATGGTTGTGGTTGCGGTGGCCTTGTGGTGAAGAGCAATAGATTGGCCATAAAATTCTTATCATTTCCCTGATTACCATTTGGATTCAAATGTTGTTGCTTTTGTTGCTGTTATGGAGAAAGTTGGGAAAGGAATCATAATTTAAAATGTTAATAATAAAATGTTAATAACTTTAAAAAGATGAAACTACTAGTGCCTCTCATCTATGGAGAATTTTTAAGAAATCTTTATTATGGCCGAAACACCGACTCAGATTAATGGCATACAATGTTTTGTTGTGGCATGAGAAATATTTGGGGTAATTTTTTGAAGGTGTTTAGGTGTTATACGTGACCCTAAGCTCCTCTTAGGAGTAAAAAAGAATAATTTGTAATAAATAATAGGTGTATGGTGTACAATTTGTAAGAATTTTCTGTAAAATTTTACATCTATTTTTACTAGCCTTCGACCAAATCAAATTTAAGTAGTAACATTTACAGACAAGTTTTCAAATACACACCCGGCAGACAGATGAGCAATAAATTAATAAATATTACTGAAATTAATGAGATATTACTTCGACTAGTTATAGCATATATTTGATCATAACTTTAAAAAAATAACTTCAAGACATTCAAAATCATTCGAGTCATGTCCGTCTGTCTGTCTATATTACTGGGGCGCACGTTACATCTAGAAAGGAGTAACCGATTGACTTTAAATGTTGTGTGTAGTAATATTTTCTCCTATCTCAGCCTATGTTCAAATATGGGCGACATTGGTTCACTGCTTCTATTAACTTCCCAATGAAGGATTAGCCTTGGTTAAAATATTGAATCCATTATAACTTAAGCAAAACTACACGAATATTCTGCCATTTAACACATTGTCCTATCTTTGGAAACATTTACAATGTAGATTTAAGCACCTTTTATATAGCCTAAAGCAGGACTTATTACTAAGATTTAGGTAAAGGCCCACTTCCGGGATCTTGAAGGCTCTATTCACCCAACCAAACATTTTTTGGTAAGGTGAATGAACAATTTTGAATATAATATATAATTCAATAACCAATAAACACAATAACAGAAAAAATATTAGAAGAATTATAAATTTTAGAATTTTTTTAAAGTGTTATACTTATAACTTTTTTCCAGGATTTATAAAAATTGGCAGAATGTAGCCTTATCTGATTGCTTTGATGGACGAGTTTTGTTCAATAAAGGTGAATTACTATTAGAGAATATGTTATGGATGTCGGCATAGCGATTGACTCATTCCATGCCGCTTTTTTTATGTATTGGTCGTAAAGTGTAGAAACGAAGTTGTGCTAAATTAAACCAAGATAACTGTGGCATGAGCATCGCTCAGGAGCTGTTGATTGATCCAGGTTTGCTTAAATTGTGAAAAGTACCTCATGCGACGCCTTTCTGTTCCAAAAACTGAAAAGACCCATGAAAGGACGGAGATTTCCCTTGACTAGGGAGATAAAGACCGCATAGCTAGAAGTTCTAATGATCATAATAAAAAGCTTATATCAGATGTGCTTGAAAAATTGGAAAATGCGCAAGCGCGGGTATTATACGAGTAGATCTGAGGGGGATTACTTTTACTGGGACAGTATTGATATTAATATATAAAAACAGATTTTTCGATTTTTTTGGAAATCCCCTAGTTTTATTTGTGCTAAAACTGGAATTAATTAAATTCATAAAACAAAATTAGGTACTTCTGTTCAATAAAGTTCTGCGTTTTGATTATATTTCCTCCGTCAAAGTCACCGCTATTTTAAGAAAATTTTTAAACTTAACTAAAATAAGAAAAAAAAAGAAAAGCGTTATGTTCGGCCATGCCAAACCTTGATTGCAATCAATTTTATTTCTGGAAAAATCGTTAAATATGGATCAAATAATGAAACGATCCTTTTTTAAAGTAAATTATTAAAAAATGAACTTTGAAATTTTAGCCAAATTTTAGGCCGCGAATTATTTAGCCAAACTCTTCACCTGTATTTATGCCATAAAATATTTAGCATTTTTGAGAGCTACATCTACACGGTGACTACAACAAAATAAAATTTGTTTTGTATAAATTTTATTGAGATGAATTCTTGCGAAAACAGAATACAAACTGCAAAGTTTCAGTTAAATTTCATAGATAATGTGGTGTTTATGGCTTATATAAGGCTTTTTGGGAGCGTAGTTGGGCTATAACAAAATATGAACTGATTTAAACATTTTTTACCGCGATGAATTGTTGTCTTAATTAAATACAAACTGCAAAGATTCAGTTAAAATGCTTCAAAAATGTGGTATTTATTGCTTAAATACGTATATTTTGGAGCGACCTCTATATTGTGACTGTAACAAAATATGAACCGATTTGTAAAATTTCTGCTGTGATGAATTCTTGTCAAAATAGAATACAAACTGCAAAGTTTCTGCAAAATTGCTTTAAAATGTGATATCTATGGCTCAAAAACCCTATTTTGGAGCGAAATCTATAGGGGAGCTATATCAAAACAGCGACCGAGCATATAGCCTATTTGTATTCCCAAACAACTTGCAACTATAAGAAATATTTACATTTAAATATTACTGACTGTAGCGTGATTGCAAAAGAAGGGCGGACATGGCTAAATCACTTTAGAATTTTACGACGATTAAGCATATATATACTTGTGGGGTCCCAGATCAATATTTCGAGGTGTTTTGAACAAGTTTTCGAATTAAATTAATTTTTTTCACTCAAAAATTGTATGTACCTATTCTGGTTAGGTCGTTAAGGCCTCCCTGTATGACGCTACCCCCCCCTCAACTTCTAATCAAGGTTGTCACCAGAGCGTATGATTTATATTAATGTTTAATATTACTCATACGCATTCATTGTATCCGTAGCAACCAAACCCTTAATTGATAAGCGTCAGTTTGTTATGTTTTTTTTAAGCCTACATAAGCATATACTTTTAAACCGCAGTTCTATGGTTCTAAACTATGGGTCTGAACTATATATGTATAATTCAAAGACATTGCACTGTATCGAGTTGTAAGTGTTAATGTACTCTTGTATTAACATTACAATAAACTCAATGTTGGCATGATTTAGCCATTATGTTCGGGTGGCACCAAAAGGGGTGTGACAATAATGTAATTTTTTCACCGCAATCTAGATCATAAAGGAATCTCATTAAAAGTTGCGTTCTATATTTTTTATAAAAACGACGAACACATATTTTTCAATGATTTTGCCTTTATTGAAATGCCTCAACAATCCGGTTGATGATTGAACACCACTCCATTTTGGTCAACCCAATTTTTCAAAAAATGTTCGATAAAAGCATTACACTCCGCAACATTTCAAGTATTTACATACACTGTTATTAAATAAGTAATCAGTTAACTTTTCTACAAAATTGTGTCTTTGTCCTAAACCGATGTGTTTCAAACCCGATTTTCGCCGAACCTACATAGGATTTTACGATAATTCTTCGATGTGTTAAAATTTTGTTCCGAAGAAAACGATTTATAAAATCCTCCACTAAAGTAAGGGTATACAAATATGAGATGGTCAATGGGTTAATTCCACCACGCAACAACATTTTTTTGTGTAGGTAGAGGCAAACTAATTTATGAGACAAAGACAAACAAAAATTGCGATACAATTTTTTAAATTAATTTTGGACCTTTGGATATTTTTGATGTATAACCCCGAAAAAACATACCCTTTAAATTAATGAAAATGAGGGGAAAAAATGCTGAGAAAATCACTTTTACATGAAACCGATGTTTAAGAAACTGTCCTAAAAATAATTAATTTTTCTTATTTTATTTTTTTCAAAATAACAATTTTTACCGAGTTTGAAGACAATTGGTTACTCCTATAGAAAGTTATTTTGCTCACAAGCTAGACAGACGGTCGAACATAAATTGCTCAAATGATTCAAAATGATTGGGTCGCCAAATATTGTTGCAGTCCCTTAGGTCACTCCTTGGATGTGTTACACCTATAAGTCGCAGCAATAGTAGGGGTCTAAGAACATGATTTTGTTTAAATTCTCTTACTTCTACCCAAAGGGAAATAATTTATACATTTTTCCATAAACTTATAGACATTTTTTCGTTGGGATGATAGCATTCAAAAAATGGCCCAAACACGAATTTACGAATTTTTTATATTTTTTTCGTGCCAGCAAAAAAGCATTTTTTTTAATCAATTTTTTCTTTAAGTTTCAGCGACAGTTACTAAATTTCTGATTCTACGCGAAAGTGATGTCTTAAGCATAGCCCTCATAATTTCCTTTACATTTTCTTCCAAATACTGAAGGCATCTTTCAAGAAAACCGCAGTTAAACATCGCAGCAACATCGTAGCTTTGCGATTGAAGAAAATGTAACATACTTTTAAAATGTGTGTAGAAAATGGTGAAAATTGGAGAAGCTTTCCAACCATACCAGTCAATATTTTTTATCCTTTCTTTCTTCGAGAACATTCTCTAGGAAGTTTCCTTTAAGATGTATGGTAATATGTTATACTTTTTTGAATAACTTTTTCTATAACTCAAAAATATGTCATATATATTTTTCCCAAAAAAATTGCAAAAATCTATTTTTTGAAAATATGACTTCAAACGACCATAATTTTTGTCTTAAAAAAGATTTTATGAATCCGATGAAAAAGACGAAAGTTACACAGCGCTTAAACATTATGATCGGCTCTATGAAATAACCCCCCAAATCGAAAATGAAATAAGTCCCCAAATTTGGGGATTTATTTCATTATGATATAAGTCCCCAATTTCAAAAATGAAATAAATCCCCACATAATGAAATTAGTCCCCAAATTTAAAATGAAATAAATCCCCATTTTTGGGGACTTATTTCATACTGAAATAAAACCCAATTTTTAGAGTGAAATAACTCCCCAATTTTTTTATTTTTTTTTATAATATAAACAAATTTAAGTATAAACATGCATAGAATCTTCAATAATACTACGGCAACAAGGACAATTATAAGTTTGCAAACCATTGGCAATAGCGTCAGAATTCTTCTTCAGATTAATCATCACTAGATGATTCTTCTTTGGGGATACAGAGATAATTGGTATAAAATTAAAAAAATTGGTCGATTTTTTTAATTTTATACCAATTTTAGCTCAATCAAACATATTTTGTTTTTTTTTTTTAATAAATCATTTTTTGCTCTACATATAACATAAAAAAATTCACTGTTACGTCTCTTGCCGACAATAATTTCGTAATTATTTTTTCTTTTCGGTTTTTACACCTTGAATTCTTTTAACAAACTGATTTGCTGGTACATATTTAGTTTAACAAGTAGTCAATGCTATCAGAATTTCTAATGGTCCATAAATTCGCTCGCAGTTTCAGTATATCACATTATACACGTAAAAGAATCTTTGCTCAGAATTATTAATTAATATTATCATTAATTAAAATTATTATTAATATTTAATAATATTCTTCCGACTGATTTTAATTTTAATTTTATTTTGTAACTATAAATTTTCTTTCAGTGCAGCAAATGTGACGAGTACAGTAGTTTTTCTGCAATGAACTTTACTTTTTAATTTTAAATGTAATTTTTTTAAAAATGAAATAAGTCCCCAAATCGCAAATTAGGGATTTATTTCATTGCAAAAAATTGGGGACTTATTTCATTATGAAATAACTCCCCAAAATAAAAATGAAATAACTCCCCAAAAAGTGAAACAAACCCCCAAATTTAGTTGTTGTTGTTTTCTGTAAAATTTTTTGGGGACTTATTTCATTTTCGATTTGGGGGGTTATTTCATAGAGCCATTATGATCACCAGAGGTGGCCAACTTTGAGGACCTGTAGCTCTGCCCCTGTATACCATAGGAGGCTAAATCTAAAACTTATCTTCTCTACAAGCAATACAAGTTTTGTCGCAATCGGTTGCCTGGTTAAGGAAATTATTTCCCTTTTTCTAATACCTCCTACTGTGCGCTGATACCTTTATTGCTTTGAAAATGTTTTAAGGAATAAATATATTATTTACTTTATTAGTAAAAAGCACACTTTCTTTGAAATTGATTGGCATTTCAGACAATTTTAGTAATTTCTCCACACTTCTGTTATTTACAATTCATTGTAGCTCTCTATGATTGTTTTGCTTTAGGTTTTGTATTTGCTCATTTATTTTTTGCAAATTGTAATAAGTTTAATTAACTTTTTCTGTGTTCTTTTGTCTATTACCTTTGCAGTTCGGTGTGTTAGCTGCATGTCAACATTCCAAACAAACCCGGGAACATCATCAGCGAAATCCCATCGGCCCGGCAATGGCTTGCCAATTATAATAAATGGCTTAAACTGTGTGGCACATCAGAGACAGGCGAAACTCCAAGTGGATGAGAAGCAACAGAGCACAACAACTACATTTGTGTTTTCTTTGATGTTAAAGAAATTGTAAATAAAATAAACGCCTTAAATTATGCAAAGGAATTGTTTACATGAGTCAGCCCTTGTCTATGCTTGCGCGACCCTACTCACCTCCTCTTGTTAGACGTTGCTGCTATATAACTCCGTATTGGTGCTCTCTTTTAGCCAAGCTAACAAACAAATACAAACAAACAGAACTGTTATACGTAAATAACAATCACTTGGCTTAAGGCTTATTTATAGCAAAGAGTGCAAAAGGTAGACAACGTTTCAGGCGAATACAAGCACAGCACAGCCAGGACACAGTGACAACGCTGTGTGTGTGTATGTTTCAGAGAGAGTAAGTGCCGCGGAAACGGAAAAAGGAATTTACTCCTCGTTGTGTGTGTATGCGAGTGCGCGCGCGAATCGTATATCTTTTAAGGCATTTCGATTGAAATACAAACGTTCTTCAGGTTCTCGGGGGCCAAGGTAAGAGTGCCGTTGTCGAGTCGATGAAAAGTACGTTATGCAAATATAGAGTGGCAACTATGAAAGTAAGATTAATGGTAAAATTTAAACACCATTTAACTGGCAATGTTAACAACCTAAAATACTGCCATATTCCCCCCAAATTTCATGCTACAAAGTGTACCACCGTACCCAAGACGACGGCCGCAACGAAGACGACGACAACAAAACGCCAATAGCAAATAAAACAACAAACGCAATTTCGACGGTAAGCGTGAAAAAGAAATAAATTACATTATTAGCGTGAAAGCAATGCAAACACAGCACTGATCAACATATCATCGTTTACAAGCAATTGAATTGAATTCTCCGCGCCCTCACTACTACAACAACAAAACACAAAGACAATCACCAAAATAGAAAACAAAAAACAGTGGGAAACTCTAAATCAATTCGTAACCGAAAGTGAATTAAAAACATAACGAAAGAAAAACAAACCTCTATTGAAAAAATAGCCCGTCCTTGCCGCAATTAGCAGCCAACATAAACTACAGCAACCAAAATAACAACAACTACTTTAAACATGGAGCCTTTATATCACTACATCAGCATAAGTCTTTTAGTAACCACCCTCCTGCATTTCTCCAAAAGCCATGAACACACCGATGGCTTTAAGCCGGGTAAGTTAAAAAAATATACACTGAAAAAAAAAACACAAACATTTAAGAAGTTGGCATTGATTTGGAGCAAAATACTATAACATTAATATAAGTATATTTTGAATTTAAAATAAATATAATAATTATAATAAAATAAGAAAAAAAACTTTTAAATTGCTCCATTTTATACTTAAACTTAATTAAGTATTAACTAAATTGTTTTTAGCTTAAGTATAACATGAACTTATATTTTTATTGTATTTCAATACGTGAATTTCCTATTTAAATTTAAGATAATGTAATTCGATTTTAAAAATTAAACTAAGACCGTTTTGTACTTCAAATGCGATAATTTGTCTTATGTGAAGTGTAGAATGTCTACATATATGGGTACGGACGCTCTCTATCCTACACTTGGCTCAAATAGTCTCCAAAGAGCAATGTCAGTGGGATCCACTGATGTCAATTAGCATTGACTGACTCACGAATATGTGAGAAATAGTTCTATCTTAAATAATGTCTTATATTAATGTTTTTATTTTATTTTAGTAAGTGAATCTTATACATAAATTTAACCCTTCTGTGACATCCTACAGCTGTACCGCTGTGTACTTTATTTAAATTTTTGCATTTATAAATATAAATATAGTCCAGGATGTATGATGAAATAGTAAAATAGAGGAAGATATTTTGAGAACTTATCATTGCGATCACATCTTCAATATCTATTTGAGCCCAGAAAGGATAAAAGATATGTAAACTCGTAATAAGCAATCGTATGTAAAAAGCTCACTGTTTGAAAGAAATTGGAAAACCATAATATTATTCCACTGCGTTTATAACACTGACGTAAAAAACACGTGAATTTAGAAAAAAATACCAAGGATGGCAATGGAGGCATAGATGTGCGTTTACTCCGCCCACCGATGTAAAACTGAGAACCACCCAAAATAAACTTTATAATTTCATTCTAAAATACATACTTGAGAATATCACCGAGGTGTCAGATCTGAAAATTCGTAAATAGTTATAAAGAATGATGTTAAAAGTCAAACTTGGTTCACCTGTACTAAGGATGGCGCTGAAGGGTTAAGATAATTAAATTAGTATTGAATTGTCTTTAGTTTTAGTAAGATAATTTATTTATTTTTTTATTAAATTGCCAATTTGTACTTAAATATAGGATTATTTAATTAAGTGTCAAATAAAATTTCTTAAGATTATTTATACAAATACCTTATATTTAGGATTTATATTTTATTAAATTATCACGTCTTTTGGCGCTCAAGGCAATAAAACATTAATATAAGTCAATTTTGTACTTCAATTTGAGACCACATTTACTTAGTTTAAGTATTGAATGTTCTTAAATGAATGTTTCATTATATTTTAATAAAAGAATTTTCTAAATAAATTAAAGATCATTTCATTAATTTCAATTGTCTTTATCTCACGTATGTATATAATATAAATTCATTGTGGACGTCAATTTGAGATTACATTTCTACAGTTTAAGTGTAGAATGTCCTTATATAAATGTTTTATTATCTTTTAATAAGAGAAGTTTCTAAATAAATTATATATAATTTCATTAATATTAAATGGTCTTTAGTTTTAGTATAAAACGTGCATATATTAATTTTTTAGAGTCAATTAGTAAATACATTTTGTACTTAAATTATATATAAATTCATTATTTTAAATTAAATTGCCATTTTTGGCTTCAAATACCATGAATCTTTAAAATAAGTAAATTTTGTACTTAAATTAATATTATATTAATATTAATAATAATTTAACTTATAGTTAAATAAATTCTCTGAAGTTTATATATTTATTTTTCATAGTTTATTAAATTATCACGTCTTTTTGGCGCTCAAGGCAATAAAACATTTATATGAGGGCATTGTGTACTTCAATTTGAGATTAAATGTCTTTATTTTAAGTCCTTATATTAATGTTTCATTATATTTTAATAAGAACATTCTCTAAATAATTTTAAGATAATCGAATTAATATTAAATGGTCAATAGTTTGAGTATAAAATTTAAGTACATATATTAATGTTTTAAGTTCATTGGATAAATACATTTGGTACATAAATTTAAGATAAATTAATTATTTTTAACTCAATTGACATTTTTGACTCCAAAGACCATAAATAATTAAAATAAGTAAATTTTGTATGTAAATTTGTTTATTTGTTTTTAATTTAATTTCCACCTAGGAACGTTTTGTTAAATATATACTCGTTTATTTAGCTCATTAAATTATCTTAATGTTTTATACCTAATTTGAAGGTAATTTAATTAGTTTTAAACAAATTGTCTTTCATGATGCCAATAAAACAGGCAATAAAACATTAAAATAGATACATTTTGTACTTATAATTTAGATTAATTGTCTTTAGTTTAAGTATAAAATGTACATATATTAATGTTTTAGAGTTATGAAGTTAGTAAATTTGTAGTTAAATTTAAGATATATTTATTATTTTTAATCAAATTACCATTTTTGGCTCCAAACACTGTAAAATATTAAAGTATATTCAAATATGTACTTATATTTAAAACAATTTAGTTTAGCTTTAAAAACATTTTCTGAAGTTTAAGTATAAAATTGATTTATGTTCATGTCATAAAGTTCATTAAATTATCATAATGTTTTGTAATTAAATTAAAGATGATTTAATTAGTCTAAAATAAATTGTCATTTTTGATGCCAGAGATAATAAAACATTAAAATAAATCCATTTTGTAATTAAAATTAAGATTATTTGTTTTTTGTTTATGTATAGAAAGTTCTTATGTTTGTGTTTTTTAATAAAAGCATTTTCTACTTAAACGTTAGTTTAAGAATGCAATGTCATTATGTTATATTTTAATGTAATAAAATAGTAGGTATTAATTAAATTGTCTTACGTACGAAATGTCCTAATTTCCACCTAGGAACGTTTTGTTAAATATATACTCGTTTATTTAGTTCATTAAATTATCATAATGTTCTATACCTAATTTGAAGATAATTTAATTAGTTTTAAACAAATTGTCTTTCTTGATGCCAATAAAACAGGCAATAAAACATTAAAATAGATACATTTTGTACTTAAAATTTAGATTAATTGTCTTTAGTTTAAGTATAAAATGTACATATATTAATGTTTTAGAGTTATGAAGTTAATAAATTTGTAGTTAAATTTAAGATATATTTATTAGTTTTAATTAAATTGCCATTTTTGGCTCCAAAGACTGTAAAATATTAAAGTATATTCAAATATGTACTTATATTTAAAAAATTTAATTTAGCTTTAAATACATTTTCTGAAGTTTAAGTATAAAATTGATTTATGTTCATGTCATAAAGTTCATTAAATTACCATAATGTTTTGTACTTAAATTAAAGATGATTTAATTAGTTTAAAATAAATTGTCATTTTCGAAGCCAGAGATAATAAAACATTAAAATAAATCCATTTTGTAATTAAAATTAAAATTAGTTGTCTTTAGTTTATGTATAGAAAGCTCTTATTTTTGTGTTTTTTAATAAAAGCCTTTTCTACTTAAACGTTAGTTTAAGTATGCAATGTCATTATGTTATATTTTAATGTAATATATTAGTAGGTATTAATTAAATTGTCTTACGTACGAAATGTCCTAATTTCCACCTAGGAACGTTTTGTTAAATATATACTCGTTTATTTAGTTCATTAAATTATCTTAATGTTTTATACCTAATTTGAAGGTAATTTAATTAGTTTTAAACAAATTGTCTTTCATGATGCCAATAAAACAGGCAATAAAACATTAAAATAGATACATTTTGTACTTATAATTTAGATTAATTGTCTTTAGTTTAAGTATAAAATTTACATATATTAATGTTTTAGAGTTATGAAGTTAGTACATTTGTAGTTAAATTTAAGATATATTTATTATTTTTAATCAAATTACCATTTTTGGCTCCAAACACTGTAAAATATTAAAGTATATTCAAATATGTACTTATATTTAAAACAATTTAATTTAGCTTTAAATACATTTTCTGAAGTTTAAGTAAAAAATTGATTTATGTTCATGTCATAAAGTTCTTTAAGTTATCATAATATTTTGTACTTAAATTAAAGATGATTTAATTAGTTTAAAATAAATTGTAATTTTTGAAGCCAGAGATAATAAAACATTAAAATAAATCCATTTTGTAATTAAAATTAAGATTAGTTGTCTTTAGTTTATGTATAGAAAGTTCTTATGTTTGTGTTTTTTAATAAAAGCATTTTCTACTTAAACGTTAGTTTAAGAATGCAATGTCATTATGTTATATTTTAATGTAATATAATAGTAGGTATTAATTAAATTGTCTTACGTACGAAATGAATAATAACATTTTAGTACTACGTAAATTGTCTCTGGTATAAGTATACGTTATAATTATTTTAAAGTTTCATTGTCTTGCATAATTGTGTTTTCGACTTAAGTTTACGAGATATGAATTCAATATTAGCTAAACTGACTTTAGTTCAAGTATAAAATGCCTGTATTTTAATGGTTTACTTTCTACGAAAATATAATATTTTCTCCTTTATTGTAAGACAATTTAATATTAAGGAAATCGTCTTAGTTTAAGTGTTAACTGCCATCATGTTATTGTTTTTTGTTGTTTGTCATTTGCTGCTTAAATTGAAGATATTATAATTGTTTTTTTTCCTTTTGCTTTTGTCCGGATCAGAAAACATCACTTTTCATCATAAAAATTGAAAATTCACTTCATAAGAAAATTCACTTGATTAACTTGATAATTTAATTTAAAATAAATTAAATTGTTTTAAATTGTTAAATTGTTGTCTTAGTACATTTTGTTCTTAAAATATTGATAATTTCATTAATATTAAGTACATTTTCTTAATTTTAAGTACAAAACCTACTTGTTTCAAAGATAGATAATGGCGTCTATGGCGCAAATCTTTATTTTAAGACAAAATTTTTTTTTAAAGCATAAATTGTAGTATATTAATTATATATTGGTTCAGTTTTTGTTAAGCTATATGCTCCAGACAGGAACGATGGAAATATATATTTTTATATATATTATCTTTAGTTTAAATATAAAATATCCTTAATTTATTGACTTATTGTCTTTGCTGCCAAATCAATGCCACTATCTTTAACATTAAAATAGTTTTTTTTTCTCTGTGTAGACACAAAGCTCATTTTTTCTCGCCCGTGTGTTGATCCTCTACTTTATTTTAATTTATTAGTTTTGTTTTCTCTTTTTTTTTCTTCATTTTACAAAATATAGTAGCTGCAATTTGTCTTTTTTCCCCGTTATGTTTTGTTATTTTTTTGCGGAACATTTAATAAAAATATTGTTATTATTTTAATTAAAAATGCGGTTGCGAATCCAATGTTCGTTCAACGCCACGTGTTATTGTCTTCTTCATTGGTGCACATTTATTGTTTATGTATATGTGTGTGTGTGAAAGTGAGCGCGCGTGTGTGTGTATTTGCGTTCGTTCATGTTTTTGGGTATATAATTTAATTAAAATTTGTACAATTACATGTTTTTTGTACAGGTAAACATAAAAAGTTTTATAATGTTTGTCTGTCTATACATACGTATTCACAACCAGGTGTAAAATAAAGCATAAAATAGACTATTGATATGGGAAATTCCATAGAAATAAGATGAGGACATAAAAATATTTTTTTGTTATAGTAAATTGTTGTTTTTTTTTTTTTCATAAAAAGTGTAATTGGACTAATGGCGATTTCGATTCTCGAAAAAGTGCAGAATTTTCTTTACCCTTTTCCCAAAAACTGCAATTTTCTAAAATATTTTGAAATTTTTAAAATTAAAGTTCAGTTAAATTCGATAGACTACATCTGTTCAGCTTAAAATTTGCAAATATTTTCAAGTATGTATGTCACATCGGCAACATTTTCCAGAAACAAAATCGCCATTAGTAAGGATATTTTTTTTTGATATAACACCAAAAGTGATTTGGAAAATATTTTTTTTAATTATTTGTGCATAGATATCTAGGTTGCGAATAATTACTATCAGCTATTAGCATCAATCATACGCAATGTATATCAATTTATGGGTAATATGTATATTATTGGATTAGGCAATTAAATTACGCATTAAATACCAAAATAAAGTAAATATAAAAAAATCGTAAATTTGCTCGATATAACTATTAATTTAACACACAAACTAATTTGTTTGAGAAGTTGTATGTATTTATTTTTGGCGAATTTTCCCTTTGGAAAATTTATAGTTTGACACAAGTTTGCCAATTACAATTGCAAATTCTATTTTTGTCCAAAAATGTGTATATAATAAGCATTTGCCCTTGTCGTAATTACAGGTGTCAGAGCAACGGAATAAGTCAAAGGTTATTTTGTTAGAAAATCAATTATTAAACATGGCGCGAATATTTTTGCACTCCGTAGTTTTGACAAATTATAATTTTCTATAATTAAAATTAAATCAGCGTCAAATATTTAGACACTATAATAACGTATTCCGATACAGTGTGATATATGATAACTATAGTTAAAATTTAATATTACGTATACGTATGTGGGTCAAATACGCAGTACTCATTAATGAAGTATATTGTACATCAGGACACATGATTACTGTAATTGAAAATTAATATTACGTATACGCTTTGTATGTTCCTCATAGGAACGACGGGAATATATACATATATATTTACACTTTGTAGATATTCTGGACATTTCTCCACCCCATAGAAATGCCCATATATGTATGTATGTATATGTTTATTCTACTCGGTTGTTATTTCTGTATGTTGGTCATTAAATTATGCTCTGTTCAAGTGGTCGACAAAAACAATATTTAATTTTTAAATTAGGGAAAGTGCACTTCTTTTAATTGATGTTTTGCTTCATCGTGAAGAGATTGCATTTTTTTTGCTTTAATTTTTGAAAATGTTTCATATTATTGCTGGCGTTGATTATTTAACGTTTTTCCAGCCATAGCCGTGTGCAAAATAAACTTTTGAGGTGAAAAAGAACTAATAGAATTGATAGATTATTTTTGTGTTATATAAACAATAGAGATGGCAGGACAAGAATACAGCCGGAAAAAAGTAAATAAATTGAAATTGCAATTTTCAGCGGAAAATAAAAGTAGATGTCTGATGCTGTGTGAGTGTTTGTGATTTGAGCAAAAACTCTCTGTATTGTTTATTTTAAATTAATTCCATTTACGATTATTTTACCTCGTTTCGGTAATGTTGAGGTTTTTAATTGTTTCAAAATTTAATTTAAATATTTGTGAGAGTACATATGTGTGTGGGTGTGCGTTTGTTAGATATAGAATAACAAACCCGGTTTGCGGGTTTCTTTTTGCGAGTGTGATGTGGTGGCTTTTAAATTCTGTTGGGTTCATTGAAGTCAGCAAATTTTTTGGCATTATGTTATCCTGTCAGGGTAAAGCACAATTTTAGATAATTTTGCAACAATTGATAATAATAATATTTTTGTGCAAAACAGACATTTTTACATACAACGACGATTGCACCATAAGTTGCAATTTAAACAACAATTTTTGGAGTATTATACAAAAGGGAGGGGTATTATTACAGTGGTTTAAACCCGAAACCTTGACATATATAGATTTCGATGAAATTATTTGAATTTTGTGCAATAAGTTATGCGGATTCCATAGTGAGAGGTTTTAAGAAAAATTTGTGAAAATTTAAATATTTGGAAAGAATAAATTTACATTTAATTGCCCCCAGTAATATAAAGGGTTATCCAACAAGAGGTGTTATTTTGATATTGAAAGAAAATTTCAACTTTTTGAGATAAATGATCGGATGTTTATTTCATAATAAAGTGGAAGGTACGCCGTTAATAATGAAAAACAACATCAGTCAAATTGCCACCACGACCGCGCTTACAGGACCATATCCTTTTCATGAAATTTTCCATAACCAAAACGCAAAGTGGCTGCCCTATGTGCTCGATAGCCTCACGAATTCTATGCTTGAGGTCTTGAATCGACGCTGGGCTGTTGGCGTAGACCTCTTCTTTCACGTGGCCTCAAAGGAAGAAATCTCAAGGTTTAAATCACAAGATCTCGGTGGCCAATTGTGATCACCTCTTCGAGAGATAACACGGTCCAGAAACTTTTCCCGTAACAGATCAATGGTTTCGTTGCCTGTGTGCCACGTAGCGCCGTCTTGTTGAAAGTAAACGTTGTCCAGATCAATACCATCCAACTCCGACCATAAAAAATCATTAATCATCTCTCGATAGCGCAACCTATTCACCGTAACTGTTGATCCAACCTCATTTTCGAAAAAGTAAGGTCCAATGACCCCGCCGGACCATAAAACGCACCAAACAGTCACACGTTGAGGATGGAGAGGCTTCTCAACAATAACTCTTGGGTTTTCCGAGCCCCAGATGCGACAATTTTGCTTGTTGACGTAGCCACCGAGGTGGAAATGGGCCTCATAAGTCAAGATGATTTTTCGATGGAATTCCGGATCATTTTCATGCATTTCAAGGACCCAATCAGCAAACACACGACGTTGTTGATGATCGGCCGGCTTGAGTTTTTGTGTTAACTGAACTTTATAAGCCTTAAAACCCAAGTCTTTATGCAAGACCCAATTCCATTTTTATACCCTACACCACACTGTGGTACAGGGTATTATGACTTTGTGCATTTGTTTGTAACACCCAAAAGGAGAAGAGATAGGTCCATTGTTTATTATACCGATCGACTTGTAATCACGTTCTGAGTCGATTTAGCTATGTCCGTCTGTCTGTCCGTCTGTCTGTGGATGTCCGATCTTGACGAAACTTTACACATATCTTTTTTTTGGCCCAAGGACGATCCCTATTTAATTTGGTTAAAATCGGTTCAGATTTGGATATAGCCCCCATATATACGTTACCCCCGATTTCACATGTAAGCGCCGTAAACAATTTATTTTATAACCGTTCAGTGTGAAATTCGGCAGAAAGAGGTTTCTTTTTACATGAAGGAATACTGCCAAATTCGGAGAAAATCGGTTCAGATTTAGATATAGACCCCATATATATGTTACCCCCGATTTTACATGTAAGCGCTGTAAAAAGTGTATTTTTAATCCGATCAGTACGAAATTCGGCAGAAAGAGGTTTCTTATTACATGAATTAATACTGCCAGATTTAGATATAGCCCCCATATATATGTTACCCCCGATTTGACATGTAAGTGCTGTAGAGACTGTAGTTTACATCCAGTACGAAATTTGACAGAAAGATGTTTCTTTTTACATTAATGAGTATTCAAGGAAAATCCGTTCAGATTTACATATATATAATAATTAAATGGTATGTAATAATTAAATGGTATCAAAGCGCTATAGAAGATGTACTTTACTTCCGATCATTAATATTTTCCGGAAAGTTTCTCAATTCCGAATGTTTCTCAATTTAGGAACGAATATTGCTTAATTTAGCGATTATCGGCTCAGAATTAGATAATATGTTCCTGCCTACTTACCAATTATTCCAAATTATTATCGCAATGACCTTTATCGCATTGTTAGGGAGGTGTAGGGTATTATATAGTCGGCCCCGCCCGACTTTCTGCCTTTCCTTACTGGTTATTAATGGCGTAGTTTTACTTGTCAAATGTCAAAGAATAAAAGCATCAAAAGCGACAGCTACCGAAATACCGGGTGATGCAAAATAACACCTCTTGTTGGAAAACCCTGTATTAGACAAAAGTTAGTCCTTTTTTGCCACATTATAGTCCTTGCAAAAGTCAACTGAAATTGCTGCCAGGTTTACTTGTAACAAAACTTCTTTTAATAGACGTATCTTGAATAGATAAATAATTGAATTAATTCAGACTATATGCAACGCTATATGCCTAAAGTAACATGTTGATACATACATTTACCATTTACTTTTAAATCCCATATTTTTGACAATATTCCACTCAATCCAATCGCATGGCTTTTAAATCACTGTCCTTTGCCTTCTACATCCTGTGCAGAGGGTTTGTTATACAAAACAAACATTAGGAATGACATTTAACAACAGTTTCATATTATGCAGAACACGGACCAATCCAAAAGCCAAAAAGGGTGTTTTGCTAACAAATTTACCTCCACCAATGGCAAAAAGAGTAGGAACGAAAAGGGTAACACAAACGTATATTAAGTGGTATTTTCCAAAATAAACATCCATATATTGAAGCATTCCAGAAAAATGGGGAAAAGTTCCCCTTGCCTCTGCTGCACAACTGTTACACAGTGACAAAGTCCTACAGCATATATACAAACAAATAGGGATCCTGCTGATGGGGTTAGTGGTAAAGGAATTGGAGTAACATTTGCATAACATGTCACACACACGGAGACACAGGCCCTGATATGGCAAGTTATGCACATGTGGTGTTGGCAAATGTATTGCCTGTCACCTCCAACCCTTTCCATGACTCCTTCTAGTTAGGACTGAGATCCTGAAAAGAGTTTAGTTGTTCATGGGTTTCAGTTCACTTCAATTTGTTCTGGTCTGTTTGAAAGGTTGTGTTATTTTTTTATAGAAACTGCATGACTGTATTGGTGGGAGGGTGTGTGTGAGTGTATGATATCACTTAGTTTATATTTAAAATGTAATTTTTTATTTATACTTTTTTTATATAGGCACCCATAGTCAATTGTTGGTAGAAGCTATAGCTTTCCAGGCTCTGTCGTTAAAGTTAATAGACCACAATATATTCCTCAATTATTCGAGTGCCTTTTTGCATTTATGGTGAGAGGTTTTTTCAGAACTATATTGAAGGGTGGGTGGCTTTTGTACTAGGAGAGTTAATATAACAAAAAAACATATTTGCTATAATGTAACACTTTAAGTGCATTGGCAGATTTTTAAGGACGAACATATTTGTAAATGATTTTTTTGCAATAGATTTTTAAGGACGAACATATTTTTAAATGATTTTTTTTGCAATATCTCAATTTAAAAAACTTCAAATATTTCAAGGATAACAATGAATAGTGTGAATTATACAATTTGCTACAAAGTAAGCCAATTTCAAAAATAATATTACAAACTTTAATTATTTTCTTAGAATTTATTTGTTCGTTTACCTAAATATTTTTGAAAATTGTTTTTAATCCTTTCACTTGAACTAGGCTACAAGTGCATTAGAGTTTTCTCATAAAATTCAGAATTTCCGGCACGCTACGTCCGCTTAATAGTTATTGCAGATGTATACTTCCGTACGCCCTAAAATAAGAGAATCACGCAATTTTCTTCTTACTTGATGGGGAATTTCATGGAAAGTGAAATATTTAAACGATTACGTATTATTCGTGAATAAATTAAGCGATTGCAAATTACCGCATACGTATAAAACTCTTTTATTTTATATTGCAGACTTGAAAATATACAAAAAAAAAACTTTAGAGCTTTATAAATTGGATTTGCTGAAGATTACCTAATTGCCAATTCTATGCTACGGTACAATGTGACGTATGATTATTATGGCTACATTTAAAGTACTTATACGCACTACTGAAATTTCACTTATTTATAAATGAAAAATCATTTGCATGCATAACAACGTGCGACACGAGTTTCCTCCTAAGAACGAGACTATATGGAAGTGAAACAATAGGCCAACAGTAGATAAACTACATACTCAGTTTTTCATTACGCGATCGTTCGTCCTTTTTACAGGACTTTTAAAAATTCAAGGATAACATTTTTTAAATATTTTTCATTGGACGTATTTCAATGTGTTTTGAAATTTCAAATGAAAGGGGAGAATTCGTGATATTTATTAAAATTTTTTTATTAATTTTCCATAGTCGAAGGGTATTAAAACATTTTCTTTTAATCTTTAACTGTGGGGGTGGTGGTAAATTGTTCCCTCTCTTGAGGTTTTTTTTCAGCACTTAAAAAAGGTTTGTGAAAAAGTCCGAATTTTTTGTCGAAAATAATAAAAATTAATAATTTTTTTTGATTATTTTAATAAAAGAAATAGTAATTTATTTCTTAGCAACAAAAAAGAAGCAAAAAAATGTACTAAAAATATTTAATAAAATTAAAAGGGGTACAATTTACCCCATGTCCAAAACTATATCATAAATTTTCAACTCCCAAGCTAAAGGTTAAATCTTTATCCTTGAAAATACTTCAAAGTAGCGGGTCTAAAAATCTGCAAAAAAACAGGTAACAGAACTCTAACATACACAATACATAAAGGGTTTTCCAACAAGAAGTTTTATTTTGGTATTCAAAGCAAAAATGCAATTTTTTGAGATAAATGATCTGATGTTTAATCTATATATATAAAAATGAAACGGTCCATCTGTGTAATGGCATCACGTCAGAACGGCTGGAGCGATTTGGATGATTTTTTTCTTCAGTTCTTCGTATTTGCCTGGAGAAGGTTTGTACGAAAGAAAATTTTGGGAAAACCCTCCGGAAAAGTCGGAAAATTAGGAAAATCGAAAATTGCTATTTCTTGCGAGATTCCTACTGTTCCTATCTACTGCGAGATTCCTACTGTTCCTATCTACTGCTCTCTTTTTGAATCCAATTTTTTTTATTAATTTTCTATTAAACAAAAAAGTTTTCTATTAAACATATGTACGAGTATGTGCTATTTTTCTTGCTGCAATTCATTCGAGTTTTGCGTATTGTTACACTGATTTCGCGTATCACATCGACAAACGGTACAAGCATTACGATCAATTAAAATTCAACGCGATATTTATCAGTTCGAAAATTTTTTCAGATAATAAGTTTGAGTATAAGAGGTAAGGTTATCTTATTGGATTGCGGGCACTGCAAAATCATAATTTCGGATGAATGCACGATGGCGCATAAACGAGCTCTGGAGGCAATTGACCGAACGATGAAGGATTTACGACGTGATTTGAGACAATTTGGTGAGTCTGATATTGCTCTCCGGAGATTTTCGTCAAACGCTTCCCGTCATCCCGAAATCTACTGCCGATGAAATTAATGCATGCCTGAAATAGTGGTCTTTGTGGCTGCATGTCAAGAAGTTATGTCGAGAAGTTGAAATTGACCACGAACATGAGAGTCGCGTTGCAGAACGACTCATCGGCTCTTGAATTCTCGAAACAACTGTTGGCGCTTGGCAATGGCCAAATTAATATTGATGTTTCCACTGCATTGATATTGTTCCCGGCAAATTTTTGCGAGTTCACATCGTCGAACGAGGAACTCATCACCAAAGTGTTTCCAAATCTCGATTAGATTAGTGAATGGGCAATATTAGCAGCGAAGAATAAGGACGTCGATAGCATGAATTTTATTATTCAAAGTAAAATCGAACTCGCTTGATGTGCCAGGAGCTCCGCCGCATAATTTACAGCTGAAGGTGGAATCGATCATAATCATGTTGCGGAATCTGAATCATCCGAAATTGTGCATAGTTCGCGGTTGTCCATTATGAAACTGATGGACAATGTGATTCAGGCGACGATCATCAAGGGAAAATTCAAAGGAGAGGAAGTCCTTATCCCACGAATTCCGATTATTCCAACTGATCTTTCATTCCAATTCAAGCGGATTCAGTTCCCTGTACGATTGGCTTTTGCGATGACAATCAATAAATCTCAAAACCAATCGTAGGAAGTCTGTGGAATTAATCTCGAATTTCCCTGTTTTTCGCACGGTCATCTGTACGTTGCCTGTCTTCGTTGTTTGTTGTTTATCATCTGATTCGATTTATCTCTACTGATTTCGATTCCTTTTAAACAAATCGCATTAAAATTTTAACTATCTGTGTTTTATTATCACTCTGGAGTTTATCTGAAGGCGTTAAATTGGGGCGAGGCGAAGTTCGCCGGGTCCGCTAGTTCATAATAAAGAGGAAGGCATGCCGTTATTAATAAAAAAACAACATCAGCCAAATGGCCACCACGACCACGCTTACAGGACCATATCTATAACTAAATCGCAAAGTGGCTGCCCTATGTCCTCGATAGCCTAACGAATTCTATCTTTGAGGTCTTGAATCGACGCTGGTCTGTTGGCGTAGACCTTATCTTTCACGTGGCCCCAAAGGAAGAAGTCGCAAGGTGTTAAATCACAAGATCTCGGTGGCCAATTGTGATCACCTCTTCGAGAGATAACACGGTCCGGAAACTTTTCCCGTAACAAAGCAATGGCTTCGTTGCTTATGGGGCACGTAGCGCCGTCTTGTTGAACGTAAACGTTGTCCAGATCAATACCATCCAACTCCAACAATCCATTCATAGTAACTGTTGCTCCAACCTCATTTTCGAAAAAGTAAGGTCCAATGACCCCGCCGGTTGAATCGTTTATCGTTCCACCTTTAGTAATGGCGTAGTTTCTACTTGTCAAATGTCAAAGAATAAAAGCTTCAAAAGTGACATCTACCGAAATACCGGGTGATTCAAAATAACACCTCTTGTTGGAAAACCCTGTATATGTATATATAAAACTGTTCTTCATCTTCCGGTGATCTCCAAAGCGACTGAGCAGATAGGGGTGTTATTTAAGCAACATGTTCTTCTATTCGAAAGTTTAGAATTAAAATTCAAAAATCAACTGCAATAACTTTGTCACCAATCAGCGCAATGTTTTAGAATTCGGTATTTTATACCCGTAGAACTTTTGCAATGGAAAATGTCTGACAAAGAAAGTGCTAATTCAGAGTTTGCATTTGAAATCCCGAATTCATCATTTGAAATACGGAATTTTTCATTTGAAATTCAGATGAAATTTGAAGTCAGATGAAATTCGGAATTCTTCATTTGAAATTCAGAAATTTTATTTTTCAGAATATTTTAATATTAATATAAATACATAAATATTTTGCCAGAAAAAGTATGGCTGAACGGGAATTGGGATTTAAACAGTTTCTATTTGAACAAACATAATTTTTGTAGGAACAAATGGTCATTCAATAGTCAATAGCAACAAGTAAAAGCGTTAAGTTCTGCCATGCCGAATCTTATATACCCTCCACCATGGATAGCATGTAAACACACAAAATAACTCAAACCTAAAGAATATAATACCGAACAGTAGGAATCACAACAAGTTAGATGCTAAATATGGACCGATATCGCCCATTTTCAATCCCAGGTTACCTGCAGCTATAAGAAGTATCTATACCAAATTTCAGCCACTTGGCTCTTTATTACGGACTGTAGCGTGATTACAACAGACGGATGGACGGACGGACAGGCGGGCATGGCTAAATCGTCTTAGAATTTTACGACGATTAAAAATATATATACTTTATGGGGTCTCAGATCAATATTTAGAGGTGTTACAAACGGAGTGACAAAATGAATATACCCCCCATTCTATGGTGGTGGCTATAAATATAAACAAACGCAGGACAGCTTTTCGCAAGAATGATGAAAAAGATTTTTTCCAGAATTTGGATAAGCTCCTTCTCGAGTCGGAATCAATTTAAAAATCATCATATTCAGGGTTGTTGTGGAATCCGATTGTTGTCGGAATCGGAATTGAAATCGAGAAAAAAAATAACTTTCTGTGACACAAAATGGAATCCGACAGCAATCGGATTCCACAACAACCCTGATTCACTTCAGTCAAATCCTTTTCAAAATGTACCTACGTAAATAATGTGAAATGATTTTTTTTGGTTTTCAAATAAAAATACTGAATTGCTATTATTTCTTCCGATTTTCAAATGAAAAATTCAGAATTTCAAATGTTATTGATAAGTTATTGTTTTTCAATAGAAATTCTGAATTAAGTCTGAGGAATTTTTAAAAATCGACCAAATGCTCACATTTTCAATGACTCTGAGACATAATTAAGGCTCAATGTCGGGTATGTGCCGAATTATCTCATACTTTAGCTCTTTAATTATTTTTGGCTTATTGACTTACACTTCATCTTTTAAATAGCCACAAAGAAAGAAGTCTAACGTTGTCAATTCACATGATCGTCGCGGTCAATTAACGTCGCCACGGCGTGAGAGTTATTATTTTTTAACAGAAATTCTGAATTTCAACTGAGGAATTTTGAATTAACGGGTGGTCCAACCGAAATGCGCGATGTTAATTATAAATAAAACCAAAAGTTTTCAGAGAATTATCTTATATATTAATATATTTTAATATGATAGGAGGATCTATGACAATTATGTGTGAAACAAAATATCGGCCAAATGCTCGCCACAGCTTCGGTGGCATACCTCTATCCGAGAGTCCATATTTTTAATGACTCTGGGACGTAGTTGAGGTTCAATGTCGTTAATGTGCCGAATATTCCCATTCTTTAGCTTTTGAATTTTTATTGGCTTATTGACGTACACTTTTTCAATTAAATATCCCCAAAGAAAGAAGTCCAACGGAGTCAAATCACATGATCATGGCGGCCAATTAACATCGTCACAGCGTGAGAGTAATTATTTTTTAACAGAAATTCTGAATTTAAACTGAGGAATTTTTAATTAGCATTTTAAATAAAACAAAAAGTTTTCAGAGAATTATCTTAATATTTTTTTATGATAGAAGGATCTATGACAATTATGTGAGAAACAAAATATCGGGCAAATGCTCGCCACGGTTTACCTCTATCCGATGGTCCATATTTTTAATGACTCTGAGACATAATTGAGGTTCAATGTCGTCAATGTGCCGAATTATTTCATCCCTTAGCTCTTGAATTGTTCTTGGCTTATTGACGTACTCTTTTTCTTTTAAATAGACCCAAATCTCATGATCGAGGCGCGCAAAAGAGCCATTGTTGCGATTGCTGTGTGGCAAGTGGCACCATCCAGTTGGAACCACATATCCCAAGGTCCATACAGTAAATTTCTGAAGTCCATTATCATCTCGCGATAATGAACACCATTTACGGTAACTGCTTGGCCGATTCATTTTCGAAGAAGTCCAGCCCATAAATCGCACCAAACAGTCAATCTTTGTGGACGCATCGACTTTTCAACAATCACACGTGGATTTTCATTTGCTCAAATGCGGCAATTCTTCTACTTAATGAATCCACTTAGGTGAAAGTGTGCCTCGTCGCTGAAGATGATTTTCTTCTGTCTGTTCAACCAACTATTCATCATATTCACGACGTTTTAAATGGTCAGTAGGCTTCAGATTTTGAGTCAATCGAACCTTGTAAGCGTGTGAATTCAAATCTTTATTCAAAATTCGCATCAGTGATGTTCGTGAGATGTTTAATTGTTGGGCACGATGACGAATCGAGGTTGAAGGCTCTTTTGCCACACTATCGCGAAAAGCATCATCAGAACGAGCATGCACAGGTGTTTTAACATCTCCTGCAGATTCGGTTTGCTGACATTTGCCCACAATTCTCCCGATTGTGAAGACATTTGGTCGATTATGCTGACCAAAAAAATTAAGAAGTGCACGAAATGCATTTTGATGGGAATGTCCATTTTCGTAAAACGCTTCAAAAACCTCAAAGCGCTGCTCAGTTGTTTACCTCTTCATGGTTGAATTTTCCAAAAACTGAAACAAAGAAATGCCCAATTAAGTTGGGCAAAAAACTTGACGTTAAGGTGTGACTCACAATTAACATCCTGCATTAGAGTTGGACCACCATTTACAATAGTGACCAATTACAATGACACTGATATTGTTGAAATCGGATAGTGGGTTCTTAAGTTATACTCTAATGAATTCAATATCCTTTCAGAAAAAGGTAGAGTGGAGACCAACGCAGTAAAACATGGACTATAGCGAATTTGGGCTGAACATAGAAATAGTATACTGTAGGAGATTACGCGTACAAAATCGGCGAGGGTCGTGTTAAAATGTGGGTCGACTGACTTTGGAATTATCCTTATGAAGATACATATTAATATTATGTATACGTATGAGTTTACAAATTTATATTACGTATACACACTACAGGTACTTCAATAAATGTAATAAACTACTCATGCACGTTAGGGAATGTTAAATAAAAAAGACATTAATATAAAAAAAAAATAAAAAAAATATTTGCAAAATCTTATTAAATTAAAAGGGTATATGTAAGCCTTCTCAAACGACATGAAATCCCTAGGCACTTATTTGTTTCTACTTCTCACGATTGCACAGACATTGACTGTCATTTTTGTTGATTTAGTCTGACATTTTTGGCCTTTGTCGTTGTCGATCAAAAGTTTGCTTGATTGTTGCTGATTTAAAAATATGTTATTACGACCCCATATTATTACCCCCAAACGTGGCTGCAATTGTCGACATTTGTAGTTGTTTTTTTCCTATGCTACTATTCCTAACTATTTGGCCCATAATCACGCTATACAGTGATTTGTTTGTATTGTTGTTTGGCATTTTAGATATTTGTTGACGTGGTTTTTATTTTATTTTTCATTTCATTTTTATTTTTTGTTGTTGTTGTTTTGCTAAAACTCCAGTTACTTTGTGAAGGCTAAAATGATTAAGTAAATATTGATGCATACATAACGACAGCGACTGCGATAGCGCGACAGAATAACAACGGGCAATCGGGCAAAATTATTTTAATAGTCTTTTGTTGTTTGAATGCAAAGCAAAAATGCTGTTTTCATAAATATTTCATGCAGAAATCATTTTATGGCATTCGTTTGGGGATTTTGGCTTAGTCAGAGACCAACAGGCCAATTTGTTGGCTCTGTCATGCATTTCCGTTGTTGTGTGTGTCTTAATTCTCCGGGGAGGCAGAATTTTGCTGGAATTTAGTAGTATGCATTTCAACATTTTTGTAATCACTTTGTGGTGGAAATGTTATTATATGGAAATATTATGTTAAGCTAAATATGTATGTCAATAGTTGGAAGAGAATTTCAGTTTTTGCTTTAACTGAAGTTATTAAATAAAATTGGATTGAAAAATATTTTAAAATTAAAAAACGACCCCATTTTGGCCGACTGAATCACCCATGAATCGGCATATACTTGGCTATTTAATTGAACAGTTTTGTGATATAACACATTTTTATCGTGATAGGTGTAATTATACAAACTTTTGTTCCTTATATAAATGTCGATAAAAATGCATTATCATTCAATTAAATCAAAATATTCTTATTTTTTTAATTTTTCACAAACAAACTTTATTGGTTTTTCGTTTGTAGTATATTTATAATATATACCTATTTTAATTTTATCCCATACATTTTAATATATTTTTTTATTATATTGTTTTTTTTTTTTCATAAAATTAGAATGAAAATATTCTGAAAGAAAAAAAATGTAAAAAAACGACCCCATTTTGGCCAACTGAATCACCCATAAATCGACATATATTTGGCTATTTATTTGAACATTTTTGTGATATACCACATTTAATCATGTCACGGGATAAGTGTAATTATCCAAATTTTTCTTTCCTATATAAATGTCGATATTCCACCTATTTGCGATAATAATGCATTATTATTCAATTAAATAAAAATATTCTTATTTATTTAATTTTTCACAAAAAAACTTTTTTTGGTTTTTCGTTTGTAGTCTTTTTAAAATCAGTGTGAAAAAATATATACCTATTTTTATTTTATCCCATTAATTTATATATCTTTTTTTAATATTTTGTTTTTTTTTCATAAAATATTCTTATTTTTTTAATTTTTCACAAACAAACTTTATTGGTTTTTCGTTTGTAGTCTATTTAAAATATATAAATATTTTAATTTTATCCCATATATTTTAATATATATTTTTTTTTTCATAAAATTGGCATGAAAATATTCTGAAAGAAAAAAACTAAAAAAAACGACCCCATTTTGGCCGACTGAATCACCCATAAATCGGCATATATTTGGCTATTTATTTGAACATTTTTGTGATATACCACATTTAATCATGTCACGGGATAAGTGTAATTATCCAAATTTTTCTTTCCTATATAAATGTCGATATTCCACCTATTTGCGATAATAATGTATTATTATTCAATTAAATAAAAATATTCTTATTTATTTAATTTTTCACAAAAAAACTTTTTCGTTTGTAGTCTTTTTAAAATCTGTGTGAAAAAATATATACCTATTTTCATTTTATCCCATTAATTTATATATCTTTTTTTAATATTTTGTTTTTTTTTTTTCATAAAATATTTAATACAAGTGCGCAAAAGAAGAAAAGATATTCCCTAACAAGCTACTCAAATGTTATGTACTGTTATTTATATCTCACTTTTCCTGAAGTGAACTCTTTGGGAATTTTCGTTGTTATTACTGTTGTTGTAGACCTTCATTTACAGCATTCCCAGTGATACACGTGCGGTAATGAATGTGTCGTTTTTCCCTTGAAATGTATGCATAAACTCCTGAAACTTTGAGGTTTCACTGGGCCTACCAACATTGCCAACCACCCCCGCGCCCCTCTACCACGCACAAAGAAAACCTGAAACATATGTTATTTGTTGCTGTCAACTTTTCGCTTTTTGCTCCTTTCTTTGTTGTGTGATGTTGCTTCGAAGAAATTTTAATATTTTATTTACCTTTGTTAACAATCATCAACAACAACAGAAAGTTTTTAAATTATAGCAAAGTAAACTAAAATGTTAACTTCTCAACTACTCTGCCTCGCCCCGCCCTCTACTTCGTTCGATCTACAATGACAACCGACTGTATTTTGGTGTTTCATTTTGCCTTTGGGGGCCGGCTCTAAAAGGGAATCACCCCCCCAACCCATAGCTTGGCAGTTTACCTTCCGGGACATAGTCAAGTCAACACATAGCATAACATTAGCAACAGTAACAGCAAGAACAACAACAATAGCATTGACAATGGTGAAAAGTTTTAGGCAATATTTTGTTGTTGTTGTAGTTTTCTAAAATTTTGTTTGTTGCGTGTGCAAATGGAAATGGAAATTGAAAAGCATTGCTGCGGCAAAGTTCCAAAAAGTAAGACGGCAGGTAATGTATTACCGGCTTCAAACAGGATAACAAATCAAAAAGACATTTTTCCCATGGATGGAAGAGTACAATAAGTTAACAAGAAAATGTTTAGCAATGTGTTGTTGTTATTGTTGTCTTTTGTTGGTTAACAAATTGTTGTGGAGAGCCTACATTTATATGAGCTATTTCATGAGAATGTAGAACAGATGACGTTAGAAAATAGTTCGAAATTTGCAATGGACAGAAAAACGAATAGAAATATATCGATAAAGATGAAATAATTTGCTGAGTAGTCAGAGTCAGAGGAAGGGACAGATGACCGTACGTGTCCACTGATTGGCTCAATATATAAACATTTATAAGTGATTAATAGACGTCGGATTTTTGTATAAATTTTCATTTTTCATCCGCTTGGAACCAAACTTTGCAAGTCGACGGTTTATTTGATATGCCCTAAAATTTTATATATTTCAAATATATGATTTTGAAGTGACGTTTTGTCCATTTGTAATATGTCATGATCCGTCATTTTTTTCATTGTATTCAGTAGTGTTTACAGTTTGATCATGGAGAGATATACGCAAGAACAACGTTTACAAATTATTCAGTTTTATTACCAAAATAATTGTTCTCCAATTGCATCTTATCGTGCGCTAACTCTATTTTTTTTTAATCCAAAAAAACTGTCCAGTCGTCCTACAACCTTGACACCCATGAGCAATATTTAAGCTCTCGTTAAGAGCTATCTTTTCGCTATTAACCGATTGCCGATTCGATCTTTTCGATCTTTTTGTCATTAACCGTTTGTGACTACGTGCCAGACAGCAAATGAAACAATTGAATTGTTGCGAGAAAAGTTTGGGGATTCGATTATTTCAAGAAATTGTGATATTGAATGGCCTCAAAGAAGTTGTGGTTTAACACCATTATTTGTGGGGTTATTTGTAGTCATTGGTCTTTCGAAATAAACCAGACTCTCTTCAAGCTTTACAGGTCAATAATGAACGTGCTATTCATTAGTGAAAAATAATTGGGTTCATCGAATTCGTTCCTGCAGAAGAAGTCGTGGAGGCCATTTGAATGACGTTTTATTTAGAACTTAATTGTATCGATTGTACTTCACATTAAATAAACAACTTTTGAATTTCCTTATTAATAATTGTGTTTTTTTTACTACTAAAAACCATAACTGACCAATACTTGCTTTATTTCTACTTTAAAAAGTTTTCCGCTTAAATTATTGAATGGAATCCAAGGTGGAGTGTATTCAGATTCGGCTCGACCGAACTTATTGCAGTTTATACTTGTTATACCCTAACTTTGGTGGAGGCAACATCGACGGAGTGACCTTAGATTCGAATAGTGTTCGGCGGAAATCCGTTTAGGGACGTGTAAAGTAATCTGAGTATTGTCTGTCCATCTGTCCGACACTCTGGTTGGTGAGCAGGATTGCTGTCGAAATAGCTGTTGACAACAATGTATCATTACTGAGAGGTCGGAATTTGCAATATTATTTTTTCTAATTTATAAAATCTGTATAAAATGTTGCTAAATGAAAAATTAACTTTCGCTATCATTTATTCTCCCTTATTCCAGTTGGCGTCGTCGACGTCGATTCTTAGTCGACACTGTTTAGATTGACTACTTCATAAATGTTGAAATTTTTTTTAAATATTTTTAAATTATAAAAAGGGTTTTTGTTAGTTCATGGATACCAAAAACATTCGTTATGGCGTAAAGATGACAAAGCTAGAAATTCATAGATATGACGAAAATGATGTGACGATGTCGACGACGCCAAATGGAATAAGGGCGATTTTTTTAAAATTATTTAAAAAACATTTGTGGAAATTTTGGAAAAGTCAACGGGTAGACATTTTTTTAATTAAAGCAATTAAAAAAATTTTTTTATCGGTTTAACTTTCAGGAGCAATTAAAAATTTCGTAAAACCTAAAATTCATTTTTCTAAAATGTTTACAACTTTAATTCCCCAAAAAATTTGGTACAATTTTTTTTCAAAAAATAAATGACCGATTTTTTTTCATGTAGCAAATTTTTATAAAGTTTTTATACAAAAATAAATTTCATAGGTTAATATTAAAAATTCGGACCCTTGGAAATATTGTGATAGTAAATTCCATTATTATTTTTCCAATAGTGTTTTTTTTCCTCAAGATATTCTCTCTAGGACTAGCGGAGAGGAACAGTAAATTCACGAGGACACAACAGTGAAAGCGTTGCAGAACTAATCTAGACCTTCCATAAATTATTATAAATAAGGCCCTAAAATTTTATATGATGATATGTTTATATGAAAACTTTGTTGTTACTTTTAAAGGTGAAAGGACACATGCGCACCCACAACCCCAAATACAGATGAAAAAACGCAAAATTGTTAAAGTTTTTGTGTTTTTCTTGGCGGTGGTTTTCCAGCCAAACAAAGACAAACAATCCCCGGGGGCAACACAAATAATAACAATACTTGTAATAAGAAAATATTGAAGAAAAGGATAATTTTTAATCTATCCGTATGAAGAGCATCCTTCACATAGACTTACACACACCCAGACATTTTCTTAACAATTCTGTCAAAACAAATATTTTCTCGTGCAAACAGAGAAACTCACTCAGCCATAGACTGAGACAGCATTCAGCAATCATCTCTTCTCCTCCTCTCCACCCATTTCTCATTTAACGGTTATATAGAAAATCTATTACACTGTGTCCTGTTTCCGCAACAAAGTTTCGTTGTTAGCGTGTGTTTGTCATAACATGTTTATGGCTGACACAAACAATGGCAGCGACAACAACAGCAATGCCAGCCAGAAGACAAGACACAAAGAAGAAGGGGGTGAGAAGGAGAAAGTTGAAGAGAATTTCTCTAAAGGCCAAACTCCAAACAAACAACCAGAAATGACACATATTTATAGACAAACACGGAGGTGCACGCACACAGACAATTTTACACACACGCAGCTAAACACATCAGCACACACTCAAACGCGAAATTTCCGAGCAGGCACAGGTTTGTCTCTCTAAAAGGTAGACAAGTTTTGACATAAACATTTCACCGCTCTAGCATATGCAGGAGTTGGGGCGAAGCTATGCTTTGTAGCACAAAAAGGCAAAAAGAGGAAACTGAACAAGAAAGAAAAAAAAAATACTCGCCCAAAAGTTATACAGAAGTTCATTATACGATTTTCTTCTACTCAAAGATCCTACCAAAGAAACAGACATATGGGTATGTGTAGACATGTGAGTTGAGGTAGATTAGGTTATTGACTACGTTGAATGTGCGTGTGTTTGTGCGCCGCTGGAGAAATCATAATTTTTCTTTCAATTTCGTTTCTAATAAAACAGTTTATTTAATGACAAGGCTGCAACAACATAAACGAAAGCAGTAAGGAAAAAATATTATCCTGTTAATAGCTAAAGTATCATCAGAATATTTTGCAAAAGGTGTTTTGGCAAATGAATGTTGATAATTGATGTGAATGGGAGCGAAGGCAAAGGTTTGAATATAAAAATGTTAATTTGGAAAATTTTGAATTTTCAACAATTGTTACAATAGACAACCAGCTGTGACTACAACGTTACAACGTTACAATAGACAATCAACAATTGTTACAATAGACAACCAGCTGTGACTACAACGTACTGGTGTTTTACGGCAAGCATGTACAGCCAGGGTCCAGGGTTCAATTTGCTTATACCCTACAACATTCAGTGGTACAGGTTATTATGACTTTGTGAATTTTTTTATTACACCCAAAAGGAGAAGATATATACTGATTGTTTATTATACCCATCGACGTTGAATTACTTTCTGAGTTAGCTTAGCAATGTCCGTCTGTCTGTCTAAATATCGATGTATACTTTTAATCAAATAAATGTAGCAATTAAGCTCCGAAAATTACAAAGCTTGGCAGGAACTCCTTTTTTGGCTCTGGCACAACAAATATTAAAATTGGTGGAAATATTTAGATATAGTCACTTTAAGGGTGGGTAGCATTTAAGATGCCGAAAATGTACAAAGTCGCAACGCGATTCTTGTTCTTTGGGTCATTCCAAGAAATGTTGCGCAGAAACCATTGCTCAGAAACGAATTTTGAGCTGACTGATCTTTCAAAATTGGCATTTTTAAAATTAATTCGTATAAAATTGGTACTAATCCTCAATTTTTGGCCACAAGAAGTACGTTATCGTCTCGAGTTATCATGGGCACGATGACGAGTCGAGGTTCTGCCACACCATTACGAACATCATCAATGTTTTCCATAGAACGAACTGGGCGAGCATTCGCAGGTATTTTCACATCACCTACAGATCCGGTTTGCTGAAATTTGCGCACAATTCTCCCGATTGTTGACACATTTGGTCGATTATGCTGGCCAAAAAAAAAATCACGAAGTGCAGGATATGCATTTTTATTTGAACTCCCATCTTCGTAAAAGGCTTCAGCAATCTTAATTCACTGTTCAATTGTGTACATCTCCATTGTTGAATTTGTCAAGTACTGAAACAGAAAATGTCAAATTATGTTGGGCAAAACACTTGACTTTAAGGTGTGACTCACATTTAAGATCGTTTATTATGTTTGGACTACCCTTTATATGTGTTCCTTCCGATTTGACTACTAAACTCTAAAAAATCTGTATTTTAGATCCAATTACATTGTAATTTTGGGGAGATCAGGTTTATGTACAGCGGTCTTATATATGTATAAGACATAGAAACAATAAATTCACATCACAATTACCATTGTCGCTTAAGACAATGGTAATAACAGAACATGTCATAAAAATAACGCTGACGTGAAGAACTGACTAAAATTTAAAGTTTTAAAGAGCTCGCCCATGCAATAAGAAGCATGATTAAAGCGAATGTAATAGATACAAATAAGTGAAGAAAATAAATATTTATTTTTAGAAACAATGAATAATAATAATCTTTGGAATAATGGATATCTTTGCTTAAAATCTACTTCTGTCTAAAGCCTATTGATGATTTTTACAGTCCTTATAATATTGACATATTTGCCCAAAATCAACTTCTGTCTAAAGTCCATTGATGCGTTTGTACCTCATTTCATTCAGAGTAAATTTTATTTATTTTATTCATTTACTCTGCACTTATATGACACGATGTACCAATATTGAATATGGCTCGATTTATGCAAAATAATAGTATGCTCTAGATAAATTTTAGTTAATTTAGTTTAGATGAAAACCTCAGAGGTCCACTAGAGGAATACTTCTGTGGGTGACTCTAGTATAAAGGAAGACCCCTGTGGTAGACTCTATTATAGACGAAGACTTCTGTGGCGACTCCTGTATATAGAAAGACCACAGTGGAGAGGAATAACATATTGATTGAATGTAGAAGGGACGTAGTACCAGCGTAGTACCAGTGACCGACTCTAGTATAAAGAAAGTCCTCAGAGGTCGACTCTAGTATATAGTTGAAGATCTCAGAGGTCGACTTTAGTATATAGGAAGCCATCAGAGGTCGAGTCTAATATAGAGGTAGACTTCAGAGGTCGATTGTAGTAGAGAGCAAGGCCACAGAGGTCGACTCTAGTATAGATGAAGACCTCAGAGGTCGACTCTAGTATAGATGAAGACCTCAGAGGTCGACTCTAGTATAGATGAAGACCTCAGAGGTCGACTCTAGTACAGAGGAAGACCTCAGAGGTCGACTCTAGTACAGAGGAAGACATCAGAGGTCGACTCTGGTATAGAGGAAGACCTCAGAGGAAGACTCTAGTATAGAGGAAGACATCAGAGGTCGACTCTAGTATAGAGGAAGTCCTCAGAGGTCGACTCTAGAATAGAGGAAGACCTCAGAGGTCGACTCTAGAATAGAGGAAGACCTCAGAGGTCGACTCTACTGTAGAGGAAGGCCTCAGAAGTAGACTCTAGTGTAGAGGAAGACCTAAGAGGTCGACACTAGTATAGAGGAAGACCTCAGAGGTCGACTCTAGTATAGAGGAAGACCTCTGAGTTCGACGTTAGTTTAGAGGAAGACCTCAGAGGTCGACTCTAGTATAGAGGAAGACCTCAGAGGTCGACGGTAGTATAGAGGAATACCTCAGAGGTAGACTCTTGTATAGATGAAGATCTCAGAGGTCGACACTGGTTTAGAGGAAGACCTCAGATGTCGACTCTTGTATAGAGGAAGACCTCAGAGGTCGACTCTTGTATAGATGAAGACCTCAGAGGTCGACTCTTGTATAGATGAAGACCTCAGAGGTCGACCCTTGTATAGAGGAACACCTCAGAGGTCGACCCTTGTATAGAGGAACACCTCAGAGGTCGACCCTTGTATAGAGGAAGATCTCAGAGGTCGACTCTAGTGTAGAGGAAGACCGCAGAGGTTGACTGTAGTGTAGAGGAAGACCTCAGAAGTCGACTCTAGTATGGAGGAAGACCACAGAGGATTTCAGTACATGCAAGTACTTGAAATTTTGTGCAGTGTAAATAACTCCCGTGATAAATGGAAGTTATTCTCACGCTCCATTGGTACCGCATGCTAAAATTAACCAGTTTGTACAAAAAGTTAACGGTTATTAACTGTTTTTCAAGTGCATATAATTACTTATAATTTTGTGCAGTGTAATACCGTTATAGCATTCATTGTTCATAGAAAGTCATAGAAATTGGTGTTATTGCCACACCCCTTTTGGTCCTTCTAAACAAAATGGTGGAAATAAAACATATGACAAATGATTTTTTTGAATTTCCCTTGCTAAGACTGCTCGACTTCGACTCCCGAAATCGAATGTTAAAATGACTCGACTGCGACACTACAGTCCTGGTTTAGGATATTAAACCAATATGTATACTATGTGCATCCCTTCCACAACAATTTTGAAAATTAGCTTGACGCTGTAGATTATAACTTCTCATATGGTAGTCCGCTGCCCCCTGGAGGGCCATGACATCTTGACGATAGTTATTCATATTAAATTTGTTGATTGAAAAAAATCTTCATGGCAATTTTTTAAAATGCAAATCAAAATCAGGACAAAAATCAAGAATTTGAAAATTTTCTATGCAACAATAAAAAAATACACGGACTTGACACGATATGTTCGATTCTGCTAGTATAACCCTTTGCTCGGTTTGGCGACATTGATGACCATTTGCTTTTTGAAAATCAGTGGTTACCTCAAAAAAGTAGTCATCCGCTTTTGTCCAAAAACTGATTCAGACTTGGTGATACCGCTTAACTATATTTGGCAATAATGTAGCTAAGAATGTGCTAAACAAAGTTTCTTAACATTTTATGCGAAAAAAAATTTTCCGCACTTCTTTTTTTTTGAAAAAGTGGAGGAATACAATTTTTTTCAGCGTAAATTCCTGGGACTCGTAATTGTTCACTAACAATACAATCTATACGTGTGTAGGTACCCTAAATAGTTCTTTAAGACCACATTGTACTTAAAAAATGTTGGTATTTCACTATTATGTAACAAAAATATTGTTTTGGTGTATGGTATGTTCAGCGACTTCAGCAAAAATATTAAGTCTCCTCCAAACAACTATAATTTTTGGCTCTATTTTAACAAATTGTAAAAAACACCCCTTAAAATGGGGAGGGCGTTGATGAAATGTTCTACAAAAATGTTGGCCATGAATTTTTCTGTTTGTTTTTCTCATAAAATTTCTTAACATTGTTCAGAATATTCTTAGCGACGCTATTGCCAAATATATTCAAGCGGTATGTGATTTTTAGTGTGGTCTTGGGATGTTTATCTCCTCAAACGTGTCAAATTTCCCTCCTTTTATTAGCATTTTCAGACAACTTTTTTTTGGAACAGAAACAGATGTATGAGGCAGTTCAGAATCGAGCTCATGCGACAGTTCTTTTGGTCAAAATGTAGCTATTTCTGAACAAACTTAGTAGCTACAAGTGTCATGTCCAAAATTTCTCAAAAAATTGCATGCATAACTTCTTTAAAAAGACATTCGAAAATTCTCCACCATTTACACTGCTTCAACGTTTCCATCAATTACTGATGTTCTGAGCCGTCTAAGCGCGAACTTCTTTCTGTGAAGTTCTTGTACACTTATATATAATATTTTTTTGATCCAACTAGATTCGTCAAACGCCACAGTAGTAATAATTAAGTGTGTTAATTTAACTATCACTCAAATATTAATAAGACTTCTTTTAAACCATTATCCGATAATGGATAAATATATCTTTATGTATAAAATCCTTTATACGTTTGTTAGTAACGCATGATCTCTGAAACCATAAAAGAGAATGGGCTGAAAATTTAACAATATATTCAGTTTGGCGTCATTTGTGTTTTAGAATTATTTTCACCGCGATAAATTGCGAAGTGGTCAAGTTATTTGCAAAAATCTTATTTCCAGAGCGATTTGACTGAAATTTAATATATATATATATTTAACGTATATATGATTATATCCGGTGGATGGCGCTGTAGTGGACATATGGTCAATATACATTTTGGTAATGATTTTTTCCTGAAACTCGGGATGTATGAATTTTTTAATGAAATATTGTGAATAACAAACCAGTACATCCCACACAGGACGGGCAGGACAACGTCTGCTGGGGTCAGCTAGTACCAATATAAAAATTAAAAAAAAAATAAAATTCACTTTTTTCTTCGCATTTTGTAGTGGTAAATTCTACGTCTACATAATACTGACAATTTTGATAATAAAATTGCTGTAATAATATCTAATGGTTATTGATATTATTTTCAAAATTGTTGGTTATATGGATGCCTCAAGATCTTAAAAGTGGGCCTTGATGCAAAACTTGGTCAGATAATAAATTTTTCAATTGATCTGGGTGAAATTGAAGCATTTATACTATAAATTGCACTAGATCATTACTAGTAAACATGGGCCACATCCGTCTAAGTTTTGAGGTAGCCCCTATTCCGATTAGACTTTTTGAGGCCCTAGATAAAGTGTTTTTGGACCGACCAATGCCCAAAAATTAAACCTTATATACTTTATATTTCATTGAGTCGTCTTTAGCGAAAATGGTGTATATAAAGGACGTTACGAATTTGACCAGCAATAATTCGTAGTAATAATGGTTAGACATATTTCCTACATATTTCTCCCTGCATTAGATGATAAATAATATCGAATTGAATTATATAGTCGGTGCCGCCCGACTTTAGCCTTTCTTTAGCAGTTTTTATTTAAGTTTAAGTTATTTTCTTTAAAAATAAACTTTGTATTCACAATAAATCGACTCATTTCCAAGTAGACCCTTTATGTACCTCTCATAAAAAAGGAAAAATACGAGGAAAAATCACTCCGAAGATTGTTAATGTTGACACAGGAGAAATATTGTGTGTAATATTTGTCATTATATATTTTGTTGTTGTTGCATTCTGTGAAGGTATATTGTGTTGTATGTGTGCGCGTGTGTCATTATTGATGTTGTCTGCCTTATAACTACTTCTTTCTGCTCATTGTGCTAGCACCTCAACGCCCCGCCCCACCTGCCTGATAAGGTGATATCAAGTCACCTTACAATCATCCAACCATTCTCGGCCATACACAACCCATTGTTGTTTATGAGCTTTTCCGAAGGTATAAGTTTCTCAGAGTGTCTGCACTGAAAAAAATATGGAAGATGTTGGCATTAAGTTGGTGCTAAAGACAATAAAACAAATTCATTCTGTATCCACATAAGAAATGGCTCAATTAGTATTAAATAAATTATCTTCACAATTTTGAAGAAACCTTAAATAAGTTATTGCCTCTTGTCGCCAATTCAATGTCATTGTCTTTAATATTAGGACCCTATTTTTTCAGTGTGTACTCCTTTGGAAATAAAAGAAAATATGATGATCATATTTTACCTTTAATGTGTGCGCGTGTATGCTACGAATACAAGAGTAAGTAGTTCGTATGTACAAGTAGGTGTGTGTGACTGTGTGCGACTGGCTGATATATTTTATTCATATGATTCCCTCTTATTCAACGATACTGATGATATGTCTGTATCCGGTATGGGAGGAGTGTGTATAGATGTGCGTATGCGTGTGCGTGTGTTTTCGTGTGAATGTTTATGTCTTTATGCTGATTTTAATTTGCACACGAAAGTGTGTACAAAATGCGTTGCATACGAATGCGAATACACAATTTCGAATTCGAGCACGAATACATGTTTTAAGCGCAAAATGCGTTATTTTTACACACGTTCACATTGCTCCAATATTTACCGGAAACCCCATATCCTCTCTCTCTCTCTCTGAAATATTATTTATTTTATATGAATCTATATGTATGTAAGTCAGTGTGTCTGCATGACTGTATATTTATCGTATTTCATTGGGAACCATCCACACATGCAGTGATATCGACATTCAGCAAAAAATGTATCAAAAAAAGTTACTTTTACTGTTGTTGATTTTTGTCGTTGCCATTTGCAATGCTTTTACTCCTGTAGATAGCGCTGGTTGAAGGGACCCGAAAGAGGTTGGTGTTGAAGGGGGCGATGTGGTGCTGCTGCTGATTATTGTAGTGAGCACGTGGTTGAAATGAAAGTCAATATTTACATACATATTTGTTTTATTTTTACTTCTCTTGTTACGTCTTTGGCATTCGAATATTTAAAATTATCTCTGGGATATGAAATCAAGGACACAATAATATCCTTATGTATCAGTTTGTGTGTGTGTGATATATTCAGGTTTAACTTCAAAGTTGGGTATTTTATAAAGAAATGTATTAATTTTTTTTGGGGAGAAAAAATGTAATTAAATGATAAAAATGTCCTTGCTTTAAATTTTTATATTTGAGAAACTCTCTTTAAAAGTAATAGAAATTTTGAAGGAAGAATTTTTAAATTGAAACCTTAAACATTTTACAAAAATATACAATTCTATTAATTGTAAAACCTTTAAGTGGTAATATGGGAATGTATATCTCAAATGTTCCAATCCTCTGTACTAGAGTCGACCACTGTGGTCTTCCCCTATACTAGAGACGACCACTGTGGTCTTCCTCTATACTAGAGTCGACCACTGTGGTCTTCCTCTTCACTAGAGTCGACAACTGTGTTCTTCCTCTTCACTAGAGTCGACCACTGTGGTCTTCCTTTATACTAGAGTCGACCATTGAGGTCTTCCTCTATACTAGAGTCGACCACTGTAGTCTTCCTCTATACTAGAGTCGACCACTGTGGTCTTCCTTTATACTAGAGTCGACCACTGTGGTCTTCCTGTATACTAGAGTCGACCACTGTCGTCTTCCTCTATACTAGAGTCGACCACTGTGGTTTTCCTCTATACTAGAGTCGACCACTGTGGTTTTCCTCTATACTAGAGTCGACCACTGTGGTCTTCCTCTATACTAGAGTCGACCACTGTGGTCTTCCTCTATACTAGCGTCGACCACTGTGGTCTTCCTCTATACTAGCGTCGACCACTGTGGTCTTCCTCTATACTAGCGTCGACCACTGTGGTCTTCCTCTATACTAGCGTCGACCACTGTGGTCTTCCTCTATACTAGAGTCGACCACTGTGGTCTTTTTTTATACTAGAGTCGACCACTGTGGTCTTCCTTTATACTAGAGTCGACCACTGTGGTCTTCCTTTATACTAGAGTCGACCACTGTGGTCTTCCTTTATACTAGAGTCGACCACTGTGGTCTTCCTTTATACTAGAGTCGACCACTGTGGTCTTCCTTTATACAGGGTTGCCCATATTCGACGGACCCATGTTTTTTTAAAAAAAATCAAAGAAAAAAATAAAAATTTGGCGGTTGGCAATCTTAATCATTTAATTTGTTCCAAGTAGATTTGTTTACATCAATTTTTGAATATGATATCTCTCAAATGGCCGCCTCTGGCGTTGATGGCGTATTGTGCCCTTTTTGCAGCATTTTCCATCGTTTTCGCCAACATTTCGGCCGGAATAGCGGCTATTTCTTCACGAATGTTATCCTTGAGCTCTTCTACGGTCCTTGGCTTGTTAACGTAAACCTTTGACTTCAAATATCCCCACAGGAAGAAGTCAGACGGCGTCAAATCGGGCGAACGCGGTGGCCAGTCCAAATCACCACTTTTCGACATCAAACGGCCCGGAAACAAATTCTTCAGAAAATCGATTGTTATGCGACTTGTGTGCGGTGGAGCGCCGTCTTGTTGAAACCAGAACTGCCACATACGCTTTCGACGAATAATTGGCATCACAAAATTGGTCATCATGTCGCGATAACGCTCCTGGTTGATGGTAACAGCATAGCCATTTTCGTTTTGGAAGAAAAACGGCCCAATGACCGTTTTCGCACTAACGCCGCACCAAACTGTGACTTTTTCGTCATGAAGAGGCAATTCTTGAATCTCCTGAGGATTTTCAGTGGCGAAAATTTTTCGTATAAACGCTTAATGGTGTTCTTAGTAGGCGCACTTCTCACATTTTTTAATATTTTAAAAGCACGTTGAGTTTTCACAATTGACTTCTTCTGTTGAATGTAAATTTCAACTATTTCAGAGCGCTCGCGTGGCGTGTATTGTTCCATGGTAAAAATCTGCTTGGACTGACGCTTCAAACGCGGTATGTCATTAAGCGATCTGACATCTCTGTCAAAAGTTATGGCGTTGTCAGATGGGTCCGTCGAATATGGGCAACCCTGTACTAGAGTCGACCACTGTGGTCTTCCTTTATACTAGAGTCGACCACTGTGGTCTTCCTCTATACTAGAGTCGACCACCGTGGTCTTCCTCTATACTAGAGTCGACCACTGTGGTCTTCCTCTATACTAGAGTCGACCACTGTGGTCTTCCTCTATACTAGAGTCGACCACTGTGGTCTTCCTCTATACTAGAGTCGAACACTGTTGCCGTCCTCTATACTACAGTGGACCACAGTGGTCTCCCTCTATACTAGAGTCGACCACTGTGGTCTCCCTCTATACTAGAGTCGACCACTGTGGTCTCCCTCTATACTAGAGTCGACCACTGTGGTCTCCCTCTATACTAGAGTCGACCACTGTGGTCTTCCTCTATACTAGAGTCGACCACTGTGGTCTTCCTCTATACTAGAGTCGACCACTGTGGTCTTCCTCTATACTAGAGTCGACCACTGTTGTCTTCCTCTATACTAGAGTCGACCACTGTGGTCTCCCTCTATACTAGAGTCGACCACTGTGGTCTTCCTCTATACTAGAGTCGACCACTGTGGGCTTCCTCTATACTAGAGTCGACCACTGTGGGCTTCCTCTATACTAGAGTCGACCACTGTGGTCTTCCTCTATACTAGAGTCGACCACTGTGGTCTTCCTCTATACTAGAGTCGACAACTGTGGTCTTCCTCTATACTAGAGTCGACCACTGTGGTCTTCCTCTATACTAGAGTCGACCACTGTGGTCTTCCTCTATACTAGAGTCGACCACTGTGGTCTTCCTCTATACTAGAGTCGACCACTGTGGTCTTCCTCTATACTAGAGTCGACCACTATGGTCTTCCTCTATACTAGAGTCGACCACTGTGGTCTTCCTCTATACTAGAGTCGACCACTGTGGTCTTCCTCCATACTAGAGTCGACCACTGTGGTCTTCCTCTATACTAGAGTCGACCACTGTGGTCTTCCTCTATACTGGAGTCGACCACTGTGGTCTTCCTCTATACTGGAGTCGACCACTGTGGTCTTCCTCTATACTAGAGTCGACCACTGTGGTCTTCCTCTATACTAGAGTCGACCACTGTGGTCTTCCTCTATACTAGAGTCGACCACTGTGGTCTTCCTCTATACTAGAGTCGACCACTGTGGTCTTCCTCTATACTAGAGTCGACCACTGTGGTCTTCCTCTATACTAGAGTCGACCACTGTGGTCTTCCTCTATACTAGAGTCGACCACTGTGGTCTTCCTCTATACTAGAGTCGACCACTGTGGTCTTCCTCTATACTAGAGTCGACCACTGTGGTCTTCCTCTATACTAGAGTCGACCACTGTGGTCTTCCTCTATACTAGAGTCGACCACTGTGGTCTTCCTCTATACTAGAGTCGACCACTGTGGTCTTCCTCTATACTAGAGTCGACCACTGTGGTCTTCCTCTATACTAGAGTCGACCACTGTGGTCTTCCTCTATACTAGAGTCGACCACTGTGGTCTTCCTCTATACTAGAGTCGACCACTGTGGTCTTCCTCTATACTAGAGTCGACCACTGTGGTCTTCCTCTATACTAAAGTCGACCACTGTGGTCTTCTTCTATACTAAAGTCGACCACTGTGGTCTTCCTCTATACTAGAGTCGACCACTGTGGTCTTCCTCTATCTAGAGTCGACCACTGTGGCCTACCTCTATACTAGAGTCGACCACTGTGGCCTTCCTCTATACTAGAGTCGACCACTGTGGTCTCCTTCATACTAGAGTCGAACACTGTGGTCTTCTGGTTTCAACCCCATGTACGATATTTCTTATTACACCACTCATAATGTTAGTGTATACCTTTGTCGACTGACGCTTTCTTACTTGTTTTTTAATACATACTATCCGATTAGGTGTATCTATTACGTCAAGTAAGTGTGTATTTCTCTCGTACAAACTCTTACATTACAAACAAACTCATAAAGGATTTTACGTAGAAAAGGGATTTGTTCAATTCATCTATGACTAATATCATCAGCAGGAAAAACGTCTACCCCCCAAAAAGGTTGTTACAAAGCGTTTTTTTTCTTTTTTTGCTTACCCAGCCCCACTGAAGAATATAGGCAAAATTCGTAAGATTTTCGGTAACAATAACATTTTTAAATGGTATTCAGAGGAGATTACCTCATTTGTCTTTTCTCTTCCAAGTAATCCTCTTTAATTTAAGTTTTCACCCCGAAAAAATACCACCTGCTTTGGTTAATGGCAAAACTGGTTAAATTCTTACAAATTGCTAAATTAGTTCTAAGAAGAATATTTTATGCATACTTAATTTAGCTAACACATTCCATAGCCCTTCACCCCCATCGTGCCAAAAAAAAGGAACTAAATATCTTAAATATTTATAAAGGTTTCTCATATATGAAATTCTCTAAAGGATAATAGTTGCCACGAAAAACACATTGAATGTATGGCTAGAGTGGGGCTGGGGAGTAGGAGTAGTTGTATTTGTGAAAAGCTATGGAAGCAAAAGCAAACACTGAGTACGTACAATATTTTTTTGAATAAGGATATGCGGTGTCTCCCAATGATTCATTTTGATATATATTCACTGTACGATTATGGAGGAGCACTGCTGGTGGATATGGTGGAAATGTCGCGGAAACTACTGCGAAAGCAGCGGTGGCGGTTTCGTTGTACTTGTGTTCTGTACCAGTAATGTTTATCCTTTTGCAGGGCACACAAATACTTACACACACAATGATACATTACCATTTGCTTTAGAGCATTTGTAACAACAAAAAAAGATGAAGTTTTTCTTTTTCTCTTTGTAGCCGCTGTATATAGTTTGGTTTAGTGTCACTGTGTTTATATATTAAGCGGGAGAGATCCTTGTAGAAAGAGTGGGAGGACTACTGATGGTGTTGGTGAACAAATGTGTTAGTGTCATAATGTGTTTTGCAAACACACTCACTCACACACATATACGTATATGCAGCTATGCATGTATGACTATGGGTACCGCAGTATGCGGGACCGCATTGTTGTTGGTATGATATCGTGCGCGGTACCTCGGGTAGTTTGTCGTTAAAAAACAACAACTTTTGGGTTATGGCTCAGGTCCCAAGTGTCCTATAAAAAACATGTTGGCAATTTTTTTATTCTTCGCATACACAATATCACATTCGAATGTTTGTCGTTTTCTTCAATGTATAGCGGGAGCTTGGTACTGTAGTTAGTTTTCATATATACTACTAAATGTATCAGTGTATAACTTTTGTTTTTTAGTTGGCGAGTACCCCCAGGAAAACAGTGGCATGAAAGGACAAGACACTTTTAAAAAAATTAGAAAATATTTCTATTAGAAAAATTTAAAAAATGTATTTATTTAAAAAAAAAATGAGGCCAGGTCTTTGGCTTTGGACAAAAATAAATTAAAACTATTCCTCCAAGATTCAACAGAAATAAATTTGTGAAAGAAAAAAATAGGTAATCCAACTGAAGTATACCTTCACAGTTAGAAAAATATCATATGAAATTATAAAATCGGTTAGGGGTGCTACAACAGAAGCGAAAATGTTACCAACTTTACGTATGACTAATGATGTAGCAAAAGTAATCTAAAATGTTTAATTGGAAGATATTCAATTCGTAATGCAGAATTTATGAACCAATAAACTAGCATATACAAACTTTATAAATTCGTAAGAAAATCATCAAATCAAGCATCTCTAATAATCCTCATTCCCTGAACTCTAAGCAGCCATGAAATTCTACCGAATTTCAAATCTTCATGTTCATTCCAAGGCAAATTAACAGTATCAATATCATCAGTGAACGCTAAGTAGTTAAGTGAATATCACTATTGGAACTCATAACGATATTGAGAATAATCCCTGTGGTACGAGTAGCTCATTTTTGCTTGCTCGAACTGCACTGGAATTAATCTTTATTTAGTGGTCCGTTCCTTCTGGGGAAGGTACCAAAAGCGGTGAGAAATTACGTCTATTTTGATAGATATGATGAATCTATTAATTACTATGACTACAATCGAATAAGTTTGAGTAAGAGTCACGATCGATTAAATATTTGAGAAAATTGTGACCAATTGTGGAAAAGATACCACAAAAAACTGAATTTGGAGAAAATAAAATAAATGAATGATAGCGATATCTTATTTTACGAATTTATACTAAAAATATAATAATAATAAATATAAAATATAAAAATAAATAAAAAATATAATAATAATAAATATAAAAATATAATAATAATAAATATAGAAATATAAAAACATAAAAATATAAAAATATAAAAATTTAAAAATATAAAAATATACTAATATAAAAATATAAAAATTAAAAAATATAAAAATATAAAAATGTAAAAATAAAAAAATATAAAAATATAAAAATATAAAAATATAAAAATATAAAAATTTCAAAATATAAAAATATAAAAATATAAAAATATAAAAATATAAAAATATAAAAATATAAAAATATAAAAATATAAAAATATAAAAATATAAAAATATAAAAACATAAAAATATAAAAATTAAAAAATATAAAAATGTAAAAATAAAAAAATATAAAAATATAAAAATATAAAATTTAAAAATATAACAGTATATATACAGTATATTAAAATATAAAAATATAAAAATATAAAAATACAAAAATATAAAAATATAAAAATATAAAAATATAAAAATATAAAAATATAAAAATATAAAAATATAAAAATATAAAAATATAAAAATATAAAAATATAAAAATATAAAAATATAAAAATATAAAAATATAAAAATATAAAAATATAAAAATATAAAAATATAAAAATATAAAAATATAAAAATATAAAAATATAAAAATATAAAAACATAAAAATATAAAAATTAAAAAATATAAAAATATAAAAATATAAAAATATAAAAATATAAAATATAAAAATATAACAGTATATATACAGTATATTAAAATATAAAAATTTAAAAATATAAAATTTAAAAATATAACAATATAAAAATTTAAAAATATTAAAATATAAAAATTTAAAAATAAAAAAATATTGAAAAATAAAAGTATAAAAATATATAAATATGAGAATATAAAAATATCAAAATAAAAAAATATAAAAATATCAAAATAACCAGTAAGGAACAACTTTACATGGACAGACGGACGCACGGACAGACATGGTTAAATCGACTCAGCTAGTGATTCTGAGCCGATCGGTATACTTTAAGGTGGGTCGAGCTGTGTTATTTTCAGGTGTTACAAACATCTGCCGTGAAACAAACTTATAATACCCTGTACCCCAGTGTGGTGTAGGTTATAGAAAATATAAAAATATAAAAGTATAAAAATATAAAAATATAAAAATATAAAAATATAAAAATATAAAAATATAAAAATATAAAAATATAAAAATATAAAAATATAAAAATATAAAAATATAAAAATATAAAAATATAAAAATATAAAAATATAAAAATATAAAAATATAAAAATATAAAAATATAAAAATATAAAAATATAAAAATATAAAAATATAAAAATATAAAAATATAAAAATATAAAAATATAAAAATATAAAAATATAAAAATATAAAAATATAAAAATATAAAAATATAAAAATACAAAAATATAAAAATATAATAAAGTAATAATGCAAAAATATAAAAATTAATATATATATAAATAATTTGATTTTCTTTGTAGTTGATGTCCTCTGTAATGCGTGAACCGATTTTGTTTCTGTTAATTTCCCATGAAAGGTTAGGTCAATGGCAAGTTTTTTATGTATGTATGGACTTTGTATGTCTATTGGGGATTTTCGACCACTTCATCGCTGAGGCTCCTGCAAGAGTTAGAAAGCTGAAATTTTGCATACACGTGTTGTATAAACCACGGATTATTCACATATTCGTTATTTTGGCCGTGGCCTTGCCTCACGCTGCCAAAACTTTAATATTACTTTTGTCCTTTCACAAGATTTATCTTATAAGATAAAAAGGTCAAACTTTGTAAATATGAGGTACTACAAACCGTAAAATATGCGTAAAAAATAATTTTGATAGTAGGATTGCCAATGTGTTAGTATGATTGCTATGCCGTTATAAATATTTACTGCTGAATTTATTATTTCGGATTTTATATCTAATATGTGTGACATATTTGCGGACCATGCTCTTCGGAGGAGTAAAATACGTCGTCTTTCTCTTCCCTTGTTAATTGCCTTGTAAGCTAAATATTTCTACATTTTTGAGATGCTTACATGAAGTTGGGAAAAATAGCTTTCTTTAAACTTGCAAAAATATATCACAAGAAAATAAGAAATAGAACCTTAACACTTTTTTTTGGTTTTTATCCTTATGGTAGACTCGGTTGGACAAACATATTAAAAAGTTTTGCTCGATTTAAGAAATGTAATTATTTATTTGTTAGATTGGTTTAAATAAGCTTTGATTTTCTTTATATTGGAGTACTTCTTGGTCTAATTCAAATCGGTTTATTATTGTAATCATTACCATCACATTTATGTATAATAATTTAATCGAAAAATATAACAGTATATATACAGTATATTAAAATATAAAAATATAAAAATATAAAAATATAAAAATACAAAAATATAAAAATATAAAAATATAAAAATATAAAAATATAAAAATATAAAAATATAAAAATATAAAAATATAAAAATATAAAAATATAAAAATATAAAAATATAAAAATATAAAAATATAAAAATATAAAAATATAAAAACATAAAAATATAAAAATTAAAAAATATAAAAATATAAAAATATAAAAATATAAAATATAAAAATATAACAGTATATATACAGTATATTAAAATATAAAAATTTAAAAATATAAAATTTAAAAATATAACAATATAAAAATTTAAAAATATTAAAATATAAAAATTTAAAAATAAAAAAATATTGAAAAATAAAAGTATAAAAATATATAAATATGAGAATATAAAAATATCAAAATAAAAAAATATAAAAATATCAAAATAACCAGTAAGGAACAACTTTACATGGACAGACGGACGCACGGACAGACATGGTTAAATCGACTCAGCTAGTGATTCTGAGCCGATCGGTATACTTTAAGGTGGGTCGAGCTGTGTTATTTTCAGGTGTTACAAACATCTGCCGTGAAACAAACTTATAATACCCTGTACCCCAGTGTGGTGTAGGTTATAGAAAATATAAAAATATAAAAGTATAAAAATATAAAAATATAAAAATATAAAAATATAAAAATATAAAAATATAAAAATATAAAAATATAAAAATATAAAAATATAAAAATATAAAAATATAAAAATATAAAAATATAAAAATATAAAAATATAAAAATATAAAAATATAAAAATATAAAAATATAAAAATATAAAAATATAAAAATATAAAAATATAAAAATATAAAAATATAAAAATATAAAAATATAAAAATATAAAAATATAAAAATATAAAAATATAAAAATATAAAAATACAAAAATATAAAAATATAATAAAGTAATAATGCAAAAATATAAAAATATCTATATATATAAATAATTTGATTTTCTTTGTAGTTGATGTCCTCTGTAATGCGTGAACCGATTTTGTTTCTGTTAATTTCCCATGAAAGGTTAGGTCAATGGCAAGTTTTTTATGTATGTATGGACTTTGTATGTCTATTGGGGATTTTCGACCACTTCATCGCTGAGGCTCCTGCAAGAGTTAGAAAGCTGAAATTTTGCATACACGTGTTGTATAAACCACGGATTATTCACATATTCGTTATTTTGGCCGTGGCCTTGCCTCACGCTGCCAAAACTTTAATATTACTTTTGTCCTTTCACAAGATTTATCTTATAAGATAAAAAGGTCAAACTTTGTAAATATGAGGTACTACAAACCGTAAAATATGCGTAAAAAATAATTTTGATAGTAGGATTGCCAATGTGTTAGTATGATTGCTATGCCGTTATAAATATTTACTGCTGAATTTATTATTTCGGATTTTATATCTAATATGTGTGACATATTTGCGGACCATGCTCTTCGGAGGAGTAAAATACGTCGTCTTTCTCTTCCCTTGTTAATTGCCTTGTAAGCTAAATATTTCTACATTTTTGAGATGCTTACATGAAGTTGGGAAAAATAGCTTTCTTTAAACTTGCAAAAATATATCACAAGAAAATAAGAAATAGAACCTTAACACTTTTTTTGGTTTTTATCCTTATGGTAGACTCGGTTGGACAAACATATTAAAAAGTTTTGCTCGATTTAAGAAATGTAATTATTTATTTGTTAGATTGGTTTAAATAAGCTTTGATTTTCTTTATATTGGAGTACTTCTTGGTCTAATTCAAATCGGTTTATTATTGTAATCATTACCATCACATTTATGTATAATAATTTAATCGATATTCTAATAATAATCCAATAATTTAAATGGCTGATAGATATAATATTGGAAATATACCACACAAATCGTCAATAAATAAATAGTTTTGATCATATAAAAAATAGTCTTTATGTCCAAGAAACGGGTGTTAGGGAACACGGTGCAGTTAGGGAATTTATTTGTATGTTTGTCTCTATATGGAAGGAACAAGAGAAGAAAAATGAGTTTTTTCATTTTTCGTATGCTTTTGTTATTATTACAATTTTTGTTATGTGAGCGAATGAATGAATGTTTCAAAGTTTAATTTTTCGTTGTCGCCGTTGATGTTCTGTTCTGTTGTGTTGTGAAAACGAAACAAAAATTGGAAACAAAAGACGACACAAAGCTCACATGTCCACAGTGTAGAGTAAAATGCTCCACTCTCTCACATATACGACTACAAGTATGTGGGATAGAAAGGTCCTGTGTTCCTGGGTGAGTATGTTGTGTGTGTGTTAGTTCTTCAGTCACATATGGTCACAACGTACCCACACATGTGTCACACATTGTTATGTTGTGCGACATTTGTGTCATGCTGTGTTTTTTAAGCTAATATTGTTTATGAAAAACAAAAACCGAGGCAACAAAAAACGGCTTTTGTTTTATTCACTAGCTTGCTCCCTCTCTCTCTGACGAGCTGTCGTTGTAGCTCCATTGCTGGACTACTATATTGAAATGAATGTGTATGCATGTATTTGAGACTATATTCTGAAGTTTGAGTGTGTTAAATAAAAAATTACCACATGAAATATTTGATAGTTGTTGTTTCAGTTGGTTTAGTATTTAATCATATAAAATGATTTGTGGGACTTCTTAGAATACCACCACTACCACCATCAACAGCATGACATGAACTATAAACCCAAAATCCCTTGCTATGATTCCTTATAGCTTTTGTTCCAAAGGATTTTCTTCGGGGTTCTTGTTGCCTTTATGTCTGTACTTCATGTAAAATATGAAAGTGATTTTCCTTGTCAAATTACCCACATTTCGTCGTGTAACATATGCCCGTGAAAGGTCAATGTTTCTTACGGTTTCGTTACGGGAGACATACATATGTCTGTCTGAACGAAGGCTTGTGGCTACACCTCCAGCTTAATTCAAGGGTAAGGGCATATGACCAGATTAAGGTCGATGGCATTTTGAGGTAAGTTTCAAAATGAAGTTATTCTAGAGGGGATTTTTTTTTATAAAATTGGAGGAAAAATGTTCAGCCCTAAGTATGTACGTCCTGGCATGACCTGGGTATTTGATTATTCTTCACAAATGGAGAGAGGAGCGCCCTTTGTGTACTACTTAGCCATTTAAAAGATTTTTCGTATTAGATCTTTTCATGTCCGTCCGTCTGTCATTCATCAATTATATCTCAGTGTACTTTTTTAATTCTGTATAATTAAATTTAAACACAAGACCGCAACGCTTGACTTCATAAGTGTATACTAAACCAAATACTAAAAATATTTTTCGCAACCTCTATTGCCATGATCTAAAAATTGTTTTAATATTTCCAGTTATTTAACAAAAACTCAACAACGGAATTATTCCCAAATATGAGAGGATATTAAAAGTTATTTTATTTAACTTCCTGTTTGCCCTTAAAACAGCTCACATTTTGCATAATTTCCCGGTGAAAATTTTTAAGTGCAAAAAAAAATTATTAAATTTTAATACCTCTCACCGCACGCGGCCCATATAACGAGCCATAGTTACAGCCACATCATAATGGTGCTTAAAAAAGGTTATTATAATCAGTAGTCCCACCATGGGCGTTAATTAGATTTTGTTTAGGTAACCAACAGAGAGATAGAAAGCTGGAAATTGCACCTTAACAAGAGCAGTAGCCGGAGCAGCAGTAGTAGTAACAAAAACAACAAGATGCCCACATCCACCAGATCCATCCAACCGTCATTTGTATACATATCCGTTTGGCTAGGATACGATACGGCGGACAACATCAACAAAATAGGATGAAAGGATGTATTGCGTCTACCAGGTGATGTACGCGAATGGCTGCACAATGACACCAAGGATATGCCTGGGTCCAGAACTCAAATGCCATACACTCGCAGATGCAATGTTGTATATATGTATTTCTATTTCCTCCAATTCACTGCCTCCAGTGCCATCATAACACAGAGTGGAACACTGATGCCACATAAATAGGAAAATAGAAAGGGCAAAGCAAACCTACAACATTTATGCTCATTACTTTATTTACTTCGGCTCGCCACGGCACGGTACCCAGGGACGCAGGGGATACTCTTTCTGCTAAACTGGGTCAGATCAGATGGGCGGAAATTTTATACAATTCATGTGACAGGGGCCGGTGGGGTGATCTGGAGAGTTCTTTAAAGGGAATGTAATTAAAGTGAAGTTAAAACGTAATATGTATTAAATGAATATTTAAAGTACTTAGATAGTGACTGCATATTTCAAATGAACCCATAGAGAATTCAATTCTCCAACTTTTTTTTAATATAACGAGAAATTATACGGGTTTGATAATAACCCAGCAGTAGGGATAGAGCCATAATCAGTCGAGTCTTATAAATGTGTATAAGACCTGAAGAAATAAATCAAGCGTTCAAAGAAAAAAAGAAAAAATTTAAAAACATAAAAATATAGAAGTATAAAAATATAAAAATATAAACATATAAAAATATAAAATTGTCAAATTACAAAAGAATAAAAATGTAAAAATATAAAAATAAAAAATATAAAATGAAATTATAAAAATATAAAAATATAATAATATAAAAATATAAAAACATACAAATATAAAAATATAAAAATATAAAAATATAAAAATATAAAAGTATAAAAATATAAAAATATAAAAATATAAAAATATAAAAATATAAATATATAAATATATAAAAATATAAAAATATAAACATTTAAGAATATAAGATTATAAAAATACAAAAATATAAAAATATAAAAATACAAAAATACAAAAATATAAAAATATAAAAATATAAAAGTATAAAAATATAAAAATATAAAAATATAAAAATATAAATATATAAAAATATAAAAATATAAAAATATAAAAATATAAAAATATAAAAATATAAAAATATAAAAATATAAAATTACAAAAATATAAAAATATAAAAATATAAAAATATAAAAATATAAAAATATAAAAATATAAAAATATAAAAATATAAAAATATAAAAATATAAAAATATAAAAATATAAAAATATAAAAATATAAAAATATAAAAATATAAAAATATAAAAATATAAAAATATAAAAATATAAAAATATAAAAATATAAAAATATAAAAATATAAAAATATAAAAATATAAAAATATAAAAATATAAAAATATAAAAATATAAAAATATAAAAATATAAAAATATAAAAATATAAAAATATAAATATATAAAAATATAAAAATATAAAAATATAAAAATATAAAAATATAAAAATATAAAAATATAAAAATATAAAAATATAAAAATATAAAAATATAAAAATATAAAAATATTACAACATTAAAATATTAAAATATTAAAATATGAAAATATAAAAATATAAAAATATAAAAATATAAAAATATAAAAATATAAAAATATAAAAATATAAAAATATAAAAATATAAAAATATAAAAATATAAAAATATAAAAATATAAAAATATAAAAATATAAAAATATAAAAATATAAAAATATAAAAATATAAAAATATAAAAATATAAAAATATAAAAATATAAAAATATAAAAATATAAAAATATAAAAATATAAAAATATAAAAATATAAAAATATAAAAATATAAAAATATAAAAATATAAAAATATAAAAATATAAATATAAAAATATTAATATACATATGAATATAAAAATATAATATATAGCACCTGTTCCACAAATTTTTAAATTTTGTTTTTCTGCAAGAAAATAACGCACAATGGCAATTTCTACCCACTGCAAAAAATGTCCATTGATTTTTCTGCTTTTTCATAATAAAAACCCGTTAAGACTCTCTCTGTGTTTTCAGAATAACGTCTTTAGATTCAACTAAAGAGTTACATTTTGAATTGTCTCCAAGTGTTTAAGCAAATGGGACCGTTGATTTATCATCTAAAGAGTAATATTTTTAGTTGTGCCCTTTTCAACTTATAATCCGAGTAAGATTTTTCAGTTAAAAAGCTACAACTCAAAATAAAACCACTATTTATATACAAACTTTTTTCATGAAAAGGGTAACAAATCAAAAAAGTTGTTATTTTTCTTAATCAATAAAAAAAAACAACAAAGAAAAGAGCGTTATTATTTTTTCTATGATTTTTTATTACAACGTCATATTCTTTTTTTGTAATATATCATTAATATTAAATAATATTAAAATATAAAAATATAAAAATATAAAAATATAAAAATATAAAAATATAAAAATATAAAAATATAAAAATATAAAAATATAAAAATATAAATATAAAAATATAAATATACATATGAATATAAAAACCTGTTCCACAAATTTTTAAATTTTGTTTTTCTGCAAGAAAATAACGCACAATGGCAATTTCTACCCACTGCAAAAAATGTCCATTGATTTTTCTGCTTTTTCATAATAAAACCCGTTAAGACTCTCTCTGTGTTTTCAGAATAAGGTCTTTAGATTCAACTAAAGAGTTACATTTTGAATTGTCTCCAAGTGTTTAAGCAAATGGGACCGTTGATTTATCATCTAAAGAGTAATATTTTTAGTTGTGCCTTTTCAACTTATAATCCGAGTAAGATTTTTCAGTTAAAAAGCTACAACTGAAAATAAAACCACTATTTATATACAAACTTTTTTCATGAAAAGGGTAACAAATCAAAAAAGTTGTTATTTTTCTTAATCAATAAAAAAAAAAACAACAAAGAAAAGAGCGTTATTATTTTTTCTATAATTTTTTATTACAACGTCATATTCTTTTTTTGTAATATATCATTAATATTAACGGAAACATTTTTTGGCCTCTACTGAAATTTTTTAAATTTTGAGTTGTTACCCTTTTGTGGAACAGGTGCGATATATATACAAATATAAAGTTATAAAAATATAAAAATTTAAAAATATTAAAAAAGTATAAAAAATATAAATATAGAAATAGTAAAATTTTAAAATATAAAAATATAAAATTATAAAAGTAGAAAAATATTAAAATGTTTTTTCTAACGATTTAAATATGAACCCATTTTGACAAAATTTAATTGGTTTAATCCCTAACGTGAAAGAGTTGTGTTTAATTTCATCAAGATCGGACTAAAATGTCGACCTTCTAGACAACATAAGATGGACAGAGAGACAGACATGGTTGGATCCAATCTGCTAATGATTCTGAGCCCATCGACATAATTTACTGTGGGTCTAGCTCCAATAGTTTAGGGGTTAACAAATTTCTGGGCCATAAGAAACTTATAAACAAGGTAGTGAGTGGCCTAGGGTATAAACACAAATGCAAGCTCTAAGGATTTAAAGGCTTTATATAAACAAGGTGGGCATTATTGGCACATCCATATATGTCTGTCGTTGCATGGTGTAGAGGCTTTAGCTCGACAATGCCTCTTCTATATATGTTCCAAGTTTAATTTAAATTGGTTAGCATATTATTACATGATTGAACTTTTTTTCAAAATTTCTGCACTGTACTGCGTTAATTATCTTTCAATAGCTTCGTGTGCTACTACGTCTTTTCTTCCCCATGCAAGACGTTTTGTTTAAAATATTACTAACATTTATTCAAAGTATTTGCTAGATAAAACTGATATCAATTTAAAAGAAGTCAAATAAAGTGAATTGAAGAATGTCGATTGAATGGTTTCAGTTTAAAGTACTCAGAATGAACATGCTTCAACTCCCCTTCAATATTATATCATTAACTTTTATGTAGGCGGAAGTCTGTAACCGCAATTTGAAAAATAAAAAACTTTATCAGTTTTTTTTTTGTCAGACTCTGGGCTTATATCCTGTTTTCGACTATTTCAAATAAACCTAAAAAATGATGAGCCTTTGTGGAGTACAAACAAAGTTTGACAATTGAATTTCATGGTAGAGTTACTTTGAAATTATGGCCCGTTTTGGTCAACAGGAAGAAAACATAAAAATTATTTCATTTTTCCTTAAAGTCTGCACAAGGACAATCTAAGTTTCATCAGAATCTCCCTCAGGCCAACGACCAAAAAGCACAGTTGACGTCAGCTATCAGAAGTGTCTGAGAGGGAGGACAGGCCGAGTACACGTTGAAATTAGGTTAAGAACCTTTTTAACAATTTAAATGCAATTTAGTTGTTAAATTGGTTTTAAGTACTTTCTCTCTTTTCGGTGGCGTTTGCCACAGCCTCTTTGATCCTACACGTTTCCTTTTTATCTTTGTCCGGGTTTTGTCATTTTCTTCTTCTGAGAAGCAATAGAAAAATAGCTCGGGAATTAAAAGGAATACCTACGGTTTGGCTGTAATTTTTCCAATGTTTCATTGCAGGTCCTAGCAGCCGCCCTGCTAACATGGACTTAGCATTTTTTGGGTCTCACTCCCTCCCACCTTAGATGCTTTACTAAACGTTTGTGTTCGTTTCTGGTTTGTCAAAAATTACAAGTGTGGGAAACTTTTTTTCGATGTTAACATTTGTAATTCCTTTAACAACCAGAATTTGTTACAGGATACAATGTGGAGAGCTATGGCTAGAGAGAAAAATAAAACACGGAATAGAAACATATTGAGGAGTGGTGAGGAGAAAGGTGGCGGAAAGAGTATCCTAAACATTTTTGTATTCCAAAAGTGTATTCCCTTCAATATGACTGCCATGCTAGGACTCCTCCCTCCCCGCCAGGATTTTTCAAAGAGAATTTATATTGCTTAAGTTTGGTTGTCGTTTCTTCGGGAATGTAAAGTGAATGAATGAATGTCTGAGTTTATGGCTGAGCTAGTAAGTAAGTGTTAGTATCGCAAATGTAAGTTTTTCTTTCGTTTTTTGTGGGTGGCCGACATTGTTGTCGAGAATGCATAAACGTATGTAGAGAAGATTAAGGATGACATTACAAACATGTCTTAAATATGTGCCCCTAGATATACTAGTACCAAGCAACCAACCAGTCAACCATCTCAAGCTGTATTTTTTGTGTTAGTCAACATGTTGGCTTTCATAAGTTTCACTCAGTTTTCTTAAATGCACATATTTTGTGCATAAGATCTAGAAAGGGACAATAAATATGAGTGATGTAAATTTTTGCAAATTTAACATTATAACATAATTTTCCAAAAGAATATATTTGAATTCAAATTCAAAAATACCTAAATACAAAATAACAAAAATCCAAAACACAAAACTACAAAAATACAAAAATACAAAAATACAAAAATACAAAAATACAAAAATACAAAAATACAAAAATACAAAAATACAAAAATACAAAAATACAAAAATACAAAAATACAAAAATACAAAAAATACAAAAATACAAAAATACAAAAATACAAAAATATAAAAATACAAAAATACAAAAATACAAAAATACAAAAATACAAAAATACAAAAATACAAAAATACAAAAATACAAAAATACAAAAATACAAAAATACAAAAATACAAAAATACAAAAATACAAAAATACAAAAATACAAAAATACAAAAATACAAAAATACAAAAATACAAAAATACAAAAATACAAAAATACAAAAATACAAAAATACAAAAATACAAAAATACAAAAATACATATTGCGGTTAATCGGAGCAAAACTAACGAAGATAAATCAGTCTAAGCAAAAGCGCCTCATATGTAACTCAGTACATCAGAAAAACCTTAAAGCGTTTTTCCCATAACTAATGTTTTCAAAGACGGTGCTCCTCATAACTCAAAAACTACTGAAACGATCGTTTTGAAAATTTTAACACTATTTCTTTACATAATACGCGAGGTAACGCTGTCGAGTTTTTTTTAAAAAATTTGTATTATTTTTTGTTCAACTATAACTAATCAATCGATTTTTTCTAGCAAAAATCGCATTTTTTCCTTCAAAGTGTTCCCAAAAATTGAAAATTTTTAATTTCGAAAAAAACTCGACCGGTATCGAGTTATGAGGTTTACCGCAATTCAACATTTGTTCGAGACGCTTTCGCATAAATGATGTCGTTGCTATATTTTTTTATGAAAATTTTACACAATAAACTTTTAAAGTTATACTTTAATGTACCATTGGTTTCAATGAAAAATTTAACCGTTTTGTCACAAAAAAATCATAAAAATTTTACTTTTTTTGCACCTTACCCCCTTTAAAGTTAAAGCTGCTGTTACACTCTTATAAACATTTTGCATTTTTAAAAAAAATTACAAAACGTGGCCACATTTTCTATAAATTAAACATCACCCCCATTTAAGAATATTAATTACGGCAAACAAATCTGAAATATTCTAATTTCAAAATTTGATTTTTTGTGAATTTTACATTTACGTCAGCAAAAGAGCATAGTCCATTTCTTGAACCAAAATGTATATGCATCAAAGCCGATTTACTTAAAAGAGATTTTCTTACGTATTTTCTTAAAAAAAATAGAAATCCAATCACCCCTTAAAAGAAACACTCTTTCATGATTTTGTCCTCTACTCTATTTATATGAAATCCTTTATAGCTTATCTGCTTTTGGCTTGTCATGACTCTATAAAGCATTTTTGACATAATCTGTCCTGGTCTTTTCTCAATGTATGAGTGGAATTGTAGATATATATGTGTGTGTGTGTCTGTGTCAAGCAGCACTGACAGAATTTATGCAAAAACCACCAAAAAAATACTCATATGAAGAACGTTTGGACTGACTTTCAAATCGGTTTTTTTTCATGTGACATATTTTATTTTTGTTCTTTGTGAGATGATGATAAATTTTATTCTTATGTGCACACACACACACATATACTCATACATATAGCAATATTACAAATATGCATACTGGTTTTTAGAAAGGCACAGGAAGGCAGTCGGGCGCATTTCAAACATTTACATATTTTACAAAACCACATATTTGTACTTTATACTCGTATATGTGTATATAAATATATGTTTTTTTTTCATTTTTATGCTGATTGCATGTGTCTTTTGCTGAGGCATTCATCCACTTAGCATCAGCCCTCCAAACACTTACAATCATTCATCCATGTGGCAGCCCGAACAACACAGCAGAAAACAAATTTTGTTGAAAATATGAAAAAAAAGTAATTCAGTCAGAATATATGTTTAGCATAAGTCATGTCACATCTCTGCGGCTGTCAAACCTTTTTTGGTGGAGCCAAGCTCACAATTGAAACGAGAAATTATTTTCTTTGAACTTTTAACAGCGGTTGGCGGGCGATGTCAGTCAGAATATCTGATGAAAGCACCGAAAATTGAGAATTTGTAATTTTCGTGGGGTAGGTAAGAAATCTTGTTTAATGTTGAATTTAAAAGCATGGAAAAAAGTGGAATCATTTCAAAATTTCTAATATTCTTTGAACAATGGTCTTATTTAAAGTATACTATCCAATTGCAAAAATGAGTTTAAGGTTATTAAAGGTATATGGATTACATGATGAGTTCCATAATATCTAAAACGCTTAAAAAGTAAACCTTTTTCATATTGCAAAAGTAAATACATCCAAGGCTCAAAGAGAGAAGTGTCGCTTGGACATTTATATAGACCGAAATAAGCGTTCTTCAAATAAGAAAATAAGCAAGTTAGCAAAAATAACGTAGAACGAGAGAATTGTGCCGTTTGTGGGTTTCCTAAAGAAAATATCCTAAAAATTAAATTTTTAAACGACGGTCTACTTTTATATTTCACTAACAGGTATCCAGTGCTCTGCATGGGATAATTTCTTGGTTTGGGAGAGGCCACGCGTACTAATGCCATCCCACTAATTTTTGGAGAATTTATATCTATTAAATCTGCTACTATAAAAACTAGATGTCTTTCCTATATTCCTTCTCTCTTGACAAAATTACTGATACTACTGATACTCACTTGAATAACCTCACACCAAAATTCTATCCTCTACGACCAACGGTTTGCGACATAAACTTTTTCAAAATTACTAAAATTGACTGCAAGAAATTACAAAACTAATTTCGATCAATAGTTTTGGAGATAATCATTATTTAAATATTTTCACGCCCACATATTCTATCCTGAAATTACTGATATTGACACTGATTACAATCCAAAATTTCGTTTTTTTAATAAACTTGCAATTGCAACTAAGCAGGATACGTGCAATTTTTTATGGAATCTTTGAAATAAACTCCACTATCTTATGAACCAAATTCAATTAACTTTTAATACATTCTGACATATTTATGTTTTAAATAATCCCACGCCTTCCTTTACCCGTCCACATTTTATTATTTCGAGAAACTTCTGCGATCAAGAAGCGTTCAAATAAAAGAAAAAAATTAAAATCGGTTTTGGTAAGAGATGCGCTATAAAGTAATTTATGAATATATGGGGATTTCATTCCAAGTGAGCGAATATTAAACCCGAAGTCTTCTGATCGGTATGAAATTTGCAATGGTATGAAAACGAAAGCTTAGGACATTTCCTTGTATTTTTATATTTTGTACTTGTATTTTTGTATTTTTGTATTGTTGTATTTTTGTATTTTTGTATTTTTGTATTTTTGTATTTTTGTATTTTTGTATTTTTGTATTTTTGTATTTTTGTATTTTTGTATTTTTGTATTTTTGTATTTTTGTATTTTTGTATTTTTGTATTTTTGTATTTTTGTATTTTTGTATTTTTGTATTTTTGTATTTTTGTATTTATGTATTTATGTATTTTTGTATTTTTGTATTTTTGTATTTTTGTATTTTTGTATTTTTGTATTTTTGTATTTTTGTATTTTTGTATTTTTGTATTTTTGTATTTTTGTATTTTTGTATTTTTGTATTTTTGTATTTTTGTATTTTTGTATTTTTGTATTTTTGTATTTTTGTATTTTTGTATTTTTGTATTTTTGTATTTTTGTATTTTTGTATTTTTGTATTTTTGTATTTTTGTATTTTTGTATTTTTGTATTTTTGTATTTTTGTATTTTTGTATTTTTGTATTTTTGTATTTTTGTATTTTTGTATTTTTGTATTTTTGTATTTTTGTATTTTTGTATTTTTGTATTTTTGTATTTTTGTATTTTTGTATTTTTGTATTTTTGTATTTTTGTATTTTTGTATTTTTGTATTTTTGTATTTTTGTATTTTTGTATTTTTGTATTTTTGTATTTTTGTATTTTTGTATTTTTGTATTTTTGTATTTTTGTATTTTTGTATTTTTGTATTTTTGTATTTTTGTATTTTTGTATTTTTGTATTTTTGTATTTTTGTATTTTTGTATTTTTGTATTTTTGTATTTTTGTATTTTTGTATTTTTGTATTTTTGTATTTTTGTATTTTTGTATTTTTGTATTTTTGTATTTTTGTATTTTTGTATTTTTGTATTTTTGTATTTTTGTATTTTTGTATTTTTGTATTTTTGTATTTTTGTATTTTTGTATTTTTGTATTTTTGTATTTTTGTATTTTTGCTTATTTGTATATTTTATTTTAATATTTTAGTATTTATATATATATATTTATATGCATATTTCGTCAAACTTTTTTAGAGCAGGGCTTTGCACGGCAAAATGCGAGACAAGCTAATCAAATCTATGGGAACACTATTAAATTAAGTTGGATTTACCATGGATATTCTCAAAATTAGTAGTATATATATTAAATGTATTCACGGCTCCCCTAGAAAATGGAAGACTTTCATATTTTCATACTTTTGTTTTTTTATTTTTGTATTTATGAATTTTTTGTATCTTTGTATTTTCGTATTTTTATTTCATATATCTACAAACCTTTCCTCTGATCATAATTCAATGCAAATTGTTCTCTATTGTCATTTGGTGCAGCAGGTTCTTCTTATACACAAGTGACAAAAATAATAAGAATGTATTAAATAACTTCAGCTTGAACATACTGATTTAATTTTTTCATTTTTTTGGCAACATCTTCAGGGAGTCATCGGAAGTGAAAGATTAATGGGGCAATTTATTTTTGAATGAAATCTATATGACAACATAAAAATTCCGTTCAGGTGATTGAAAACCTTAGGTTGTTTAATAAAGTCCCCTCAGCCCCGTACAACATCCCTTACCTATAAATGTATCCACCCCCATGCATGTCAAACGCACAGCCGCTGAATATCCTGAACAAGTGTTATAAAAATCCTCAATTTTATCTTCTATTGGTACAATTTACATCGACATAGCGTGTTGCATGTGCCAGCTTGTGTACGTACTCTCATACGTACATATAAGTAAAGCAATTATTAAAACCAATATCCTTTCATTTTCCTCTTTACTTAAGATGCTCTTTGGCGGATTTGTGCTACCACTCGTATGGATCATGTTTATCCTTCGGTGGCCGGGTGATTGACGGGATAGGGGATGATGCGCTCTTTTTTGCCTATGAGTATGTGTGAGTGTTTGGTATGCATGGGTTGTACCGTTAATGGCTTGACAGCTGCCGTCTTTCCATTCACAGACACTCTTCGACACATGACAGTCGTAATAAACAAACACGGTTGCTTTTGCTGCTACTATTGCTGCTCTTGGCTTGACTTGGCTCGGCGGCTGTTGCTTTGAATGCTGTTGCCTCCTGTGTCATGTTACTCCTCATCAGCTTTAGCGACATCAGTGGTATCCGTATTATCATCATCATCCTCATCTTGAATCATAGTCCTGACAAAAATCCCAATAAGCCGTATTATGTGTGTTCGTTGGCTCGTTCCTTCCTTAGCTGTATCGTTGCATGTCTGTCCGTCCGTCTGTCTGCCGCGTCATAGTCATCCTCAATGCGATTCGATTCGATCTGGTTCTATGTTTTCTTATAGTCTTTCTCTCGTTCTCTAGAGGATAATGGCATTGCCTTATTAAGCACACCTGTACAATGAATGGTATGTGGAAATGTAGTACCGTGTACCTTCATATATTGTGATTTTCCTGAATTTTCCCTTGAGTTGTCGCTGCCACTGATGCTATTGTTGTTGTTGCCATTGTCTTAACATTTTATGATGTTAATATACGTAAAACAAAGACATGTTAATGATTTTATAAAGCAGCACGCAAGGGAAAGCCCATTCCTTTAAAATTGTTTTTTTGGAAATTGAAATAATTCCCCAGACAGTTCTCCTTAAGTTTGGACTTATTTGGCTTTAAAAGAAAATATTTTTGCATTTAGAAAGTACAGTTTATAGACAACGTTTAAAAAAGACTCATCAGCAAATAGACAAAGGGACTGTAGCACAGTGGCGTTAGCATTTTGTCTACCCTGAAAAAAGTTGGATTCTATTTGGCGCCAAAGACAATAAACCCTTAAAATAAGTATTTTTTATTTAAATTTGCGATAATATAATTAGTATTAGTAAATGTTCTTTAGCTTAACCATGACCTATGGTTGTGGTAAATGTATCTTATGAGAGAAAATGTGTAAATTAATACATCTTTAAGATATACATACAAATGCAAGTGCAACCACGCGATTATGGTTTTCTTGTTTCTTAAATGTTTCTCTATCTCAGAATTTCCCAAAGAAGGACAAAAAACACAGTTGTTTTTTTGTATAACCCAAATCTAACTTCAGTACCTTACTTTATGATCTGAAAGAGCTTTGCAAAGTCAAACATGAGCGAATTTTACTATGGCTGCAATTCATAGATATATGTTTATAAAAATCCGTTTGGACAAAAAAAAAGATTTCACGGAAAAGAAAAGTGGAGAAAACTGAAATGTTGTATTTACTTTTAAGGTTCCCAGGACACAGGACTTTATGTATAGGACGGGTTTCATGTTGATGGTGACAGTTACACTGACACTGACAGTGTAATCGAATATTGTTTAAATGTGATATAAAAGTGTAATGTAACACACACCAGACATTCATAAGTGCATTTTTTGTTTAAATTAAGCAAATGTATAGTCTGAGAACGATGGCTCAAATCAGTCTACTCGCGTTAAGTATAAAATGTGGGAAAATTAAGGTGTCAACTTCTAAGCAGATCGTTAGCTTTCTAAACTCAAAATTGTCCTTTGTAAATATATGTAAAAAAATATAAATGTTGACTATAAAAACTAGGTTATACGATGTAGTTATGACAGACTATTCGCAAAGTACAGCAAATGTACTTTGCTCTTGATACAATATATTACCTAACACTTTACTGCAGAACTTAATAATTGTATTTAAATTGCTCAGATTAATATGTATATTATTATCTACTTGATATTATACGTAAGCTAGTTTAATAATGTTTTGAGACAAATTTATTTTACGCCACTTTCAGTGTAATATCATTTATGTTGCTAATTGAAGAACTCCAGTTAAAATTTATACTAAAGTATCTCCTTTGACATGTGACACAATACCATATTACCTGGAAATCTATTATGGTGATGTTTCGGCGAAAATTAATGTCTCTCAAGTGTACTTGGAGAGTCACGGATAAAGGATTTTCTAGGCTTTTCCGTTAATAATGTTTAAGTGTTCTTGGAATACACGAGGGTTTTGTTTGAAATAAAATCTTCGTGAATAGAAATAAAATAATAACGAAAAATACTAAACTTAGCAAGTTTCGAATTACAACAAAACAAGTTCTGAAACATAAGCTTTCCCTTTACATAGGTGATAAAAAAATCAAAGGAATTTTTTAAATGCATTAAAGGTATAGCAAGATAAGTAAGAACATTTCAAACAAGTAAACAGATTGGAGTATACTAACACCTATAAAGAAGAGGAAAATAACAGAAGATGTGGGGAAAATTTCCCCTTTTTTGTGAAATTAATCTAACATACAGAATTTGAAAAGAGTTATTTTCGACAGCATTTATCAACTTGTTTGGAGAGTAGTAGGTACGGCTTTATTAATTGTCATAATGTGTGGGCTTATAATTCCAAATAGTAAAGGTAACTTCCATGAACATTTAAAATTAAAAGAAACATAAAAATATAAAAATTTAAAAATATAAAAATAAGAATATATAAAAATATAAAAATATAAAGATATAAAAATATAAAAATATAAAAATATAAAAATATAAAAATATAAAAATATAAAAATATAAAAATATAAAAATATAAAAATATAAAAATATAAAAAATTAAATATATAAAAATATAAAAATATAAAAATATAAAAATATAAAAATATAAAAACATAAAAATATAAAAACGTAAAAAAAAAATAAAAATAGAAAAAATATGAAAATAAAAATATAAAAAATATAAACATAAAAATAAAAAAATATAAAAATTTAAAAATATTAATATATAAACATGTAAAATATAAAAAAATAAAAATATAAAAATATAAAAATATAGAAATATAAAAATATAAAAATTTAAATATACAAAAATAAATATTTTAGATTATGAAAATATATATATATATATATATATATAAATATAAAAATTTAAAAATATAAATATTGAAATATAAAACAATAAAAACAGAAACTTTATAAAAACTAAAATATATAAATATAAAAATATAAAATACAAAAATATATATTTTTTTAAAATATCAAAATATAAAAATTTTATATATTATTTTTAAATATCAAAATATAAAAAAATATAAAAATATAAAAACAAAAACATAAAAATATAAAAATATAAAATATAAAAATATTGAAATATAAAAATATTGAAATATAAAAATATAATATCATAAAAATATAAAAATACAGACATATAAAGATTTTATATTTTGTTAAATATATAAATTTTATATATATATTTTTAAATATCAAAATATAAAAAAATATGAAAATATAAAAACATAAAAATATAAAAACATAAAAATATAAAAATAAAAATACAAAAATTTAGAAATATAAAAATACAAAAATATAAAATTATAAATATATAGAAATTAAAATAAATGAATATAAAAAATTAAAATAAAAATATAAAAATTTACATATATATAACCACAAAATCATAAAAATATAAAATAAAAATACAAAAATATAAGAATTAAAAAATTTATAAATATAAAAATTAAAAACTATAAAAATATAAAAATATAATAATATAAAAATATAAAAATATGTATAAAAATATAAAAATTTAAAAATATAAAAATATAAAAATATAAAAATATAAAAATATAAAAATATAAAAATATAAAAATATAAAAATATAATAATATTAAAATATAAAAATATAAAAATATAAAAATATAAAAATATAAAAATATAAAAATATAAAAATATAACAATATAAAAATATAAAAATATAAAAATATAAAAATATAAAAATATAAAAATATAAAAATATAAACATATAAACATATAAACATATAAAAATATAAAAATATAAAAATATAAAAATATAAAAATATAAAAATATAAAAATATAAAAATATAAAAATATAAAAATATAAAAATATAAAAATATAAAAATATAAAAATATAAAAATATAAAAATATAAAAATATAAAAATATAAAAATATAAAAATATAAAAAAATAAAAATATAAAAGTATAAAAATATAAAATTATAAAAATATAAAAATTTAAAAATATAAAAATATAAAAATATAAAAATATAAAAATATAAAAATATTAGAATATAAAAATATAAAATATAAAAATGTATTTTTAGCGTGTTCGCCAATGAGTTTGGGAGTCGTGGGTTCGTTTTCCTCCAGAGGGTCTGGCCTGTTGCTACAAAAATTTAACAAGCAACATGCTTTTTACCATCCGGCTTTTCCCTATTGTAATTCTAATAAATAAATATGAAACCAGTAAGGAAAGGCAGAAAGTCGGGCGGGGCCGACTATATAATACCCTACACCTCCCTAACAATGCGATAAGGTTGATTGCGGTAATAATTTGGAATAATTGGTAAGAAAATACTCGTATATAAGTAGATATATCTAATTCTTAACCGATAATCGCTAAATTAAGCAATATTCGTTCCTAAATTGAGAAACATCTTTCTGCAAAATTTTGTAATTAACGGAAGTAAAGTACAACTTCTATAACGCTTTGTAAATCAGGAGGAACATATATATGGAGGTTATATATGAATCTGAATCGATTTTCCCCAAATACCCATTCATGTAAAATAGAAACCTCTTTCTGTGGAATTTCGTACTGATCGGATATAAAATACACTCTCTACAGCGCTTGGATGTCAAATCGGGGCTAACATATATAAGGGGGCTATATCTAAATCTGAACCGGTTTTCTCTGAATTTGGCAGTATTCCTTCATGTAATAAGAAACCTCTTTCTGCCGAATTTCGCTGTGATCGGATGTAAAATACAGTTTCTTCAGCGATTGAATTTCAAATCGGGGGTAACATATATATGGGGGCTATATCTAAATCTGAACTGATTTTCTCCGAATTTGGAAGTATTCCTTAATGTAATAAGAAACCTCTTTCTGCCGAATTTCGTAATGATCGGATATAAAATACAATTTCTACAGCGCTTACATGTCAAATCGGGGGTAACATATATATGGGGGCTATATCTAAATCTGAACCGTTTCCCCCAAATTTTGTACTGTATCTTTGTGTATCACGAGACTACTCTCTGTCAATTTTTGTACAAATCGGTTCAAAAATGTTGTTTATACAGTGCATATATGCCAAATCGGAGGTACATATATATGGGAGCAATATGTAAATCTGAACCGATTTTAACCAAATTCAATAGCGATCGTCCTTGGGCCTAAAAAAAGATATGTGCAAAGTTTCGTTGAGATCGGACCATAATTGCGATCTGTACTTTGATTACAAGAAAACATCTACTGACAGACAGACAGACGGACAGGCAGACGGACTTAGCTAAATCGACTTAGAAAGTGATTACAAGTCGATCGGTATAATAATCAATGGGTCTATCTTTTCTCCTTTTGGGTGTTACAAACAAATGCACAAAGTCATAATACCCTGTACCACTGTGTGGTGTAGGGTATAAATATAAACATATTTAAAAAAGCGCCCCAGTAAGCGAGTTGGTAGCGTGCTCGCCTATGAGTTTGGGGTCTTAGCCCGGCTTTCCCCTGGACAGCAAATTAGATTATAAATTTACTTTGTATTGTAATTTATATAAATAAATAAAATGCATGGGAAAATTTTACGCACTGCCCCTCGTACAGTCGAATTATTCTGTATTGCCAACGCTTTAGAAGCATATTTCTATTTTGCCACACCCTAATGTTTTGTATAAAATAGTCAATAGTCTCTGTGTGGGAGGTAGCAAAAGAGGTGTGGCAATTGCGCCGTTTTCTCGAGGTCTTATGAGTCCTTGACGAGGACAAGATTACTATGTGTAAAAGTGCAGAAGTTTCTAGCATACGTTTATAAGCCATTTTTATATTTCACTAAATTTGAAGTGAGCTACAATGAGTGGAATAATATGACCCTTTTTAGAGTTGTAACTAAGTTTGGAGAAAAAATTTCCAAATACAAAATTTGAAGACATTCGGCCACTATTTTCGAGAGTTATCGTGTGCGCATTAACCAGACAGACAGACGGACGGATATAACTCAAGTGATTTAAACGCTCTTCAAACGGATTTCCTCAAATACAGAAGGAAGATTCGGTCACCCCATATGTGGGTTCCACTTTTTGTACTTAGTAACTGACAAAAACCCTGTCAGGACGAGTGTTTAACAATAACATCAACTTGTGCTTGGAATTCACAAAATTTTCCATTTAAATGGTTTCGCTGACAACTGAAATTCGAAATGTTAAACAAAGTTGTAAATTTATAAAATGGCAAATCACATTTGTTCCTTTGAATTCATGAATATTAATTTAAATTTATTAAAATTATATATTCATCAACCCACTGGAATCCCAGTGCCATCTTCAAACAAATGTCATAGCCTTGTTTTACTTAGCAAAAAAGTATGAATCTTTAAGGAACTTTTTTCCCTTTTATATGTTTCCCGCAACTTTATTTACATGAAACATTTTTTTGCTGCGTCTGTTGGGAAAAAAGAAAAATTAGTCCCCTAAGACTATTTTCACATTCTTGGTAATCGAACATGTTAAACGATTTTATACACTTAAGTTGTTGTGTGCCAAGGAAACAGAAACAAAATGAGAGGAATAAAAACATAGAAATTGAAAAACGAAATGAAATGAAGAAGAAAAATACCTACAGACAGACATTGGAGCATCTTAAGCAATTCCTCCTTTACCGCTCGAACCATCAATTCGCTTTACAAACATGAAATTTTTGGGTTTTTGAGAGAGAGAGAGTACTGGGAAACATCGATACAAACCTCAACAATTTATCTTAGAATTGTTTTCTTTCTGAAGAAAAAGCAAAAAGAAATTTACTTTTGTTTTCCTACCTTTGTGTACAGTGTGTGATCATGGCAACAATTTGCCATGGTGCAAGCTAAATGTGTGTTTAAAGATATCACTCTTGCGTGTCGGAGAGACCTGCCAAGAGTTGGGGCTTATGGGGATTAGTGTAAGTAACCCAGGAGAAGGTTTAACATCACCGCTGAGAAGGAGTGTGTGGGTATGTGTGTGCGTATCTGTCTGTGTGGGCTTAAAGGATCCTGAGAATATTTTTTGGGGGAGCTTTATTAGTAGCAAGTATGGATTTTATGTAAAATCATGTATTCCTATGAAAATAAAGGTCAGAAGATACATAAGACGTTATGAAATGTTAAGGAGTATGTGCCAAGAAGGCTAAGGAAATATTACGGACAAGAAATAGATTTTTTGGGACTTAAACAGTTTTTGTTAAAGCTTTAAAATCAATAATATGTTTGTAGTCTATTACTTTGAGAAAATAGTGCTAAATATTGATATTTTCATAAAAAATTACATACATTAGAAAATATTAGATAATTTTTAAATTATTTATGCTCTTAAAATATTTTCCTCAAATCAGATTAGTCAATTTTAGCCTCAAATTTAAAAGTTTTTTTTGGTCTTAAAAATAAGAATGTCAAAAATCTAACGAAAGTCAAAGTCTGTTGTAATTGCTATGCCCCACATAACGTCACCATATTTCTCTTTCCGATTTCATAGAGATGGCAAAATGTGGCTTCCATAGCACAGTACAACATTTTCGAGGTTCTTGGATAAAAGAAATTTCACCTAAATTTTCTAGAAAAATTTTATTTAAAAGTTTTCTTTGTAAAAATTTAAACATTGTAAATTTTTTTTAAAAAAATTTCTTTTCAAACGAAATGTTATAGAAAAAACATTTCCAACGTTTTCTTCAACGATTTCTTCGTAAAAATTTAAGTTTTTATTAAATTTTCTAAAAAAAATGTTTTTTAAAATCAAATTCTGTAGAAAAATTCATTTCCAACGTTATTTTTTAGAGACATTTCAAAGAAATTTTCTAACGGAATGTGAAATTTAGACAAAACGTTTAAGAAAAATGCAATTTCATAGATGTCGAAATATGTTGTTATTAACAATTGCTTCAAAATTGTATAACATATTTCTAGAAAATATTGCCTATTATACTTATACTTTATATATACTTATACTTATACTTTATTGCTTATATCATTAAAATTATATATTTTTTTAGAAAAATATATAAAATCAGATTTTTATTTAGAAAATTTCAGCTAATTTTAATTTTTACGTAAAATTATAATAAATTTAATTATTTGGAATTTTGTGGAACATGATAGGTGTTTTCAAAAATGTTGTCAATATTTTATTTTTGTAAAACCATTCGCATTTTTTTAATATTTTGTCAAAATTGAATGTTTACAGAAAATTTAGGTTTTTCTAGAAATTTAGACCATATTAAAATTTTTCTATAAAATTTCGTCGAAATGTCTTTAAAATTTTATTTTGATGGAAAATGTCAGCAAATTTGCCTTTTTCGTTAAATTTCTTCAAAATTTTATTTTCTAGAAAATTATCTTCATCCTTTAAACAGTTTTATAAACATTTTTGTCAATATTTTCATTTTCAAAAAATGTTGTCAACATGTTTCTAAAAATATTTTTACAACATTTTCTTAAAAATGACAATTTTGACAAAATTTGTTATCAAAAGAAATGCTATTTTAAGTAAATTTTAACGAAACGTTTAAGAAAAATGAAATTTTAATGATGTCGAAATTAGTTTTTATTGAAAATTGCTTGAAAATTGTGTAACATATTCTAGAAAATCTTGCCTATATTCATACTTTATTCATCATTAAAATTATGTATTTATTGTTTATTTATTGAAAATTGCAGTTTTATACAATTTTTAGCAACATTTAATTTTTATAAGAAAATTACAACTAAATTGCATTTTTAGAGAATTTTGTTAAAAAATTCTTTGAAAATTTAATAATACTGCTAGACTTATTTATTTTGTTAAAATTGCATTTTTGTAAAAATAACTCAAATCCTTTTAACATTTTGTCAAAAATAAATTTTTATCGAAAATTAAATTTTTTCTAGAAATGTATTTAAAATCTGCGTTTTTTCGAACATTTCAGCTATATTAATTTTTTACATAAAATTTCAAATAAATTTAATTTTTGGGAACTTTGTCGAATATAATTGGTGTTTTCAAAAAATGCTGTCAATATTTTATTTTTCTAAAAACAATTCGCATTTTTTTGAATATTTTGTCAAAATTAAATTTTTACAGAAAATTTCGTTTTTTCTAGAAAATTAGATCAAATTTAGATTTTTCTATAAAATCTATATTTCTTGCAAATTTCTTTGAAATTTAATTTTTCATCGAAATTGCATTTTTCAGAAAATTGTCTACATCCTTTAAACAGTTTTATAATTTTTTTTTTTTAAATTGTCGTTTTCAAAAAATGTCAAATGTTTCTATAAATATTCCTCACAGTTCCTTTAAACAGTTTTATAAATTTTTTTTGTCAAAATTGTCGTTTTCAAAAAATGTTGTCAAAATGTTTCTATAAATATCTTCAAAGTTGTATATTTCTAGAAAATTTCTTCGAAATTTTAATTTGCTGGAAAATGTCTTCAAATTTGTCTTTATCTATAAATTTCTTGGAAATTTGCATCCGGTCAATGGAATTAAATCCGCTCGTCCCACTTTAATACAATATCCAAGATTTAATAAAAAATAAGTGACAACGACATTTTTTGGAAAAATGCAATTTCACAAATTTTTTTAAAAAAAAATGAAACTTTACCTCCATTTTCTAGAAACATTTAATTTCAAAGATTTTTTTATAAAATTTAATTTTCCTAAAACTGTAGGAAACAAAATTTTTTAGGAAAACTTCAGTCGAGCTCTCACTTTATTAAAAATATAAAATGGAATTCGGTACTTTGTGGGGTCAGAACGGTGGGAAAATGCATCTCATTCATAATCAGACTTTAGTTAATACGTAGAAAATAAACATGAAATACAAAATATAAACCGCATGATCGAACATAGAGATTAAATAGTTCATAGATACTAGATGTAATCTTTCTAAAATAGCTTCATTATCGATTAAAAATTCCGTAAAATCCATAAATTTCCTTTTTTCAAATTGTTAAAATTTCAAATCACCATATAAATAAAAAAAATTAAATCCTGAAAAATTATAGCGATCAATACAGATCAATATTAAAAATTCTGACCCCCAATAAACAAAATGATTTCGTTAAAATATTGTGATGTCTTTTTTAAATGTTTACTCATTCAAATCGAAACTCCTAGATCATTGAAAACTTACTCTTGTTTTTTTTGGAATCATTTCAATTTGATTTTGGGATTAATGAGCAGGTCGAGATTTTTTTTGCCAAAACGATCAAAAATTCTATTCTTTTGTAGACATTTTATTAGGGCGTATTGCTTTCTTAAATTTTATTTTATTTTTTCTTCTACTATCAAACTGCGCTGCCTGCTTTCATCTTCCTTACCACATAACCCAAAGAAAATTGACCGTTTTTCCTCGTATACCAGAGGTAATGCAATACTCGAAGCAATTTACTTTTAAATTGATGAAATAAATTTTCCAACACACTTTGGGTTATGGGAACGTTGATTGTACGAGAGAACAGCAGTATTTATGTTTCAGGAATTTTGTTTTTGTTGTTGTTGCATTCCCCACAAAAAAGTTATTTTATATTGTATTTCGTTTTGGTCGTTTCACTTGTTTTGTTTTATTTGTCGGTTTTCTTAATTTTTTCCCTGTTTTTCTTTCTTCGACTTTTTTATTTTATTTCTTTTGCTGAAAGTTGCTTTAAAACATTTGAAGTAATGCCATTGCCTGCTCGGCGTTTCACTTCCCCTTCCGGCTTGAGGGTGATGGACAAACGTACTTCGTGTATTATTTTGAGTGTGAGTGGGTTTTTTAGCTCTTATTTTTTTTGAGGGATTTTGGTTTCTTTTTCGGCTCATTTTAACATCAAAATGTTGAGAATTTATTGTGGATGTCGGGGTGAAAAGTTAGGTGGACTCACGAATGGAAAAATGAAAAAATAATTTTATTTTATTTTAAGAAAAACAATAATTTGGAAATTATGATAATTTGCCAATTCTTGCCAAGAATAGGCTCATGCTACCTTAAGAGGCAGGTGGAAATTTCGGCCATTTTTAGGACTAAAATTTGTCACTTAACTTACAAAATTTTTTGGGGTAGGTACAGAAGTATTGGACCAATATAGGCAATCTTTGAGCTTGGCTTGAGATAGGAGAAAATATTACCACACATCAAATTTTAGGTCATTCGTTCACTCCACTCTAGAGTTATTGAGCGCATCAGAGAGACAGAGAGACGGACGGAAGTACATAGCTCAAATGACTTAAAATGTCATGAGGATTTCTGCCAAACATACTTGGAGTTTTTGACCATCCATTTATATTTCAAAAGGAAATAAGGTTTTTTATAGCAAAAACTTAAGATTTCTTTAAAAATTGTAATCCGCGACAAATCGACGGTTTTAATTTTTTTTTTTGATTTTGCCCATTTGTACTAAACACGGGAAGAAACGCTTTGTGTTTTTTTTTGAGATTTTTTCGATAATTCGATCAGAAAGTATCGATTTTTAAAAAATCGTTAAGAAATCGCTCTGTGTAATGGGTTTGTGTTCAGAACTTCTTAAATTATGGTCCAATTTTAAAAATCGTTGTTTTTTGAAATGTTGGAATTGTTCGGTACTTTCAGAATTTTTTTTTTAAATATTAAAATTTTGTGTGTGCGATTTTTAAGTTTTACAATTTAAACGTCATTTTTAAAATTTTTTGTACTCTCCGATTTTTGCCAATTTTTTATATTTCAAACTTCTATTAATTCTCTAACATATAAGCTTTGAATGGAAGTGGTCTTAAAATAATTTATATTTTTTTTAATTTTTTAAAATTTAAAAAAAATGCGCTGCTGGCCATTCTTGTGCTTGAAGGCTTTGGAATATATGTTCCACGCCAAAGAACAAAATAAAGGAGACACTTCAGGAAGTATTTCTTCCAAAATACCCGCCACCCCCGCTGATCCAATTACCACTGCTTACAAAAATAGCACTATTTGCAAGCGATTTTTTTTTACATTATAAAAAATTAAAATAAAGGTATACATATAGACACTTCCATTAAGAGCTTATATGTTAGAGAATTAATAGAAGTTTAAAATATAACAAATTCGCAAAAATCGGAGAGTACAAAAATTAGATTTAAATTGTAAAACCTAAAAATCGCACAAAAACAAGAATATTTTTTTTCAAAACAAAAAATTCTGAAAAGTACCTGAAAATTCCAACATTTAAAAAAACGATCTTTCAAATCGGACCATAACTTAAAAAGTTATGACCAAAAACCCGATACATAGAGTGTTATCTTAACGATTTTTTAAATATCGATAACTTCTGAAAGAGTTATATTATAAAAGAGTTATACAGGTATACTAAAAAGTATAACAAATGAGAAAAATCAAAACCGAATGTTTTTGATACCGTCGATTTTTCGTGGAATTTCCCATATATTATTTACAACATATGGTTATTTTAAATTATAAGGTCCAATTAAAATCGCATACAAAAGAAATTTTAATATTTTTGTTGAAATTTTGTTCGTAAAAATACCGAAAATACCAACATTTAAAAAAATATTTTTCAAATCGGACCATAACTTAATAAGTTATGACCAAAAACCCGACGAATTTAGTGATATATTAAAGATTTTTTAATATCGACAACTTCTGATCGAGTTATTGCAAAAATTTCAAAAAATTCCTCTAAGCATTTCTTCAGATGTACTAAAAAATATAAAAAATGGGGAAAATGAAAACCGAATTTTATTCGTATATTATTTACAACATGCTAAAAAATTAAAATATTTTTTAATTTTTTTTTCTGAAATATAAAATACCAACATTAAAAAAAAGATTTTTTACAACGGACCATAACTTAAGAAGTTATGACTAAAGTCCCGCTACATAGAGTGATATCTAAACGATTTTTTAAATGTCAATAACTTCTGAACGATTTATCTGAAAAATCTCAAAAAATTCCTCAAAGCTTTTTTCTTCAGGAATCGAACCCACGACCGTCTTGCAGATACGCAACCTAACTACCTACTCATGTACCGTAGCGGTTATCCCATGATTTTCTTTATTTTTTGAAAAATATTTTAAATTTTTCGCCCTTTGAATTTTTTGTCATCTTCTGAAAAGCTTTACTTATATATTGTCAATCACAATTGCGATTTTTCTAATTTAATATTACGCGAGGCCCCTTAATATTTCCATATCAGTACCATCTTGTGTTGCGACAATGCATACAAACAAACCGTATTTCTTTTCTTTTTTTGTTACTTTTCTAAACTTTCAGTCAAAATAAAACAGAAAATACAAACAAACTCAAGTAAAATGTCTTAAATGCTTACTTAACATTGTGCTAAATTCTTTGAGGCTTTTGTTTAGCTCAGGTCACTTATTTGGTGTATTCTTCACTTACAAACTCAATTTAGTTTCTGTGTTAATAGATGGAGGCGAGCGGCTGTGAGTGGTGATGTTAAAGGAAGACGCCAAGGGCAAAGATAATTCGAATTCAGTAAGACAGTGTAATAAGTTTTATTCAATTCTATTCTCTAGAGAAAGTAAAATAAACAATATATCAATTCGTCCGTGAAAATAAATCCTCATTTACCAAAGCGGAGTTATAGGAATTGCAATTTTTAAAATCATGGCATACATTTTGCCCATTTCCGGCGACAGTGTCGCGTTTAAAAATCTCCCAATTTTCAAGTGGATCTAGAAAAATGTCATATATTGTGAATGGCTTGAAGTTGAAGAATTCGACAGATTTCTGAGGATCTTAACTGCTATTTTCTCCGAGATAACTTCACTCTAGTGGAGGAGATTTTAGAATTGATCACTTAAGTTCGTTTAAGTGATCGCTCATTTTAGTTCAATTCAATTGAGTGAACTAATTCGTTCATTTAGTTCACCAGCTCGTTTTAAGTCATCATATCATCATTAGTTCACCAGCTCTTTAGCTAACCAATCCACTTTAGTTTCACCGCCCATTAGTTCACCAGTTCTTTAGTTCACCAGCTCACTTTAGTTCAACAGTTAAAGTAGTTAGAGTTGTGCACTTAAGTTCATTTAAGTGATCGCTCATTTTAGTTCAATTCAATTGAGGGAACTAGTTCTTTCATTTAGTTCACAAGCTCACTATAACTCATCACCTCATCATTACATCATCAGCTCTTTATATAATCAGCTCACTATAGTTTAACAGCTCATTAGTTCGCCAGCTCTTTAGTTCACCAGCTCACTTTAGTTCACAAGCTCTTTTGATAACCTGTTCACTTTAGTTCGCCTGCTTTCAAGTTCAGCAACTCACTTTAGTTCACAAGCTCTTTTCCTAACCTGCTCTCTTTATTTTAACAGCTATTTAGTTCAAGAGCTCTTTATTTCAGCAGCTGACTTTCGTTCACCAGCTCGTTTTAGTCCAACAGTTATTTAGCTCACCAGCTTACTATAATTCAACTGCTCTTTAGTACAACAGCTCTTTAGTTCACAAGCTCTTTTGCTCGACAGCTCTTTAGCTCACCACTTTTGTTCAAAAGCTCTTTAGTTCAACAGCTCATTTCGATCAGTAGATAATCAGTTCAAATCAACGTTATAAAAGAAATTTGATTGGAACACGAATGAAATAAGTTGAATATACAACCGCGTTTCTTTAGATACAATCCTGCATTCATAATGATATAAAAAGTGGCAACAAAACGCTATTGTGTTGTGAGAAGAGAGAACGAACTGACACAGTTGAAGAAAAAGACATGGTGAACGACTAAACTAAAATGAGCAAATTGTGTGAAGTAGTTCGTTCACGAACTACACAGCTCTATGAGGTGTACATCATCTACATCGAAGGAGTGCCCTAAGACCCCATGTGTGTTAGTTGCAAATCCGTGTCAGGACATTCTACGTTGTTTCTATTTGGGATATGTCCGTCCTTCCGTCTGTCTAGCTGGCTAATTGCCTTCTAATTTTGAATATGGCAATATATTCTTCTATCTCAGTCTATTTTCTTAAATGCAGCATATTGGTCCGCTCCTTCTGACACCTCCACCTACCACAAAGAGTTAAAAGTTTAGTGAAATACTAAATCCATTATAAATTCTTTACTAATAATCTGAACCATCTCATCCTCTAACTTTTCGTTCTGCGGACGCTCTTCTTACATCTATCTACTTCATGGCCAAAATTTTCAGCATTTTTTTGTCCTCTCCTCTTGCTTTGCAATGCGAATATTTAAATATGATTTCGTCAAAAATGTTTTTTATACTTTAAGCCATTTAGATAATGTCATCTTTTGACCCGACAAGTAAAACACTTTTTTCAATAATAAACATTATTTATATTTGCAGAACTTTTCTGTATAATAATTCTTAAAAGTAACAAACCTAATGACAAACTTATTATACTCTCTGACCTTAGACGAAGTTTAAAAAGTCGAAAAAATATCTTATATGACTTTTTCGCGTCTGTCTTCATGCGACTAAGAGGCTGAGGCGACAAGTTCGACGTCAAAATAAGACGTTGACAACTTTCAATTTAAACTTTTTCCCCAAAAATGTTGTCAAAGAACGGAAAAACAAAATAATTCCACAATGGAAAGGTAACGAATACGAATGACACTGCGAAACAGTCAAACAACAGTGGCACCTGACTTGGTTTATTGAACGTCCGCGCAAATCGTAAAAGGACAATGATTAAGTTAATTTTTTTCGTAGGTCCTTACATTCCTAGTAACTCAATATCATTGGACAGCCATCCCCCACCCGTCCCTCACAAGGTTAAAAAAGTAATATATTTGTTGCGTCCATCAAGTGCGAGAAAATAAGAACGTCCATGTCCATTTGCAACAAAGTCCATAACAAATATAGCAAAGATTTATAGACCATAATTTTCATTTTGGGTTTCCTCTATGTCCTTGGTGTCCTTTTGACACAACAACAAGAGCAAAAAAACACACAAATTCTTCCCTCCCCTAAAAAAAGTTAAATGATTTCACTTAGTCCTGTAAAATATGAGTTTTACGATTTCAAACTTTGAAGTAACTCCCCCTGCCACTAACCTCAATTGAGCAGCATCAACCCACCGACTACCCCTCCCACTAGTAGTGTCCTTTCTCTCCTGTCGTAATGCAGTAATTGGGATTGAGTGGCATTGCCCCAAAACCTCAGAGGATGGGTATAAATGTTGTTAACTTTTCTAATCTTTAGATTAACAATAATTGCTTTTGCTGTGTGCGTCAAACCAAGAAAAGATGCTCTGCCGCTCGCTCGTTCGTTCATCTTTGAAGAAATTCATCATTGTAATGAAAACTTTTAATGAATACATTATTATTATTATCCTGGGCTGAGATATCAACACCCTTACCCCCAAACACACACGAGTCAAATAATGTAGACTAAGGAAGACTGATACTTTTCAAATTGTACTTTTTGGACTTTAGGAAATTATCCTGGATTTACTTTTGAAATATGATTTTAATTCCTTTGGAATTATAGAGGTGTCATTAGGAGACAGAAAAATCATATACCAGTCGCTATAGCAATGGCACAAGATAAATTAAAACATTTGAAATATGGGATGACATTGATATTAAGCAACTAATTAAAAGTAAGAAAATAAAAAATTTAAAAAAAATATTAAATTTTATCTCTAAAAATTATAGACACCAATACGAACCCGACACTGATAAAAAACTTTGTCATATAATAAAGAATGTCCTTATTCTTTAAAATAAGTAGATTTTGTTGTAAAAGTAAGAATATAAAATATTATCCCTAAAAATTATAAACACCAGTACGAACCCGACACTGAAAAAATGTTGTCATATTTATTTTAGGTATAAAACGTACTTATTTTAAAGATTAATGACGTCTTTGGCACCAATCTTTAATTTTAAGACAATTATTTTTCTGTGTATAGGAAATTGGACCAATTGGTACCAAACAAAACGTGTGATGGGTCTCTTAAGGATAGAGATCGGTTCGCAAATAATCTCTTTTATAAGTATATGAAAACAAAGGTTAGCTATAACATTCACAGTCATGTTGGAAGTGGTGAATTACCACCGTGTGAAATATCCAAGTACTGGCCTAAAAGAATAACTCCAGTACCAGTTTCAGACACAGCATAAGTCAGATTTGAAACAAATTACATGGCCTCTATTTAATCGTTGAACTTCAAAAACTGGATCAACTAGTCCTTTACTAAGGAAAAGATAACCTAACGGTTTGTCTACTAAGGAGTAGATAACTAAACTGGCGATATACATAAGAGTAGATAATCCAACTGTTCGTTAACAGAGAAGTTGATAACCCAACTGTTCGTTAACTGCGAAGTTGATAACCCAACTGGTCGTTAACTGAGGAGTATGAAACCCAATTGATCGTCAAGTGTTGAGAACTGAACTGGTTTGACGAGGAATTAGATAAAACAATTGGTCATCAACCGAGGAGTAGATAACCAAATTGGTAATTTATTGAGGACTAGATAACACAACTGATGATAAACTGAGGAGTGTACAATCAAACTGATCGTGGACTAGGGTGTAGATAACCTAGTTGTGCGTCTACTTAAGGGTAGATAAACCAACTGATAAAGTAATAGAACACCCAACTATGTATACGCCTTATTAGTACTAGGTAAACCACCTGATGCGCTACCAAGGACTGGATAACTTAACTGCGGCTCTTTTAAGAACTAGATAATCCAAATGGACGTCTGTGTAGCAGTAGATAACCCAAATTGTCGTCAACTAAGGAGTAGAAACCCAACTGGTCGTCAACTAAGTAATGGATAACCCAACTGGACGTCTTATTAGTAGTAGATAAACCGTCTGGTGCTCTACCAAGGACTGGATAACCTAACTGCGGCTCTATTAAGGACTAGATAACCCAATTGGATGTCTGTTAGCAGTATATAACCCAAATGGTTGTCAGCTAAGGGCTAGATAACACAACTGGTCGTCAAATAAGGGATAGATAACCTAACTGCGGCTCCTTTAAGGACTAGATAACCCAAATGGACGTCTGTGTAGCAGTACATAACCCAAATGGTCGTCAACTAAGGAATAGTAAACCCAACTGGTCGTCACCTAAGTAATAGATAACCCAACTGGAGGTCTTATTAGTAAATAAACTGATAAACCGTCTGGTGCTCTACCAAGTACTGGATAACCTAAATGCGGCTCTATTAAGGACTAGATAACCCAAATGGACGTCTGTGTAGCAGTACATAACCCAAATGGTCGTCAACTAAGGAATAGTAAACCCAACTGGTCGTCACCTAAGTAATAGATAACCCAACTGGAGGTCTTATTAGTAGATAAACTGATAAACCGTCTGGTGCTCTACCAAGTACTGGATAACCTAAATGCGGCTCTATTAAGGACTAGATAACCCAAATGGACGTCTGTTAGCAGCAGATAACACAAATGGTTGTCAGCTAAGGGCTAGATAACCCAACTGGTCGTCAAATAAGGGATAGATAAGCTAGTTGATCGTCAACTAAGGACAGGATAACCCATTTTGTCGTCTACTAAGGATAACCCAACTGGTCGTCAACTAAGGATTAGATAACCCAACCGGTCGTAAACTTAGGAGTAGATAAATCATTTGGTGCTATACTGAGGACTGAATTTAGCAACTGGGGCTCTACTAATAACTATACAACCGAACTGGACGTTTACTAATCAGAAGATAAACCAACTGGCTACTAGCGGTAGCTAACCCAACTGGACGTGTTATTAGTCGTAGATAAACCGCCTGGTGCTTCACCAAGGACTGGATAACATAACTGCTGCTATATTAAGGAATAGATAACCCAAATCGATGTCTATTAGGCTGAAGATAACCCAAATGGACGTCTGTTTAGCAATAGATAGCCCAAATGCTTGTCAACTAAGGGCTAGATAACCCAAAGTGTCCTCTAATAAGGAGTAGATAATTTAGTTGATCGTCAACTAAGGACTGGATAGCCCAATTGGTCGTCAACTTCGGAGTTGATAAATCAACTTGTCGTCAACTAAGGATTAGATAACCCAACTGGTCGTCAACTAAGGATTAGGAGTAGATAAACTATCTGGTGCTATACTAATTACTGAAATTCCCAACTGGGCTTATACTACGAACTATATAACCGAACTGGACGTTCAATAAGCAGAAGATAAACCAACTGACTAGTAGCAGTAGCTAGGGTAGCCTTGGAGAATCATTTCGTTTAAAACAGTCTTCAGGGCTTCTCACCCTCTTACAACTAAAAAATTGCAATCAAACGTTATTATAAGTCATAAATCGAACAAATTTGTGGTTGGTGTCTTTGAGAAAAATATTCCTCAAGAAAAATTATCACTGATTTCCCAGCAAACTTTGGTAGCCCAAAAAACGGTTATCACTACTTGATTCTGTAGGTCTATCCATTTATGTTTCTTTTTCTCTGGACTTGAAGGGTATTATTAAACACTTTTAAATGAGGGTGTTTATTTTTATGTTTATTTTAAATAATTTTATTTTTATGTTTTTTTTTTTGCTACGTCCTTTTACAAAATTGTATATAAAACTGCACTCAGGTGTCCTCGTCACAATTGCATTCAGTGAGCTCTTAGCCAGCTTTTAGTGTTATTAGGCCATTTGCTTTGTCACTTCCTGTTGACGCCCCACTTAAATGTGACTCCTTTTATCTCGTGTTCGCATTATGTTTATAGCGTTTCTATTATTTTCATGAAAGTAGTCCATTTTTACTCTGTTCCATTACAGGAACTAAAAATTCCTTGAATTTCATCCAGTATTGTCTTTGTCTTTTTCCTCATATTAATGGATAATAACAACAACTGCTATGCTCTGCTATGTTTTGCATTTTTTTTACTTTTGAACCAATTGTGTTAGAGCAGGAGAAATATTTAGGGCTGAGCGAAAGTGGAATCCTTGGTTTTTTTTTCCAGCGACTAGCAAGGAGATGAATATTTAAAAATGGCATACTTTATATAGCCTGGCTTTACAGGAGGAAAAAATATATATATAATGTATTATAGACATCGTAAGAGTGATCTAAAACAGCTTATAATTTTCGAAATCATCCGTTTTAAAACATTTTAAGCCATTTGAGCTATGTCTGTCCATTTATGTCTGATCGCTTGACTTCATATTTTGTATGTCGTTATATTTTATCCTTTCTTTAGGCTAAGTTCTATGTTCAGCCACCATAGCCAATTCCTCCTGGTAACTCAGCGAAATATTGAATGCCATATAAGCCGAATTTATCTCTATTTCTCTCCTATTTATTTGCATTAGATTACCTTTGCAATGCCTATTGTTTAGAAAAGCACCGATTTTTAGACAAAAATACAAAATTCCATATTAAATTTTTCTGAAAGTATTTTCTGTATTGTATTGTATTGTTGCATTACAATTGAATTGCTAGTTATTGGTAGTGTAAAAGCAATTTTCATATTCTATGAAATATGCAAATGGATTGTGTTAGATTTCCAAATAAATAAAAGCCATAAATACAATACATCCCTTTGTGGTGAAATCTATGCAATAATATGCTAATTGATAATTCCTAATCTCTGTCAGAACAAAGGCTAACCGAAAATGTGCATTAATTAGAGACAAAATCATTTCATCAATAACTCGAACTCGGGGTTTGTATGTTATTGGAATATTTATTGAAATGTTTATTTCACAATGCAACCAAAAGAATAATTAAGCGAAATTCTTTAGTTCTGAGAAAGCTTCTAAATATTTGATTTTGTTTTCTTGCTCTGCTGCTAATCCCCTTGAACTTATTACAAAAGGCCTTTGTTGAAATACATATATCGGTCTTATCTAAATCTACGAAATAAATAATTCAAAATATTTTCATTTCAAATATTTGCTACACATATGAATATGATTTCCAAAGTTATATTGTATATTGAGCCACCGTTCCCGCTTCTTGTCGTTCCTTCTTTCGTTTTGCCATAGATGTAACCTTAGATAATGTTAAGGATTGCGGATATATTTCGATGTATACTTTGTGTAGCCCCCACACACACACACATTTATGCATTCATATATATGTATTTGTGTATTTGTACACTGAAAAAAAATTTGTCATAAAATTAAAGAAATGCTCCAAAGACGTCATTAGTTTTTAAAATAAGTACATTTTGTACTTAAAATATAGATATTTTCAATAATATTAAGTAATTTACTTAATTTTAAGTACATTTTCTTAATTTTATGTACAAAATGTACTTATTTTGAAGACTAAGGACATCTTTGGAGCATTTCTTTAATTTTATGACAAATTTTTTTTCAGTGTATCTTCTTGGAAATATATTCCTTTGAGTCTGTGTGCATGTATGAGTTTATGACAATAATATTGGCTTCAATGTCCTTGAGAATGTTGCAGCATTTTAAGAGGAAGCTATCAAATGCTTTCAAGCATGACTTCCATGCCATATTTATCTGCTTTTAGCAATCTACCAGCAATACAAAATAACTTCAAATCACATACAAAGTTTTGTCGAGCAACAAAAAAAAAGTTTTTTACGTTTGTGTCATACTTAGTGAAAACTTCGCAATGGCCTAGGCACAGTGTTACGATATGAATCACATATACAATTAATGTGACAAAGTTCTTAGGTTAAATTAACAAATGATTTTTTATGGTCGGAGTTTGATGGTATTGATCTGGACAGCGTTTACTTTCAACAAGACGGCGCTACGTGCCACACAAGCAACGAAACCATTGCTCTGTTACGGGAAAAGTTTTCGGACCGTGTTATCTCTCGAAGAGGTGATCACAATTGGCCACCGAGATCTTGTGATTTAACACCTTGCGACTTCTTCCTTTGGGGCCACGTGAAAGATAAGATCTACGCCAACAGCCCAGCTTCGATTCAAGACCTCAAAGATAGAATTCGTGAGGCTATCGAGGACACAGGGCTGCCACTTTGCGATTTGGTTATGGACAATTTCCTGAAAAGGATATGGTAATGTAAGCGTGGTCGTGGTGGCCATTTGGCTAATGTTGTTTTTCATTATTAACGGCCTTATTATGAAATAAACATCCGATCATTTATCTAAAAAAAAATTTAATTTTTCTTTGAATACCAAAATAACACCTCTTGTTGGAAACCCCTTTATAAAATTTTCTACTGAAGAAAAGTGTATATGTCCGTCCGTCAGTCTGGCTGGAGCACATGATAATTTTCGAAAGAATTAGTGGGTTGACAATAAATTTTGGTATATTGTCTCTTCTCCTACTGGTCTCCTATTGTCTCGTTATACTCCTACTGGTTAAATTTAGCGACATTTTCAATCCCCTATTACTTCTATACGCCTTTGTGAAATCTTCTGTAATTTCACACATAGTAATAGTGGCTCTTCGGCGCTATAAAGATTGTAAAAATTGCCACTCTCCAGTGCATAACTTGAATAGCAGGAAACTCATTGAGCTTAAATTTTGAAATTCTGAGATATTGAAAGCATGATACAAAATTGTATGATAATCGGTTAGTCCTTTCGAGAGGTATCGTCCGCAATGTACACATATGTACATTACAATGCATTTAATGTGCCTACCCTAAAAAAGCCTCCAACGAAGATGTTATTCTTATGATGTTCAAAATTGTTCCAAATTGTATTATCAACAATTCAATTATTTTGCTGTACATTTGCTCCAGAGCTTAAAGAGAAATGCAAATATTATTTTTTGGCTGCTGTTATGATTTTAACATAACTGCCCAAAAAAGTAAAAGAAATAACTCGTTTCTTTATTTTTTTTTACATTTTATGAATAAGACCCTTTTTGTTTAGAAAGCGTTTTTTATTTAATTACTCAAAGTAAATTTTTTTGGTCTTGCGGTGATTGATCCTGAGCCTCCTAGGGCTGCGTCGGCACAACATTACGCCTTAACGCCCCAAAATTGGGATTATTTTATTTTAGTATACCCCCAGAGACCCAATAAAGTCTATAAATTTTTAATCGTTGTAATATTCTATGACGAATTTGTCATTTCCGTCTGCCGAAATGACGCTACAATCTACATATCTACAATTAAGGTAGGTGACTGAAATTTAGTAAATATATACATAGGTTGATCCATTTCGAGGTTCCCTACATTTTTAAGGAAAAAACACCGAAAATTCAAATTGAATGGGGAATGTTTATTATCATTTGAAAGAGCATTCTTTGGCATTTATTTTTGAAGATTATGTCTATCAAATGTTGGCCGCGGCTACGTCTCAGATGTCCCACCCGTTGAGTCCAATTTTCGATGACTCGTTGGAGCACTTCGACTGGTAACTGGCGAATGACACGCGTGATGTTTTACTCCAAGGCCTGAATCGAAGCGGGTTTGTCCACATAAACTTTAGACTTCACATATCCCCACAGGAAAAAGTCTAATGGTGTGATATCACACTATCTTGGTGACCAATCGACCGGCCCAAAATGTGAAATTATCTGCTCACCGAAGTGTTCTCTCAATAAATCCATTGATTGATGCGATGTGTGGGAATTGGCGCCGTCTTGATGAAACCAAATGTCGCCGAGATCACGAGCTTCAATTTCAGGCATCAAATAGTCGGTTATCATGGCACGATAACCGTCGCCATTGACGGTTATGTTCTCACCGGCATCATTTTTAAAGAAATATGGACCGATGATTCCGGTACGTCAGATCGGGAATCGGTCAATGGCAAAAAGATAGCTCTTAACGAGAGCTAAAATATAGCTAATGGGTGTCAAGGTCGTGGGTCGATGGAAAGTGTTTTTTTTTTTTTTTTTAAAAAAAATGGACTTAAAATAACTGAATAATTTGTAAACGTTGTTCAGGCTTAAGTCTTTCCATGATGAAATGCCAAACAATACTTAACAAAAATAACATGACAGGACGACACGCCTCACACGTGATCTCTCAAAAAAAAGGCTATTGAAAAAAGTATCTCTACTTAGATGATATCTTGTGATATATCGATACCTCCATTCTAAAGTATGCTAAGTGCAGAAGGTAGTTTTTCAGTAGAGGTGATCAAAGTTTGATGAATTTTTGAAATTTGCAAATCGAATGACCTGTACTGTTTTGTGAATAACTTTTGATTGGGTCGACGGATAAACGCCAAATTTTGACTGAAAATATTTTGGAATAGTTCGAAATTAAAAATGCAATCTCCCTAAAACTATGCTTAGTCGATATAGCATGTTTTAGAGTGGTGGTATCGATATAGCTCCCACACATAGCATCTCTCCCATTTTAATTCTTAACTCATCCACACATTTCTGGTATATAAGTTTGTTTTATCTATATTCGAAAATGTATCCTTAAATTGATTTTAAAAACCGCAACCCGTACTTTCTTTAGCTTTGAAAAAATAAAATTTTCGGCTTTTATTCACTTTCGCAACACTGTTCATTGTCGCATAGTAGCAAATGTTTGAATTGCATCATTCCACTACGATTGTGGCACAATGCAAGGACATGCAATCATGCGCCTATAATATATGAAATTTTACCGCACTGCAATATGGATGTCAGGACCTACGGGGAGAGGGAGGGGTACATACAAACATGGAATATGTACATATACGTATGTGTGGTGGGGGCAGAGTGAATTACCCAGAATAAAACTGGGAACTCTAAGTATTGACTCTTCGTTTGCTCGAATATGAGTCGCATAATGTTGCCATTGCAGTCAGCACACACACGCACACATACACACTATCGAGGCAAATACATACATTCATATGTACACTTTATACAAGATAAAGTTGATGGCACTTGGGAATGCAGTGATTTTATAGACATAGTGGTGGTGGTGGTGGAACACCATCGCCTCATTTGTATAGTTTCTGAGTAAATTTTGTCATGCTCTGTGGGGTTTGTGGGAGTCATGCGAAAGTGGTTAATAGCCATGAGACAAACGCACGCACTCGTCCTCCTCGCATATAAATATACATGCTCGTACATACATTTGTGCATATACCCAAAGCATTTTCATTATGATAATGTTGCAGAATTCAGCTACGAATTTCTAATTAATATTTGTTTAGTCAGTCGTTCTGTGTGAACATTTTCACATGCGACTGTTTATTTCGCAAGAGGTGGTGTGTGAGAGGTGTGGGTGGGGGTGAAGTAGGAACAGCAGCAGAGTAGCAAACGTTTTCTGATTATTTGCATAGATTTGCGTGATAAAATTTAATGATTTTTTCTCTCAAACGCCAACAGCGATAGTAAACCAAATCGGTTTGTAGCTCAAGTTGATGGCTATAATGAACTGATGACGATAATCAAATGGATGATATTCTGCTTAATACTGTATCCGTTATCTTTTTTGGGGTGGCAGACGAGGTGTGGTGGATTGCTGAACACGGAAAGTTTTTACTGTAAAGTATCATAGTGGAAGGACGTCTGTGAGCCGTAATGGAATTTTTATTTGCAAAAAAGTGCAACATTTTCATTGCCCTTTTTCCGAAAACGGCACTTTTGTGATACTTTTTTGAAATTTGGTAATTAAGTTACTCGAATTTAGCACAAATAAAATTTCAAAATTTCAAAATTTCAAAAAAGCGATATAATAGTGCTGTTTTCGGTAAAAGGGCAATGCAAGTGTTGCACTTTTTTGCAGAAAAGAATTCACCATTAGATAAATAAAGGCTCTTCCACAACAGTCTTCTGAACATTGACAGTCGATCACGGCCATGTTGCTGAAGCTACATATTATTATACCCTAACTTTGGTAATACGAGGGTATATATCTGGCTACGGATCAAAAGTGTTACACATCTAAGGAGTTACCTAAGATCCTAAGTATGTTCGGCGGATATCTGTTTTGGGTCATTTTAAGTCCAATGTGCAATGCCCGTCCGTCTGTCTGTCTGCTGGCTGGTGCGCACGATAACTCTCGAAAGAATCAACCGATTGACTTCAAATTTGGTATGTGGTAATATTTTTTTCTATCTCCACCTAAATTCGAAGATGGCCCACTCCTTCTAGTACCTCCTCACAAAGGGTTAAAATGTGGTGAAGTATTGATTCTATAATTACTTCTATACCACTTATTCGAATCTTCTGAAATTCCGTTTCGGCCATTTGTAATATGTCATGATCTGTCATTTGTTTTTCATTGCATTCAGTAGTGTTTACAATTTCATCATGGAGAGATGTACGCAGAATAACGTTTACAAATTGATCAGTTTCATTATCAAAATAATCGTTCTTCAATTGCAACTTTTCGTGCGCTAAGACCATTTTTCTTCAAATCCAAAAAAAATCACTTTCCTGTCGACCTACGACCTTCACACTCATGAGCAATATTTTAGCTCTCGTTAAGAGCTATATTTTTTCCATTTAACGACTCCCGATCCGACGTACTGTGAGGGAGCTAGAGCAAAACTAAATTTTCCGTTCACATTTGAAAATTATAATGTAATTTTTTTTTTAAATTAAAGAAAACACTTTCCAGCCAACCTACGAACTTGACACCCATGAGCAATATTTTAGCTCTCGTTAAGAGCTGTCTTTTTGCCATTGACCAATTGTGGCTATGTGCCACTTAGGAAATGAAACAATTGAATTGTTGCGAGAAAAGTTTGGTGATTCGTTATTTCAAGAAATTGTGATATTGAATGGCCTCAAAGAAGTTGTGTTTTAACACCATTAGACTATTTCTTGTGGGGTTATTTTGAGTCATTGGTCTTTCGAAATAAACCAGACTCTCTTCAGGCTTTACAAGTCAATACTGAACGTGTCATTCATGACATGCGACTTGATTTAGTGGAAAAAGTGCTCGAAAATTGGGTTCATCGAATTCGTTCCTGCAGAAGAAGTCGTGGAGGCCATTTGAATGACGTTTTATTTAGAACTTAATTGTATCGATTGTACTTCACATTAAATAAAAAACTTTTGAATTTTCTTAACAATAAGTGTTTTTTTTCAAAGAAATCATATCACTCTTATTGGAAAACCCTGTAGTATTTATGACTTAAGTAAGAATATTTTTCAGAGTGGCTTCTATATTGATTCTCCAATGAACTGTGAATATGGTGCAAAAAAACATAAGAAGAACTAAGCATTTGTTTTCTTAGAGCTTGGCAACAAAACAAGAAATCTATATTTACAACTTCCCCATAAGAATTCCCTCAAACTCCACCTGTAAATTTTTATTTTATTTATTTCCTTGACAATATCTTTTCAAGTTGAAATACAAATGTATACAAAATACAGTTATTAATATAGTGCATAGGCATATATCGATATATATCCTGTAAAATACTAACTCTTTAAAATTAAATTTACTAAGTTCAACTAAAATTGTTTGGTTTTTGTTGCAAAATTGTTCGATATGGGCTGCTATAGCACTATTAAGTAAACCGTTGCGATACATAAATGGCTAATTCGCTTTGCATGTCGCCCAAATGCATTAGAACAACAACGCCAAGTACAACGACAACAACAAAATGCAAACACTACTGGCAATAGCTATTGTTTCGAGAGTTGTTTTCATTGGCAACCTCGAGTACTTAGTGTTCATGTTTTATGCAATTGGTTTTAGTCATTAATGTGCCATTTTCTAAAACGTGATTACAAACGTAAGCTAAAGTAAGTATTAAACACTCAACGAAGGCATACTTACACAGACATAGAGTCACACACAGCAACACTCGATCTCTCGAATACACACACACAAGTGCACACATACATTCTGGAAATGTGTTGGGCCAAAGGACATTTCAGTAAGCGAGAGTTTGAATGCGGTTGGTGAAACACACACACTCTCACAATATTCGCTGGGGAATAAAGGGCAATTTTACGTGCTACAAAGTTGTGTGAGTGTGTGTAAAAATCTAGCTGCATGTACTTGTCTCCGAGTGTGTTTGTGTATTTGTATCCATGTCTAGCTAAAGTGGATTGTTTGTTTGTCAATGCTACCGCTAAACACTTTATAGGCTGCGACGGTTACAGTATCTATCTGTATGTCCGTCCGTCTGTCGATGTGTATGTTGCCTCGTCCACCAGTGAATGACAACGACTACAAACTAAAATCCACTTAACTTTGTGGCGGCATTTAGAAAGTACTTAATGCGGTTCGTATTATTGACTGATTGTTTTCCAAACAATTAAAACTAAAACAAGTGAAGGAGATTACACAACAAAAAAAAACTTCAAACATAAAAACTGAATTAAAAGCGACTAAATGTCAGTCACGATTACGTTAAGGTCTGCCTCGACATTAAGAGGAAAAAGAATAGAAATAAAGATTTATTTCAGGCTGTGTCCTCTGTTTGGAATTTAAAAACAATTCACATTTAAATCAAACATGTTTCCTGAATGCCAATGCTGATATACTCGAACGAATGTATGTAAGTACACTTAAAACTTTAATGGGATGTATGATTGTCGTTATTAAAATATCATATGACACAATTCTCCACAGGGAAATAATCAAAATATATACAACGAATGTTGGACTATCGCAGAGCTCCTACAAAGGAATGGATCTCATGGACTGAAAAAGTCCCTGGAGCCAGGACTAAACGAAACTCCCTTACACGAATGGGACCAAGGTCGGAAAAGGACACTGATATTATACCATCCTACCTGGGATAGAGGTATATTCATTTCATAGCTACGATTGTAACAGCTTGTGGATACCCTTTGAAGAATACATGTCCGGCTGTTGTAATAAAGCTACAATATAAAATAATTGAGATCGCCCCAGTAGGTGAGTTGAGTAACGAGCCCGCCTATGAGTTTGGGAGTCGTGGGTACGATTCCCAACAAAAGCTCTGGTCTGTCGCAACAAAAATTAAACAATCAACATGGTCTTTGTCACCAGGCTTATCCCTGGACCGTAAAATTATAATTTAAATTTACTTTGTATTGTAATTCATATAAATAAATAAATAAAACAATTGAGTAAGGCGATTAAAATCGGCTCATTTTTGATATGTCTTCCAAATTCAGTCCACAGCGCTAAAGAAAAATTCTAACCGATCAACAAATCTATTTTTGTGTCCGAGACCTAAAAACTTTTTTTTGCGTACATTGGGGCCTTCTATTTTATGAAACCAAAAAAAAGAAAATTATGGTTAAGTCTTTTTTAAGTTCAAATTTTTATGGTCGTAAGGGAGATGTTCCAAAATTAGCCGACCTAATTAAGAAAACCCAACAAATTTAGGATATTTTTCTAAATTTCTCAACATAATCTCCATTTAGCTCTATACACTTTTTCCACCTATTTTCAATAACTTCGATACCCTGTTTATAGTAAGAACTGTCTAGCTCCTGAAAATAGCCATCAAGCTCGACATCCAACTCTTCATTGCAGGCAAATCCTTTTTTTCAAGTTTGGAAACAAAAAATAATCCGACGGAGCTAAGTCTGGCGAATAATGTGCGTTCTAAAGCAATTCAAACTTAAATTCGTTAATTTTGGCCATCGCAATAGTGGTGGTGCATTGTCTTGATTGTGAGCAAACGTGGCACCCATATTGCGCACAACTTTCGCATCATCAAATTTTCCATTAATATTCGATGTTTAGCATATTTTGAAAAGCCAATGACTTCAGCTAGCTTAAGAACTTTCAACCGAAGGTCATTCAATACCAAACTGTGGATTTTTTAACAGTTTCTTGCGCGGACACCTCAATTGGTCAACCACTAATCAGCACTAAACAATGTTGTTTTCGGAATACATTGAATGCTATTGGATCTCTCATGGATTGTCATCGTCTGAAATTCGACAAATTCATCAAGAAATTGGCCTCATCACAAGAGCGATTAACGTTGCCCGGACAGAACAGCCACTTTGATAAAACTATTGTATCATTGACAAATGTTGTTGTTGTTGAACACTATATCCGCTAATGGCAATTTGGAAAACCAATTTGAATTAATGACATCAAATTCATCAGATGTAGCTTTACCAATATGACGACAATCAACTACCAAAGTTCGGAAGTCCCTTACGGAAGTCCCTTACGGAAGTCCCTTACGGAAGTTCCTATATTTGCACAGAGGTCGTCAGTAAAATTGATTGACGAATATTTAAATACCTCACTTGAGTTGAGGAGGTATCATTTGCTACGGGCAAAAAGTTTAGCATATCGAAGGAGTTAGCTGCGACCCCAAGTATATTAGGGGAAATACACATTAGAAAATTTTATGAAAATTCAGCTGTTTCCGCCTGTCTGGCTGGCTGTTGCGCATGATAACTCTCGAAAAGAGTATCCGATTAACTTCAAATTTGGTATGTTCTATTATTTCCTTCTATTTCGGGATAAGTTCGAAGATGGACGATATTGATCCACTTTTTGCGATACCTCCCACACAAAGGTTTACAAATTTTGTGAAATGTTGATTTTCCAATAACTTATATACTACTTACCCGGATCGTCTGTAATACCACGCATATTAACACATTGTTTATCTGCTGGTATAAGCTTAAGAAAAATAAGTGAACCTGCTTCACTTTTTTGTACCTCCCACACAATGAGATCATTTTGGCCCCATACATGAACAATGAACCATACGTCATATTATACTCGTAATACTCACAAGGTGCGATTAACCCTGCTCTGTCCCTCTATGTACTCGACTCCCATGTTCTTACATGTTGTATGACATTTCGATCCCTAATTCTTAGGCGTCGTTTTCGTTCTTTTTTTAGGAAATCCACCAGGTTAAATTATGATGTGATCAAGACCTACCTAGGGCGAGTCTGACCTTTTAAGGATTCTGTATAATCATTAACACCTATTTTTCTGGTGTAATATAGAGTCATAAACACGAAAAAATAAAATGTATGGTAAATTTTTATTAAGTTTTTCTTTAAAATGCCTGTTCGGAAGGTGCCTTTAATATTTTGACAATATTTTTTGAAGTACGAGTATATGCATGATAGATAACGCAAACCCCTTCCGAGTTACGCGTTCTGAACTATAAATATGGACAAAGAACGCCCATATAACGCTATGGAATAGGCAAAATGTTGGGAAGACAACGAAAGTGAAAATGTTGGAAAGACAACGAAAGTCTTGTGGGGTGACACAAACGAGGACAAGACCTAGACCTTGCTGAGACTGAGCAAGGTAGAAACCAGTAAGATCCTTACAGGACACACATGCTTACAAGCACATCTACATACATAGGATAGGGGTTGTAAATGACAGCTTATGCAGGGCATGCGTGGAGGATGACAAAACGTTGGAGCATTTCCTCTGCCAGTGCCCAGCGTTCGCGAACAATAGATCTCGCTTCTTAGGAAATTATACTATACCAGGCTTGACCCAACTTAGGGGCGTAGACTGGAAAACGATTAAGGACTATGTCGATAGTACCGAGTTCCTAAAATAATTTTCCAAGGACCAGTCATTAACAATTAGAGCGCACATCAGGCCGAATACGGGCGTATGTGTATATCCAAGGCCATGAGGCGGAATTTGACCGCCTCCTCTTCTCAAACTAACCTAACCTAACCAATGCTTGATGAAATCGGAATGTATGTTAAATTAAAGGAAGTTATGAAGACTACAAATGTTAGTAATGACACTTTTATGTGGAGACAGAACTTTAGTATCTGTCTTTAAACAATGAGAAAAAATACGTAAAAGGAAGAAAACAAAGTATACTTGAAGAAAATCTATGGATAAATGTAAAAATTATAGCACTTTTGGTAGAAATAAGAGGATTGCAAGATAATCCGGTTTTTATACCCCACAATTGTGACCAATGGTATATGCTGCAGGCCAAAAGTGTAACACATCGATGTAGTGACCTAAGAGTCCCCAAGAATATTTGCGGAAATCCTTTTCGAGCCATTTTATGACATTTGAGCTATGTCCGTACGTCTGTCTCTCTGCTTGGTTCGCACGATAACTTTCGACATTATTAACCGATTGACTTACAATTTGGTAAGTTTTAATATTTTTTCTGTCTCAGACGAAGGTCAATTATGGACTATGTTGGTCCACTCTAGGGATGTAACGAAAGTGATTTTAGCGAAAGCGAATGCGAATATTGAAATATATTTCTTGCGTATGCGAAAGCAAATAGTGAAATATGCATTTTTGCGAAAGCGAATGCGAATAATAGTTTGACACTTTAGTATCAACAAAATTGAGGAACATTTAGTATTCTTTTCCAGGATATTCAAGTATTAATAATGTTAACCATATTTTTACCTCCTGTTACCACAAGGACAAGCATATTTTTCATCTGTTTTGAAGAGAAGAGGTTTTCATTGGTATTAATATCTTCAAAATGTGTGAAGCAAATAAGAAGATATAACACTCCTAACAAATGGAAGCGAATACTTAAATATATTTTTGCGAAAGCGAATGCGAAAGCTAATGTTAAAATAATGCGAATAATTCGCGTTCGCATATGCGAACGCCCATTTGGTACCTCCCATAAAAATGGACCATTTTGCACACAAAGGTAACGGCGTAAAACTTTGATGGCAGTCCATACAAATATCTGACATTTTGTGGAGTGTAGTAATGCCTTTGATGTACCTATGGTCTCGTGCAAAATGGGCGTTTCACATATTTTCAGTGAAGATGTATTGCGACTTTTGCCTTTTTATTGAATTGATTTTGCTTGAAAGTTTTCCTTCAGAAAAATATTGTATATGTTTTAGTAATACTGAAAAAACGGCCAATAATAAAATTCCATTACATCTTTAAAATTTTTAAATGTAAATACCAAGTAGCATAAGTTACTATAAAAAAATCCCCATACAACTGATTCAGTTCACAATTTTAAATGTCCTAGAAACTAAATGTCCTTTCTCTTCTTAACACAACAACAACAAATGAGGCTATGTGTGTGTGTGTGTGTGTGTGAGCGATAGTGGGTCTGAGCACGGTAGGCGTATATCAGCCAGCAAGATTAAAAACAAACAATTATGACATCCACCAACAGCAACAACAACAACTCCCACACTTTTCTGTTCCTACTGCCATAATAGCTACAAAAATGTTGGGAGAAAAAATCACAATTTTCTGTCATAAGTAGAACAACGTTTATCACTTTTTGTACGCAATTTAAACTTTCATTTAAATACTTATGACATTCTTTAGCAGTTGTGTTCTGCAATGTTGTTTCTGCTGTTGTGTTTTTTTTTGTTCATCTTTTGCAACGCTCTCTCTGGCAATTTGTTCCTTATGGATGTAAAAGTACAAATGAATACAGAGATACAGTCGGTCGTACGAGTATATATGCTGGCATAACATGCATTTACATTAGGGTGTAATGATGTTATTTTTTATTTTAATATGAAAGTGTAATTTAGGATTTCCTTAATTTTTACAGACAGATTTTTGTTCAATTTGTTACTTACAAGCTAACTAAAATAAGATTGAATGTGAAATTACTTGTAACTGTGTTAACTCGCCAAAACTTAATTGAAAACTACATTTTAAAAATGTATTTAAAATGAACAACATTTTTTAAATCATTAAAATTAATTTGCTGTAATTTTCAGCTTTAGGTCCTTGATTAAATTTCAAAATTAATTTTACTCCATATTTGATAATCATTTTCTGGATATCTATTACAAAAATACAATTAATTTTTAAAAACATATTTATAAACTCAAAAGTATGAACTTTACATTAAATTGTTATTTAAAAACTTTGTCTGTCATTTTTAAAGTATAATTATTAGTTTACGTTTGTCATTGAACATGTACATTCGGTACACCCTACTGTCTGTATGTCTATCTGTATTTATGTTGAATTTTTTTGTCATATTTTACAATAGTTGAGGATTTCAAAACCCCCAGATGCCTGAGTGCGTTCCTCAGAGTATATTTCTGTGATTGTGTGTGTGTGTGGATGTGTTTGTTTGGTACCGAGTCTCTTAGACTGTGAAGGCTTAAAGGGGTAAAAGGATATTTGGAACTGTTAGCACTCAACATTTTTCCATGGAACCGAGATTCCTCTTTTTTTCTGCATGTCATTGTTGCAGCCATTACATTTTGTTGTTGTAGTTGCTGCTACTCTTGCTGTTGTTGTAATTTTTGCACCCAAGAGCAAGTAAAGTAAAAGTAACAAAGACCCAAAAGAAATGAATGCAAAAAATCCTGCTGCTGCAAAAATAACAAAAACTATATCAAAAACAACAAAAACAGAAATTCTATCCACTCTTAAGGGGGGCCTGTAACAAAGGCACACACATAAACATACTTTCATCTCAACTCTCACTCTCTCTCAACACATTTGGTGCGAAAAGGAACAAGACACAACTGAAAAAAAACAATGCAACAAAAAAATAATGAAAACTCTGCAGCAAAAAAGTGAGAAAAAAATTTCTTCAAAGCCAAAGCAAAGAACATGATGACGATGATGTGGCTGCTGCTGGCGAAGGAGATGCCTCTGCAGCAAAAGAATCGAGTACAATTTTTCGTAAAAATACCCATAAAAGAGGCAAAAGAATAACAAACAAAAATTTTGCATAGGGAGCTCTGTGGGATTTGGGGTGTTGGGATACAAAAGTTGAAGGGGGATGAAGTTGAAAGTGCCGAATTGGACCACAGGACCAAAATTGTATAGCAAAGATTGATTCGAATAAACCGAATTCTCGAATCGAAAAATATTAAATGTAGCTTCGTATTTTGTGTAAGAGATTGCAAAAATGATGGAGAATTTTAACCACTTATTTGCCAGTCTATAATTATTGCACAAGAAAATGGGAATTAGTGTGTGAATTTGTCAATGTGTATAGGGGCAGGAACTGCCACGTGCGATCCCTATATTAATTGGAGAAAATCGATTCAGATTTAGATATATTTGATCGGTACGAAACTTGCTCCTAGTTTTGTCCTATTGGGTAGTATTGTATGACACAAAATTTCAGCGAGATCGGTCCGAGTTGGAAGATGTTAAATTTTGACATTTTGTGTTTGCGAAAAAATTTTTTTTTGAGAACTAAACACTTTTTTTGTGTCGATTGAGGCATACGATTTTATGAAGCCAAATCAAACAAATTTTTTATGTTGAAGTTTTTTTTTTAATTTTTATCTTTTAAATTCCAATTTTTATGGACGATAAGTTTGGTTTTGGTACCATATTTTTTGAGAATATCACCTGGAAATATCACTTTCACTCAGAAAAATTTGTTTACTGTAATTAGAAAAAAAATATATTTTTTCAATTAAATAGTTTTTTGCTGGCGCGAAAAAAAACCTTAACAAATATTTAAAAACAGCCAAACAAATTTTTTGTTCCATTTTTGAAAACTAGCATCCTAAAGAAGCAAATACTGATAATTTGAAATTATGACCCATATTGTAAAAGTAAGGGAAATTCAAAAAACTCTATTTTCATATTTTTCATTTTGGAAATTTTGTTTGGGAGGTACCAATAGGGGCGTAGCAATAACCCCCATACTATGGGTACTATGAAAGCATTAGACTGTATCAAATTTGAATTTTAATTTTCGTGCAAAATGGTCCATGGGAGTCAATGGGAGGTACCGAAAGGGCCAAACCAAAAACGCCAAATTTTCACGGGACTGTTGGTACTCTAAAAGCATTACACTTCACAAAATGTCAAGTATTTGTATGGATTGGAATCAAAGCTTTAAGCCGATAAAAGGGGGTTAACCTTAATTTTTAATGAAACTAAAGTATAACTTTAAAAAATTATTGTGTAAAATTTTCATAAAAAAATATTAAAAAATATGGCAACGACAGCATTTATGCGGAAGCCTCTCGAAAAAAGTTGAATTTCGGCGCCCCTCAAAACTCGATACCGGATCATCAGAAATTAAAAAATAAATTTATTTAGTTAGATAATCTTTATAGCCAGGTAACACTGTCGAGTTTTTTTCGAAATTAAAATTTTTCAATTTTTGGGAAAACTTGGAATGAAAAATGCGATTTTTGCGAGAAAAAACGACTAATTGGTTATTGTTAAATAAAAAAAATAAATAAATTAAAAAAAACTAGACTGCATTACCTCGTAAATTATGTAAAGAAATAGTGTTAAACATTTCAAAAAAGATCAGTTCAGTAGTTTTTTAGTTATGAGGGGCACCGTCTTTGAAAACATGGGTTGTGGAAAAAACGCTTTAAAGTTTTTCTGATGTACTGAGTCACTTATGAGGCGCGGTATCTTAGACTGCTGTATCTTTGTCAGTTTTGCTCCGATTCACCTCAAATTTTCACAGAATTCTAGAAAGATTCTCTATTTAGAAAAAAAATTAAAAAAAAAAATTCAAAAACCTCAAATTTACACAGAATAATCTAGAAATATTTTCTATTCAGAAAAAAAAAAAACTAAAAAAGTAAAAAAAAATGTTGTAAACGTTACCCCCTCTTAACTTTTTTCTGCAAAATGGTCCATTCTAATGGGAGGTTGTAAAAGGGGCGTGGCAACTTTGCCCATTTTTCTCAAGATGATAGCGACTAAAATACTAATTGTGAATGATTCTGAGTAGTAGTATAGAAATTATGAGATAGAGAAATTTTCGAAGTAGTGGACCAATATAGTCCATCTTTGATCCTAGCCTGAGATAGAAAAAATATTAACACATACCAACTTTGAAGTCAATCGGTTACTCTTGTCGAAATTTATCGTGAGAACCAGCCAAACAGACAGACGGACAGGCTGACGGACATTGCTCAAATGGCCCAAAACAGATTTCCGCCAAATATTCTTGGGATCTCTTAGGTCACTCCATGGATGTGTTACACTTTTGGCCCGCAGCTTCTGATATATACAAATGTTCACAATAGTGGGGTTATAAAAACCGATTTACGAGTATGTTGAAATTATCTTATTTCTACATTTATCCATAGATTTTCTCAAATAGGCTTTGATTTCTTCGTTATGATGCTATCTTTCAAAAAGTGGAACAAACAATTTGCTAATTTTCTATTTGGTATTTTTTTGTGATTTTTAAAGTGCCAACAAAAAATGTTTTTTGTGCAAAAAAACAAAATTTTTTTCTAATTGTTTTAACGATAATTACTGAACTTCTGCTTCCACGTAAAAGTGTAATTATTAGCGTTTGTAGATCTCATACTTCATATGGTCCAAATAAAAAAGTACTGCTAATTTTTTCAGATTTCTGGTTTTATTGGACATGTTGAACTTTGTCATTTAATAATAGAACACCATATCAATCATATGACTACCACTACTGGCTCGGCAGTACCTCATCCGATCAATCCAATTTTTCAGTACATTTTCGATTGTTTTGTTTCGATTTCATGTTTCAACGCTTCAATTAATCACTCTCCACAGAAAATAATTCAAAGGGCTCAAATCACAAGTCAAAGTAATCGGTAGTTCGAATTTAAAATTGTAAATGGCCCACCCTTTACTAAAGGCACATTCCAATAAAATGGGTAAATTAAAGAAAAATTAAAAAAACAACAGTATCTAAAGGGGTTTTCAACAGGGATGTAACAAAAGTAGACAGACAGGGACAGCAAACGACGCCATATTTTTTGCCGCTCTTTTGACTTTTCTCTTCAGTAAGGTTTGCCATTTCATGATGGAAAGATAAACGAGCCTACAACGAGTCGAAATTATTAAAATTTACTACCGAAATTCGGAGTCAGCGGGCTGAGCAACAGCTTCAAAATTATTCGGATTTTCATCGAAAAATCATCTTCAGCGATGAGGCTCATTTCTGGCTGAATGGCAAACAAAATATGCGTTATTGGTCAGACAGCAATCCACACGTACTCCATGAGTCATCATTGCATCCCGAAAAAATTACGGTTTGGTGCGGTTTATGGGCCGGCGGCGTCATTGGGCCATACTTCTTCCGTGATGATCAAGACCGGCACGTTACTGTGAATGGGAATCGCTACCGTTTAATGATAACCGAATATTTTTGGCCCCAATTGGATGATATGGACTTGGAGGACATGTGGTTCCAACAAGACGGCGCCACAAGCCACACAGCGAATGCGACAATCAATTTATTGGAAACCAAGTTTGGAGAACGTGTTATCTCACGAAATGGTCCAGTCGATTGGCCGCCTCGGTCGTGCGATTTGACGCCGTTAGACTATGTCCTGTAGGGCTACGTCAAGTCTATGGTCTATGCCAACAAGCCAGCGACGATTGATGAACTTCGTACGAATATCGAACGTGAAATTGCAGCAGTATCGGCCAATTTATGCTTGAAACCCGTCGAAAATTGGGTTCAGCGTCTGGACTTCTGCAAGCGTGCCCGTGGTGGCCATGCAAAAGAAACCGAGTTCCATACATAATGGCATCGAACGTACTTTCACAGGAATAAAGAATTTCATTGGTATCCAAAACCGTTTTTGTTTTATTTAAAAAAAATTTTGTAGCGTGTGTTTTGAATCACCCGATATCTCCACCTCCTTATCAAGGCTTATCCAAGGAGAAATTAAAGACGTTGATCCTAATAAAGTCGATCTGAAACGATACTCTTAAAATGCGCAGTATTCTTCTTTATTAGACCTAGAATTGGAAGGAGCAAATATATGGGACTATACATAATCTGAACAGATTTACATCAACTTAGATCCAAAATCTCATTTCTGGCTATAAATAAATCTGAAACGATTATCCCCAATTTGAGCATTATTAGCCTAGATTAGGAAATTTTTTTTCTGCCAAATGTTGCAATGATCGAAAGTGAAGTACATCTTCTCTAGCGCTTTCATACCAAATCGGGGGATCATATATATGGGGGCTATATCTAAATCTGAACCGTCTTTTTTTCTGAATTTGGCAGTGTTCATTCATGAATAAAAAGCCTCTATCTCTGCCGAATTTCTTACAGCGCTTACATATCAAATCGGGTGTAACATATATATGGGAACTATATCTAAATCTGAACCAATTTTCCTCGAATTTTGCAGAGTTCAGTCATGTAATAAGAAAACTCTCTCTGTCGAATTTCACACCGATCGGATATAAAATACGGTTTCTACAGCGCTTATGTAGTATTATCTCTGAGTGTATCAAGAGACTTCTTTGTGTCAATTTTTATTCAGATCGTTTAAAAAATGATGCTCATACATCAAATCGGAGTTACATATATATGGGAGCTATATGTAAGTCTGAACCGATTTTGACCAATTTCAATAGGACTCGTCCTTGGGTCAAAAAAGAGCACTTAGATAAATTTCATCACAATCGGGCCATAAATACGACCAGCACTTTTATTACAATGAATATCTGCAGAAGAACGATCGGACGGACAAATGGAAAGATTGCCTAAGGTATTATCGATAGATTTTTCTTCAACATTTTTTACTGAATTTATTTTTGCGAAATTAAAACTTGTTTTGAAATTTTTGTCAATAAACCATGTTTTTTGCGTTTTTTTACTCAAACGAAAGCTTAGGTCATTTCCTTTAAGAGCTTTGTGGTCTATTAGTGGGATAAAGGACGGATGGCCAGACAGCCCAAAGTATTTTCGATAGCTTTTTCTTTAATATTTCTAAAAAAAGAACAAAAATATGTTTAAGTTAATTTATTTTTACGAAATTAAAACGTGGTTAGACATTTTTGTCAAAAAACCATGTTTTTTCGATTTATTTACTCAAACGAAAACTTAGGTCATTTCGTTTGCGACTTGTTTATCTATCAAAATAAAGATAAACATCTAAAAAATAAAGGTTGGACCGCATATTTTAGCATAACTCGAGAAATATTTATACTAATTTGTAAGGGAAAAATTTAAAGCATCCCAAATTAAGTGGCCTTCTTCTTCCTTAAATATAAGATGTTCATCCCATTAGCGATTTCATAGATATTTTATAATATATTGCGAAAAAATCCAATATTTTGAGAATATTATAAAAAAAAATTTAATGAAACCACCTAAAAACATCGAAAAATTCATAATTATTATATTTTTAATTATATTATCATAATATCTGATCGATCGTCAATAAAATTAGACCTTTCCGAAGAAAATCGATGACTAATTTAAAACGATGTATCTAATTAAGTAAGTCCACAAACAGTTTTTAAGGACTTTCCGAGTTGGAGGGTTTTTAATTTTGACATTTTGGCCAAAGAGACGGGTTTTCCAATCCATACCAATAATTACATATTGTATTTAGAAAATAGAAACATTTTGACAGTATTAAAATAGGCCATCAATAATATTTGATATATACGGAATACGGATTCATCCTTCCTTGGATGTAGAATATTTTAGAACAATTTATTACAAAATTATTATAAAATCTCCAAAAAAATATTATTATGTACTAAAAACTGACAAATATTTGTTATTCGCTCGCGCGCTTTCAGGACTTAAAATTGCCCAAAATTATTCCATCAAACTTCCAAAAACAGCGCACCCTTTCATATGTGTACTTTAAAACAAACTATAAAAAACAAACAAACAAAAATAGACAGACAACAAAAATACCCAACTACAACAAGAACAAAAACAACACCATATCACAAAAAAAATGTGTTCTGCTCCAATTTTTATGTTGGCACAAATCCCTTCACAAAAAAGTCTACTATGATATGTTCACAGGAAACTCTTCCAGGGCACTACGAAGGAGGTCCGGACATAAAACCGAACACAAATTGAAATGCCACACCCACTGGGGAGCCAAAAAAAATTAAAGGAGACAACAATGAAACGACAGGAACAAACACCAATGCCGACACACGTTCACACACACACACCCTGACACATAAGCTAGCGAACATTGTAAAGCTTTTCTTTTTCACAGACTCCGACATATTTGCTCCCTTGAAATGTGAAATGTGATGCGGTTTTCAAGAAGAAGAACAAAAAAAAAACACTCATACGTTTTTGGAACGAAGACGAACGCACAATAAAAAATAGTGCAAAATGAATGTAGAGAGTGAAGAGAAATTAAAAACAAAACACACACAAACAATACAAAGGGAAAACATTGGATGGATGTATTCCGTTTTCCTTGTATTGCTAATGTAGCCACTTTAGTGTGATGCTTCCTTTTTTGCTACTCTTTGGGCTCCTTCTACAAATGTTCAAGAATGAAGTTAGCCCAAAAGCTTGCTGTAATAAAATGTTTCTTTCTGTTATTTGATTTGTTTTTTTTGTTGCTCTTTTTCTCCAAATCATAGTTGGAGTTTACATGCGTTTGCTATCCCTTCATTCACTTCAAGGCAATGGTTGCCACTGATTGCGGTTTTAATTATGCTGCTTTTGTTGTCCTTTGGAGTTGAGCCTTTGCTGCTTAGGCTGCTCTGCTCCTTTTGCTTCTGCCGTTGTAGGAAGTATTTTTGTTGAGAATTTTCTCTCGCCTGTCTGCAGCTAATGTACTATGTTGGTTGAATTAGCAATCCTTCTCGTCCTTTTGTGTTGAATGTATGAGTGTTAATGTTAAATTAATTATACTCTATCATGTGAGTGAATGTGCGTTTTATGTGTTGTTGTTTTGCTTTGCTTTGTGGCCTAGCTTGATGGACTATTATGGAGGATTAACTCTTTAAGCGCCAACTTCCTTTGAACACATTAGAACGAGTAGCTTAAGCATATAATTAATTTGCATACAGATAAAAAAAAGCAAAACACATGAATGGTACAAACCATAAAAAAGCGGAGTGTTGCAGTGGTAATGGGAATATTTAATACGGAGTTTTGTGTAATAAATATTTGCATTAAAAACAATTATGAATTTATTTATTAATTACGATTTAAAAAATAAGTTGAATTACTTAACAATTTAAGTATATATATCTGCAGACTTTAAAAACAAATTGTTTTATTTAATATTTTAAATAAATTCCGAATTCTGAACAAAAAAATGTTCAGAGTAAATCGACTTAAGAAAACCTTCACTTTCATAGGAATGCTACTGGGAATTTGATATGGTACGTTCTAGAAATGTGGAAAATGTTAAACATTCATAATGTTTAGGCAAACTTAGTTATGGCAAACTTTTGTAAAATTGTAGAATTTGAAGACTTTGAGGTAATTATTACAAAAATTATGCCAAATTTATTTTCATGGGATTTTTCTCATTTGCGTGGGGTATTAGAAGGGGCTGAAAAAAACATCCGACAGATGGACGGACAGTATTTAAGTTATATCACCGTACAACAGAACATTTCTCTAATAACGAGACTATATAGAAGTTAAACTATAGGCCAGCAGTAGATAAACTGCCGATACACCCAAAACGAGTCATTGTGCTTAAAAATTGGACCGATCGTGTAGGCTACTGCATGGCCAGCCGAGGCAGCCATTTGAATGAAATTATTTTCCATTATTAACCGGAAGGATTGTACTTTCAAATAAAAAAAGAAATTTGAGAAAATATTCATTAGTTTTTTTTTATAGCACTTCTTAACTGTCGTAAAATTCTAAGACGATTTTGCCATGTCCGTCCGTCTGTCTGTTGTAATCACGCTACAGTCCGTAATAATAGAGCTAGGTTGATAAAATTTGGTAGAAATATTTCTTATAGTTGCAGGTTGTTTGGGATTGCAAATGGGCCATATCGGTCAAAGTTTTGATATAGCTCCCCTATAGAGGTCGCTCCAAAATTCGGTTTTTGAGCCATAGATACAACATTTTCAAAGGAATTTTGCTGAAACTTGGCAGTTTGTGTTCTATTTTGACAAGAATTCATCACAGCAAACATTTTGCAAATAGGTTCATATTTTGTTATAGTCACCGTTTAGAGGTCACTCCAAAATATTCGTATTTAAGCCATAAATCCCACATTTTCAAAGCATTTTAACTTAATCATTGCAGAATGTATTTAATGAAGACAAGAATTTATCGCTGAAAACATTTTTTAAATCAGTTTGTATTTGTTATAGTCAACCTATAGATGTCGCTTCCAAAAATGCTTATTTAAGCCATAAACATCACATTTTCCAAGAAATTTAGCAGAAACTTTGCAGTTTGTATTCTATTTTGGCAAATCAGCTTTTATACTGTTGTGGTCCCCGTGTAGATCTAGTTCTCCAATATGCTAATTTAAGTCATAAATAAAACATTTTCAGCGTTCGTTTTTATACCCTACACCACACTGTGGTAAAGGGTATTATGAGTTTATGCATTTGGTTGTAACACCCAGAAAGAGAAGAGATAGACCCATCGACTTGAAATCACTTTCTGAGTCGATTTAACCATGTCCGTCTGTTCGTCCGTCCGTCTGTAAATGTATCGTTGTAATCAAAGTGCAAGTCGTATTTATGTTCCGATTGTGATGACATTTAGCACAGTGCTCTTTTTTGGCCCAATGATGAACCCTAGTGAAATCAGTCAAAATCGGTTCAGATTTAGATATAGCCCCTATACATATGTTACTCCCGATTTGATATGTAAGCGCTGTAGAAACTGTATTTTGTATCAGATCAGTACGAAATTTGGCAGAGAGAGTTCTCTTATCATATGAATGAACTCTGCCAAATTCGGGGAAATTCAGTTCAGATTTATATGTAGCCCCCATATATATGCTTCACCCGATTTTACATGTAAGCGCTGTATAAACCGTATTTTATATCCGATCAGTACAAAATTCGGCAGAGAGAGCTTTCTTTTTACAGTTATGAACACTGGCAAATTCTAATCGCAATACCCATTTTCGCATTGTTTGGGAGGTGTAGGGTATTATATGGTCGGTCCCGCCCGACTTTCTGTCTTTAATTACTTGTTTTTTTATTAATTTGCTTAAACATATTGCTTCATGATTTGCTCCATTTCTAACGATTTTAACAGTAATAGAATTGAATGCAATCCATGGTGGAGGATGGGGTATATAAGATTCGGCATGGCCGAACTTAACGCTTTTGCTTGTTGTTTTTTATAAAATTCCTATTTTCAAGGAAGTTACTCTTAATATTTGGACCACATTTTTGAAGTATAAGCGCGATGAAGTCGGGTTACCACTTAAATTAATGGAAAATATTAGTGCTAGAAATGCTGAAAAAATCATTTTCATGTCAAAAAATAAGTTAACTGACTGTCGTTAAAATAATTAGAAAAAACGGTTTTTTTTCAAAAAGATCGTTTTTTTCTGGCATCAAAAAAAATCTTGAAAAAATAGAAAAAAAAATCGAGAAAAAATTTTGTTCCACTTTTTGAAAGCTAGCATCCTAACGAAGAAAGCCATGCCAATGTGGAAATTATGACCAATATTGTAAAAATAGAGTTATTAAAAAAATAATTTTTCATATTTATACCCTACACCACACTTTGGTACAGGGTATTATAACTTTGTGCATTTGTTTGTAACACCCAAAAGGAGAAGAAATAGACCCATCGTTTATTATACCGATCGACTTAGAATCACTTTCTGAGTCGATTTAGCTATGTCCGTCTGTCTGTCTGTCTGTCCGTCTGTCTGTCTGTCTGTCTGTGCATGTATTCTTGTAATCAAAGTACAGGTCGCAATTATGGTCCGATCTCGACGAAACTTTACACATATCTTTTTTTGGCCCAAGGACGATCCCTATTGAATTTGGTTAAAATCGGTTCAGATTTAGATATAGCCCCCATATATATGTTAGCCCCGATTTGACATGTAAGCGCTGTAAAAACTTTATTTTATATCCGATCAGTATGAAATTCGGCAGGAAAAGGTTTCTTATTACATGAATGAACTCTGTTAAATTTGGAAGAAATCGGTTCAGATTTAGATATAGCCCCCATATATACATTACCCCCGATTTGACATATAAGCGCTGTAAAAATGTTATTTTATATCCGATCAGTGCGAAATTCGGCAAAGAGAGGTTTCTTATTACATGAAGGAATACTGCTAAATTCGGAGAAAATCGGTTCAGATTCAGATATAGCCCCCATATATATGTTACCCCCGATTTGACATGTAAGCGCTGTAAAAACTGTATTTTATATCCGATCAGTGCAAAATTTGGCAGAAAGAGGTTTCCTATTACATGAAGGTATACTGCTAAATTCGGAGAAATTCGGTTCAGATTTAGATATAGCCCCCATATATACGTTACCCCCGATTTGACTTGTAAGCGCTGTAAAAATGTTATTTTATATCCGATCAGTATGAAATTCGGCAGAAAGAGGTTTCTTATTATATGAATGAACACTGTTAAATTTGGAAGAAATCGGTTCAGATTTAGATATAGCCCCCATATATACGTTACCCCCGATTGACATGTAGACTGTATTTTATATGCGATCAGTACGAAATTCGACAGAAGGAGGTCTTTTTACATGAACATTGATTGTTCCTCCTGATTTGGTATCAAACCGCTATAGAAGTTGTATTTTACTTCCGATCATTAAAATTTTCCAGAAAGATGTTTCTCAATTTAGGAACGAATATTGCTTAATTTAGCGATTATCGTTTCAGAATTAGATATGTTTCTACCCATTTACCAATTATTCCAAATTATTTTGGCAATGACCCTTATCGCATTGTTGGGGAGGTGTAGGGTATTATATAGTCGGCCCCGCCCGACTTACTGCCTTTCCTTACTGGTTTTTATTTTGGCAATGTTGTTTGGGAGGTCTTTGGGCGGGACAAACACGCCCATTTTTCAATATACCAGGGGTACTATAAACACGTTACACTATACAACATTTCAAGTGTTTCTATGTTCATTAGTCGGAGTTGTTAACTTTTGGTGCATAATGATCCATTTGTATGAGAGGTACTAAAAGGGGCGTGGCAATAACGCACATATTTTCCTGGACAGTATGTATATAAAAAGCAATACACTTTACAAAATTTTAAGAATTTGCATGATTTGCAAACAAAATTATAAGGCATTAACTTTTTGTCTGATATATACCCATGTTCTCAATAGGTGGTGAGGGGGAGGGTGTGTGTAAAAAACTCAGTTTGTTAAAATTCTCTTATTTCCAGCAAAGGTGCTATAATTTCTACATTTATTTATATATTTTCTTCAAATATGTATTGTTTTCTTCGTTTGGAGGCTTGAATACAAAATATTGAACAAACGATTTTTGATTTTCTATGGGTTTTTCGCGTCAACAAAACAATTAATTAATTTTGTTTCTAATTGTTTTAGCGATAGTTACTATACTTCTGCTTCATCGTGAAAGTGTCGTTACCGGCATTTATATTCGTCATAATATCCTTTAATTTAACGTATATCCCGGCTGTTTCGAGCGTATACTAAAAAAAAAATATGATTCAAATATTAAAGGCACCTTCCAAGAAAATTGGAATTTTAAAGAAAAATTTAAAAAAAATTACCGTAAAAATGCGTTTTAATATTTTTTTCGTTTTTAGGACTCCTTACTACACCAGAAAATGTTATGCGCAGGCCTTCGACAAAAATTTCCTTGCATAGTGATACTCGTATAAGAAGCACCTTCCAAAAAAAAATGGAATTTAAAACAATTTTTAAATAATTTAAATACATTTTTTCGTGTTTAGGGCACCAGAAAAAAAAATAGTGTAACCAATTACAATCCTTCTAGAATATTCCTTCAAAATAATAACAAAAAAATCATTTTGTCGTCGCTTATATGGCTGGCATCTCAGTACGCATAATGTCATGCCAATTTTCCCTGACCTTCGGACAATTTCTGTCTCACGAATGGCTTGCGATTTAGGACTCACGTTTAGGTCCTAAATCGTCAATGGCTTGTTAGCATAAATCGGTCCTTCATGGTACCTCACAAAAAAGACTTGAAAAAGAAACCCCTTAATAGAATACCCTGTACATGACATAAGGTTATCTTAGGTTATATACATTTTAATAATATATACCAAAAATCTATACGAAACTTTCTCTAGTATGACTTCAACTAAAGTTCTAGAACAAAGGCCATTGAAAAATGTGTCCTGCTGGCCTGCTACAATATGTGTGTCCATACTTGACCATCGTCATGTGGCAGTGTAAGAGGAAACTTAATTCAAAATGGTTGAAGTCATACACACACAGCACTCACTCGGAAACAATATAGCCAGAGCAACATAATGGGAAGTATGGCCACAAGTAATGGCACAGAAAACCAGGAAACTAGAGAGTAGCAAAGTTAACAGACAGAAACTATAAGGAAACATTATAAAGGAATAGGACACCACAAAAGTGACCACAGGCTTTGAAATTTTATTGAAAAGAATGAAAGAAGTTGGAGAAGAGAAGCCAAGTGAAATCACAATGCATTTAAACTAACACCTATTGAAAAATTGGAGAGGAGCTTAGAAAGAGACAGCCTCCCGGAGAAGGGGGTGCACATAGATTGATTGTTTAACACCCAGGGCCATAATGGTCTACTCATGTTGTGTATCAGATTTAAAGATAATGTTTGGCAAACAAAATATAATTTTCTTTTAATGTCATCAATTTCGAAATGATTTTGAATAAATTCTTAAGACCTGAAGATGAAAGATTAGAGATTACAAATTTTTGTCAATTCATACTGCTAATCAGAGGAATAAAAACGAAGGAGAGATTCCAACACCCAATATCTTGTTTACCTTTCTAGGTATCTTTCTAAAGATGTATAGAACTAAGCTACCCACAACCCTTAGTACTTCAAGATGACTACCCACAAATAAAAAAATAGGAAACCCTAGAAAAATTACTCAAGTCATCTTCCCATACCCGTATCCATACCCACTAAGCTAAGCACACAAAAATGATGAACCATAATTCAAATAGTAACAAGGTGCTTAAGTAATATCTCCAGAGAGCGACAGAGAAGGACGAAAGAAAAAACAGCAAATTCTTTAATATTATCGCAAAAAATAAGAGGAAACCTATTCCCATTCAAAAAGGAAACACGACATTACATTTGTAAATTGCTCAACACTGTTCGCCTCTGTGCTGAGACCGGAAGTCTTTGTGGTTCCGCAAGTAGCAAAAAATGGCAATGAATGAGGCAACATAAGCAGTAGTTGTAGCACAGAAGGCAACGAACTGTGGCCCCAAAGCAAAGAGCAAAAAAAAACATGAAAATGTGGTTGGCGAAAAATTGGTAATTTTACGACAGCCAAAAGATGTTATCAAACTAATACATTATTGCCAAGTTATGACTTCAATAACTGGCATAAATCAGCAAAAAAAAAATAACCGAGAGGTGCCCCAATGCGATACTAAAGATAGGTAAATGGAAAGAGTGAAAGAGAAAGGCTGAGCGGGAGAGAGGAAGGCGAATAAATGAAAGTAATGTTACTATTAATATTTAAAAGAGAATAATACTGACAGATGGAAGTATTTCGGGAGAAAAAGTGGCCAAACGAAGACCGTATGTGAAGGCTAGGGTTAACTTGCAAAATTTAAGTTAATATTAACATTTTTATTGATTTTTATAAAAGGCGTCAGTCTGTTATGCTATATACAAGCATATATAATCATATTCTTTTAAGGCCCAGTTAAAAATGGTTAACAAAATTATATAGATTATAGATTATAGATTTTTTTTAATTTTTTTTATATAGAGTTTTCCAATAAGAGTGATATGATTTCTTTGAAAAAAAAAACACAATTGTTGTTAAGGAAATTCAAAAGTTTTTTATTTATTGGGAAGTACAATCGATACAATTAAGATCCAAATAAAACGTCTATCAAATGGCCTCCACGACTTCTTCTGCAGGAATGAATTCGATGAACCCAATTTTCGAGCACTTTTTCCACTAAATCAAGTCGCACAATGGCACGTTCAATATTGACATGTCATTGGTCTTTCGAAATAAACCAGACCAGACTCCCTGTCTGGTTTATTTCAAAAGACCAATGACTTCAAATAACCCCACAAGAAATAGTCTAATGGTGTTAAAACACAACTTCTTGGAGGCCATTCAATATCACAATTTCTTGAAATAATCGAATCTCCAAAGTTTTCTCGCAACAATTCAATTGTTTCATTTGCTGTAGCCAAAATCGGTCAATGGCAAAAAGATAGCTCTTAACGAGAGTTATAATATTCCTCATAGCTGTCAAGGTCGTAGGTCGACTGGAGAGCGTTTTTTTGATTTAAAAAAAATTTACAGCATCACTTTCAAATGTGAACGGAAAGTTTATTTTTGCTCTAGCTCCTTAACGGTACTTCGGCTCGGGATTCGGTCAATGGCAGAAAGATAGCTATTAACGAGAGCTAAAATATTGCTAATAGGTGTTAAGGTCGTACGTCGACTGGAAAGTGTTTTTTTTTATTTAAAAAATGGACTTGGCGCACAAAAAGTTGCAATTGCAGAACGATTATTTTGATAATAAACTGAATAATTTGTAAACGTTGTTCTTGCGTATATCTCTAAACAATGAAAAACAAATGACAGATCATGACATATTACAAATGGCCGAAACATCACTTCAAAATCATTGGAAAACCCGATAGGTATGCTGCAGAAGCGTATAACTTGTTATGTATGTTAATTTGGAATTATTGACAGAATGCTAAACGGCAGAATAATATTGCAATTTTCTAATTTTCTGTGGCTTCCTTTCTTTTCAATTTTTTAGTATGTTACTGAAATGTTATTCGCACTGCAGGCCGGGCTTCGGAAATGTTTGAAATAATGCGGAAAAAGTTTATATTTTAACTAAATTTCCTTAAAAGTATCTTACTAGGAGTCAAGGGAGTCTCCTTGCCGCAAAATCTATTAGTTCTATTGGCTCATAAAGTCTAAAATTATTTTTTGGCCAAAAAAGTCTCAGCGGACAAACGACTTTACCAGTTCTTTTTATAATAATGTGTTACTGTATACATTAGCTGCTCTATTGTGTTAGTTCACACGCTTATGTGGCATCAGTGACTGAAAAATAAACACCAGCAATTATATTGCAATTTTTTTAATTTTCTGTAGTTCAATTTCTCTTTGATTCATGAAGATGTTACTGATACGCCCTGATAGTCCTTCGAATTTATATCAATTATTCGCACTAAAGGCCAACCAAGGGCTTCTCACTAAGCTTTAGATTACAGCCCCCTTCCAAGATCTTGAGGGTTGCATGCACTACGTATTCAATTGTTTATTAAAAATAACAGTTTGTGTTAGTGCCTTGAAATATTGACTTTGAAAAATGGTCCAAAAATATTAAAAAATTGCATAAAACATTCCATAAAAAAAGGGCGAATGGACGATTTTGGAATATTTCCCTAGACAGAATATCTTGAGGACAGATAATACAGAAAAAAAAATTCAAACGACTTCACACCTATTCATGAGATACATATGTGTGTAGTATCTGAGCCCGACCGAAGGTCGTCTATGCAAGCTCTCCTTTTACTGGCGTAGCTAACTTTTGAGATTTTTAGAAGTTCAGGAATATAGGAAAATTTTGTTTTTATCCCCGATTTTTAGTCTGCAATTTTAATTTTACATACACAATCCTAAACACGTCAAACCATCAAAATGAACCTTTAAACATGACTTTTATTGTTTTATCTATTATCTCGTATTTATCTATTTATTTATTTAGAGTTGAATTATTTATTTTTGATATTTCCTCTAGTTCCATTTCTATTCTGTTTACGAAGGTATTACTGATACGAAATGATGGTCAATATGAATTTATATCAATTATTCGTAATTTAGGCCAACCTTTGAAAATGTTGAATTTCCAAAAAAGCTTCTGCGTTTCATGTTTTTGCTTAACAAGCTAAATATATATGTTACTGTAGAATCATGTGTAATTTTCTTATCGAAATATATCTTTATCAGCTCCAAATTTGACAAGAAGTTCAAGTCTCCTAAAAAAGTAAAAATGCACCTGAAACAATCAAAGATACCAAATTAAACATTTACATATTTAGTGAAGACATGCTATAAGATCATTTTTGTTAAACATCGAAGTTGTTTGCGATTTATAGTTCCATTTCTATTCGGTTTATGAGTATATTGCTGATACGCCGTGATGGTCATTCGAATTAATATCAATTATTCACACTATAGGCCAGTCTTGGAAAATATTTAAAATGAATGCGGAAATAAAGTTGATCTGCTTAATTAGCTAAAAATATATTGCATCGAAATCAAGTGAAGTTCACTTACGCAAAGATATTTTAATTCTTTTCAAATTTGATGGTCTAAGGTTTTCTGTTACAAATTTGATACATGATAATTGTTGAAAGCATTCTTATACTGGAAATGAAAGAAGTTTGAGGTTTAAGTAGTTAAATGAAACGTTTTTCGTGGGTTCTCTAAATTTCTTTTTCAGACGTGTTTCGTCCATTTCAAAAGTCAACATTTGCTTATTGTATTTTTTAATACTTTTCGATAGTTCAAATTTAATTTTGTTTATGAGAATATTACTTATACGTCCTGATATTAATTAATTATAATTAATATTAAGTATTCGCACTATAGGTCGGACATTAAAAATGTTGTACTTTAAAGATTTAAAATTAAACGATTGAAGAGGCCACCTAACAGCTTTCACGTTTTTTTATGAATTTTGACATTTTAAAATTTTTGATGACTACTTTATATGGGTAAAGGAATGCGTTAGGGCTATATATAACATATTTTACATTGAGTCCTCAAAGTGTATTTCTCAGACGTGTTTCGGCTTCGAATTTATAGCTAAAGTGTCCAATCTTATCAATATTCCAGCAAAATTTGTGGAAATTTTTGTTTTCACAAACCTGATGCCATTCCACTCTGCTCATTTTACAATGTATCACCGACGTTTTTACACCATCCTCCTTCTCTCCTTTCCTACTTTATATAAGATGTGCAAGAATTTTTATTTTCTTCAAATAAAATTGACTAGTTTCGTTTAAAGTCGCAATAAGAACAACATCATCACTGAATCGAGCGATAGCAGTAAACGTAGCGAAAAGAGCCATTTGTAAGGATAAATGTTTTTATTACATTCAATGGTTTTTTACGTCTTCTACAATGTCTCCTCTTGTTTCCTTCAGTTCGTCCCCAGGATGGCACATACATATTCTATTTATGCTCCACTTTCATTTCGTTTTACTTTTTTTCCATCGTAGTTGGAGTTTTGAAAAAAGCCATAAATTTTATTAAATGCGCAATTTATAGAACACCATTTAATTAGTTTGATAGTTTCGTTACTTATGAGAATAATGTACATTTGGAAGTTCATCTGTTCGCTAGATGGTATAGGTATAGGTATGTGTGTGCGTGAGTGAGTGTGTCCTTTTTGGCAAATTGATGTTGACAAAAGATTACAAGCTATGCGGCAAATAATAAAGTTTCCTTGAAAAAATAAAAATATATGAGAGTATATACGAGCATTTTCCTGCGACTTGTAGTGTATGTGTATTTCTACGTATTCTTAGCCGCGTGTAGTCTGACTTTGTGGTAACCATGCAGAAGAAGTAGAAGGCATTTGTTAGTGAGTCCTTGCTTGCTGTGAGCTTTACGGTTCTACGACGGGAATGTTGACTGTGACTGCGACATTTGTTGTTGTTTTGTTCTTCGCAACAGAACTTTATTTATTGACATTAACGTGGCAAAATCCACGAGCAGCAGCAGTTGGAGACATTAACGGAATTGATGGAGACAAAGTCTGACCTTAAGTTCAATTCATTTGTGGGAATTTGCGAAATATGTGTGTACTTGTGCAAAAGGGTTATTGCATTAAAAATAAATATATTAATAAAATTTTTTTGAAGAACATTTTTAATTAACCAAAGAAAGTTTATGATGAAAAAAATATTTTTTTATATGTCCTTTGCACGTTTTATTCGGTCTGTAATTGTAACGATATATTCTTCTGGCTCAATACCAACTTGATTCTATACAATGATCGAAAGCAAGTATTTTGACGCAAAATCTATTTTTTTTTTCTCTGACAGTCCTTTTAAGTTCGTATGTCTTCCTCTGGAATATATCAAAAATAGACTTCCTTCTAAAAATATGTAACATTCAAAGCAATTTTTTTGTCACTGTGATTTACCAATATTTTGTAGCTCTTATCGTTCAACCCTTTTTGAATATGAAACCTTTGGAGTGGGAAGTACTAGTATGTGTCTATTTTGTTGAGGGTGTTAAGACTGTTAGCTCCTCTGTGATTGTGTTTATTGCCACCGCCCCTCCCACTATCAACAAACTACCAGGAAGTGTTAAAGAAGTTATAATGAAAACAAATTAAGCTAAATATTGATAAATACTGGCATGTGCTAGCATTAAGTCTTTAGTTTCAACTAGAATTTATGTCCTTCTACGGAGTTTTCCTAGTGATAACAATTTATAGGGATTTTGCCTGGAAGATTTATGTAAGAAAATATTTATGGTTGCCTAAGTGGTAGTGGAAAAAACGGAATTTTGACCAAAATTCGCATGGGGCAATAAGTTGAATTTTGTACAAAATGAAAGAGAAAATCATGGAAGTTTCATTAGATTAAAGTTCTTTTACAATTTTAATTAAATTGTTTTAAATAAAACTCGAGCTCGAGGTCTTGGTTTTTATAAATTTATTTTCTTTTATTCAATATTTCGCCTTTCATCGAAAGGCATCATCAGGGAGAAATCAAATAATTGTATGAGTATTGATCTGACGTCGTTGTCGTCTGTTCTTTTACAATTTTATCCTTTGAACCTACCGACAAAGTGTCCTGCGAAAAATATGTGCTAAGGACCTGAATAGGAAGTAATATATAGCAAAATCGCGATCTTCTATATCAGTTAGTTAAGCGGCAAAAAAATATTTAATCTCGAATGGTGCACATCAGCCAACCAGACAGACGGACGGACATAGCTAAAGAGGGCAAACAAAGTCATACAAATGTTTGCATGGAAAACTCTAAGTATTTTGAGCACCTGAATAAGGAGCAATGCATATCAAAATTGCAAGTTTCTATATTAATTAGTTAAGCGGCAAAAATATTAACTTTCGAATGTTGCACATTAGCCAACCAGACAGACGGGCGGCCATAACCCAAAAAGGTTAAAAAAGTTATAAAACCGGCTTCCAATGCAAATGCGTATTATCTTAGACCACTTGTTGCGTCATTTAAATTCTATAATATCTTAAGAAACCCAACATCGAATTGTGGGCAACAGCCGACCATATAGACTGACGAACATAACCCCAAAGGGTAAAAAAACCTATTAAAAAGCTTTGTAAAAAAAACGCTAGTATTTTAAAGACCTGAATTAGGAGTAGTGCTTACCACTATCGCGAGGTTGTACATCAATTAGTTAAGCGGCAATTAGTTAACTCTCGAATGGTACACATCAGCCAAACAGACAGACGGACGGACAAAGCTCATGAGGGCAAAGCAAATCATACAAATATTTCCATGGAAAACACTTAGTATTTTAAGCACCTGGATAATGAGTAATACAGACCTAAATCGTAAGTTTCTCGATTTATCAATTAGTTAAAATTAATTCTCGAATGGTGCACGCCAGCCAACCAGACGGACGGACATAGCTTGAAAAGGTTACAAAGTCATAAAACCGGTTTCCAATGAAAATTCATATTATCTTCGACCACGTAGCCTGTGATCCATAGAAAACTAAATAGTTTAGCTTCCTTATATAATATCCCAAGGAAACCCACATCGAATTGAGGGCATCGGCCAACCAGACAGACGGACGGACATAGTTAAAAGGACAAACAAATGTTATTAAAGCAGCATTTTTACCTCAACTAACATCTGTTTTAAGTTCACAATGAAAGGGTTAATAACACTGTCCAACAAATTAAGTCTTTTTGATTGGAACAGATTAGCGACCCTATAATTCCGAAAGAGCATGTTGAGTATATTATTTTTGAAGAATAAACTTATGGTCCAGCTGGTCTGAGTTTTTTTTTTAACAGTGGGTCAAAAATTTCATATTTTGGTCGAATAGAGCATTATAAAGGGTTCTCCAACAAGAGGTGTTATTTTGGTATTCAAAGTAAAATGTCATTGTTTGAGATAAATGATCGGATGGTTATTTCCTAATAAAGAGGAAGGTATGCCGTTAATAATGAAAAACAACATCAGCCAAATGGCGACCACGCTTACAGGACCATATCCTTTTCATGAAATTTTCCATAACCAAATCGCAAAGTGGCTGCCCTTGAATCGACGCTGGGCTGTTGGCGTAGACCTTATCTTTCACGTGACCCCAAAGGAAGAAGTCGCAAGGTGTTAAATCACAAGATCTTGGTGGCCAATTTTAATCACCTCTTCAAGAGATAACACTGTCCGGAAACCTTTTTCCGTAACAGGGCAATGGTTTCGTTGCATGTGTGGTCACATTGACCCATTAAGAGGGGAGCTAGAGGGTTAAGATCTTCCACAAAAATGAACCTCATAAAATTCCAATGTATAATTCTGACAATAAGAAATCTCTCAGACATTAACTTACAGGTTTTTTTTCATTTTGTATAATGCTCCCCTAGACTAAAAAATGAAAACATTGACCCACTGTAAAAAAAACTCAGACTAGCTGGACCATAAGTATATTCCACAAAAATGATCTACTCAACATGCCTTTTCAAAATTATAGGGTCGCTATTCTGTGCCAAAAATGCTGTTGGTCTGTGCAAATATTCCCCTTTATCGAAAAGTCTTAGTCATTTCCAGTGAAATAGTTATTTGTCATTATTTGCTAAAGCCATCGCATAATAATGAATATTCCCCGGGGAGAATAGTCAGCGAGTGATAAAACACCAACAAAACCACTTTTCAATCATCGTAAACAACTGACAATTTGTCTAAAGTGTTCTCGTGTTCAACATGAAAATGTCCGTGCAAACAAATGACAGTAGAGAAACGCAGAAAAGCATTTGCAAACCGCAGTACTAATACTCACACACATGTTGATATATGAGTATCCTTATGTAGTTAGCAGATACACTCAAGGAAAAATTGGTTAAAATCAAAAATAAACAAAAACTCTTTTGTATATTTTAAACAAAAATGCACTTCCTTTATTAGGAAATTCCATTATAACGGGATTTCCAATATGGATGATATGTTATTGAAGTGACGTTTCGGCCGTTGTAATATGATATGATCATGATCTGTCATTTGTTTTTCATTGTATTCAGTAGTGTTTACAATTTCATGATGGAGAGATAACAACGTTTACAAATTGTTCAGTTTTAACTTGAAAACGATAACGATTTTTTTAAGAAAATCATCTTCCCCGATGAGGCTCACTTTCATCTGAGTGGTGCGGTAAATAAACAAAACTGTCAATTCTGGTGCGAAGAAAATCCACAAATTATTTATGAAAAACCATTACATTCACCTTAATTGACAGCATGAGCAATGGGAATCGACGGTTTCTGATTTCCGTTGTGTAAAAGTACTGCTTTCAAACTTTATTTACTGCTGTTAACAAGTAACCGCCATTCCTTTGAATTGTATATTTGATTAAGTTCCTCGAACAATCCGGGAATGTCCTTGCAAATCCACAGTTGTATAAAATTTTTTGTAAGGTATATCACCCCAGCAAAATCTTGGTAAGCACCTGTCATTATTCCCTGCATTACCAAATAATGACATCTCATTATTCGCTGCATCACTTTCGGCTTATTAATAATGACTTACCAATAATAACAGAAATAAGTGATTTTTTGTTATGAAAATCATTTTGGCAAGTTTTAATATAATGCAATTTTGGCTATATGTGGGTTATTGTACAAGATTTATTTATATTTCAACATGTTTTCAAACAATACGTGCAGATTTGATGAAAATACCAGAAATTCGAATCTGGCATAAGCAAATTGGTTGTTTCGAGAAATATGCGCGAAAATATGCAAAAAATCGTTTTAAATGGCCATTTCTACATATCTACTACTTATTTTATAACTTATTTGTAATGCATTATTCAAGTACATAAAATCGAGCTACAAATAAGTACTTATTATGCTACTTTATTGTATGCTTTTGGGAAGTACTTTCCTCCAATGACATCCCCATGTTAAAATAATGAGAAAAGTGGCTAAATAATAAGTACTTACCATTATTGAACTTTGCTTACTCGTCGGATTATTTGGTAATGAGAAATTTTGCTGGGACTGACTCAATAATATGATATTTTAAAAATCTGGGGCCAAAATATTGTACTGTTTCATCCCAGATGTAAGTAGTTCTGCCTTATCTTTGGTCAGTTCCAAATCTCTCACTAGATCGGTGAGTTGAAACTGAGTTAAAAGCGATGACTTCTGGCTCAAACATGAATCGCTCAGAGTTGAGTACTCAGTTGAACTTGATGATGTTTCCGTTATTAGGCTGTTAGCTATACTTGGACACTTCCTACTCCAATCTATTAACTTAGACAAAAATAGTAGTCCGTATCGTGAATGAATGGTTGTCTCCAAATCATTGGCATTCCAAATTGCACGTGAAGTCTAAAATTAAAACGGTTTATTCCACAAAACATTGTAATATATTAATTGTAAAGTCCTTACCGCATGCTTCCACTACTCCATTGAGTGAGATTTACATGGCACGAATTACACAAAATACTAGGTGTCCACGGTTCGTTCATAGTTTTAACTCGTATACCAAAATATTACACATATATTTCTTCTATTATTTTACTAAACGCACGTCGATATTTTTAAATACATATTTTCCGCAGATGTAGCAGAAATTGTCGGGATCATTTACACATTGAAAAGTTCTTTGCCTTTTACTCATACTTCGATATATAACTTTGTAATATTTTTCAGAAAATCGACTTATCTCTTTAAGGCGCTAAATTACGCTAATTAATTAATTACACTATTAATAAGAAATTTAATTCATAAATTCCGGGTTTAAGGTTCATAAGTTGCAGTTCCTGTAGCTGACATATAGTTTGCTTCGAAAGTAGACACCCAATATTTGCAAGACTGCCGCGTACTACTTTGTATTGCGTACAGATAATTTTACTACCTGCATATACGATGGGGATGTCCATGCCCCTAAAAGGCGTAACTGAATGGAAACCTCATAAATAAAAAACACAAATATTGTTGAATGACCCTCTATCTGAGGGGATCTCATCCAATATAGCTCTCACATTGCATATCATGTTTTATGGAGGGTTACGAACGGCCATAAAACCTCGTCCTTTGATGACTCTGACTGCAATCCTCATAAAATAAAATGCAAGTGCAATATCTCTTATATGTCTCTCTCACATATGGCGAATTCAATATAAGCAAAAACATAATTTAAAAACGAAAAAATATGAAACAAGATTTTTTTGAATTTCCCTAACATTTACAAAATGGCTCATAACTTTTACATCTATCCATAGATTTCAAATAGACAGTGTTTTCTTCGTTAGCATGCTGGCTTTTTAAAAATGTGATAAAATAATTATTTAGATTTTTTTCTATTTTTTATGGTTTTTTTTGTACCAGGAAAAAGTGTTTTTTTTAAAAATATCATTTTGTTCTCATATTTTTGACGACTATTACTAAACAGATTCTACGTGAAATCGATATCTGCAGCATATGTAGCCCTTATGATTCCCTTTAATTTGAGGTATAACACAACTCAATCAGGCTTATTCTTGTTCCAAATACTAAATGTAATTTCCATGAAAGCTGGAATTTAAAAAAAAAAAATTAAAAAAAAATTACCATAAAAAATTTAAAAACAAAATACAATAAATTTTTTTTTAATATTTTTTTCGTGTTTGTGACACCTAATTGCACCAGAAACTGTTATCCACATCCTTTGGACAACAATTTTGTGGCATAGTGTTATTTCAAGAAATTCTGTTATTGAATGGCCTCCAAGAAGTTGTGATTTGACACCATTAGACTATTTCTGGGGATATTTGAAGTCATTGGTCTTTCGAAATAAACCAGACCCTCTTCAAGATTTGCAAGTCAAAATTGAATGTGCCATTCATGAAATACGACTTGATTTAGCGGAAAAAGTGCTCGAAAATTGAGTACATCGAATTCCTTCCTGCAGAAGAAGTCGTGGAGGTCATTTGAATGATGTTTTGTTTAGAACTTAATACGTACAATCGATAGTACTTCACAGTAAATAAAAAACTTTTGAATTTTCTTAACAATAAGTGTGTGTTTTTTTTCAAAAAAATCGTATCACTATTATTGGAAAACCCTGTATATAGAATAGAACAGATGTTTTTCTTTGAGTGTATTTGCTCTTATTATTTCTATACACAGCTAAACCCAGTTGGCATAATTAATCGTATAACATAAACCGCATGCAATAATTTACTATAAACTATACTTGGCTCTATACACTAACCCATATATACATATATGCATATGTGTATATTTATGTGTCTGCACATCAGTATTTATCCAGGTGTGGACAACAGAACGGGTCGAAAGTGCGTATAAAATTAAAACTAAGCAAAGAAAGATTTATGGAATTATAAAGAAAAATCCTATCTTTAGAGGAAATATCAAAAGGTTATAATCCAATAAATCAAACAAATTTTTGTAAACAATTTTTTGGAAAAATTACGATTATTTGGAAGGTGCCTTTAGTATTTGGATCATATTTTTTGGAAGAAAATTATGAGGACTACTCATATGACACTTTCACGTGGAGACAAAGGTTTAATAACTGTCTTTAAACCAATTAGAACTAAGTTTATTTTTTCACAAAAATTTAATGGCACGAAAAAACTATAAAAAATCCACACAAAAAATCGCCAAAATATTATTTGTTTCCGTTTTTGAAAGGTATCATATTAATAAAGATTACAATGCATATTTGAAGAAAATCTATGGATAAATGTAGAAATTATAGCACTTTCGGTAAAAATAAGATAATTTCAACATAATACGGTTTTTATACCTCCACTGCAGTGTACAAGGGTATACAATAGGGCGGGTCGATTTAAAAATCGCCCACTGCTCAGTGAAAATCGTATTCTATGGATCAAAATAAGAAACTTTGCCGAAGGAACCATACCTCTAAAACGAATTCTGATGTCCCGGAAAAAATCCCACTTTGACCCATTTAGAGTGCTCCAATCGAGTCCAAATGGATGGAACCCCCAGGGGGTTCCACAAATCGACTCGGCCTAGTATACAAGTATATCAGTTGCTGCGGGCCAAAAGTGTAACACATCGAAGGAATGACCTAAAATACCTCAAGAATATTTGGCGGAAATCCGTTTTGGGGCAATTTATGCCATTTGAGCAATATCACTCCGCTTCCAACTTAATTTTATATCATTTTCATAATACAAAAATTGTTGCAACCCTCTTGTATGTACATGCATTCCCTTTATATACTCACATTGGTAACGCATTTACAATACGGAGTGACTTCAGAAGTTGTAGTTTTTCCTCGAAAACTAACTCCGGCACAGACAATGCAAAAGGAAATTTTTAATTTCCCGTTTTGGTCACTGCTAAACTTTTGCAACTGCCCTCTCTCTCACTCACTCACTCACTCTCTCTACACATAAAGCGTTCTCTGTATGAGTTATAGTACAAGTGTCTGTGTTCACCGGTGTCCTTGGCTATTTATTTGTTGTACATATCATACTGAGGTGTTTTACAAATATTGAGTACATGTTAAATTATAATTACGGCATTCAATGAATAATTAATACCACAGGTCAGTTGGGACCCGTCATTATTGAACAGTTTATCTATTTGTAAATGGATGTCGATATGTGTAAACTATTTATTAAATGTACATGACATTCAAAATATAAAAAATATGGATGTATGGATTGCACTTTCAGTAAACTACAATTTCAAAAAAAAAACCCTTAGTCAAATTTAATATATACTTATGGGATCCATATATAAATCCTTAGAAATTGGTAGAGTTCCTCCTTATATCAAATAGCTTCTCTTTGGCAAATGTTATAATTATGAAATGGCAAAATACAACTTCTGTAGGGCTTTTATATAAAATCGAAAGTAACATATTTATATACGGGAAAATAACTAACTCTTCAAAATTTCAAAAAAAAGATGGGACGAAATATACTGGGTTTTCCAATAAGAGTGATATGATTTCTTAAAAAAAACACACTTATTGTTAAGGAAATTCATAATATATAACGATATAATTCAGTTCTAAATAAAACGTCATTCAAATGGCCTCCACGATTTCTTCTGCGGGAACGAATTCGATGAACTCAATTTTCGAGCACTTTCTACACTAAATCAAGTCGTATGTCATGAATGGCACGTTCAATATTGACTTGTAAAGCTTGAAGAGAGTCTGGTTTATTTCGAAAGACGAATGACTTAAAATAACCCCTCAAGAAATAGTCTAATGGTGTTAAATCACAACTTCTTGGATGCCATTCAATATCACAATTTCTTGAAATAATAGAATCTCCAAACTTTTCTCGCAACAATTCAATTGTTTCATTTTGTGTGTGGCACGTAGCCACAATCGGTCAATGGCAAAAAGATAACTCCCAACGAGAGCTAAAATATTGCTCATGGGTGCCAAGGTCGTAGGTCGAACGGAAAGTGTTTTTTTTTTTGGATTTTAAAAAAATGGATTTAGCGTCATTTTCGAATGTGAACGGAAAGTTTATTTTTGCTGTAGCTCCTTAACCGTACGTCCGATCGGGAATAGGTCAATGCCAAAAAGATAGCTCTTAACTAGGGCTAAAATATTGCTCATGGGTGTCAAGGTCGTAGGTCGACTGGAAAGAGTTTTCTTGGATTAAAAAAAACGGATTTAGCGCACGAAAATTTGCAATTGGAGAACGATTATTTTGATAATTTAAACTGAATAATTTAAACGTTGTTCTTGTGTATATCTCTCCATGATGAAATTGCAAACACGACTGTATACAATGAAAAACAAATGGCAGATCATGACATATTACAAATGGCCGAAACGTCACTTCAAAATCCGTCATATCATCCATATTGGAAAACCCGTTAGATGGAACGATACGTTGTTCTTGCGTATATCTCTCCATGATGAAATTGTAAACACTACTGAATACAATGAAAAACAAATGACAGATCATGACATATTACAAATGGCCGAAACGTCACTTCAAAATCCGTCATATCATCCATATTGGAAAGCCCATTAGATGGAACTATACAATCATACATAATCTAAACAGAGTTTCATCAACTTAGATAAAAAACCTAATTTCTGTCAAAATATATAAAAATTGGACGAAAAATACAGTTTCAGTAGAGCTTAAAAACTAAATTGGCAGGAACATATTTATATTTGGCTATATCTAAATCTGAACCGATTTTCCCCAAACTAAACAGTATTCAATCATTCAATATTCAGTATGCAATCAGAAAATTATTGCGACCTGTACTTTGATTAAAAGGATTCATGAACAGACGAGCGGGCGGACAGACATACGGACAGATAGACAGACAGACGGACATAAATCGGCACAAAGAGTGATTCTTAGTCAATCGGTATAATGACAGATGGGTCTGTCCATGTCTCAATCTGTACTACAGTCTGTAGTACAGTAATGTTTCCTTTTGATAAAATAAATTTTATACTGAAACAATCAAACAATATTTTTAAACCAATAAAATGTTACGCCCCAATAAACTCCTATTATTGCAACCTAAAACTCGTATCAACTTTTAAAATGCAATTATTTATATTGGTAATAGTATATTATTTATTGTACCCACAATTCAAAATGCACTCCTCCATTTCTACGAAAAGGACATATGTAAATTCAATTATTATAATAAATTGATAAAATCGTTTAAGAGAAAGTATCTCTCCACACTTTTGAAAATACTACGAGTATGTATTTGTATTAAAAGTTAATTATATGTCACTTATTATTTGTGTGTGTATGTGAACACTGGCAACTGGCAACAAAGAGAAAAATGATTGAAACAACAAGAACAATTGTTGACCTTTTAATTAATAACTTGGACATGGCCCAGTTTAATTTAATTTCCATTAAGTTTCATATAAAAATTAATTACAATTTAATTACATACATTCAGACGAGTATAAGTGCCGGTCGGGATAAGATAATTATTTCCTTCTCTAGTTAGTTCCTTTGAGCATTCACACTCCCACGACGCCGTACACATTCACACATTTATTTATATGTCTGTCTGTCTCTCTGTCTGTATGAAAAAGAAAAAGCTAATTATAAAAAGGAAATCATTGAAAAGTATGAGTGTAAAAAAGCAACAAAAAAACTTGCTTCAACAACACAAAACTGCAGAAAAACCGAGAAACATACAGAGAACATCATTCATCATGAGGATGTTGGTGACGGCGGTCTCAACACCCTGAGGAGGAATTCTGATGTGTGTGTCCATACACAGATACTCAGACATTGGGATGTAATGAAAGGAAAGATATTTTTTTGGCATTTCTTCCTTCTAGTCCTGCTAGAGATTTAATAAAGAAAATGTGTAAGAATTAATAAGTGCAATGCGAAGAAATTACCTAAGGCGTTATGTATGTTTGGTAGAAATCTGTTTCAGGTTAGTACGTCTGTCTTTCGGATGGTTCGATAACGATAACTCTCGAAAGGAGTGGCCAATTAATTTATATTTCGTAGTTGCTTATATTTCTACTTATCCCGGGTAATGTTCGTATTTTGTACTTCTTCTGGGTTCTCCCACTTAAAGAGTTACAATAAAATGAAATATTGAACCTCATATATCATCTGTACTATACTCGCTATTATTATTATTATTTATACCTCTTAAATCCTGAGAGAATACTCACTATATTAACCAGAATCTTCTATAACTTCACACATATTGATAGCATCTACATCCCTATAAATTCGAAAACATTAATGACAACATGAAATCTTTTTTTGCAGTTCTCACATAAATAGACATTATGTTACCAAAAATTAATATCTCCAAACTTCAATACCAATAGACTCAAACTCTCCGATTTATACCAAAAACCAAAGACGTATTAAAAGTGCCCATATTCATATTCTGTATTTCAGATAACTTTTCGAGTTTTAAAAGAAATAACTGTTCGAGTTTTAAAAGAAATATTAATTAATTTTTATTTGAATCAATGCAATGTTTGCATGAATCTGCAATTTTGCTTACATTTCCCACATTTTGTTGCAGATTCAAACAAACATTTAATTGACTTAATTAAAAGCTAATCGATATTTCTTTATAAACTCGAACAAAGCAATTGCTTGGCGGTACATATCGTCACACGTACACAAAAGATCTCGGCATTGTAATTTAACTTTTTACTAATTGCCATGGGTGTGTTTCGACGACGACGACGACGACGAACATGTATGCATTTAAGATAAAGTATTTGTGCTTATGCCAGTAATATATGTGTTACTACATATCATGCACATTCAGTTAAGTTTTCTTCTCGTTCTCGTTTTTTGCGATAGTTGAGACGAGGGAGTTTACGCTTTCATTGTAACTTAATTTAAACGCATTTACACCAACATTTATTTCAATTTTCATCAAACCACTAACCACTACTACGAGGCAAGAAAACAAACAATGACACTACTACATATAGCATATCTGAGAGTGTAGTTGGCCACAATTACAATACAAGTTGGAGAGCCACAGATAAAAGGACACAAATGTAGGAGTGAAGAGACCATCATTCACCCACACGTTAAGGAAAACATTCTCTCTCATAGATACACCTTTACACATTAAGACACTTATGTTTTGTACATTGTTTACAAAACCACAGAAAGACAATGCAATACCAAAGGCATTGGACCGGAGACTTGAGACCGGAGACCAGGAAAGGAGTCTCCCCCAAAGCTGAACAAGCAGGAAATCTCTCAGACTAACAAACACAGTGGACACCAAATATGGGGGAAAATAGTTTTTTTAGCAAAACGGTTGAAAGTATGAAAAATCATAGAGAACAAAACCAAAGAAAATCTGGTGGAAATCCATGGTAAAAATGTTTGTGTGCGAGGTACCAAAAGGTGCGTGCTAATAACGTCCATTTTCCACTGGACTATAGGTACAATAAAACTAATACACTGTAAAAAAGCTCAAGTATTAGTATGTGCTGGTATTAAAGTTATAAGCTGTTAACTTTTGGTGCAGAATAATCCATTTGTGTGGTAGGTACCAAAATGGGCGTGTCAAAAACAACACTTTTCATTGGACTATAGGCACCATAAAAACATTACACTGTACCAAATTATAAGTATGTGTATGCATTAGTATAAAAGTTATAAGCTGTTAACTTTTGGTGCGAAATAGTCCATTTGTGTGAAAGGTACCAAAAGTGGCCTGCCAATAAATCCGATTTTTCACTGGACTGTAGACACTATAAAATCATTAAACAGTACAAAATTTCAAGTATTTTTAATCACTGGTATAAAAGTTGCAATATGTTAACTTTTGATACAAAATGGACCATTTGTGTGGGTAATACCAAAAGGAGACCAGTAAATTCGCCCATTTTTTGCGTGGTAGTAGCGATTAATAAATTAATACTATGTGCCGACTTATAAGAAGATTCGAATAAGTAGTAGTGGAGGTAGTAGAAGGAATGGACCAATATGGCCCATCTTCCAACATAGCCGGAGACAACTAGTGATTCAAGTAGAGATACTTTTTTCAATAGCCTTTTCTTGACAGATCACGTGTGAGTCGTGTCATGCTGTCATGTTATTTTTGTTAAGTATTGTTTGGCATTTCATCATGGAAAGACTTACGCCTGAATAACGTTTACAAATCGTTCAACTTTATTACGAAAACTCACGTTCTGTGAGGAATGTGTTTCGTGCACTTCGCTCAACTTATGGTCAACATAATCGGCCTGGTGAGCGTACTATTTGCAACACCATCCATCACCCATATTGAGACCCAGAATTCATTATTGGATAATATTCGACCGAATAGACCACGTCCAACACGCAGTGAAGAAAATGTAGCGGCCGTTGCTGAGAGTGTACAGGGTGGCTGATATGTATTGCAACCAACTGTGGACGCGTCCAAAAAGTGGACGAAAAAAAACGGTAACAACACCAGAAATGATCCGAAAAGTGAATTCCAAATTTGATCGAAATCCACTGCGCAGTGGTAGAAAAATTGCTCGTGAGCTGAACATATCGCGAGAACGGATACAACACATATTAAAAAATGAGCTTGGACTAAAGCCATTGAAGTTCCAAAAAGTGCAAGAGCTCACCGATGCACAAAAAAAAGTTAGACTGGAAAGAGCCAAGGAGTTGCTTTGCTTGCACGAAAGTGGCCAGTTACCGAATTTGGTTTTCTCCTATGAGAAGCCATTCCAAATTGAGCAGTTTGTGAACAAACAAAATGATCGGGTTTACTTGCCAAAAAGGTCAGCTGAAAATGTACACCTTCGATTGGCCACCAGAACTCAAGCGCCGCCGATGGTAATGGTGTGGGCCGCCGTAACGGCCGATGGTTGCTCCCCGCTCGTATTTATCGACCATGGGGTCAAAATAAATGCCGAATATTATCGGGAAAATGTCCTAAAGACAGTATTGAAGCCCTGGGCAGACAAACATTTTGGCCGCAGACCATGGACATTCCAACAGGACTCAGCACCATCGCACTAAGTACGCGTCGTCGAGAATGGCTTAAAAAGGAGGTTCCTCGCTTCATTGCTACCGCACAATGGCCACCAAGATCTCCGGATCTCAATCTGTTGGACTTTTGCGCCTGGGGCATTTTAGAGAGTAAGGTTCGCACTAAAAAATACCAAAGTATCGATCATTTCAAGACGGCGCTTCGCCGGGAATGGGCCAAAATACCGCAGAGCCACTTTCGTGCAGCATGTGATGGCTTTGTCGGCCGTTTGAAGGCCATAATTCGTACCAAAGGTGGCCAATTCGAACAAATCTAAACTGTTTCTAAAATTTTATGTTATTTCCGACATTTTTTGCTTTTGAACAATAGAATTTAAAAAAAAATTAAAAAAAATCTGGCGCTTTACTTTGTTGCATTACATATCAGCCACCCTGTACATGAAGACCGCGGAGAGTCGATTCGGCGCCGGTCGCAGCAACTCGGACTGACGTATTGAACGTCTTGGCGCGTTTTACGTCGAGATCTTAAATTGAAAGCATACAAAATACAGCTTGTGCAAGAACTGATGCCGTCCGACCTTCCCAAGCGACATCGCTTCGCTCTATGGGCTCTTGAAAAGTTTCAAGAAGATCCGACGTTTTCGAGCCAAATTTTGTTCAGCGATGAGGCCCATTTCTGGCTCAACGGGTATGTACACAAGCAAAATTGCCACATTTGGGACGAAGAGCAAACTGAAGAGAAACCCTTTTTATAAAAAGCTATAAAATTTGGCACAATAATTCTTGCAGTGTTTTTAGATTTTAAAAAAATCATTGTAGTCTTTGTGGTATAGATTTTGTTATTCTGTATATTTGGCTTTGATATTTGTGAAGTGATAGGGAAATCAATGTAATTTTCAACTATGTTTTTGAAAGAAGACCGACACATCTCAAACTCTGAAATATTCCAAAGCAAAATAATTAAAAAACAGACATTTTAAAAATAAACCCTTTTTATAAAAATCTATAAAGTTTGGCGCGATATTTCTTCAAGTGTTTTTATATTTTCAAAATCCATTATAGTCTATGTGGTATATACTCTGTGATTCTGTTCCATCGTATTAGGTCAACCTACCACGGAAATCAGTGATTTTGTCGAAAAATTAGGAAATTATCAATAACTTCACACGCAAAGAAAAAATTCGTTTCTGCGAAAGGAAATATTCGACAACTACATTTCTCGTTTACGCCGACTGAAATTGCTTTTGGTGAGAACAATTAATTGTTTACGCAAAATAAGTTTCTGTCACAACAAACGAAATTTCAGTTCCTGCAAACGAGAATTGTAGTTGTCTAAAATTTCTTTTCGCAGAAACGAATTCATTTCTTTGCGTGCAGTACTGCCCCACCAGATGCGAATTCAGATACAGTTAGGCATATCAACATTGATAACATAAGTAAAGTGTGTAAAAATAACATCAATCATTCAAACCGTTTGGAAGTTACACTAGTCCAAACGACAAATCTAAAATTCTACATAAAAAAAGCTATCTTCATGATTATGTTGCAGATATTAAAATCAGAAATTTCGAGTTTTTAGATGGGGCGCTCCCCACTGATACGACTATATCGCAGAATCTACCCACAAAGTTATCCACGAAAATTACTCTATTTGAAATATGTGAAGTTTAATTAAGATTGACTAATTGGTTAAGAAACTGCAAATCAAATAAATTATTTTTCCCAAAATTTCCCCACTGTGCAATATTTTCCAACAACGTAGGAGAAACGCTTATGTGGTTTGTAAGTGCATGAGGAAAGGAGAGCAGTTTGAGAAATTATTGCATTAGTGTTACATGCAAAATAAACCACACGAAGTAAATGCGAAGACATTAGTAAAGAGACACAACAACAACAACAACGACTACAACAGCGACAGCATTAAAAGTGATAGCAACATATTGTCCAACATGTAGTAAATTGTAATGACAATAACAACTACAACAACGACGACAACCATTACAGAGTCGCCATAAGAGCAGGAAGAACACGAAGCTTAGTTGTCGACTACTCCTCCAACATGTAAACGTAGCATTAGAAATGGAAACAGAAACACAAAAATAGCAGGTAATAACTTGGTTACACTCGTCGTCGTCGGGGGAGCCCCACAAGTGAAGCCGAGCACACAAAAACGCAACCGACTGTGAAATGTGTTTGTGTGGCGAGGAGCGACAACTCTCAACGGCAAAGATATAACACACGCACAAACACTTAGCACAATGGCCAGATGGACTACTCGTGGCGGGTGGATTGGGGAAGTGGGGCGCTAGTGTCGTGGCATTTAATAGGAGGTGGAGTTAACAAAGTTGTATGTTTTATTGTATTGTGTTTCCATTTCTTCATGGGGAGTTTGAATGAAAGCACTCTTTGACCAGAATCAGAGGAGTTAACCACGTGACAATGGACAAATCACTTGAGACTTTAGCATTCTTTGCTTCACTCATACCGACAGACCGACCGACCGACGTACCGACTTATTTGGTCCTCCACGGACACGACATGAAGTCCAACGAAATAGAAAAACAAAACGAAGGAAGTGATACCTAAAAGGTTAGACCCTAACACAGCAAAGCAGCAGGGAGAAAAAGTAAACAAAAACGGAAGTAAATCTTTCTCTTCTGGGGGGAGCGGAGTAGAAAACTAAAGATCATAATTTAACGTGGGATCTTGGAAGAAGTTTATGAATCACAAAAAATAGGAAGAGAAAGACCGCAGCAAGACGCAACTAGGTTCTACTAGGTATATATTTCATGAGAAAAAAAGGAAACAATGGGAGTTATGTACTCAGTAGAGACATTTTCCTGCACTCTTCTTAAGGCAAATTAATAGTGGACATTGTTCAACAATGTGGAATAATTCCTTGCCAAATTAGAAGAGAGAGAGAAAGAGAAAATTGGGAGGATTACAAATATAAATGTTTTGCCCGAAAGAAAATTGGGAGAAACATAAATATAGGGTTTTGCAATAGGGATGATATGATTTTTAAGTGACGTTTCGGCCATTTGTAATACGTCATGATCTGTCATTTGTTTTTCATTGTATTCAGTAGTGTTTACAATTTCATCATGGAGATATTTGCGCAAGAACAACGTTTACAAATTATTTAGCATTATTATCAAAACAATCGTTCTGAAATTGCGTGCGTTCCATTTTTTTTTTATTAAAAAAAACGCTTTCTAGTCGACCTACCACCTTGAGCAATATTATAGCTCTCGTTAAGAGCTATCCTTTTGCCATTGACCGATTCCCGTTCCGACGTACAGTTAAGGAGCTAAAGCAAAAATAAACTTTCCGTTCACATTTGAAAATGATGCTCAATTTTTTTTAAATAAAAAACACTTTCCGCTCGACCTAAGACATTGATACCCATGAGCAATATTTTAGCTCTCGTTAAGAGCTATTTTTTTGCCATTGACCGATTGCACACAGCAAATGAAGCAATTGAATTGTTGCGTGAAAATTTTAGGGATTCGATTATTTCAAGAAATTTTGATATTGAATGGCCTCCAAGGAGTTGTGATTTAACACCATTAGACTATTTCGTGTGGGTTATTTGATGTCATTGGTCTTTCGAAATAAACCAGACTCTATTTAAGCTTTACAAGTCAATATTGAACGTGGCATTCATGACATACGACTTGATTTAGTGGAAAAAGTGCTCGAAAATTGGGTTCATCGACTTCGTTCCTGCAGAAGAAGTCGTGGAGGCCATTTGAATGACGTCTTATTTAGAACGTAATTGTATCGATTGTACTTCACATTAAATAAAAAACTTTTGAATTTCCTTAACAATAAGTGTGTTTTTTTTTAAAGAAATCCTATGACTCTTATTGGAAAACCCTGTATAAATTGCATCTGGACACAAACATCAAATTATCCAAATATTATTTTAAAAAATGCTCGCCTCCGAAAAAGAAATTCGATTGAGTTATTAGAAAAATTGTATATCTGGATCGTACAACAGATATGACGGCGCTCACGGAGCATCACTTGGTGTCTAAATGAATGCCTTGAAGATCTTGAGTACGACGACGACATAGTTTTGGTCTCACACTTGCCTCAGCACATACAGTCGAAGTTAGATGAATAACAGCAGGTGTCGTAAAAGGTTGCCCTCAAAATCAATATCGATGTACCCAATAAGACAAAAGTTATGGCCATTTTATATTTTCATAAAAACTGTTTTTGTAATTTTTTGGGCAATATATACTTAAACGGTATAACAAATGTATATTCAACTTAAAAGAAATTTTCTACAAAATGTTCTTGAAAAAAGGACGGGTCAAAAATGTCATTGGTATTGTGGCCAAGCTTCTCCAATTTACACCATTTTTTACACAAATTTCAAAGGTAAGCCACATTTTCTCCAATCGCAAAGCTAGAAATTGAAACCTCTCCGAATTTAGCAGTATTCCTTCATGTAATAAGAAACCTCTTTCTGCCAAATTTTGCACTGATCGGATATAAAATACAGTTTTTACAGCGCTTATATGTCAAATCGGGGGTAATGTATATATGGGGGCTATATCTAAATCTGAACCGATTTCTTCCAAATTTAACAGTGTTCATGCAAAGTTTCAAAGGTTTTTATATACTTTTTTCCTTGCATATCAAAAATTAAAATGTAATGTAATAATACATAACTCACAATGCCTAAAATTACAAATCTAAATTAAGCAGAAAAGGAACTATTTTTTTCCTAAACTCTTTATAAGAAAAGAAAACAAATGTAAACCACGAAATGTTATAAAAATAAAGAATTGAATTGAATTGAATTAACAGTGTTCATTCATATAATAAGAAACCTTTTCCTGCCGAATTTCATACTGATCGGATATAAAATAAAGTTTTTACAGCGCTTACATGTCAAATCGGGGCTAACATATATATGGGGGCTATATCTAAATCTGAACCGATTTTAACCAAATTCAATAGGGATCGTCCTTGGGCCAAAAGAAAGATATGTGCAAAGTTTCGTCGAGATCGGACCATAATTGCGACCTGTACTTTGATTACAAGAATACATGCACAGACGGACAGACAGACAGACAGACAGACAGACGGACAGACAGACAGACAGACAGACAGACGGACAGACGGACATAGCTAAATCGACTCAGAAAGTGATTCTAAGTCGATCGGTATAATAAACGATGGGTCTATTTCTTCTCCTTTTGGGTGTTACAAACAAATGCACAAAGTTATAATACCCTGTACCACAGTGTGGTGTAGGGTATAATTAATTTTTAATAATTAAATGGCGTTGTAAGATTTCCAGATCCTGTCCTACCATTTTGTTAATATCAATAAAGAATATTTACCGATTTCTCTCACATCAACTTTCCTGAATTAACAACAAAATTTGTTTTACGATGTAAGTAATTTCGGTTAGATGTACTTACTGAGACAAAATGTATTGTCGTATCAATAATATATATTTAAAAAAATATATATTTTATTGCAAAAATCTATATACAGTATTTGCAGACATAAAGGAAAATAAACAAGTAAAAGCGTTAATACTCTCCACCATTTAATTTCAGTTTTTAATAATTTACTTAAACAAAAAAGATCACAATTTGCTGAATATCCAAGAATTTTCCAGTAATAAACATTAATTAAATTCATTGTGGAGGGTATATAAGATTCGGCAACCAGTTCTACTGTTGTAAACATTGATAACTATTTTCTCTCTTTAAAAAATTTAAGATCCAAACGTGTCATGTGATTAATTAATATTGAGTTGTTCATTGCTTTAATACTAATGCTAATAGAATTATATGTCAGATAATAAAAATCAACTATTGGGCTTCCAAATCTCGAAAAACGGAGACCTTTATTAATGAAACGTGGCAAATTCCATAACTTCCACTGTGACCCCTCCTTAGTTCTATTCGAATGTCTTCATCTTTATTCTGGTCACAGACTAATCCTTCTGCTAACATCATTATTCATAGGTTTTCATAAAGCCCGAATTACCCACAGGTAACGGCAATATTTCGTATGTGTCAAAGAATGTTGTCTGTAATCCCTTAAACCAGTCTGAAGAGTGCAGACTAAAGTCTTTGGGACGTGTACGATACATATACCAACACTGGTCATTTGGGATTTGACGCCCACCCCACCTTCTTAACCCTCTTAGGCTCCCAAGGGTTGCCATTCTTCTGCTGCCTTTGTTGTTTATATATATATGCACTATTTGTGTCTTTCAAAACGTAGACATTGCTTGAAGTCGGTGTCGTTGTCGGTGTTCTCTGTATTTTTAATATAATAGTCATGATTTTCATGTCAACTGTCAAGCAAAGTTAACTAGACAGGCGACACACCAAGACACAAACACACACACACAAAGCGAGATAAAACAAATTTATACATAAGTATAAGCAGAATGACAGTCTAAAAAGTTCACCGTCATTGGAAATTTTTGCCACTTGTACACTGGGAAAAAATGCTTATTAATATTAAAGACAGGGACAATAAATGTCCAGCCAAAGATAAAAAATAAAGACATTCCATATTTAAATTTAATGCAATTTTCTTAATACTATATATATGCCCCTTATTTATTTTAGTATATATTAATTATTGTAACACTACTATACAGTGTGTAAATATATAATAACTAAATTTCATATTTAATATAAAGACAATTTACCTAATATTAAATACTTACTTACAAATTTGAAGGAAACTTTTTTCATTTTAAGTATAAAACGTACTTAGTTTTAAGATTAAACTCCAAATTTTATTTCTAATTTTTTTGAAGCTTCAGTACAAAATGTACTTTTTTATAATAACTAAAATTCAGACTTATAATAAAGAAAATTTACTTAATTTTTAAGCCATGCTAACAAGTAATAAGCAAATTTGTCTTATATTTTAGTATACAGCTCAATTATTTTAAATGTTATAAGGCAAACTATTTTACTATCAAAAAAATATATTCATATACGAGTATATATATATTTACTATCTTTGTCTCGAAATTTATTGTTATTAAAGATGATGATCTTTAATATATTTTTCTGTGTTATTGGAATATAGGTACATTATTTAAAGTTTCAGTATAAAAGTATACTCTTTTATAATAACTAAATTTCATACTTGCAATAATGAAAATGTATTTAATATTCAAGACATGCTTAAAAAAAATAGGCACAATTGTCTTACTTTTAAGTATAAGACGCAAATATTTTAAAGATTAAATCGTAAACTAGTTTACTATCAAAAAATATATATTTGCAATGTCATTTTAAACTGTACTAATATTTCTATTATCTTTGTCTCGAAAGTCATTGTTATTATTATATTAAAGATGATAGTCTTTAATACCTTTTTCAGTGTTATTGGAATATAGTTACATTATTTAAAGCGTCAGTATAAAATATACTTTTTTATAATAACTAAATTTTATATTTGCAATAAAGAAAATTTACTTAATATTCAATACATGCTTACAAAAAATAGGCACAATTGTATTACTTTTAAGTATAAATCTCAATTATTTTAAAGATTAAAAGGTAAATTATTTTACTATCAAAAAATATATATTTGCAATGCAGTTTAAAACTGTGGTTATATTATCTTTGTCTCGAAATTTATTGTTATTATTATATTAAAGATGATGATCTTTAATATCTTGTTCAGTGTTATTGGAATACATATAGTTACATTATTTAAAGCTTCAGTATAAAATATACTTTTTTATAATAACTAAATTTCATACTTGCAATAAAGAAAATGTACTTAATATTCAAGACATGCTTACAAAAAATAAGCCCAATTTTCTTATTTTTCTGTATAAGCGCAATTACTTTAAAGATTATAACGTAAATTATTTTACTATTAAAAAAATATATATTTGCAATGTCATTTTGAAATATACTTATATTTCTATTATCTCTGCCCCGAAATTTATTGTTATTATTATTATATTAAAGATGATAATCTTTAGTATCTTTTTCAGTGTTATTGGAATATAGGTACATTTATAATAAGTAAATTTCATACTTGCAATAAAAAAATTTACTGAATATTCAAGACATGCTTACAAAAAATAAGCACAATTGTCTTACTTTTTAGTATAGAACTCATTTATTTTAAGGACTAAAACGTTGTACTATCAATAATATATATTTGCAATGTCATTTGAAACTGTACTTTTATTTCTATTATCTTTGTCTCGAAATTTTATTATTATTATATTAAACATGATGATCTTTGATTTTTTTCAGTGTTATTCGAATATAGTAACTATCTATGTCTGGTGAGGTTTGATTGTTGTTTTGCTTTTTGCTAAATATGGACGGCTAAAGCCCACTCCTGGTCAGACAGATTCTTGCTTAGACAGAGTGAGTGTGACAGGGGATATGGGAATTGGGTTGGCGAAGGTCTTTTCTGATAGGTGTATGACCATTATGGTCAGACCATTATACATTAACGTCTACTTCTAACAAACAGTGACAGTTTCCTTTAAAGTCAGGCAAATATGACAATTGTTTGTTCGTTTGTCACAAATTCTGTTGGCTGTCATGTGTTGCTCCAAAGTAAACATTACAGGTAAATGTGACAAATGTTTTACTTTTCCAGGGAGATATTTTTCTAGATAACTTCCATTATCTTTATGGACATATACATATTACTCCGGACCACAAGGCTAAGGCATCCCTAGAGGTACTTTAGATAATCTATAGGTATTGCATGTTCAATTACAAAAGATTCAGCAAAATTTAATAGTCCAGTTAAATCTTAACGCTTTGTGGATGAGGTACCCGAAGGAGTAGACTTATTTGGTCCATCTTCGAATGGGGCCTGAGATGGGGACCAATATTACCACTTACAAAATATGAAGTCAATTCGACATTCTTTCTGAGGATTATCATGAGCATGGTACAGACAGACAGACATGAATGGACGGACATAATTTAAGTAACTAAATATGTCCTGAAACGGATTTACACCCACATACTTGCTGACACTTGTCAGCGTTTTCCGCAAATAATGCTAAAGCCATACTTTCACTAATACAGATATTTAATATAAACGAATTATTTGGTCTATCAGTTTCCCATTATAATCGCATAAATAAGTGTTTCAGATACAAAACAGAAACAATCTGAAGACTATGGGGAAATAAATCATTTTAGTTCTTGTACATCCTGTTATTTTGTGTTTTTGTTTCAAAGAATTTTGTGAATTTACCCTTACTTTTGGTATTTCCAGTTTCTAACGCTCCATGATTTGGCAATCACAATTTGTCCGTTTTTTTTTTGCTTTTCTTCTAATATATCATCACCACAAATACACATATAAATCGATAAATTATGTGGACACATGTTAAATCTACCATGAAATGGCATCATTTCCCGTCAATTTATTCAGTGGGTCAGATTAAAAATAACCAAACAACCGACCGAACGAACGACAACCAACCAGCCAAATCCGGCAACCAGTGAAAAAAACATAGAAAAGGTTTTTTTTGGAATATATATATAAAATGAATCTGAAATTTGTGGAAACTCCCAAAGCAGCTGATAGAAAAAAGAAGGAGGAAACGGAAGGCACAGAATGTTAAATTCGATTATGAGACAAGCACACACACTCGCAAACTCACACTCTCAAATACGCCACCACAGCTTAAGTATTTTAATGGTTTTCCTATATTTCAACACATTGACAAAGGACATAGGACGGACACACACAGATTATTGGTTTGACAACAGAAAAAAAAGACGAATCCTCTTAAATTGAGAGAAAGTAAATTGAAAAATCAATAAAGATCTAGAGGAAATATATGTGTATGTTCCAAAAAAAAATTACAAAAATCCAATTTAATTTTATTGTCGCTTAAAGAGATACCTTAAAATTTGTTGCGTTTTTTCTCTTGTTTTTCATTCTTTGAGAACCCGAAAATATATACGAATTTTCTTTGTTGTGCCACTATCTACTCAGCTACTGCGGCAATTATGATGAATTTGTCAATTGACCTGCCACTTTCATTCATCCGTTCCAAAATCCCATTCTAGGGTATTTTCCGCCATTGCTGTCAAATTCAATCGAAATTGATGAGCAATCGAAGCGGACGGAAAGCTGTCCTGGAAGTGTTTTAATGGCCTCGTTTGTATGTACGAGTGTGTACTATTGTTAACACAGGCAAACATATTATTAAATTAAAAAACGCTCTTAGTTCCGCAAAGAAAATGTGCGAAATAGCTTTTAAAGAGTGTGAAAAAATAGGTACTTACAAAAATTATTTGTTGAAATGTTGAAGTGATTACACTACGCAAAAAAATTGTTGTTGTGTCCAAGACGTAAAATCAATTATTGTATAGATAAAAGCATTATGAAACCAAAACAAATAGGTTTTTTACGGTAAATTTTTTTTTTTTATTTTTTTTTTTTAAATTCCAATTTTCATGGATGTTTAGCATTTTGACCATATTGCGTGAACCCAAAACATGCCTTGTATTTTTGTAAGTTTATTTTATAGCTTTTGTTTCGTTTAACATCAGGGAATCATACCTTCATGAAGTTTAAAATTGACTATGTGTTGATTCTAGAAAGAAATAGATAAAACAAAATGGCCAGGAATAATTTATTCTTTTAGGCAACAGGGCGTATTATTAATATTTATTGTCAACGAAGACTCAACTTTTCAGTAGACATTTTATTAGGATTTTTTATCTTTTGCAATAAATTAAAAACAAAATGTAGAGGAAGACCACCAAAATAAAGAAATTTTGGTTTTCAATTTATTGAAATAAACTGAGAAATGTTTAAAAATTTTATGTATAAAATATACTTCAAAAATTTTTGTATGTTTTGTAGCTTAAATGTATGTGTTATCAGCAAATTTCATTAGGGACTTAAGCTGTTTACATACAATCTCCAGGTTTTTGTTTTAAATGTAACATAGTTTGTTGAATAACAATAATATTAAGTATACGCTTTAGGGTACAATAAAGCGTATACTTAATATTATGATTCAGGGTACAATAAAGCGTATACTTCGAATTTTATTTATCGTTTGGTGGTTTTTATCGGTCTAAATAATTTAAACTAAGATGTTTTTAATATGTTTTCACGCTCCTACAATTTTGTTATTAATTTTATTTGCAAATAAACTAAACATTCCGCACAAAACTTAACCTAGGTTCAAGTTTAATACTTCATTTTGCAAATATATTATTTTAAGTATTTGTGTGCCACACAAAACCCCCACGTCCTTGTATGTTAACAGGATTAGGATTTATTGAGTGGGTTGTAGTAGTGTTTTTCTCTATTTTGCATCGCCCCAAAAGCAAAAATGTTACATAAACGGAAATGTATGCATTTATATTGCACAACTTGTATGTTTTCTGTCAAAGAAACATAAAAAAGGCGTAACTACAAGGCCGCTGTCGATGCTCGATGAATGCGAGAAAAAGCCAAAAACAAGGCAAATAGAGAACGTGGAAATGTGTAAATATTCCATGTTTTTCTCTTAGTTCGATTTATTACATGGAAAAGGGTTTGACTGCACTCTCCCGCCCTTTCACTCCCTCCACTCTCCACCATAAAAAAGATGTTTGCACATTTTAGAGAAGATTTGTAACAAATTGCGAAAAATTGTTAAAATGTTATTTAATAGCCAAACAACGATATATGGCCGCAAAATGATCTATTACAATGGGCCTCATGGCGTATACTTAATATTTATTGTTGAACACCCCTCACCAGCCAAACACCAGAGTTCATTACTTATACGCCATGTGTTCGTTTCCCATAAAGAGAGAAAGAGCAGCGAGAGAGAGATAGGAAGCGAGTGTATGTGTGTGTGTGATAACCATTTGCCATTTGTTGGTAATCGATGAAGTGCTGCATAAATTTAGCATTTATGTGTGCTATTGATTTACGTGTTTCATATAAAATCGTTGTTAAACGCTATTCAAGGCTACATTAAATGGAGTTCGAAGTCTGTGCATTTTATTTATGGCAGCTGCAATATGTGGGCGTCATATGCCGTTATGGCGGAAGGAATACTCTGGTAAGCATCATATCATAATGGAATAGAATTTGAAATGAATTTTCGTAAAAAAAAATACAAAAAAAGAGATAAATTAGATTTAATGATGTGAATTTGGTATTTGGGGGAAAAAGTGTAGCAACATTATGGATGTCCGCCATGTGTTGATTTGAATTAATGGAAATTTGATTTATTCAATATCTGGAGATGATTCTGAAAGAGATTTATGTATAATAAATCAAATTTTCAAGAACTTTAGTTGCCATATGTCAGGATGCAAAGAGAATACTCCTAGATTAAAATAACGCCACCAGAAATGGTAATATTTATTTATTTTCGGGAAAACATTATTTTTTTAACGTATTACAGAAATTAATTTCCAAGAAAATTAACTTAATAAATAAAAATAGATCTTGTAGGTACTGAATTTAAATGCGAAGTTATGCATTTTAAATGTTTCGAAAATTATGCACAATAAATAAATATAACAATTTATAGTATAGTTCACAGTACTCTAGGAAAGAGGAAGACCTCTGAGGTCTTCCTCTAAAAAACAATTTATAGTATAGTTCACAGTACTCTAGTATAGTGAAAGACCTCAGGGGTCGACTCTAGTGAAAGACCTCAGGGGTCGACTCTATTATAGAGGAAGACCTCAGAGGTCGACTCTAGTATAGAGGAAGACCTCAGAGGTCGACTCTAGTATAGAGGAAGACCTCACAGGTCGACTCTAGTACAGAGGAAGACCTCAGAGGTCGACTCTAGTACAGAGGAAGACCTCAGAGGTCGACTCTAGAATAGAGGAAGACCTCAGAGGTCGACTCTAGTCTAGAGGAACACCTCAGAGGTCGACTCTAGTATAGAGGAAGACCTCAGAGGTCGACTCTAGTATAGAAGAAGACATCAGAGGTCGACTCTAGTATAGAGAAAGAACTTAGACGTCGACTATAGTATATAGGAAGACCATAGAGGTCGACTATAATATAGAGGAAAACCTCAGAGGTCGAGGAAGACCTCAGAGGACGACTATAGTATTGATGAAGGCCTCAGAGGTCTACTCTGGTATGGAGGAAGACCTCAGAGGTCGACTCTGGTATAGAGGAAGACCTCAGAGGTCGACTCTGGTATAGAGGAATACCTCAAAGGTCGACTCTGGTATAGAGGAATTTCTCAGAGGTCGACTCTGGTATAGAGAAAGACCACAGTTGTAGACTCTAGAATAGAGGAATAGAGGTCGACTATAATATAGAGGAAGACCTCAGAGATCGACTATAGTATAGAAGAAGGCTTCAGAGGTCGACTCTTGTATAGAGGAATATCCAGAGGTCGACACTAGTTAGAAGAATATCCAGAGGTCGACTCTGGTATAGATGAAGACCTCAGGGCTGGACTCAAGTATAAAGGAAGACCTCAGAGGTCGACTCTGGTATAGAGGAAGACCTCAGAGGTCGACTCTGGTATAGAGGAAGACCTCAGAGGTCGACTCTGGTATAGATGAAGACCTCAGAGGTCGACTCTGGTATAGAGGAAGACCTCAGAGGTCGACTCTGGTATAGAGGAAGACCTCAGAGGTCGACTCTGGTATAGAGGAATACCTCAGAGGTCGACTCTAGTATAGGGAAAGACATTAGTGGTCGACTATAGTATAGAGGAAGACCATAGAGGTCGATTATAGTATAGAGGAAAACCTCAGAGGTCGACTCTAGTATAAAGGAAGACCTCAGAGGTCGACTCTAGTGTAGATGAAGACCTCAGAGGTCTACTCTAGTATGGAGGAAGACCTCAGAGGTCGACTCTGGTATAGAGGAAGACCTCAGAGGTCGACTGAAGTATAGGTGAAGACCTCAGAGATCGACTCTGGTATAGAGGAAGACCTCAGAGGTCGACTCTGGTATAGAGGAATACCTCAGAGCTCGACTCTGGTATAGAGAAAGACCACAGTTGTAGACTCTAGAATAGAGGAAGACCTCAGAGGTCTAGGAAGACCTCAGAGGTCGACTATAGCATAGAGGAAGACCTCAGAGATCGACTGTAGTACAGAAGAAGGCCTCAGAGGTCGACTCTAGTATAGAAGAATATCCAGAGGTGGACTCTAGTATAGAAGAATATCCAGAGGTCGACTCTGGTATAGATGAAGACCTCAGGGCTGCACTCTAGTATAAAGGAAGACCTTAGAGGTCGACTCTGGTATAGATGAATACCTCAGAGGTCGACTCTAGTATAGAGGAAGACCACAGTGGTAGACTCTAGAATAGAGGAAGACCACAGTGGTAGACTCTAGAATAGAGGAAGACCACAGTGGTAGGCTCTAGAATAAAGGAAGACCACAGTGGTAGACTCTAGAATAGAGGAAGACCTCAGAAGTCGACTATAGTATAGAGGAAGACCTCAGATGTCGACTATAGTATAGAGGAAAACATCAGAGGTCGATTCTTTTTCAAAAGAAGACCTCAGAGGTGGACTCTGGTATAGGGGAATGCCTCAGTGGTAGACACTAGTTTAGAGGAACTTCTCAGAGGTCGATTTTATTTTAGAGGAAACCTCAGAGGTTGACTCCAGCTTGGAGAAGGACCTCATAGGTATAGATGAAGACCTCAGGGCTGGACACTAGTATAGAGGAAGACCTCAGAGGTCGACTGTAGTATAGATGAAGACCTTAGAGGTCGACTTTGGTATAGGGGAATTCCTCAGTGGTCGACTCTAGTAAAGAGGAAGACCTTAGAGGTCGACTCTAGTTTAGAGGAAGTTCTCAGTGGTCGATTTTAGTTTAGAGGATACCTCAGAGGTTGACTCCAGTTTAGAGAAAGACACCAGTGGTCGACTCTAGTATATAAAGTGTCCGCCAAATAACTTTCAGCTCTGCGGCTGATAATGCGATCTTCAAAAACAGGGCGCAAAACATCGAGTGTAGCTTCGGCTGTGTGGCACGTAGCGCCGTCCTGTTGAAACCAAATGTTGCCAATATCCTCCTATTAAATTTTTGTGAACAAAAATTCGTTCAACATGGCCCGATAACGATCGCCATTGACTTTAACGGCCACTCCTTGCTCATTTTCGAAGAAAAATGGCCCAATTATGCCTCTGGACCAAAATCCGCACCAAACAGTGACTCGTTTTGGGTGTATCGGCTTTTTAATGTATGCGTGCGTGTTTTCTGTTCCCCAAATGCGACAATTTTGCTTGTTTACATACCCGCCAAGATCAAAATGAAAAAATCAAAATCAAATGAAAATCAAAAATGAAAAAAAAATCAAAATTTTCAAATTAATGTCGCAATATTTCCCAGCGTTGTTCAAGCGTATACACAACCATATTCGTTCAGCGGAAGGATAAAACTAATTATCTGTCAAATCAGACATGAGCTAAGTATTACCATTCACGAAATAGGCACTAGTTGAAAAAAAAACGTTAGACGGCGGACCCTTTAGAAAGACACCAGTGGTCGACTCTAGTATATAGAGAGATCCCGCAGAGGTCGACTCTAGTAAAGAGTAAGACCTCTCGGAGGTCGACTCTAGTGTAGTGGAAGACCATCTCCGAGTGTTATCCTCCATTTGTGTACTTTTCTCTCATTCACATATTGCCAGTATATCGATCTTATGTTTTTTATACCCTCACTTTAGTGTGACGAGGGTATATATCATTTGCTACGGAAAAAAGTGTAACACGTCGAAGGGGAATGAGCAATGTCCGTCCGTCTGTCTGTCTGTCTGTCTGTCTGTCTGTCTGTCTGCTGGCTGGTGCGCACGATAACTCTCGAAAGGAGTAACCGATTGACCTCAAATTTGGTATGTGGTAATATTTTTTTCTATCTCCGGCTAAGTTCGAAGATGGGCCATATTGGTCCACTCCTTCTAGTACCTCCCCCACAAAGGGTTAAAATGTTGTGAAATATTGATTCTTTAATAACTGCTATACTACTTATTCGAATATTTGGAAATTCCACACATAGTATTAGCATATTAGTCGCTATCAACTCGAGAAAAATGGGCGAAGTCGCCACGTCCCTTTTGGTACCTCCCACACAAATGCACCATTTTGCATCAAAAGTTAACAGCTTATAACATTAATACCAGTGTATAAAAATACTTGAAATTTTGTACAGTATTATGCTTTTATATTGCCTACAGTCCAGGGAAAAATGGGTGTTGTTGCCACGCCCCTTTTGGTACCTCCCACACAAAGGTACCTTTTTGCACCAAAAGTTAACAGCTTATAACATTAAAACCAGTGTATAAAAATACTTGAAATTTTTTACAGTGTAATGTTTTTATAGTGTCTATAGCCCTCTGAAAAATGGTCGTTATTGCCACGCCCCTTTTTGTACCTCCCACACAAAATTCCCAAATCATTCCACAATTTAATGTCTCATAACGTTTATACCAGTGCACATAAATGCTTATAAGTCGGCACAGTGCAATGAATTTAAAGTATCTAATGTTCAGCGAAAAAAAGGTGTATAAACCCCTTCTGGTAACTCCCACACAAATTGACAGAATAATTCGAGTAATATTCAATATTACATTACTCACAAAGTGAGGGTATACCTTAGTCGGTTTACCCGACTGAAACTTTCTTACTTGTTTTATATTCCCTTTTATTGGCTAGTCTCTCTAGTCGTATTTCTGCCAGTTCACACATCACTTATTAAGCCTTTCAGCATTCTCTGGCCCATTCATCTATTGGAATATCCTTTTGACTGGCTATCCCTCTATGCCTGTATTGCTAGATCTTTCTTTAGTTTATAAGTTCTTCAGCACATCCTTGTACACCTCAACCCCCTCCCCCACCCAAAGTATAACATTCCTGGGTTTTCCCTTCGGCCAATCCTTTGAAGAAATTGCAAGTTTCATATAAAGGGTTTTCCAACAAGAAGTGTTATTTTGGTATTCAAAGAAAAATGCCATTTTTGAGATAAATGTTCGGATGTTTATTTCATAATAAAGAAAAAGGTATGCCGTTAATAATGAAAAACAACATCAGCCAAATGGCCACCACGACCACGCATACAGGACCATATCCTTTTCATGAAATTTTCCATAACCAAATCGTAAAGTGGCTGACCTATGTCCTCGATAGCCTCACAAATTCTATCTTTGAGGTCTTGAATCGACGCTGGACTGTTGGCGTAGACCTTATCTTCCACGTGGCCCCAAAGGATGAAGTTGCAAGGTTTTAAATCACAAGATCTCGGTGGCCAATTGTGATCACCTCTTCGAGAGATAACACGGTCCGGAAACTTTTCCCGTAACAGAGCAATGGTTTCGTTGCTTGTGTGGCACGTAGCGCCATCTTGTTGAAAGTAAACGTTGTCCAGGTCAATAGCATCCAACTCCGACCATAAAAAATCATTAATCATTTCTCGATAGCGCAATCCATTCACCGTAACTGTTGATCCAACCTCATTTTCGAAAAAGTAAGGTCCAATGACCCCGCCGGACCATAGACCGCACCAAACAGTCACGTTGAGGATGGAGAGGCTTCTCAGCAATAACTCTTGGCTTTCCGAGCCACAGATGCGACAATTTTGCTTTTTGACGTAGCCACCGAGGTGGAAATGGGCCTCATCAGTCAAGATGATTTTGCGATGATTTTCGAATTTTAATAATTTCAATGCGTTGTTGAATCTTGTTTCGTTCCATTTTTAGTAATAGCGTAGTTTTGTCAAATGTCAAAGAATAAAAGCTTCAAAAGTGACAGCTATTGAAATACCGGGTGATTCAAAATAACACCTCTTGTTGGAAAACCCGTTATATACATACATATATTTAAGAAACCATATACAAGTACTCGACATTCGAAATTTTTGTGAACTTGTCCAGAATTTTCCCAAACTACCACATATCGCTGTCAATGTAGTAGTAGAAGTGGTGAAAATGGTTTCTGTGGTGCTTTTGGATGTTGAAGGTGGTCCTGGTGCTGTTGGTGATGGTTAAACTGCAATTTCAGTTGTTGCCATTCTACGCGAATGCTCATCAGGCGCATCCTTGTTTGCGATAGACAAGTAAACCAGGACAGAGGACAGAAATGCAGCTAAAGCAAAGCAGTGTGACACATACACACAGACTCTCACACAGCGTCATCTATGGCAACCAATAAATTTGTGGTATTTTATGGTGGAGCATGGCGAAAAGAAAAGTTGAACTTTTAACCAAATTTGCAACACCATGAGGCGCAGTGTACATACAAACATGAGCTCAATTGTTGTACATAGATTTACGCACTCATGCTAAAAGTGTCATGGGCTATGTAATTGTTGTTCAGCTTCAAGTAGACGACTGTACAAGATTTGTTGCAATACAGTAGCAAGGAAAAAAAAAACAAAAGAATCATGAAACAAAATTTGGGGTAAAATTTGAACAAAGCTTTTGAAACACAAAAAACAAAAAGGATATATTGCTTCAGTTAATACTATGGTTTGTAGCAAATATGATATAGAACCTACAGATCTGGTCGCCACTTTATAAAAACAACCAAGCCAAATAATTAGGGAAATAAGCAGCAGCAGACGGACAAGTGGAAGGACGGACACATATAATGAAAATAGTTCATGTTTGCAGATTTAAGTTGTCTGTTAGTCTAAATCGACCAGAGAGGTCGAACACATACGTAGACTGTAATCTCTTTTTCTTGCAGAGAATTTGTTGAAAGCTTCTGTTTGTGTTATCCAATCTGTCTGATCAACTAAATATAGTCAGACTTTGCAATAAAAAAGAATTTTACAAAGTTTGAAGTACACATTCTTACCGGAAGGTTAACCATACTCTGCAAACCCGCATAGGTTACTGGAGTTTTATTTATACCCAGCAGCAAATTTGTGTCGCAGTTTGATTGCTTATATTTCAATTCCGTAAATACTGAATTAGAAATCAATTAGAGGACGTGGAATTAATATACATATTCAGAAGCAAAAAAAGTCTAAAATTACATAGGTTGCTCCGAATATAACTAAAAAACATTGGGTGGACGAACGAAATAGACACTGACTCTAGTGTTGGATATTCATACGAACGAACTGCCCAAGGAAATACAGACGAACGTGCAATAGTTTTGGTTAGTATTCCTCATCAGGTTCTTTGAAGGATTTAGGTCCTCTTTAAATGGAAGGATTAATAGAGGGACGGACATTGGACAGATATATTAACGGACAGATGCAGCGTTTATGCAGGACGCACAGATGGATGTTAAAAGGCAGGATACAGAGACGGATGAATAATGGATAGGTATGCTTATGGACCGACTCAGGGCTTATGCAGGACCAACAGACGGATATTGAAAGGCAGGCTACATAGACGGACGGACAATGGACAGATGTACTAACGGACAGACTCAGGGCTTATGCAGGACCAACAGACAGGAGTATTGATGAAAGTTTATAATCTCTCGAAAACGAAGGGTGCACTGTCAGATGGACAAATTATAGGCTGGACAAAAAGGACGAGCTTATGGATATTTATACGGATGGGAAAGATAAACAGACAGGAGTATTGATGAGGAGTATCTATCCATATCAGAGGGTTAATAATTGAATTTTCAAATTAAGGGGTGTACGGACAGGATAGACAAATTAAGCTATACATACACCTACAGAAGTATGTTCATACGAACAAAAATGAAAGACGGGCGGAGTATGAGAGTGAGACATTTAATGGGTTAAGCACCTTTGGAGAAGGAATAATGTATAGATGGAAAGGCAAATGAAGAATACGATGGACAGACAGATTAAGGGTCAGATACTGGGCAGGGGTCCAAAATGTGGTGAATACGGTGGAAGAGGCATGATTACGATATTACGTACATGCAACGTTTTTGTTTTGTTAAAATCCTGCAATTTTGGAACGAACTTCGCTGCCACACGCTTTGTGCCCAAAATTTCCGAAAAAATATATGGCATGAGCAAGCCGATATGCCGATTCGACGACACATAAAAATTTTCTTCACATTCTTAACATTTTCATCGGTTTTTGATGTGCTGGATCTTCCAGAACGAGCGTCGTCATTCTCGACTTTCTTTGAAAAGCTTGTACTACTTGTAAATATTTTTCGGACTAATTTTTCAGACAAAGTTATGTGTAGTCAGACAGGGATGATAAAAAATACAAAATAAAGTAAATATTTTTCAGACTAATTTCTCAGACAAAGTTAAGTGTAGTCAGACAGGGATGATTTTTATAAAAATAGGTGTTCTCCAAATCCTGTTGAAAACGAATGATGTACAGACTGGCGGACAATTGAATGGACAGATGTATGGCCAGATATTCTGACCTATGTAGAACACACAGAGAGAGGATCAAACGAGCGGAGTGTAGTATTCTTGCAGGGTACGTACAATTATCAAAAGGAAGTATGGACAGACAGAACTGACAAATAAAATGACTTATGGAGGACCTACAGATCAATATCTTAGATCGACAGGAGTAGTAATGAGAGGTACACATATTCCTTTTGAAAACAAATGATGCATATGCGGATGGACAAATGAAGATTCAAGTACCGAAAAGACAGATATTTTGACCATTGTAGAACGATGGATGTTCATATGGATAGGCAGAATAGACAGAAGTGAGTACTTCTTAGGGCTACATTTCTCTCATTTCTCTTCAAAATGTAGGATGGAGTGACAGAATGGCCAATGGAGGGGCCGTCGGATAGACAGATGAATGGACAGATAGAGGGCTTATGAACAACCTACCACCAGATGAATATTTACACCAAGATATGACATATATACAAAGGAATATTGAAAAAGGTTAAGTAAAGGGTCCGCCAAATAACTCTTTTTTTGAAAATGCTATAAAAAAACTACTGAAAACGCAATGGATGGTCAGTTGGCTTCAACTCCTGAACCAATTGGACTTTGTATGGCGTCATACCAAGGTCTTTATGCAAAATTCGTCTCAATGATGTCTCCGAAATGTTCAATTGTTGAGAACGACGGTGAATTGATGTTGATGACGCTTCACGCACACTTTCTGCCACAGCAGCAATATTCTCGGTGTACGTACTGTTTTTGGCTTTTCACGCTTTGGTTTATCGATGAGGATGCCAATTTCTTTCACTTTTTTCATAAGATAACGAACATACGGAGCTGATGGTGCTTCTCTTCTTCCAAAATCCGTACGCAATTTTCGCACACATTCTGCAACATTACCATGATTTTCAAAGTAATGTCGCAACATTCGCAATATACTTATATTCGTTCAGCGGAAGGATAAAACTAATTATCTGTCAAATCAGACATGAGCTAAGTGTTACCATTCACGAAACAAGCACTAGTTGAAAAAAAAAACGCTAGATGGCGGACCCTTTATAATATAATCTTCAATATAAAGGATGGGGAGAAAGGATGGGCAAATTATGGTGCCGACGGAAACACAGACGAACAGACAGATCCAGGTATTATGGAGGACCTACAAATGAATGTTCATATGGACGAACAGGATAGACGGACAGAAAGTAATCAGCGGTTTTCATCAACTCTTTCGGATGATTTAATTGTTTCAGGAAATGAAGGATTTACAGACGAATGGACAACAAATGAAGGGACTGATGGGCGGACAGGTTTTCTGACCTATGGATAAAGTACAGAAGAATATTAATATGGACGTACAGGATTTACTGAAAGAAAATATACATATGTGAATAGATTATACTAATTACGGACATGTAGGATTGCTTTATGAACTGGTCGAGGGACAGACAAACGAACGGAAAGATACAGGGCCTATCGATGACCTACAGATATATGTTCATGTGGAAGAACAGCATAGATAGACAAATAAATTATCATGAAAACGAAAGATGCACCGATGGGCTTCTAATTCGTTGAAAACCTACATATGAAGGTTCATAAGGATGGGACGAAAGAATGGACTTATTCCTGACCTACAGATTTTCAAAATAAAGAATGCAGAGATGGGTTGGACATAATCCTGATATTATGGAAGACCTACTAGTAACATTATAGATGGACAGAAATTGTGTGAGGGTTTTTAATCAGGTCTGCACAAATGAAGAGACTGATGGGCTGACAGATTTTCTGACCAATGGATGACGTACAGAAGAATATTAATATGGACATGCAGGATTTACTGAAAGGTAATTAAAGAGACGGGAATATATTATAATTAATAACGGATAGACAGAATAGTCATATGAAATAACCGACGACCTACAGATAGCTGTTCATATGAAAGAACAACATTGATAGAAAAAAGATTTAGTGATTCTTCAAGAGGAAGGATGTACCAATGGATTCCTGATCTATTGGGGACCTACATATGAATGTTTATTCGGCAGGGACCAAAGGATGGATTGATTCTTGACCTAGAGATTTTATTATTTTTTCTCACATTCTACTCGTCAAAATATTTATTTATTTATTTATATGAATTACAATACAAAGTAAATTTATATTCTAATTTTAAGGTCCAGGGAAAGGCCGGGTTACAAAGACCATATAGCTGAATTTTGTCAGCGAGAGACCAGAGCCTCTGGTGGGAATCGAACCCACGACCCCCAAACTCATAGGCGAGTACGCTACCAACTCGCCTACTGGGGCGCTCAAACTCGTCAAAATAATAACAATTCATGATTAAAATAAAGACATTTTTTTTAATATTAAGGGAATTTTTATCATCTTCGTAGCAGAATCATGTATATTTTATTATGAACCAGAGTGAAGAAATATTTAATGTAGATTTCACTAGTCTACCGTTTAACAAGCGACAGATTTATTTGTATGTTGCCGGATGACGGCTAACTGATGACAGTTGAAGGCTTATATTGACGAACATCAATTGAAAGACACGCCGAAGCCCTAAAATGTAACCTAATATGCATATTCTCTGTGATATTATTCACTATCATATATACATATATATTAGAAAATTACAATTTATTATAATTCCACTTTCCAACAACTTAAGACTTTTTAATTGGAACAGAATAGCGACCCCATAATTCTGAAAGGCCATGTCGAGTAGATCATGTTTGAAGAATAAACTTGTGGTCCAGCTGGTCTGAGTTTTTTTTTACAGTGGGTCAAGATTTCATTTTTTTTTGGTCGAAGGGAGCATTCACTAATTGTAATTTAATGTCTGATAGATTTCTTATTGTCAGAGTTATATAGTGGAATTTTATTATGAAAGATTTTAGCCCTCTACCTTCTCTCGTTATTGGTCAATTTGGCCCCTTTTTCGAGAAAATCAAAAAAAGTCCTGTCTAAAAGGTAATTAAGGATTAAAACATTCTACGAAAATTTTTACCGAAAAATTTCAATGGTGGTCACCAAAGTTGTAAATAAAACTCAATGCGCTTTTTTAACAAATGTACACGTCAATTTATACAGTGGACAGTGTTATTTATTGAAGCCCCCAAAAATTGTGCTGGGTTATTTTAAACTTCGTACAATACATAAACTGTATCGTAACCACAATCATGTCAATATTTGAAATATAACCGAAAACAAATTGTGTGAACAACAAACTCATCGAAATCTAGCGTTAACAACATTCGAGTATATGAACACAAATCTGAAGAACAAACCGAATCCTCAATCTCCACCTCCTCTAACCCCGCTAACCCTGCAACGCAATGCTTGCAATACTTGGAAAACTTGCAGATTGCATTGTATTCCATAGTGCACAACATAGTTCTACATAAGCCATATCCATTTTTGTACTGTGTGCTATGGTTTTAATTGTTATATGCCCTGTTAAATTTCTCCAAGGCAAAAGTTTTTGCAGTTTTGGTTAGAAGCGAAAAAAAACTCAACTGAAGTGCTTTTCATTTGGGGAGCGCATTACCACACTACCTACTGCTACTTCTGCTGCCGTTGCTGTTGTTGTTGCTCCGACAGCTTCCCCTTTTGTCTCTACCTCTATCTCTCGATAACCCACACAACTTGTGTTAAGTTGCAATTCAACTTTTCCAAAAATTTTGTATTTTAATTAAGCACAATCATTTCATGTACTACTTACTCGTACTCATATGCTTGCCACTTACTCGCATACACACTTACACACTCTCTCGACACTTGTGCAGACTTTCTTAATAAGAATCTCAGCAAATTCGAAACAATCAGGGGAACAGACATACCAGGAAACACTGAGAGAAAATGGAGGGTATTCAATTTTGGAAAATGCAGTTTGTCAGTCCGTCTTATCGTTTAGCCATTAGAACATTTTCGATAGTTAAGTCCTTTGATCTATTCTTCCTGTAGAAATCCTACCACATATCCCTTCATCTCTATAGCCAAATTGAAAAGAATTAAGGCAGTGGACAGCAGGGTTTATTCACAGAAAGTGATGATAAATTCGTATATCTGTGCAGCTACTCGTCTGACTATAATCTTCCACCCATATCGTAGTACAAATGCTCCTTTTCGTCTGAGCATAAGCCTATTCGTATGCTTGTCTATCCTCCGCAAATTTTTTCCACCCCTCTGTCTCTCCGATCTTTATTCATTTGCCAATTGTTTATCAGTTCGTCCTGACGTTCAGTTCGATCAGAAAAACGTCTACTTGCGCTGCCTATGAGTCTCAGGGTTAAGGGCTAGCTGGTAGTGTGAACGTTGTTCTCCGTCCGAGCTTAAATATATTCCTATATCTAGACGTCACCCCATCATGTCATAAATCCATTCAACCAATTGAGATCGTACAATCTCTAAATTTATTCGTCCCGTAGCATTTCCCTCTATACCTCCATATACTTGATAAAATTTTAAACATCAAAGCTGCACACATATTACACATTTTATGAGAGAAATCAATGGTGGTACAAAATGCGACTAATTGCGTTGCCGCTGCGTCCGTCTGTCTGTCTGGTCGACCAACTGAACCTTGTGTGCCTCTATCCATCTGGCAGAACAAACATTCCTTACTGTCTGATCTTATGTCTTTTCTCGTGGCTAGTTGTCTTTGTACGATCCTTCTGTTGATTTATCTGTAGCAAGTAAGTCTGTACATCCTGCCGTCAATCAGTTTGACCATTTTTATCGTACAGTTCTTGGGTCTGTCCATTCCGCCGCATGTCCAAAGGAAGATACTAAATTCCTCTACTTGTGCTGCCTTCGAATCTGTCTGTCGATCTGGTAGGCAGTTCTGTCCGCTTGCGTCTTCGATTAAGTCCGCCTGTCTTGTTGTCCTACATTCGTTTCTCAAACAGTAGATAGTCTGTACGTCCTATCATAACTATGACAATAGGATGATACGGAATGCTCCTAATTGCGTATGTCTGTCTGTCTGGCCATCAATTTCCCATCCCTCTGACTCCTTGCTCTCAGCTCCTTCCCTGTCAGTAGTTCATCAGTCCGTCCTGTAGTTTATAAATTATGCATCGATATGTCCTTTCCATAGTCCTTTCTTCTACATCTCCACCGTTTATCATCAGATAGACGTTAGGTCGTTCTATTGCAGAATCGTTCCTCTCAAAGAATGATTTAGGTACTGCTTGCTATTTTCTTATTATAACAATTATTGAACTATATCATCCACCAAAACAGTGCTCAGTCCTAATATATTTCACACATTTGGGTATGTTCTGGCACTCACTTGGAGCATCTCACGTGAAATGTCTTAAGAAAGAGGTGTTCTAAAAGTCGCTAATACGCCTGAAAATCGTATGGCATCGAAGGCAAATCACATGTTAGGCATTATTTAAGCAGAAGTTAGGCAGCCAATACTTTCTTCAGTTGCCAGGCACCTCGCTATTCGTCCTGTGAAGTAAAGGTGAGAAGTGAGATGAATGTGAAGTGAGTACCAGAACAGGGGTGATTACTTCCTTTACTATTCTAAGTATGGACGTTTTTATAGTCAAAAAAAAATTAGATTTTCAACAGATATACTTCAAAACCTCTTTCCTATCTTATCTTATTTTGTCTATTGCAGTTTTTAGAGTATGATTTCGAAAATATGTATATACATAGGAAGGCCCTTCCTGTACCTTTCCTAAATCCCTATCTGTGAATTCAAATTCACAAATTTGTTTCAGTGTAACTGAACTCTAGAACTATTTCGGCTCCCCCTTCAGCCTGCGAAGAAAAGTTGCTTTTACCCTACAACTATGACGGTGGTGTCGTTGACGATGGGCACTTAATGTCGGATTGTGAGACGAAAAAAAAATAAAAATTCAATTCATTTCTGCATTCCCATTGTGAGTCATATCATATTTGCTTCATTTCGTTGCTGGTTTTCTATGTGTGCTTATGCTGGTTCATTTTGTTGTCGAAGTACTTAATGCCATTCGCTTATTCTGACAGCTAAGCAGTCTAATTAATTTAACTTTGTTGTTTTGCCATTCATTCATGTCACATTTGGGAATTCTTGAGCTCAAGACACCGGGAGGCATTTGAATAGCGCAAAGGGAAAATTGCAAAGAAGTTTCGATTGAGGAAAAAATGAATAAATAATAAAAAATTGCTGAATTGTAATCAATTGTTCAAAATTTAATTTTTAATTTAACATTTTAAGAAATTGTTTGAAATTTTAAGACAAAATTACTATGTATATAAGTATACTCATTGGTTCGCTGGGTGCCACAAGACATATACGTAACGAAGAAAAAATAAAAATATGAAGTATACGTTGAGGTGTACTGAAAGTTTTACTATTGAATTTGTTTAAAAAATACTTTGAAATCAAATATGTTTGACAAAATTACTACAACCAGAATGGTTTCATGGGTATCACATTACGTATACGCCATGGAGATCAATTAATAAATATTAAGTATACGTTAAGTACTTTGTACTTCTACCGGAAAAATGTAGGAGACCAAAATACATTCAAAATGGGACTGTAAACTAATTTATTCAGTAAATCTTCCACTCCATATCTGTCAATTCTTTCGTCTGTCCAATTATCCGCCGTACAAATGATCCATTCATAATTTTTTATAAAGGGTGGTTAAATTGTAAGGGCCGATGTTGAATGTGAACCACACCTAAACGTCAAGTTTTTTTCTGCATATCATTTGACTCACTCCATTTGAACCATGGAAAGATACACAATAGAGCAACGCGTAATTATGCTTCAGAGTCATCGAAAATTTGGACCATCGGATGGAGGTGTGCCGCCGAGGTCGCTTCGGCCATTTGGCCGATATTTTGTTCCATACATAATTGAACCATACCAATATTATCATAATAAAAAGAAATGCCTAAATAACTTGTGATTTATTCAAAATCAACATCGGCCCTTAAAATGTAACTAACCTTTATTGTATGTCCGTCCATCGGCCTATTTGTTGGACTCATTGTTTATCCCCTCTCTGCTAAGAGCTAAAAGTGTAACCCAGAGAAGAAGTGACCTAAGATCCCAAGCACGTTTGGTTGAAATTTGATTTGGCTTATTTTCAGTCATTTGAACAATGTCCGTCCGTTCGTCCGTCCATCTGTCTGTCTTCGTGATTGCCGTATGGAGCGCACGATAACTATCGAAAGGAGTAACCGATTGACTTAAAATTTGGTATGCGGTAATATTTTTCTCCATCTCAGTCTAAGTTCGTAGATGGGCCATATTGGGCCACTCTTTCTAGTACCTCACCTATAAAGGGTTAACAGCTAGTGAAATAATGATTTGTTAATAACTTCGGTACTACAGTGTTTTCCAATAAGAGTGATATGATTTCTTTGAAAAAAACACACACTTGTTGTTAAGGAAATTCAAAAGTTTTTCAAGTCGTATGTCATGAATGCAACGATCAATATTGGCTTGTAAAGCTTGAAGAGAGTCTGGTTTATTTCTAAAGACCAGTGACCTCAAATAACCCCACAAATAGCCTAATGGTGTTAAATCACAACTGTAATATCACAATTTCTTGAAAGAATCGAATCTCCAAACTTTTCTCGCAGCAATTCAATTGTTTCATTTGTTGTGTGGTACGTAGCCACAATCGGTCAATGGCTAAAATATAGCTCTTAACGAGAGCTAAAATATTGCTCATGAGTGTCAGGATCTTAGGGCGACTGGAAAGTGTTTTTTTAGGATTTAAAAAAAATTTACTTAGCATCATTTTCAAATGTGAACGGAAAGTTTATTTTTGCTCTAGCTCCTTAACGGTACGTCGGATCGGGAATCGGTCAATGGCAAAGAGATACCTCTAAACGAGGGCTAAAATATTTCTCATGGATGTTGAGGTCATAGGTCGACTGCAAAGTGTGTTTTTTTTTTGGATTTAAAAAATGGACTTAGCGCATGAAGAGTAGCAATTGGAGAACGATAATTTTGATAATAAAACTAAATAATTTGTAAACGTTGTTCTTGTGTATATCTCTCCATGACAAAATAGTAAACACTACTGAATACAATGAAAAACAAATGACAGATCATGACATATTACAAATGGCCGAAACACTTCAAAGTCATATCATCCCTATTGGAAAACCCGTTGCATTATGTTCTTCCTATGTTCAATTTCGTTAGTTTATCCGTTCATCCATCAAACTATCTGCGTATCTGTTCGATTACACGCTGAGCTGCTTGAGGCTACATCTTTAACTGTGTCGATTTTTGACTGACAGATTATACATCAATCTGTTCACGTAATTCATTACCCATCTTCTGTGCATTGTATGAATTTTTGTGTTCCTCCTGCTGAACACATATGAATAGCTGTGTTCACAACTTCTACAGATTATCTGTACTAGTTTTTCAATTGTCCATCTGTCTATATAACGGGTGATCCAAGTAGAGATACTTTTTCAATAGCCTTTTTTTGACAGATCACGTGTGAGTCGTGTCATGCTGTCATGTTATTTTTGTTAAGTATTGTTTGGCATTTAATCATGGAAAGACTTACGCCTGAACAACGATTACAAATCGTTCAACTTTATTACGAAAATTCACGTTCTGTGAGGAATGTGTTTCGTGCACTTCGCTCAACTTATGGTCAACGTAATCGAGTCATCAAAAATTAGACTCAACGGATGAATCATCTGAGACGTAGCCGCGGCCAACATTTGATATGTTCTTTCAAGTGATAATAAACATTCCGTATTCAATTTGAATTTTCTGTGTTTTTTTCTTTAGAAAATGGATCACCCTATATTAGTCCAGTAAGTCTGTCCGCTCTATTTAACACTTATGTCTTGATAATGGTGAGGTCCTATTCGTACTTCTGTTCAATTTCCCTTTCGTTCCCAGTAAGGTGAAGGGAAAAAGAGACTTATATCCTTACTATTATATATGTATGTAATTTTTATCTACCACCTCTGTTCTGTCAATTTCGTTAATATATCCGTCCGTCCATCAATCTGTCCACGTACTTGAACGATTAGTAGACCTTCAGTGGTCCATGTATATGATGTGATATTTGTCAGTAAATCCTTTCACTCTTGGTGAATATGCTCCCTATTTGCCTTTCTCTCCGTCTCCTCTTTCATGCTCACCTCTAGCTAGTCTATACGTCCTTATTATATACTACCACTCTATCTGTCATCCCCTTATTTTAGATACAATTTAGTCATTCTTTTATCATCCGTCTACCTATACTTTATTCTGTTTCGCTTTTTTTCATTTCCGTCCATCCGTCTACTTAGTTCCTATTGGGAAAGTTTGACCCTTCAATCGTTTATTCCGAAATTTGAAAATTTTCGATTTTTATATTCAGCATTTGTAGTTTTATTTCGTTAGCTCATGTTCGTGAATCTGTCCATAAAATGGAGGTACGGGCAGATAACAGCTGCTTGTGCCTCAATTCCTAACTACTTCTATCCCTAAACAACTAACCTGTAGTGTACTCATAGCAATTCACTAAATGGTTGGCTGATTGGTTGGTAGCAGAGTAGGTTCCTCCTGAGCCTTGCCAGTGTCGTGGCCTATGTTGTTGTTACTGACATGCGACAAGCTCTGACATAATTACGTGTTTTTATGATTGGCTTTCGTTTTGCCAGTCGTTACTTTGACTTGTTTTCCACTTTATACTTTGGACAGCAGAAGGACGTCCGAAGAGCTGAGCAATTTTCGTTATTTTCTTTTTGCTTCTTGCTTCTTGGAAAACAATTTCATTCTTGTCGTCGTTGTCGCTGTTGTTGTCGTTGTGGGTAATGCTTATTGTTGTTCATCCATCGTTCATGGTTTATTGTTCAATGTCCATATTGTTAATTTCGTTAATTGTTTACGAGATTGCTGGCATTCGATATGATAATTTTTCTTCTTTCAGATATAATCAATCATTATGGGGCGGAGGAAGGACGGAGGCAAATTATCGGATGACTGGCGTTGAGTGATAAAATTGGGAACTTGCCATTTTGTTTTTGGGAAAGTTAATATTAATTACGGGAACATATCCTGTCAGACATATAGGATCGATGTTTGTAATTGAAATATGTTGTATGGCGTTTTTTCTTTTACTTTATGGGAGGGCGAAGTGAAGAAAAATTATTCATGGTAATATTTCTTCACATATTAAATAAAAGAAACAAGTATTAAACTTTCTTTGTAAAATATATTTTTTTCAGAGCTCCTTGGCATTTGATTGCATTGAGATTGCTGATTTTGGCAGATCTTAAACGCCGAAAAATCAAACAAATTTCAATGTAAACTATTTTACCATTGGGAGAGAAGAGCAAAAAAAGTAAACTATCTTCGAAATTGCTTGCTTAATGGCTAGATTGAATTTTTTTTTCAAAAAAATAATAAAAATAGCAAGGACAGCAATTTTTGAATCCACCTGCCTAGCATTCAGATAGTTAGCCTTTACCCAAACCGACAGTATTCCTTAGCAATTATTATTTCTCAGCAATTTTCTTTACAACTGTCCGCGCAATTTTGCTGATATTTGTTATTGCTTTGGATGTTGTTGAAAGTTTTACAAAAAACAAAAAAATTGAACTGAACTTAATATTTAATAATGCACCAAGGAACGAGCCAAAGGACAAGCAGACAGACTGGAAGACTAACAAATAAATAGATGCCGGGCAGACAGACAGACGGATGGACAGACAGAACAAACCAAGCAATTGTTGTTGAAATTGAATCACTTCGGCCACTATATATACGAGGGTTTAAATGTCTATATGTGTTTGTATTTTGTACACTGATAAATATTTATGTCTGCCTACATTTGTATGTATATACTTCTATACGGGCGTCTACATACACCAGTCTATTGCTTTTGTAAATCAATTGATTGAAATTGTTTCGAACGCCATTATTTGTGCATTGAGAGTAGTACATCTTTTGCTTTTAAGACGTTTATTTCATTTCAAAGATTGCTTTTATTTATCTGTAAGCTTTATTTTGCCCCCTTCGCCGTCTCTACCCACCATTTGTAGGTTGTATCCACCTAAAGTTATATCCTTCGTCTTTCCCTAAAAGTATAAATGTTTATCTGTGTGTGTGCAATTTTTTTATATTTTTTATTTCTATATACATAGGAGTATGTTCATTGCTGTAAGGAATAAAGTCATAAATAAAATTGCAGCTAAATAATAAATCTTTTGTTGTACTTTTTGCCCTCTCTCCTTCTCCCTCCCAATTCCCCTAACTCCAATTTCCTCCACTCAGTTTTGAAACTTAGCAACAATAATTTCTCTGGCAATATCTTTTATTTATTTGTTCGTCGTTTTTTCCTAACGTCTCTGTTCTTCTTCTTCTTCTCTATTGCAGATGGTGAAATATTACGTGTCCTGGTTAATAGTACTGCTCAAATTAAATGTGATGTTGGCTCAAGTTTACCGGATGATAAAGTACTTTTAGTCGTTTGGTACAAAAACAATTTACCCATTTACAGGTAAATATTGACTGAAATAAATGTTTGCTTTTCTTCTTATTATTATTTGTTGTTTAAATATTGATGTGCGGTTTGTTAAGACTTAATATTGGCTAATGATTTTGTGGCATTCAGCAATAAAGAAGTTGACAAACTAATTGAAAAATAGAACCGGTTTTGAAAAATTGACTGTGTTTTTTTAAATGAATTAAAATACATAATAAAATTATGTTATAATTGTACGGCCCAGGAAAAAGAGGAGTAACCAAAGATCATATGACGACGAATATGAGACACTGATGGGAATCGAACCTAATATTATCACGCTGGCCATTACTTTTTGCATTATCTTTATAAGACAAAGAACAAAGACTGCAATTTGAAGAAGTGATAAGCGAACGTCTGATTAGATAAATGGAGAATCTAACCGATTTCCTATGGGTGCAACATAACGTATAAGTAATATTCACAATTGTTCCCCACTACTTATTCCACAAGTGGTAGCGACTTATAAAGAAAACAGAATCGGATGACGAAATACAAGAGGACAGATGAACAGACAGAGCCTCTGAAGATTAAAAATATACAGACTAACGATAATAAGATATTAATAAAGGTATACCTCCATTCTAAACTATGCTAAGTGCAAAAAGTTAGTTTTTCAGGAAAAGCTACCAAAGTTTGATGAATTTTTTAAATTTGTGTGGAACTCCTATATATTGCAAATCAAATGACCTGTACTGTTTTGTGTATAACTTTTGATTGCTTTGATTGATAAACACCAAATTTTGACTGAATGTAATTCGGAATATTTAGAAATTAAAATAACAGTCTCACTAAAAACATACTACGTCGACTTAGCATATTTTATAATGGAGGTATCGATATGACCAAATGGTAAGCTTGCAAAACGGACAGACAAACTGATAACGGAGTGAACACAGATCGTCAATAGTCCAGAAAAGATAGGTTGTCAAATATATGAACTGATTGAGGGAAAAATTGGGTTGGACAATCAAACAAAGGAACAACTACATTCTAATTGATGGTCAGTCTACCAAACAAATAGATGGACGGATAAATATACAAGCAACTAACGGACATTTGAATGCAAACATGACTAGAAAAATTTACTAACAAAACAATAAAATATAGAGAGATCTACTGCTATAAATGGATGAACAGATGAACTATTTGATGGTAGATCGACAAGCTGTTAAAGTAGACATGGATGTAGGAATGTATAAATAAATGAACTAACAAACCAATGATAAAAATATATATTTAAAAAATTTAGTGCCCCAGTATAGACGAAGAGAAAAACAAGTAAGAAAGTTTCAGTCGGGTAAACCGACTAAGGTATACCCTCACTTTGTGAGTAATGTAATATGGAATATTAAACGAATTATTCTGTCAATTTGTATGGGAGGTACCAGAATGTTTTTAACAAATACACCTATTTTTCACTGAATAGTAGATTCTTTAAATACATTACACTGCGCCGAATTATAAACGTTTTGTGCACTGGTATATTAACGTTATGAAATATTAAATTTTGGTATGATTTGGCCAATTTGTGTGGGAGGTGCAAAAAGGGGCGTGGTGATAACGGCAATTTTTTACAGGGCTATAGGGACTTCAAAAGCGTTATACTGTGCAAAATGTTGTTGCATTTTCGGGCATTGGTACTCATGCTGTGAGCTCTTAACTTTTTGTGCAAAATGGTACCTTTGTGTGGGAGGTACAAAAAGGGGCGTGGAAATAGCGTCCATTTTTCACAGTGCAAAAGACACTATAAAAGCATTACACTGTAAAAAATTTCAAGTATTTTTATACACTGGTATTAATGTTATAAGCTGTTATCTTTTGGTGCAAAATGGTACCTTTGTGTAAGAGGTACCAAAAGGGGCGTGAATATTTCACCCATTTTTCACTGGACTGTAGGCACTATGAAAGCATTACACTGTACAAAATTTCAAGTATTTTTATGCACTGGTATTAATGTTATAAGCTGTTAACTTTTGGTGCAAAATGGTGCATTTGTGTGGGAGGTACCAAAAGGGGGTAGCAACATGGCCCATTTTTCTCGAGTTGATAGCGACTAATAAACTAATGCTATATGTGGAATTTCAGAAGATTCGAATAAGTAGTATAGCAGTTATTAAAGATTCAATATTTCGCAACATTTTAACACTTTGTGGGGGAGGTACTAGAAGGAGTGGACCAATATGGCCCATCTTCGAACTTATCCGGAGATAGAAAAAAATATTACCACGTACCAAATTTGAAGTCAATCGGTTACTCCTTTCGAGAGTTATCGTGCGCACCAGCCAGCAGACACACAGACAGACAGACAGACAGATAGACAGACAGACAGACAGACGGACGGACATTGCTCATTCGTCTTAAAATGACCCAAAACGAATATCCGCCGAACATACTTAGGGTCTTAGATCACTCCTTCGATGTGTTACAGTTTTTTTCGTAGCAAATGATATATACCCTCGTCACACTAAAGTGAGGGTATAAATATATTGAGAGGTTGAGGTGGCGGACAAAACGATGAAAGAGTTGACCAGACACTCAAAAACGATCAGATTCAGGGTCAAACTACTGGTAGAAAGATAGAAGATAGAAAGATAAAATAGATACAAGCTCTAAAACAAGCTCTAAAACAAATGTTTAGATACACTGAAAAAAAATTTGTCATAAAATTCAAGAAATGCTCCAAAGACGTCATTTGTTTTTAAAATAAGTACATTTTGTACTTAAAATATAGATAATTTCAATAATATTAAGTAATTTACTTAATTTTAAGTAAATTTTCTTAATTTTAAGTACAAAATGTACTTATTTAGAAGACTAAGGACGTCTTTGGAGCATTTCTTTAATTTTATGACAAATTTTTTTTCAGTGTATATGGACAGATTTATGGACTAACGACCGTACAAAAGGGCAAATGGACAAACTAGTATACGAAATTCGAACTACTGTGAGGATGGAAATGAAAAAGAGTGAACGATTGACAAGCGGCCAAAAACTTATTAGATTTAGTGACAGCCTATTGATAGAAAATCGAAACAGATATAGGACAAAAGAATTAACAGTAACTCAAAAGGGCATTCGGACAAATTGGTATAAGAAATAGTAACTAAGTGGGGATAACAGAGAGAAAGGGTAACATGTAATCTGTAGGAGGATCAAATGTATTGAAAAACAGATATAGAAACGAAAGGCACGTGTAAGAATAGGCATGAAAACAGTACTAAGATATAATCGGACCGGAACAGAAGGGCAGATCTATCGCTAACCAAATTATTGGCCAAAAGACGGACAAAGTATTTAAGTACTACAAATTTATCTTTTTCACATAAAGGACAATAGACGGATGGAAAATTTATGGAAAAACAGACTTATTTCCAAAACTAATATTTTCCTATTAATTCTCAAAAAAACACTTGCTGGTTTATCCAAACATTGTTAAGGTTAAGAGGGCTTGTGAAAATGTGGACGGCAAAGACAAACATATTTGTAAAACCAATTTTATTCCTCTAAATTTTGAAAACTAATCTTAGTATTTTTTTACCCAATAGTTTAATCATTTTGGGAAACTTTTTAAGGTAAATGGCTTGGAAATGTGAAACATATCCGTGAACGAATTAAAGCAACCGATGCCACAGGCTTCCCATTTGCTCTTTAATACCATTGACAACATGAGTTCAATTCACCATCCGTCCATCAGTTTATATTTACCATATTTTCCTATCTCGATACCTTCATTCCAAAGTATGCTAAGTCAGCTTAGTAAGTTTAAAGGGACTTTGCATATTTAAATTATAAATATTTATAATAATAGTCAAAACTGTGGAGGTAGTTCGATTCTTTTTTCTACATAAATTTAAAAATGTCATAAAACTTTGCAGTGGATGTTTCGATATGTCCACGTAATCTAAGTTAGCATATTCCTCAGTTAGTCTCCCTGGACACATGACTCATCGTCCTTCTATCCCTCCTTTAATCAACATGTACTGTTCTATTAAATTTTTCGTCTCAAATTAAATTTGTCCGTCCATATATTTACCTACATATGGTTGGGAAAGACAGAAATCCTTCCAATGGTTTATTATGTCAACTGACCCCCTTTCATAAAGTTTTTTGATACTTTCGAGCAATTTGTTTATCCATATAGCCAATCTACGGATCTGCTGGTACGCAAATGCGAGAACATATAATAATATCAGGATTCCATTTCGGAAATCGTCTAAACCAATTTTAGTATGTCATTAAAAACTCCCTTTTTTTTGGAAAAATAATGTTAAGTTAAAGCAAAACGGACAATGAATACAGACGTTATATGCATATCAATCAATCACTATGCTGTTTCTAGACATTTTATTAATTTAGCACGTATAAAACTCATTGACTATGCTATGGGGTGCGTTGAAAGGCTTGCTCATAAAGCTTGAATTTATAGTCGGATTTGCTTGAAATGAACATTTTGACGGTACCCATAGATGTGAGTTTCACTAAGATCGTTACATAGTTAGAGTCTTAGAGGAAATTATGCAGTGGAAATAAACTCAGTAGCATAAAACTACTTGGGCTATCTACTCCTTATCAGTACACGACTTACTCCTTAGATAGGTACTCCTTAAAAGAGGGCCATTTGGATTATTTACTGATTATAGCTGAAATTTGGGTTGTCAACTTCTTAGTAGATTATAAGGGCTCTATGAAATAACCCCCCAATGAAATAAGTCCCCAAAAAATTGTACACAAAACAACAACAACTAAATTTGGGGGTTTGTTTCACTTTTTGGGGAGTTATTTCGTTTTTATTTTGGGGAGTTATTTCATAATGAAATAAGTCCCAATTTTTTGCAATGAAATAAATCCCCAATTTTCCATTTGGGGACTTATTTCATTTTTAAATTAATAATTTTAAAAATTAAAAATTAGAGTTCAATGCATAAAAACTACTGCACTCGCCACATGTGCAATTACTGTAAAGAATATCTGCTGCACTGAAAGAAAATGTATAGTTACAAAATAATAAAATTAGTCGGAGGAATATTTTTAAATATTAATAATAATTTCAATTAATAATAATATTAATTAATAATTCTGAGCAAAGATTCTTTTACATGTATAATGTGATATACTGAAACTGCGAGCGAATTTATAGACCATTAGAAATTCTGATAGTATTGACTACTTGTTTAAGTAAATATGTACCAGCAAATCAGTTTGTTAAAAGACTTCAAGGTGTAAAAATCGAAAAGAAAAAATAATTACGAAATTACTGGCGGCAAGAGACGTAATAGTGAATTGCTTTATGTTATAGATAAAAAATAAATTATCAAAAGAAAAACAAAAATATATGTTTGATTGAGCGAAAATTGGTCGCCTTTCCACAATTTTTAAAAATTTTCTTTTATTTGCAACAATGTTCTTTTGCTCAAGTTTTCATTTTTGTCAACCCGTAAGGCGTAATATGACAAAGCGACACGGACTGCTTCAGTTCATACGATCCTCAAAAAATGCTTCATTGCGATATCATAAAGTACTGCCTCTGCCTTTGTTATTATCACATTTAATAAGTGACGCAGTTATTGAAATTAGATCGAAAATTGCATTACTTGATAGTCAAAGCGTATTCACGCCGTTTCTCACTCAAGTCACTGGATGCAGAAGGTAATGTTTGTTTGCCATTCATATTTTCTTCATTAGATAACTGTGGTTATTAGACCACGGCAAAATTACGGTTGACACCTTTCTATGCGGAAAAAACAACATATGCGTCGATATAATCCCTGACATCTTCAAAGACGAATCATCTAGTGATGATAACAAACTACTCGCTGACTCTATTGCCAATTATAATTGTAATTGTCCTTGTTGCCGTGGTATTATTGAAGATTCTATGCAATTTTATACTTAAATTTGCTTATATTATTGAAAAAAAAAAAAAAAATGGGGAGTTATTTCACTCTAAAAATTGGGTCTTATTTCATTATGAAATAAGTCCCCAAAATTGGGGATTTATTTCATTTTAAATTTGGGGTCTTATTTCATTATGTGGGGATTAATTTCATTTTTAAAATTGGGGACTTATATCATAATGAAATAAATCCCCAAATTTGGGGACTTATTTCATTTTCGATTTGGGGGGTTATTTCATTGGGGGGTTATTTCATAGAGCCGATTATAAGTTGGCTTAGTAGGTGGCCATTTGTGTTTACTACTCCTTAGTTTGCGCGTTATATATGCTTTAGTTCACGACAAATTACGTTATCTAGTCCTTAGTAGAGATGCAGTTGAGCTATCTTCTCTTCTATATAATATCGGTTGGGTTATCCACTCCTTAGTAGGACTAACAGATGGGTTAACTACTCTTTAGTGGAGAGTAGGGCGTTATCTTCTCCTTAGCAGAGATGCAGTTGAGTTATCTACTCTTGGGTTATCTACTACTTATTATACTAGTAGTTGTTTCGTATACTTATTTGTAGAGATGCAGTTGGGTTATCTACTTCTTACTAGACTATCAGGTGGGTTAACTACTCATGACAGTTGCTTCACTACTGTTATTAACACAACAGGCAGAACCACTGGCTTAAGTGTATTTCCATGGACATGAGACGTTTAAACGTCTCCTCTCTTCAACCTAACCTAACCTATCCTACTCCTTATTAAACTATTAGTTGGCTTACATACGCCTTAGTTGACGACAAATTAGGTTATATTTCCATTAGTAGAGGCACTGTTGGCATATCTACTCCTTAGTACTACACTACTTAGTTGAGTTTTCTACTCCTTAGTAGAGTGTAAGTTGAGTTATCTACTCAACAGCAGATTATCAGTTGTGTTGTCTACTCATCAATAGACTATCCTTTGTGTTAGCTACTCCTTAGTAGAATATTAGTTGGGTTATCTCCTGTTTAGTAGAGGACCGGTTTTCGATAAAAATTCAACGATTAAATAGTAATCATTTAATTGGATTCCAATGTGACTTACGCTGTCTGACAATGAAGGGTCAGGTAATGTAACTATTCGTTTAGACCAGTACTTCGACATGTCACAATGTGGCAATTCAACACCTCCAATGACAAATACATGCTAAAGATACCGGCTGTTATCATATAAAAGATACAAACCTCGGAACGATCCCTTTCCTTAGTGGACTGTCACACGTCGGTTATTGTACCGGTCCAATTTCCCATACGGTATATATACCACCCACCGCAATCTGAACTTAATAGCATTTCTGCTGAAAATTGGATTGACTCTTCGCTGAAAATTATGTTAAATTGTTTTTTGCTTTAGAACTCTATGGGAAATGCGGTGCCACTTTACCCAAATCTATCACTGATCTGGCTAAAGCAGGACATATCACTGATTTTATCCCGAACAAATAGATTGGTATTATTTAAATGGTTTGAAACAAATCTTAAAATTATTGTTCAAAATGTGGTAGGCCATACTGCAGATAATATTAATTTACGAAAATTGAAGATTAATTGGGAGCAAACAGTCATTGTATTTGAATGGAATGCAGACGTTATCGGTTCTGTACCCAAAGATAATTGAAGGTATAGACAACCTAATCCATTTGACCCAACATTCACAAGGTGACAGAAAACATAAATCCTCCACTGTCTGTATGCGACCGATAAGTATTTCGAAAGGCATTTGAGAATCTGATAAGGTCCTTCAATTGTCTTTACTCTAGATTTTCATAGAGGTTGAAAATATCAGTATTTATCTTTCCCAAATGACAAATCTTTTTTAAAGTTACCGATTGTTTCAAAAAAAAAAAGGACAATCTGAGAACCACTTCTTATCTTTAAGGGATAGAATAGGTCTGAGCAGTAAATAACATGAATTATATTAAAGTGTTTTTAGTCTTACTTTCACAATTTTCAGGACCACTTCCCATCTTTAAGGGAAATGATAGGTCCCAGCGAGCAAAAGGAAGAATTCTATTAAAGTGTTTTTAGTCTTACTTTCACAATTTTCATTTTTGCTATTTCCACTGTCATAGTGTAAATTTGGGACTTTTCTTTAAATACCAATAATAAAATATATCTTGAATTAAAAAATTACCCATTTTTTCTGATAATCTTTAAATTACTTTAATATTATATCATCCTCTTCCCCATTACCTTTCCAGTTATGACACACGAGGAGCTCATGCGGGGACACCCTCCCATTGGCGGGACGAAGAGGTATTGGAAAGTCGAGCAATATTCCATACACACCGTGAACCGGCCGAATTGGCATTAGATCCAGTAAAGGTAATTGATAATGACAAAAAAAGAAGAAAAACAAAAATTGAAACTTGGCATCTACAAAAATAATTTAATTAAATGCAAAACTTTTTTCCACTCTATCTTCTCTTCTTCCCGCAACATAAAAATTACTTTTGAAACATTTCAAATATATAACACACAACATTTTTGGGCTGCTTTAGGAAAAAGATGCCGGCAATTTTCGGTGTAGAGTGGATTTTAAACTTTCACAAACTCGTAACAGCAATGTCAATTTGGAGGTGGTGGGTAAGTAAACTGAAGGGTGAACGAAGGTTGGGGAGGGGTGATCAACGACCGGGGATGAGGAAAAGGACAAATATGGAGTTTGAAGGACATCCAACTAAATGCTTGGTTGCTCGGTGGCTCCAGGAAGTAATTGTTTATAGCTACCAGTTGTTGGATATTGGCCCTGGCAACTTGTGTTTTGTTGTTTTATGGGTTTTTGTTGTTTTTGCTGAAAAATGTTTTTGTGTGTGTTTTTTTTTGTTGTTGGTTGGCCAAACTGTAATCCACAAAAATTCCCGGAAAGCAATTGTGGTTTTACGTTTTTCAACCAATGGCGGCAACAAAACTCAACCAACAAAAAAAAAAACGCTACGAAACCAAGTTGAAGCAACAACTATTACAAAATATTGTTGCAGTCAGCCACATTTTTAATTAAACCAACATATTTGAAATTTGTAAAAAAATACTTCTGCCTTTATAGGGCCAAACAGCTTCTGCTCCTCGTCCCTCCCCCCAGAAAATCCCCTTAAACTATAGAGCTAATGAAAAGTTTATTTATTGCAAGTTTGGACATTGAATTTGTTGAGGTTTATTATGGGGTAGATTTTTGTGTATTTAAATTGTTTAAAAAAATGTTTATGCATTTCGATAATTGATTTGGAGTTTTTGTTTTCTTTTCTCTACCTCTCTACCCCTCCTATGCGCCAACGCAATCTACAGTGCCGCCCAAGCAACCCCTGATTTTCAATGAACGTCGAATGCGCATAGATTCTCGAGCTGGTCCCTATGAGGAAGGTGGCAGTCTGGAGGTGACCTGTGTGGTGCAGGAAGGTAAGTTTCATTTTAGTTTTATTTTTATTTTCCTCGTAATGTAAGTTCTGGGAAGTTATTTTGGCCGAGGTTAATTTTATTACTCCTCAAGTAACTATGAAACAATTTACAGTCATAAAGAATGGAATTTTCTATGACTTCAAGGTTCTCCGTTTTTCCTTGGCAGTCAATGGAATAGCAAAAGAGGTTGTTGACATTTCCATTAGGGCAATAAAATTTGTGATCTTTGCCTGTGATAATGCTAATGAAGCAACACTCAATAAAAGTAATTAGGTAATTTTATTGTTCATTAATCTTCCTTAGAAGAAGGGTATGATATATTTCTTTATAGTTATTTTACACAAAATATTTGTAGTTACATTTTTTATAGTTAACGAATTGTTGTGTGGTAGATAAAATGTCAATCAAACCGGAACAGAAGTACTCTAGTCATAGAATCAACCTCAAACTAAATTTGCACTGTGATACGTTTTAAACCATTTAAAAGAAACGTCAACAATTTTTGCTGTATAATTTTAATGTTGTGGTTTGTTCTACACCATATAAAAAGGAAAAAAAGAGAAAACTTTGTAAAAACTAAAATCACAAAGCTGTATTTCTCCAAAGACAAAGCTAAATGTTGCCAACAAAGCCTACCAAAGTGCAATCAAACCACAAGAAAATCAAAAAAAATAAATGTAATGAATAAAATCCTTACACATCCTTTAACCTAGGAGTATTTTACAACTATAGCCCCATAAGCCATTGACTAGAAGCCCTTTTTACATGTCAAAAACATTAATGCAATAAGGAATTTGTTATTTTTTTCTCTGGGAATTACTTACCTTTACAAGCCTGTGGTCTGTCACAAAGGCAATGGATTGTATGTGTATGTGGCAAATATCCTGGTTAGTACGTTGTAATACGTGTTGCAGCAAATCATCAAACCTCAGTGTAAGAGATATTGAATATGACCTGAAATTAAGTTATAAAACAGAATAATAAAGGCAATTTTATGTAATCTACTCTCATAAAAGCATAGTTCACTAAAATAATAAACCGCAAAGCAAAGTAATTGTTTTACAGTATCAAGTAAATTTCAAGGCACCAAAAAGAAAGTAGCATAAGTAAAAGGGGTGTGAAGGCTACTACTAAAAAACAATAATCAAATAGCTATACGAAGAGCTGAGAAGTCAAGTAATTGTATTTGCTTCTTTGTTTTTAAAATACTTTGCAAATTCAAATCAGTTCAGATTTGGTTCAGCGCTGTAGAAATTGTATTTTATATCCGATCAGTACGCAAAACTTGGTTCAGATTTAGATATAGCCCCATATAAGTTGTACTTTACTTGCGATCATTACAAACTGTTGGCAGATAGAAGTTTCTTAATATAGCAGCAAATACTGCCTAATTTGGGAATAATCGGTTCAGATTTAGATATAGACACACATATATGTTCTGATTTTTATATAATTTGGCAGAAATTAGGGTTTTGATCCAAGTTTAGATTATGTATAGTGCCATCTATTTCTTCATTCCGATTTTTGGTCTATGAAAGAATACTGCACATTTTAAGGTTATCGTTTCATGTCTAGTTTATTATGATAAACATCTTTAACTTCTCCTTGGACGAAGCCTTGATGAGGAGGTTGAGCTAAGTTCTTTCGTAACTGGAACGAAACCAATTATTCTAAATTATTATCTCAATGCCCCTTTTCGCATTGTTAAGTAGGTGTAGATTATTATATAGTCAGCCTCGCCAGTCTTTCGGTCTTTCCTTATACTGGTTTTTATTTGTGGTAAGTTGTTGCACGTTGAACCGCGAATTGAGTTTGGTCCCAGGCTTTTATGATAGTTGATATAGGTGAAAAAGCTAAGTTTCCATTTTTGGGGATTTTCACAATTATTTGGGGAATTGTGGGATTCCCCTTTGCATATATAGTAATCCGTCAATTACATTCGACCTACAAACTGCAAAACATTTCTTTGAAAATTATTATTATACCCTACACCACACTGTGGTACAGGGTATTATAACTTTGTGCATTTGTTTGTAACACCCAAAAGGAGAAGAAATAGACCCATCGTTTATTATACCGATCGACTTAGAATCACTTTCTGAGTCGATTTTGCTATGTCCGTCTGTCCGTCTGTCTGTCTGTCTGTCCGTCTGTCTGTCTGTCCGTCTGTCTGTGCATGTATTCTTGTAATCAAAGTACAGGTCGCAATTATGGTCCGATCTCGACGAAACTTTACACATATCTTATTTTTGGCCCAAGGACGATCCCTATTGAATTTGGTTAAAATCGGTTCAGATTTAGATATATCCCCCATATATATGTTAGCCCCGATTTGACATGTAAGCGCTGTAAAAACTTTATTTTATACCCGATCAGTATGAAATTCGGCAGGAAAGGGTTTCTTATTACATGAATGAACTCTGTTAAATTTGGAAGAAATCGGTTCAGATTTAGATATAGCCCCCATATATACATTACCCCCGATTTGACATATAAGCGCTGTAAAAATGTTATTTTATATCCGATCAGTGCGAAATTCGGCAAAGAGAGGTTTCTTATTACATGAAGGAATACTGCTAAATTCGGAGACAATCGGTTCAGATTCAGATATAGCCCCCATATATATGTTACCCCCGATTTGACATGTAAGCGCTGTAAAAACTGTATTTTATATCCGATCAGTGCAAAATTTGGCAAAAAGAGGTTTCTTATTACATAAAGGAATACTGCTAAATTTGGAGAAAATCGGTTCAGATTTAGATATAGCCCCCATATATACGTTACCCCCGATTTGACTTGTAAGCGCTGTAAAAATTTTATTTTATATCCGATCAGTATGAAATTCTGCAGAAAGAGGTTTCTTATTATATGAATGAACACTGTTAAATTTGGAAGAAATCGGTTCAGATTTAGATATAGCCCCCATATATACGTTACTCCCGATATGACCAAATTATTATGGCAATGACCCTTATCGCATTGTTAGGGAGGTGTAGGGTATTATATAGTCGGCCCCGCCCGACTTTCTGCCTTTCCTTACTGGTTTTTAAATATTTTAGGGCTTTATAACATCTATGTATGTCTGCATTTGAATTTTTATCCCCTCACCTCAGGGAGGAGGGTTTATATCATTTGCTACGAACTGAAAGTGTAACACTTCGAAGCAGTAACCTAAGATCTAATCCGTTTTGGGCCATTTTAAGTCGAATGAGCAATGTCCGTCTGTCTGTCTGTATGCTGGCTGGTGCGCACGATTAATCTTGAAAGGAGTAACCGATTGACTTTGAATTTGGTATGTGCTAATATTTTTTCTATCTTCGGCTAAGTTCGAAGATGGGTCATATTGGTCCACACCTTCTAGTACCTCCCCCATAAAAGGTTAACATTTAGTCAAACATTGATTATTTAATAACTTATATATTACTTATTTGAATCATCTGATATTCCACACATAGTATTAGTTTATTAGTCTATTATATTGAGAAAAATGGGCGAAGTTGCCACGTCCCTTTTGGTACCTCCCACACAAATGGACAATTTGACAATTTGAACCAAAAGTTAACAGCTTTTAACTTTAATACCAGTGTATACAAATAGTTGAAATTTCGTACAGTGCAATGCTTTTATAGTACCTGGAGTCTAGAGAAAAGTGGCCGTCATGGCACGCCCCTTTTGGTACCCCCCCACGCAAATGGACCATTTTACACCAAAAGTTAACAGCTTATAACTTTAATACCAGTACATACATTAAAGTTATTAAATGGAATTTAAATTGATAATAATTTAATTAAAACAACAAAAAAATAAATTTACTAATATTTGTTTGGGACTCAAGGTAAGGGGATTCATAAGTCGGTTTACCCGACTGAACTTTCTTACTTGTTTTTTTTCATTTTTTATCGACCCTGTTCTAAATTTTTTTTAATATCAGTGATGAATATAAACCGATTGCTCTCACATCAACTTTTCTGAACTGACAACAAAATTTTCTATACGATGTAAACAATTTTGGTCACATATGCCCACTGAGAGAAAACATATGGTCATTTCAATATATATTTTCAAGAAATAAACAATTTTCGTGGAGAAAAGGTATATGTTATACTTTGGATATATAGAGAAAATTATGCAAAGAAAGCATTAAGATTGGAGAAGAATATTTTCTAAATAAATAATGGGTCAACAATTTTTATAAATAGCGTTGCCACGCCTCTCCAAATGACACAATTTGTTACGAAATTTTTAAAACTTCGCACATATTAGACGATCGCAAAGCTAGATTATAAAACCTTTACCTATTTCATATCTGTGGTCACAAGGCATAACAGCATATGTGTGTTTTTGCAAGTTTTCAGGAGAGCATTTTAAAGGTTTGAATCGATATAGCAAAAATATTTATAAACTTATTTTGAATTTTACGCCTGCAATTTCTCAGGACTTGGAAGTGAAATTAATTAATACGAACACATTTATATAATTATTTTAATTATAAATGTTATAGGCTAAAAACTGTTTTATGCTGTTATTCCCTTTTTAAATAAATTAAGTTACAAAACACACAACTCGAGTTGTGTCGTTATTACAAAATTAATTTTATTATATATTGTAGAATATATCGACTTATGCTGATAAATCAAATGATGATTTCGAAATTTACAACATTCAGTAGTCAATATTAGATTTTGGAATAACAGCATAAGTTGAGTTATGCTTTTAATATAACAGATATTGGGAAAAACAAAACCAAAATCGTTTTTGGGATTTTTGAATTTCTTGTGGGAGTTGTGTGATTTTATTTTACAAAAATGAAACATCAAATATAATACAAATATAATAATCTTAGAATTAGCCTCTATTTCTGATGTCCAGACATACAAATAATTGAAATTTATTAATTTGTAAATTTTTTATGGATTTATAAAGTTTCCATCTGTGTTTGAAAACATTTTCGTTTGTTATTAGTTTTTGTAAAGTATATATTCAAATGGCCATAACTTTTGTCTCAGGGAGTATATTTAATGGCAATATGTATACCCTATTTTACACTGTGGATCAGGGTATAAATATTGTCATTGCTTATTATACCGATCGACTTGGAATCATTTACTGAGTCGATTTAAATATGTCCGTCTGTAGATGTATCGTTGTAATCAAAGATGATACCTATTAAAACTGGAGCAAGTTTGTCAAGTTTAGCTATTGCACCTATATATATTTTCATCCGATTTGGGTTCTAAGGGCTATAGAAGATGTATGTATTTTACACTAGATAGAGGTAAACATTTGGCGGCGACAAATCTTTTCACCATTAATAAAGACTACTTAATTTAATGGAAATGGGTTCAGATTTACATATATCTCCCATATATGTATATGTTTATTCCGATTTGGCTCCTTAGGACTGTACTCGTAGGATCTCGCTATATTTTTTTTTTCAAAAATTTTTTTTAAGGAAATTTTATGGGCGTTTGATATTTTGAAAAAAAAAAGATAAAAATGAGTTTTTAGGTTTTACGAAATTTGTAATTGCTCTCGAACGGCTGAACCAATTTTTGCAAAGTTCACGGAATACTCGTCGTACTCTCACAAATCTAGAACAGTAAGAAAATTGTTAGACTCAATATTTGTAAAAGTTATGGACGAAATACTAAGACTGGTCTGACAATTTTCGTCTGTCTTTGCAAAACACTGCACATTGGTACGAATTCAAAACGGGGAAATAATTCGACCGTTTCTTAACCAAAAAACCGATTGCGACCAAACTTGGCATGGTAGACGAAGAGGTGTTAGAGAAGTTAAGTTTTATATTTTATGTCAGACAGGGGCGGAGCTAGAGGGCCTCATGTTTGGCCACATCGGGTGAAGAAAATGTTCAGCTCGTGTAACTTGTGTTTCTCTTCCGATGTATAAAATTGTTTGTGTGTGTTCTACTAACTGAGGTCTACAAAAAACTTTTTACACCTAAGAATTATCTAGTATATTTACCGCGATACTCGTATCTGCAAATGAAAATTTAATTTTTCATTTTTTCCCTTACTGTACGCTAGTATTTTGTAAATATCGGAGCACAATATGCACCGATTTCATCCGTATAAACATGTCTGGATGGGCAATAAAATTTCCTATATGACGAAAAAATATTAGTTCGGTATACCCAATAGTACACATTTTTAACAAAAAATTGTGCATTTTGTCCTCTTTCAAACAAAGAAAACTTTGCAAAAATTGGTTCAGCCGTTCGAGAGCAATTACAAATATCGTAAAATCTAAAAACTAATTTTTTTTATTTTTTTCAAAATTCCGAACGCCCATAAAATTTTTTAAAAACAATTTTTCCAAAAAATTGATGGCGAAAGTGATAGATTTGACATATTTGTAACTGCTTATAAACATTTTAGCCAAAAATAAACTACATAGGTCGATATTAAATATTCTTGCATAATTGTTTTAACGACAGTTGCTAAAATTCCGTTTCTACGTTAAACTGAAGTCTTCAGCATTTTTCCCTTATAATTTCCTTTAATTTAAGTGGTATCTTGGCTTTATCAAGGTTACACTTCATATATGGATCAAATACTAAGGATACCTTCCATAAAAATTGAAATTCTAGAAAAAATATTTTAAAATAAACTTTGTTTTGGTTTCATAAAATAGTATGACCCAATGTATACATAAACAGTTTTCAGGACTCGGACACAAAATTTTTTTTTGTTGCATAGTGTAAGTGATCCATCACAAATCATTTAACGTAGCTTTAGAGAACTCCCTGCCTGAGCATTAGCAGGACTTTAAGGACTACTGCGACAGAGTCTCTACAAGTTCTACTCCATCTACTGCCGATTGACATTGAGCCTAGATAAGCTGTAACCCGAGCTGCATTAAGATTGAACTGTCTATCAATGTGGAGGTACAAAACATACATTCATATTGTAGTGCAATGGTAACCAACCGAGTGGACCCCATACGAACGGTATAGACCTTCGAGAGGAAGTTTACCACTAAGGTACCTGCCAGAAAGAAATGGGTTAACATAACACATACAAATTGGAAGTATCTCCACTTTTATACAGATGATTCGTAGCTTGATGAGAACGGTCATCACATTACTCTCTAACGAACATAGTCTAGACATAACTTACAGACTACCAGATAGTTGCAGTGTCTGCCGAGCCGAAATAATGGACATATGGGAAGTCGCCAAGTGTCTGAGTCGCAACATAGTGAACAACTCTGCCGTTGTCATCTACTTTGACACTTATTTTGCCATTAAAATCTCAAAAGCCTACATCCTTAAATTCAAAACCAGTAAGGAAAGGCAGAAAGTCGGGCGGGGCCGACTATATAATACCCTACACCTTCCTAACAATGCGATAAGGGTCATTGCCATAATAATTTGGAATAATTGGTAAATGGGTAGAAACATATTATCTAATTCTGAAACGATAATCGCTAAATTAAGCAATATTCGTTCCTAAATTGAGAAACATCTTTCTGGAAAATTTTAATGATCGGAAGTAAAATACAACTTCTATAGCGGTTTGATACCAAATCAGGAGGAACATATATATGGAGCTTTAATATAAATCTGAACCGATTTTCCCTGAATACCTCATTCATGTAAAAAGACCTCCTTCTGTCGAATTTCGTACTGATCGGATATAAAATACAGTCTCTACAGCGCTTACATGTCAAATCGGGGGTAACAAATATATGTGAGCTATATCTAAATCTAAACCGAGTTTCTCCGAATTTGGCAGTATTCCTTCATGTAGAAAGAAACCTCTTTTTGTCGACATTCGCACTGATCGGATATAAAATAACATTTTTACAGCGCTCACATGTCAAATCGGGGGTAACGTATATATGGGGGCTATATATAAATCTGAACCGATTTTTTCCGAATTTGGTAGTATTCCTTCATGTAATAAGAAACCTCTTTCTGCCAAATTGTGCACAAATCGGATATAAAATATAGTTTTTACAGCGCTTACATGTCAAATCGGGGGTAACATATATATGGGGGATATATCTAAATCTGAACCGATTTTCTCCGAATTTAGCTGTATTCCTTCATGTAATAAGAAACCTCTCTTTGCCGAATTTCGCTCTGATCGGATATAAAATAACATTTTTACAGCGCTTACATGTTAAATCGGGGGTAACGTATATATGAGGGCTATATCTAAATCTGAACCGATTTCTTCCAAATTTAACAGTGTTCATTCATATAATAAGAAACCTCTTTCTGCCGAATTTCATACTGATCGGATATAAAATAAAGTTTTTACAGCGCTTACATGTCAAATCGGGGCTAACATATATATGGGGGCTATATCTAAATCTGAACCGATTTTAACCAAATACAATAGAGATCGTCCTTGGGCCAAAAAAAAGATATGTGTAAAGTTTCGTCGAGATCGGACCATAATTGCGACCTGTTCTTTGATTACAAGAATACATGCGCAGACGGAAAGACAGACTGACATAGCTAAATCAACTCAGAAAGTGATTCTGAGTCGATCGGTATAATAAACGATGGGTCTATTTCTTCTCCTTTTGGGTGTTACAAACAAATGCACAAAGTTATAAGACCCTGTATCACAGTGTTGTGTAGGGTATAAACAGCGCACACTGGGCAAAATCGCCTTTTTTGATATGTTTGAATCGAAAGAAAATATATTTGGAACACAAATTTGTAAATATTTTATATTTCTTAGCAAATAAATTTTATTTGAAAATCAATAAAATATATTTGGAACGCATATATTAATATATTACAACAAATTATATTTGCAAACTAAATTTCTCAAATAAAATATGTGTTTAAATACAAATAAAATTATTATATAGGAATTTTTCCAAATATATTTTATTTAAAAAAGATTTCCAAAACTTTTGCTGAGTTTTTCAAATTTCAGTTTCAATTTTTCCTTGGATTCGAATTGTACCTCTCCGTTATGATACCATATGCAGCATTACCTTCTGTTTTAAATCAATCATTTATAATTTCTGAGTATTCCAAGCCATCATTAGTTGTCAATTCTCTAAGTACTATATATTGATTATATGATTTCAATTATTATTTTTTTTACGAACATTAAAAATTTCTAAAAATTTAACTTTGAATTACTGAAAAATTTGACACAATTTATGTATTTTATGAATATTTAAATGCAAACAAATATTTGTTTCACAAATAGCAATCACATTGGGATGTAAACAAATATTTGTTTAGAACAACATCTTCCCAAATACAAAATTTTTGTATGTACCAAATATTACATGCTTAGAGTCTACCCTAAACATATATACGAGTATGTTTCAAGCCGAATATGTTTGGGACAATATACTACAGAAGCGATTTTTTTTCAGCGTGCACGACTGCCACAGATCTCTTTAACTAGATGACTGTGCAGTTATATATATATCTCATATTGATACCTGAGCTGGGGTATCCGGGGAACTACAAAGCCGATGAACTTGCTAAGAAAAGTACGACATTTCAAATTTTTTAAGAATTTGAATTCATTGGTGCGCTACTATCCACATGAGACACAGTCTAATGAGAGATGGACAGAATTACAATAGGTCTCCATACAAAACTGTTGCATGTAGTTCACTTTTAAGATTTTTTCGTAAGCTTAAGTTGTAGCTAAAACCACAACTACTTCTCGAAAACCTAGGTCAAAAACCAATAAAAAGCAGTTGCATATGTATGAGATTGTATAATAAAATAAAATCTTTCATAAACGAGAACCTCTTTGTTAACGATACCACCTAAATATGTCCATGATTTAGTCGAATTTTTGTATAGGACATTTTTCATGGTCTTTTTTTGAGAGTAACAGGACAAGCTGGACTTTCGAGTGCTTTATGAAAATAATTCCCAAAAAGTTCGCTAAATTGTACACTCAGACACAAATAATGTTTTAAATTTAGTTTTTATTATGTACGAGTACGCAGTATGTTCAAAAAATATCGCTAATTTTGTATTTTTTCAAAAAGTATTTATTTATTCATGAATATCTATTTTATCGCCTTCAAAGTAATTCCCCTCGGATATAATACACTTCTGCCAACGTTTTTTCCAATCGTCGAAGCACTTCAAATAATCATTTTTTTGTGATCTTGTTTAGCTCCTCCTTCGATGCCGTCTTTATCTCCTCAATCGTGGCGTAGCGTCGTCCTTTCATGGACCTTTTCAGTTATGGGAACAAAAAATAGTCACAGGGCATTACTGTGTTGTTTTTGGCCAAATATTCGCGCACAAGCAACGATGTATGTGCAGGTGCGTTATCGTGGCGCAAAAGCCAGTTTTTGTTCTTCCACGAATCCACAAATTGGCGGATTGCTTCGCGCAATTTGCGCATAACTTGCAGGTAATATTCTTTATTGGCCGTACTACCATGTGGCAAGAACTCATAATGCACCACGCCCCTGCAATCAAAGAAAACTGTGAGCTCGGGCGTCCGTCACGCTGTTCGTCCTTAGCATCTTCTCGGCCCTCTAAGAACATTTTGTACCACCGATAAACGTTGCTTTGGTCAAAGGTAGCTTCACCATATGCCACAGTCAACATTCGGAATGCGTCAGCGCACCTCATTTTGTTTTTCACTCAAAATTTGATGCAGATTCTTTAATCCATTTTCTGAAATAGATAAAAATCGAAGACAAAACACATCCAAGCACAACAGCTGTCAAAAATTAACTAAACATTCAAAATGGCCGACCTTGTCAGCATAAGTAAGGGACATGAGTATCAACATAACGCTACAAAAATATTAAAAATCAAATACACGTAGCCCGCGGAAATTGAAAATTCGCGATGTTCTTTGAACATACCTCGTATGACGGTACCTTAGTCATTAGCCGTTTCATATAAAATTTGAAATCTTAAGATTTTTTATGTTCAAGTATTAGACTCCATAATAAGGAAATTTCTGTATTCTACACATATTTTTATATATTTTGACATGTTTATATCATTACATTATAAATATTGCAACATTATGACAGAATATTTACTCCATTTAGGACATTTGCAATATCTTCTTCCGTTGGCAATGGTTTCTTTAAATAACAAATTCTGAACTCTCTAAGTGATTGACAACGGCCATGGAAATGTTATATGTTTTCGATTTCACCTCAATATAGACAAAAAATTTTTGACATATGAGTTGGTATTGTATGGTATAATGATATAATAACGTAACACATACTTATATTTTTATACAAAAAAAATAAGATTTTTAAGATGGTCCATGATTTCTGCGACTTTGAATAATGATACTTTCCATGGCTTCTTTTTAGGAGTAACCGGAAGAGCAAGAATTTCGGGTGTTTTACGAATAATATTTGCCAACGATTACTCTATACTTCATTTTTGAACATAAACTTTTTATTTTAAATATTTCCGCTTCAAATTCATCATGGAAATGATTAGCCCCTTGGATTTCCCAGCAATAATGGTCGGCAAATATCTCGGCAAATTGATATGCTAGAGAAAAGCGATTAAAGTCATTTCTTAAAGTGAAATTTACACGCACTGCGTAATTATTTCCTGCTCCGTTAGCCGTAATTACAGAATATAAAAAACACCAGAAATTATATTTGTTTTATATAATACATTTAAAGTAAAGTAAATTTTTGAAAACATTTCACATCAAATACTGACCATATAAAAATTTAATATTTATATACTTTAAGTGCGTGTCTTTAAGTTATAAATTTCTGTGTCAGAAGCACAAGTTATTTGCTGGGAAAACACCTCTGTCTTTTTAACGCCAAATCCTCCTCTCCAAATGTGGTCGGCCGGCGAACGGTAGGGCGTTTGTGCAAATATTTGAAATTTTAATTTAACGCAACTTGTTTGCGTGTTGACTTTATAAGACTGCGTTTTTTCTCCTACAATAAAGAAAAGGAAAAAACCAGAAATAAAAGTGCCTGTATATGACCATTATTTAACATACTTGAGATTTGTCATTGTTAGGACAAATGGTCAGACGTCTAACTGAACCTTTTGGTATGGTTTGGTGGGAGGGGCGGTCATTGTATTTAGCATGAATTACGCGAAAAATGCTAAAGCGAATTACAAGTATTGAAAATTAAGCACAGATTTTTCGCTATGAAGCAATTTCTCATATCAAACCAATTTTTTGCTTGCATTGCGTGCCTTTTGTGATTTCATTTTACTTACATATTTATTGAAGGCATTTGCTTCCAGCTGCTGGCCCAAAAAAGGAAATGAAACAACATGAAAACGTAACGCAACAAAAAAAAAAACACTGAACATTGTATTGAAAGTTTTATGAGTTGTTTTATGTCTGTGTCTCTGCCCCCATAACCTAAATGGTGGGTATGTTTCGTTAAAGAGGTTTTCATGTGAAAAATGTAGAGAAAAATGGTACTCGTTATTCGTTCGGAGGCGTAATATGGAAATTTGAGAGGAGTTTTTTTCGTTGGTTGGTTGGTTGTTTGAAGTGAAATTGACGCCAAAGTTTTAAAGTTTTGCTTTTGATTGGGAAAAAGTAGTAGGTACACTGGCACAAATTATGTTCATTAAATCAAAAAAATGATCGACAGCAGATATTCTTCTTAGATTAATTTTTATACCGATGAAACCTTCTAAGAGTTCTTAAGAAATTACGAAAAATAACTTTTTCTTTTATTTTAAACGCAGACGGATTCTTTATAAATTCATAAAATATTTAAAAACCAGTAAGGAAAGATAGGAATTCGTGCGGGGCCGACTATATGATACCCTACACCACTCTAGTAAGTTTGGAGAACAATGAAATATTCAATATACATTGAACTAAAATTTGTTACACAATTTAGCAAAGTCGGACGAAACATATATATAGGGGCTATAGCTAAATCTGAAGCGATTTTTTGCAAATTGGGCATTGTTTGTCCATGGATCAAGAAACTCTACCATGCTAACTTTCAAAACAATTGGATGTAAAATACAGATTCTATAGGGCTAAGGGCAAAATCGGAAGAAACATATGTATATATGGGGGCTATAGTTAAATCTGAGCAGATCTAACTATAGCCCCCATTGAGCAATGTTGTTCTACGGGTCAAGAAACTCTAGCTTGCTAAAATTCAAAACAATTGGATGTAAAATATAGTTTCTATAGGGCCAAAGGGCCAAATTGGACGAAATATCTATATACACTCAAAAAAATGTGTTTCCTAAATTTTAGTAAAATCCATACTCAAATTTAGTTCAATGTTTTTATTCATATTGAGTTAATTTTTTCTTAACACTGGGAAATTTTATTTAGTACTACCAAATTTTATTTTTTTGGGGGATATGCAATATTTCTTGAAAAAAGTTCGAATATTCATATATTTATCAAATTTAAATATATGCGGTGGACACCCAACATAGACATAAGGAAATTATGAACTAATAATGGAAAGCATGATTTTTAGGAAATTTTAACTAAAAATAATCATGGATCCTTATTTCGAGTCCATGAATTTGAACTCAAAATTAGGAAAACATACTAAAATCGAGGAAAAAATAACTATTTTCGGACTATGTTGTAGTCCTAAAAACACAAAAAATTCTGTTCTTTTTCGTTCCGCAATTTTTATTTTTTCGCAAATCGTTACTTGCAGAAACTTACATTTATGGAGAAATATTAAAAATGTTACGCCTGGGACGAGAGTCGAACCGACAACCTTCTGATAGTGAGCCAGACACACTATATATCGATCTACGAAACTCTTTTGGGATTGATATGAAAATGTCATTCATAATAAAATTTCTTCGTCGCCTATAAATATAGTATATGGCAACTCTATTTATCATTCAATGATGGCAATCCTTTTATCAAATTCAAGTGTACATAAAAATACATTGTTTCGAAAATTTTGGGATATATAATTGTATTTAAAAACAAAGTTATTATAAAAATTTAAGTGTCTACGTAGCTCAGTTGGTAAACATGTGGTTCATAAAACGGAAGGTTCTGGGATCGAATCGCATTCGGAGATAAAATTTTATATATAGATACTGTTTAATGTTTAATAAAATAAATTTCAATTCCTAAAATAAAGCAGAAGAGAGAAATCCAAAGAGGAAGTGGTAAGAGAGATTCCAACATATAAATGGAAAGAGATGAAGTAGGATCAAAAAACAAGGACTAAAAAGTCCAAGAAAAATTTTAATTTTTCTTGTCTTTTTGCATAAATTTAATTAAATTTTCCTAAATTTGGGTAAAAATTTACTTGCAATAAGGACAAAAGTATGCTGAATTTGCATAATTTCAAGTCCGAATTTGCTAGTATTGAGTTAATTTTCCCTATTTTAATTTCAATAGTCACTTAAAGGAAGTACGAGTTAACTAGAAATAAGTTAAAAATATTTCATAATTGTGAGGAAATGTATAAACTTGATATAAGGAAAAATAGCTTTAGCGAAATACGAAGTTCAATATTCCTACAGTTAAGTTCATTTTAACTTGCTCTAGGGTTCACTTTTTTTTGAGTGTATGGGGGCTATGGTTAAATATGAACCGATTTCCTTTAAATTCAGCAGGGTTGGTACATGGCTCAAGAAGCTACGCTAACATTCAAAATGATTGGATGTAAACTACAGCTGTCTTTATAGAAGCTTAATGTCCCGAATCGGCCCAAAGGTATATGAGTCATTCCATGCCAAACGGTTTGAATTTGACATCACTTGCTTTGATTGCTTCGAAATTTGTGTATGAATACTGCTCTTAAAATATTTTATAGGTGTTTCAAGAAAAAAATTTAAAAAAATGTTCAAAAGTTATGAGCAGTTTAAAGATGGCCGAATTATGATTTATTTAAAAAGGTTTGTTCATTCCGTAGCTCGTTACTTCAGAAATACTTGGCCGATTTTGATGTACTATACTTTGTTTTGAATGTACTGTTAATTACTTTCGAAAAATAAAAGCTATCTTGTTACAGCCAAAAATAATTGGGGTTTATAAGTTTTTACCGTTTTAATCCTTTAGATTTGATTTCAAAAATGATTACATCAATTGATTTGAAGACGTCTTTTTTAGTGACTGTGTTATTTTGAAAGTGATGAAATCTAGATTTTTTATCAAAACAACTTCTGAAAAAGCAATCAAAATTACTGCCAATGTACTTATATATAAAATAAGTACTGCCAATGTACTTATTTTGAGATTATGCGGTCGATTCACGCTTAGAAAAAATCGCTTCTGTAGTATATTGTCTCAAACACATTCAGCTTAAAACATATATATGATTAGCATACACTCTAAATATATAATATTTGATACACATAAATATTGTATGTTTGTGAGAATATTGTTCTAAACAATACTATGTTCCCATCCTAATATTTTTTATTGGAACTAATATTTCCGAAACAAAGATTAATTTCTATTCAAATATTTTGGCAATATTTCAGTGCCATCATTTAAAGGCAGATTTTCTGATTTTCAGAACTTCAAAGTGCAATTTTTTAAAACTTGTATATGTTTTACTTATAAATTGCATTGATAGACTGACAAAAAGTGATGAATCGAAAAAAGCGAATTCTGTTCTTGACATTATTAACTATAAATTATAATACGAAATCTAGGAAATCTATATATATAAAGAAGAATGTGTGTTTGTTTGTTTGTTTGTTTGTTGGTTTGTTTGTTTGTTGGTTTGTTGGTTTGTTTGTACCGAATAGACGTCTAAACGGCTGGACCGATCTTCTTGAAATTTTCACAGAATGTACATATGTGGGGCGTGGTGAAAATAGGGTACTTGAATTTTCGATATATCAAGTGGGCGTGGCCCCGCCCACATAAAATAAATTTTAAAATTGAGATATCTTGCACAATTTGTTAGCGAGAGTGCTGTAATTTTTTTCATATGTATCTGGTGGTGGTCTACGTGATTGGTCCAAAAATGGGCGTGATCGGACCAAGGGGCGTGGCCCCGCCCATATAAGCCAAATTTTGGAATTGAGATATCTTACACAATTTGTTAGCGAGATTGTTGTACTTTGGTGCATATGTATCTGGTGGTAGTCTACGTGATTGGTCCAAAAGTGGGCGGGATCGGACCAATGGGCGTGGCCTCGCCCGAATTTTGAAATGGAGATATCTTCCACAATTTGTTAGCGAGAGTGCTGTAATTTGGTGCATATGTATCTGGTGGCAGTCTACGGGATTGGTCCAAAAGTGGGCGGAATTGGACCAACGGGCGTGGCCACGCCCACATAAGACAAATTTTTAAATTGCGATATCTTACACAATTTGTTAGCGAGAGTACTGTAATTTTGTGCATATGTATCTGGTGGCAGTCTACGGGACTGTACCAAAAGTGGGCGGAATCGGACCAATGGGCGTGGCCCCGCCCATGTAAGACAACATTTTAAATTGAGATATCTTGCACAATTTTTTAGCAAGAGGGTTTAATTTTGTTTACATGTATCTGGTAGCAGTCCACGTGTTTTGTCTAAAAAAGGGCGCGATCGGAGCAATGGGCGTGGCCCCGTCTATATAAGCCAAATATTGAAATCGAGATATCTTACACAATTTGTAAAAGAGAGCGCTGAAATATTGCGTATATGTATCTGGTACAAGACTGCGTAATTGGTCCAAAAAATGGGCGGGATCGGTCCAGTGGGTGTGGCCCCGCCCATATAAGCAAAATTTTAAAATTGAGATATCTTGCACAATTTATTAGCGAGAGTGCTGTAATTTTGTGTATATGTATCTGGTGGAATTCTACGTGATTGGTCCAAAAATGGGCGTGGCCCCGCCCATATAAGGCAAATTTTGGAATTGAGATATCTTGAGCAATTTTTTAGCGAGAGTGCTGCAATTTTGTGTGTATATATCTGGTGGCAGTCTACGTCACTGGTCCAAAAATGGGCGGGATCGGACAAATGGGCGTGGCCACGCCCATATAAGGCTAATTTTGGAATTAGGATATCTTGAGCAATTTTTTAGCGAGACTGCTGCAATTTTGTGTATATATATCTGGTGGCAGTCTACGTGACTGGTCCAAAATGGGCTGGATCGGACAAATGGGCGTGGCCCCGCCCATATAAGGCTAATGTTGGAATTGAGATATCTTTTTTTAGCGATAGTGCTGTAATTTTGTGTATAAGTATCTGGTGACAGTCTACGTGATTGGTCCAAAAATGGGTGGGATCGGATCAATGGGCGTGGTCCCGCCCATATAGGCCAAATTTTGAAATTGAGATATATTACACAATTTGTTAGCAAGAGTGCTGACATTTTGCGTATATATATGTATCTGGTGACAGTCTACGTGATTGGTAGAAAAATGGGCGGGATCGGACCAATGGGCGTGGCCCTGTCCAAATTGAGATATCTTGCACAATTTATAAGCGAGATTGCTGTAATTTTGTGTATATTTATCTGGTGACAGGCTACGTGATTGGTAAAAAAATTGGAGGGATTGGACCACATGAGCCATGTTTTGAAATTGATATATCTTGATAAATTTGTTAGAGAGATTGCTGAGTTTTTTGTATATGTATTTTGCGGCAGTCTACGTTATTAGTCCAAAAATGGACGGGATCAGAAATCTGAAATCTGGGGCAACGAAGTGGACCGGGTCCAGCTAGTTCTAAATAAAATGTGAAAAAGTCTGCATAGTTTTAAAAATCTTTTTTAAATAAAATATATTTGGAAAAATTCTTTAATAATAACTTTGATGGTGTGTAAACACATATTTTATTTGTGAAAGTCAGTTCACAAATATATTTCGTTCTTATATATACTTATATATTAATATATGCGCTCCAAACAAAATTTCTTGATTTTGAAATAAAATTTATTTGTTCAGAAATATATATGCATAATATTTAAAAGATTTGTTTCCAAATATATTTTCTTTCAATTCAAATATATCATAATTGGCGATTTTTCCCGGTGTGGGTATATAGGATAATACCCCTCTCAGGCTACAAATTAATTTCATTGACTTAGCTCTAGTTCTCGTTATATACCGCGATATAAAAGGAGAGGTTACACTACATATTTGAGCACAACCCAAGAACAACGGATCTCAATTGTTTCGGGATAGTTTAAAAAAATTGGAAGTTGTATGGCCTTTAACATTTTCTAATACAATTTTTTCTTCTGTTGAACGGTTTCGAATATAATTTTTTTTTCTAATCTATATATATAAAGAAGAATGTGTGTTTGTTTGTTTGTTTGTTGGTTTGTTTGTTTGTTGGTTTGTTGGTTTGTTTGTACCGAATAGACGTCTAAACGGCTGGACCGATCTTCTTGAAATTTTCACAGAATGTACATATGTGGGGCGTGGTGAAAATAGGGTACTTGAATTTTCGATATATCAAGTGGGCGTGGCCCCGCCCACATAAAATAAATTTTAAAATTGAGATATCTTGCACAATTTGTTAGCGAGAGTGCTGTAATTTTTTTCATATGTATCTGGTGGTGGTCTACGTGATTGGTCCAAAAATGGGCGTGATCGGACCAAGGGGCGTGGCCCCGCCCATATAAGCCAAATTTTGGAATTGAGATATCTTACACAATTTGTTAGCGAGATTGTTGTACTTTGGTGCATATGTATCTGGTGGTAGTCTACGTGATTGGTCCAAAAGTGGGCGGGATCGGACCAATGGGCGTGGCCTCGCCCGAATTTTGAAATGGAGATATCTTCCACAATTTGTTAGCGAGAGTGCTGTAATTTGGTGCATATGTATCTGGTGGCAGTCTACGGGATTGGTCCAAAAGTGGGCGGAATTGGACCAACGGGCGTGGCCACGCCCACATAAGACAAATTTTTAAATTGCGATATCTTACACAATTTGTTAGCGAGAGTACTGTAATTTTGTGCATATGTATCTGGTGGCAGTCTACGGGACTGTACCAAAAGTGGGCGGAATCGGACCAATGGGCGTGGCCCCGCCCATGTAAGACAAAATTTTAAATTGAGATATCTTGCACAATTTTTTAGCAAGAGGGTTTAATTTTGTTTACATGTATCTGGTAGCAGTCCACGTGTTTTGTCTAAAAAAGGGCGCGATCGGAGCAATGGGCGTGGCCCCGTCTATATAAGCCAAATATTGAAATCGAGATATCTTACACAATTTGTAAAAGAGAGCGCTGAAATATTGCGTATATGTATCTGGTACAAGACTGCGTAATTGGTCCAAAAAATGGGCGGGATCGGTCCAGTGGGTGTGGCCCCGCCCATATAAGCAAAATTTTAAAATTGAGATATCTTGCACAATTTATTAGCGAGAGTGCTGTAATTTTGTGTATATGTATCTGGTGGAATTCTACGTGATTGGTCCAAAAATGGGCGTGGCCCCGCCCATATAAGGCAAATTTTGGAATTGAGATATCTTGAGCAATTTTTTAGCGAGAGTGCTGCAATTTTGTGTGTATATATCTGGTGGCAGTCTACGTCACTGGTCCAAAAATGGGCGGGATCGGACAAATGGGCGTGGCCACGCCCATATAAGGCTAATTTTGGAATTAGGATATCTTGAGCAATTTTTTAGCGAGACTGCTGCAATTTTGTGTATATATATCTGGTGGCAGTCTACGTGACTGGTCCAAAATGGGCTGGATCGGACAAATGGGCGTGGCCCCGCCCATATAAGGCTAATGTTGGAATTGAGATATCTTTTTTTAGCGATAGTGCTGTAATTTTGTGTATAAGTATCTGGTGACAGTCTACGTGATTGGTCCAAAAATGGGTGGGATCGGATCAATGGGCGTGGTCCCGCCCATATAGGCAAATTTTGAAATTGAGATATATTACACAATTTGTTAGCAAGAGTGCTGACATTTTGCGTATATATATGTATCTGGTGACAGTCTACGTGATTGGTAGAAAAATGGGCGGGATCGGACCAATGGGCGTGGCCCTGTCCAAATTGAGATATCTTGCACAATTTATAAGCGAGATTGCTGTAATTTTGTGTATATTTATCTGGTGACAGGCTACGTGATTGGTAAAAAAATTGGAGGGATTGGACCACATGAGCCATGTTTTGAAATTGATATATCTTGATAAATTTGTTAGAGAGATTGCTGAGTTTTTTGTATATGTATTTTGCGGCAGTCTACGTTATTAGTCCAAAAATGGACGGGATCAGAAATCTGAAATCTGGGGCAACGAAGTGGACCGGGTCCAGCTAGTTTTTAATAAATTCTAAAAAATGTGTAATAAAAACATAGCAAAATGAAAAAAAATTTTATTTTTAAAACTTTACGTTAAGCTTGATCCGCCATGAATACAATGAGCCAATTCCGAAGAAAATCGCTGCATAATTTAAAAAGTTGTTAGTAATTTAACATAGCTACTCATACCTTTCACCTCAGGTATTGCACAGATTCACTAAATTACCTACAACTTTCTTAATTATGCAGCGATTTTATTCGGAATTGGCTCATTTTATTCATGGTGGATCAACCTATACGATAAAATTTTTAAAAATCAAATAATTTTGCATTTTGCTCTGTTAGTACACCAAAATCGGTCAGGTATTTCAGGAGTTACAAGCAATTAAATGAACAAACCTTTATGAAAAAATCGTAATTCCACCATGAAATTTTTTTCTTGAAACACGTTTAAAATATTTCTAAGAGAATTGTACATACGAGTATACAAACTCTGTAAGCAATCAAAGCTGGTGATGTCAAAAAACATACAGTTTGGCATGGAATGACTCATATATATGAGCTATACCTAAATCTGAACCGATTTCCTTCAAATTCTGTAGGCTTTTTCCCTGTACGGAAGACCTGTACGACCTGCACGCAAAGAACAAAATAAGATGAACAGACGTGTGGATGAACGGACATACTAACATCAGCCATGAAACAAACCTATAATACCCTGTACCACAGTGTGGTTTGTGGTATAAAAAGAATAATGAAACATTTATTTCTCTGGATTAAAGAACATTTTCTTCATTTTAATAACCGAAAATATTTTTCAGTGTAAGCGAAAATAATAAATTTTTATTGCAAAATATTTGCTCGACTGTTGGGTAGTTGATAAAAAGTTTACCATTATTGACCTATTTTCATTGATTTTATTAAAAAAAAACAATAATTTTAATTCCTTATTTTTGTTAGCCCAATTAATGAGGATATGGAAAACTTTGATTTTCCATATAATACCCTACACGCTGAAAAAAAAATCGCTCCTGTAGTATATTGTCCCAAACATATTCGGCTTGACACATATAAATGTTTAGGCTACACTCTAAATATATAATATTTGGTACACACAAAGGTTATATATTTGGGAAGATGTTGTTCTAAACAAATCTTTGTTTACTCCAATTTTTTTTGTTTGGGACTATTATTTTTCGTAACAAATTAAAAATTTGCAGAAAGTACCTAAATTGCGTTATATTGCTCAGTAATTCAAAATATTTTTTTTTGGAAATTTTTAATGTTCGTAAAAATAATAAATAATAACTGAAATTCTATAATTTTGGATCAAAATAAATTTTTCGGTGGATTGACAACTAATGATGGCTTGGAATACTTAAATTTAAAATGATTGATTTGAAACAAAAGTCAATGCTGCATAAGGTATCATAACTGGGATGTACAATTAGGAACCAAGAAAAAATTAAAAATGAAATTCGAAAAAGTCGGCTCAAGATTTGAAATTATTTTTTAAATAAAATATATTTGGAGAAATTCCTAAAGAATAATTTTATTTGTACTTAAACATATACTTTATTTGAGAAATTTAGTTTGCATATATATTTTGTTGTAATATATTAATATATTCATTCCAAATATATTTTATTGATTTTCAAATAGAATTTATTTGCTCAGAAATATATAATATTTAAAAATTTGTGTTCCAAATATATTTTCTTTCGATTCAAACATAATAAAAAAGTCGATTTTGCCCCGTGTATATCCCTAACAATGCGAAAATGGGCATTGCGATAAGAATTTGGCAGTGTTCATACATGTAATTAGAAAACTCTCTCTCCGCCGAATTTCGTACTGATCGGATATAAAACACAGTTCCTGCAGCGCTTACATATTAAATCGGGTGAAACATATAAATGGGGGCTATATTTAAATCTGAACTTAATTTCCCCGAATTTGGTAGCTTTCATTAATGCAATAAGAAAGTTCTGTCTGCCGAATTTCGTACTGATCGGATATAAAATACGGTTCCTGCAGCGCTTACATGTCAAATCGGGGGTAACATATATATGGGGACTATATCTAAATCTGAACCGATTTTCCCCGAATTTAGCAGTGTTAATTCATGTAATAAGAGAACTCTCTCTGTAAGATTTCTTACTGATCTGCTATAAAATACGGGTTCTACAGCGCTTACGTGTCAAATCGGGGGTAACATATATATGGGGCTATATCTTAACCGATTTTGACCAATTTCCATAGGGATCGTCCTTGGGCCATAAAAGAGCACTGTGCTAAATTTCATCACATAAATACCACCTGCACTTTGATTACAAAATTACATGGAAGTCTGGAGACAGACGGACATTCCTAAATCGACTCAAAAAGTGATTCTATGTCGATCGGTAAATTAAACAATGGATCTATTTCTTATCTTTTTGGGCGTTACAAATAAATGCACAAAGTCATAATACCCTCTACCACAGTGTGGTGTAGGGTATGAATAGTGAAAGCTAATAAAACCGAACATAGTCTTTAAATTTTTCTTTTTATTTCCTTTTTTGCTTTTATTTTTTCCGCTGACACACACGTTTTGTAGAAACCAAACGCATCTATATATCATGTTAATGTTAATACTTTTCATCGGACTCACGTAGTTGAGAATTCGCTCCTTAATCTAGTTCCGAAGAAAAACATTATCTATGGTTTATTGTGCCATCAATCAATCTCAATTGTAATTTTATTTTTTGTTACTGACGGCGGTTGGCGTTGTCTAAACTTTTACCAATATCTAAAAACAGACAGAGCGACAGGCTTAGTGCACAAAAAAGACACATTTTCTTAGCCTACATACACACAAATTGCTATATGTGATCTAACTCAGTCATGTTTACATTAGATCATATCGAAAATGGGCATAAAATTATAAGTTTATATGAAACGTTTTGTAATACAAAACTTCCAATACATAATGTCGACCAAGCGAATTGAGAGTGATGGGCGGATATTCGTTGCCAGAACATACAAACAATGTTTAGGGTCCCAGTATAATCACAGGCTGTTTTTACTTTTTTGTTCGATATCAAATGATTTAGACTCTTCTGCAGTACAAAGTATAAATACAAAATTACATATCGTCATCAGAAACGAAAAAGGGCGTAACAACAATTGAAATGGAAACTCAGTTTTTGATGGATTTCGGTACCCTGCATCAAAATACACATCCACAAAAATTGTTGGCGGCGTAATATTAAAAATGGCGAATTTATTAAGAAAATTCAAAAGGGCCTAAACAATTTTTTTTCTTTTTTCATAGTTAAAATATTCTATTTCACGCAAATTTCACAAACAAGTTATAAATCATGTTTGTGTGATTTTCATTATGTTTAGATATTATCCTGAACGGCAACACTTTTCATTTTATTTAGTTTTTTGCTTCTCCTGTAAAATTTTCAAATATGATAATAGGCCCTTTTTCGTTTCTGATGACGATATACATATTATCCCCAAATCAACTTCAGTCACTGAATCTTCTTTAATTAACTTCTAGAAGGTCATTACGCCCTATTATACTTAGTTTGTTAAAATATTAGGGACATAAATTATCTTCATACACGTGTGTTTAATATTGATTATTATTTACTTCCTTTAAACAGTAAATTATCTTTAACATATGAACTTGTCTCGGTTTTGGCGCAGAATACAGGTCTCAGTTACAGCAACAGAGAAGTGGCATTAAAAAAGTCAGTAGCAGAAGCGGAAGCAGCTATAGGTAGTCGAGTAGCAATGGCTCTTTAGGATGACTTGATGTCCTGCTAAAGTATCCTATAGAATAATTTTGCTAATACCTAGAAACATCCCATTTAACAAACACACCCACATTCAAAGTCTTACACTCACTCACTCTCTTAGAGCAATAATAAATTTTATGATATTTTTTGTTTATGACCGTTCATTGTACTTTTTTTTTTTTGTTTTATTATCCTCCTCTCGACTGCTACTGTACGTTTCTAGGAAGACATAGATGGCTTCACTAGGATCCGCATCCGTATGAGGTTGTGTGAACAAAAGCGTTGGGAGACAGGGAAAGAGAAAAAAGTAATCAACAAAACTTAATGTTATTATTTATCAAAAAACAAGCTCTGTATAAAAACCATTCATTGTGTGTGAACACTTAACATTAGACGCACACACACCCACAGACACACACGAAGTCACCCGTACCTACACGCAATTCTGTCATACGCACACTCACCAGCGCAGTGTTGGTGTGAGTATGTCCTTGCAGTGATTTCTTTGTTTTGTCCTGCAGCCGTCGTCTGTTACGGTAGAATAAATGGACTCTTATTTAATTGTTTTTTTTTAATATTATTTATGCAGATGAAAACATATAGATATTTTTTTTTGTAATATGGAAATAATAGCATTAATTGAATTCTATTGTTTATTTCAAAATTATTGTTCCTATCGACATTAGACTGAAAAAACAAAAGTTTTTTTTTAATTTCAGATCTAGGTTAAATATAGTGACAGGCAGTAGGACTCGGGAAATAGGGACGAAGAAGAGACAGAGAATAAAGTTCTCACATTAGACATTAGTATAGACAACTGGACGACTATACAGATTAATAAACCGACACACTGATTAACAAATAATAACACACACAAATAATAAAGACAGACTGACGTCAAACAAAACTTCAGATGAAGGATGGATCAGCTAACACACGAATAATAAGATATACTGAGAGAAACTCTAAAACTCCAGAAGTAGCGCCGACAAATTGAAAGTAACTAAAATTCAAAACATAGAATATTTCGTGAATATTTTTGTCAGCAAAATAATTTTTAATTACTTTATTTCTTGATTGAGCCTTAATTCTGAGGGTGGGGGAGTGGAATATTTATAATAGGTATTTTATGTGCGCATCGCTTTTTACTCAAAAACTAATCCATTAGGGCGATTAATGTTATTAAAAAAACAATAATGGATTTTGCTTTTAATATCTGTCATTTGCATTATGGGTATACTAAATTGATGGCCGCTGGTGTATTTGAAGGTATCGAGGACATCAAGGTCATAAAACCGCATCAATTAACAATTGTGTTTTTTTTTGCTGTTGTTACAAATGGAAAAGTGAAAAGGATAAAGAAGGAAATTAAATGGAAACATTTAAGAGTAGAGTTTTTTCAGACAAATATTTCTTAAACGACATTAAAGAACAACATGTTAAATTTATAGAAAATACTAAAAAAAATGAGAGGTCAAGTCGGGTGGGTGCTTTGTATGGAGGCTATATAAAAACGTTAGCCAATGAATGTTGTATATACAAAGGAATTGCTTACTCGTTCATAGTACCTACCTTAAGAAAAACAAGTAAGAAAGTTCAGAAAAACAAGTAAGTACCTACCTTAAGAAAAACAAGTAAGAAAGTTCAGTCGGTAAAACCGACTTACGAATCCCTCAACTTTAGTATTCGTAAATTTATTTATTTTTTTGTTTTAATTAAATTCTTATCAATTCAAAATAGAACATTTGTGTGGGAGGTACCAAAAAGGGAGAGCCAATGACGCCCACTGGACTGTAGGTACTATAAAAACATTACACTGTACAAAATTTCAAGTATTTGCGTGTACTTGTATTATTGTTATAAGCTGTTAAATTTTGGTGCAAAATGGACAATATATGGGAGGTACCAAAAGGGGCGTGTCAACTTCGCCCATTTTTCACTGCACTTTAGGTACTATAAAAACATTACTTTGTACAAAATTCCATCGACAGATGAACCATTACTATGTGTGGAACTACAGAAGATTCTGGTAAGTAGTATAGAAGATATTAGAGAATCAATAATTCACTAAATTTTAACCCTTTGTGAGGGAGGTACTAGAAGAAGTGGACCAATATGGCCCATCTTCGAACTTAGCCTGAGATAGAAAAAAATATGATCACATACCAAATTTGAAGTCAATACACTACTCCTTTCGAGAGTTATCTTGCGCTCCAGCCAGCCAGACAGACAGACAGACGGACGGACATTGCTCAAATGACTTAAAACGTCCTAAAACGGATATCCGCCGAACATACTTCAAAGTGTTACAATTTTGGCTCGTAGCAAATATATACCCTCCACTCTAAGGTGAGGGGATAAAAATCGCTTCCGTAGTGTATTAGCTGCAAACATATTATTTTCAGAAATTTTTTTTTAAGTTTTTGTTAATGACCTATCAGATTTTTCGATCAGAAGTATTCCTCCTGTACCTTTCATTGTTTCATTTTTTCATTGCACTTATTACAATGTGAATTGATAAATACGCATATCTAATAAAAGGAGAGAATTCCTGCTATTCATTAAAAATTTTGGAATAATTTTCCAAGAAGAAGGTATTACATATTTCCTTTTAAACTTGTATCCTTGATTATTCTTCAAAGTAGTGGGTCTAAAAATATGAAAAAAAAAATCATGTTAGAGCACTTTAACTGACACAACACTTACTAAAATGTCAGCCTTCTATCGTTAACTGTTAACAAATAACAATTATTTAAATTCCACAGTCTGCATAACATATTCGCCCTTATTCCAGTTGGCGTCGTCGACACTGTTTAGATTGACGACTTCATAAATTTTGAATTTTTTTAAAATATTTTTAAGTTATAAAAAGGGTTTTTGTTAGTTCATGGATACCAAAAACATTCGTTTTGGCGTAAAGATGACAAGGCTAGAACTTCATAGATATGACGAAAATGGTGTGACGACGTCGACGACGCCAACTGGAATAAGGGCGATTAAGGACTCCCTCCCACGAAGTAGATTGTATACAATTGAAACTATAAGCTAGTAGTAGGAAAACTATGTAATTACTCCCATATATAGCTCAATAGAGCTTAAATAAATCGACTGGAACATATTCATATAAGTTGGATATATCTTAATCTGAACCGATTTTCCCCAAATTTGGTAGTGCTACTTCACTTTTTAAGAAATTTTATTCTGTCGAATTTAGTACCGATCGGATATAAAAAAAGCTGCTAAAGCGCTTACATACCAAATATGCAGTAACATATTAATATATGCTATATCTGAATCTTAACCGATTTTTCCCAAATTTGGCCGTGTTCATTGATTAACTCAGAAACCTTTTATTGCGGAATTTCATACTGATCGGATATAAAATGTATTTTCTGCAGCGCTTAAATATCAAGACGGGAGTAACATATAACATTGTTGTCGCTATATTTAAATCTGGGTCGATTTACCCCAAATTTAGCATTATTCGATCCTGCGCTAAGAGTCCTCTTTATGTTAAATTTTATAATGATCGGATAACAAATACAATTTTAGTAGTGCTTTGATGCCACACCGGGAGGAATATATATTCTACTATAGGGGGGCTATATCTAAATCTGAGCAGATTTTTGCCAATTTCAATAGGGTTTGTCCTTAGGCCATACAAAATATACGTTCCAAGTATCATTGCTAGCAGATAATAATTGCGACCTGTACTTTGATTACAATGACACATGGACAGACGGACATTGCTGAGAAAGTGATACTAAGTCGATAGGTATAATAAACGATGTTATAAACAAATCCACAAGGGTAAAATAGCCTGTAACACAGTGTGGTGTGATAATTATTGGGATAATTAATATTGACAAAAGAGATTTGAACAAGTAAGAACATTTTAGTCGGGTAAACCGACTCTCCACCACAGGATATACATATACATATATATTCATTTTGCCAATCCGTTTCTAACACCACTAAAATTGATCTGAGACCCCTTAGAGTATATGTATATTCTTAATAGTCGTAAAATTCTAAGAAGATTTAGCCATGTCCGTCTTATAGCTGCAGGTAACTTGGGTTTGAAAATGGGCCCTGTCGGTATAATGAGTTTATTTGTACCCAAAACCATTCACATGGGATCCATGGTGGAGGGTATATAAGATTCCGCATGGCCGAACTTAATCTCTAATTTACTTATACATACATAGGTCCATGTTTTGATATAGCCCCCCCTATACAGAGGTCCCTCTAGATTTGAATACGTAAGGCCACAAAAACCTCAAATTTCACGAATTGGACTGAAATTTGGTATAATGAGTTTATTAATACCCGAAACTATTCACATGTGATTAATGGTGAATGATATATAAGATACGGCATGACCGAACTTTATCTCTCTTTATTTCATTCATTCATTTTTTTACTTCGTTTGTAACATCTCTAAATATTTTTCTAAGAGCCTTAAATATATATTCTTAATCTTCGTAAAATTCTAATATGATTAAATCATGTCCGTCAGTCCGGCCATCTGTCCGTCCGTCTGTTATAGTCAAGCTACAGTCAACAATAATTGAGCTAGATGACTGAAATTTGATATAGATACATCTTATAGCTGCAGGTAACTTGGGATTGAAAATGGGCTATGTCGGCCTGTTTGTACAAAATGGTCCATTTGTATGGGAGGTACCAAAAGGTCCAATAACGCCCACTTTCTACTGGATAGGTATTATAAAATTAAATTGTATTAAACGTTTATTTTTCCTATTTCTATAAAATCTTACATCTTTTGACAACAAAACTCAAGCTACAACACCCGGCTGTTAAGATCGCTATTGAATTTGGTTGAAATCGGTTCAGATTTAGATATAGCTCCCATATATATCTTTCGTCCGATTTGGCCTTTTAGTCCTATAGAAGCTGTATTTTACATCCAATCGTTTTGAAATTTAGAATGGTAGAGTTTCTTGATCCATGAAACAACATTGCCGAATTTGAAGAAAATCGGTTAAGATTTAGCTATAGCTCCCATATATATGTTTCGTCCGATTTGGCCATTTAGTCCTATAAAAGCTGTATTTTACATCCAATCGTTTTGAAATTTAGAATGGTAGAGATTCTTGATCCATGAACCAACATAGCCGAATTTAAAGAAAATCGGTTAAGATTTAGCTATAGCTCCCATATATATGTTTCGTCCGATTTTGCTCTTTAGTCCTGAAGAAGCTGTATTTTACATCCAATCATTTTGAAATTTAGAATGGTAGAGTTTCTTGATTCATGAACCAACATTGCCGAATTTGAAGAAAATCGGTAAAGATTTAGCTATAGCTCCCATAAATATGTTTCATCCGATTTGGCTCTTTAGATCCAATCGTTTTTATACCCTACACCACACTGTGGTACAGAGTTTTATTTAAGTATTTACATATATATATACAGTTTATACATGAATTACAAAATTTATATATCAAAGTTATTCAATATTACGAGAGTGGTGTAGGGTATTATATAGTCGGCACCGCCGACTTTAGCCTTTCCTTACTGGTTTCTTGTTAAATTTGAAATAAATAACTTATTCAAAATCATTGCGTGTTGTTCGTTTACCAAAAGTAATTACTTAATTGCAAGTTAAGGCGAAAATTAATTTCGTAATTAAACAGACTACGAAAATGGTGATGCATAAAGTAATGACGGAAGTTATCTGGTTAAAATGATTGACAAATGCTATTGGGGGAATATTAAAAAATCATCGAAAGCGTGTGTTTAAAAATTTATGAAAATTTTCTTCTTACTAATCTTAATGTACTTTCACCTATTTCTCTCGTCTCTCACAGGTAAACCACCACCAACTGTAACCTGGCTGATGAATGGACAAATCCAGAATAGCGTTGTCGATTACAGCTATGACAATACGATAAATAGCAAATTAGTGGTGAGGAATTTGTCACGAATTCACCAACACGCAGTCTATACCTGTCAGGCGAGCAATTTTCACAAGAAATATGTCTCGACCAATATCACAATTGAGCTGTACTGTAAGTATAATGAAACAGTTGTATGATTTATATACAAATAATGATACTTGTCTAGCAAAACTATATACTTATATAGGCATTTTCATATTAAATCGGTTTATTAACCTTTAAGAATTTATTACCCTAGATAATGACCTTGATCTAATTGGGGGGATAATAATATAGGTGTTTTGAAGTCACTGACAATTTAATGGACTAATAAAACAATAAAAACACCGACAGAAAACCATGAAACTAAAAAAATCCATAAATATTAGGATGCGCGTACAAATGCGAGAAAAATATATACAAATATCAGTATTAAATTAATGGTAATTACGATATGATATCAGACCTATAACCAAAATAAGACAAAATTTTTAAATCTCAGAGGGAGAACAATAATCCAGAGACATTAGGTTGTGCGTACAAATTACAAGAATATATAGATACATATCATATAAAAAGGGCAAATTTGAGACGGTTCTATGGGTTCCATAGCCTAAAAAATATTATGTGCAATCAATAATTGCACACACTTTTTTAAGCTTTTGAAGAGTTTTTAAATAAAAATATTCTAGAAATATTAGGTTGTTCGTACAAATTCGAAGTACACATACTTCAATATCGGTATGAAATTAATTAATTGATGACTTCACATATTTCTATAGCCACCACAGCCTAAAATAATAAGACAGAGACATTACTAGGCATATTTTGTGAAAACTCAGGGATAGTAAAAAAATACAACAATTCATTAATATTAGGATATGCATGTGAATTCGGGATATACAAAAAAAATGTCCTTCATGGCCTAAAATAATACATTCAGCATAAAACTATGAATATTTTGTGAATGTTCAAAGCGAGCTAAAAAAATACAAAAAACCAGAAATATTGGGTTCTGAAATATATCAGTATACAATTTATGGTTATTTTGACTTGTTTCTATGGCGTCAACAGCCTAAAATAATACTACTACTATGTAAATTTTTTAAAAGTTCGGGAGGTGCGTCTAAACGCTAAAATTCAAAAATATTAGCTTGTGCCTACGAACTCGAAAAATTCATAAACCATTATCAGTTAGCTGATTTAAATGACTGATTTTATATAGGCCTCACATCCTAATTTAATATGCAAATTTTTTGAAATCCCAGCAGTAGTAAAAAAATACAAAAATTCAGAAATATTAGGTTGTGCTAAATACATAAGCAAATATAAGCACAAAGTGAAAAGGTGTATATTCATTTTGTCACTCCATTTGAACACAACTAAATATTGATTTGAGACCCCATAAAGTACAGGGTTGCCCATATTCGACGGACCCACGGACTCGTTGGGCCCATTCCAATCGACGAGGCTTGTCCGCAGGCAACAATCTTTGCGTCAATTGAATTTTGTACGGGAACAAATGCAAATCAACGCGAATAATCCGTTGTAAAGTGGACCGAGCCATGCCCAACTGCTGAGAACGGCGTTTTTGGGATGTTCTTGGGGACCTCTCAACACTGGCTCGTACGGCAGCGATATTCTCGGTCGATCGCCTTGGTCGACTTTTATTTGGCCTCTTCGGATTAGAAAGAGCCTCACCAGTCGAAAATTTTTCGTATAAACGCTTAATGGTGTTCTTAGAAGGCGCACTTCTCAAATTTTTTAATATTTTAAAAGCACGTTGACTTGACTTCTTCTGTTGAATGTAAATTTCAACTATTTCAGAGCGCTCGCGTGGCGTGTATTGTTCCATGGTAAAAATCTGCTTGGACTGACGCTTCAAACGCGGTATGTCATTAAGCGATCTGACATCTCTGTCAAAAGTTATGGCGTTGCCAGATGGGTCCGTCGAATATGGGAGACCCTGTATATGGTTTATTAATCGTCGTAAAATTCTAAGACGATTTATTCATGTCGGTCTGTCCGTCCGTCCGTCTGTTGTATGCACGCTACAATCTATAATACTACTTGAGCTAGGTGGCTGAGATTTAGTATATATACTTCTTATATCCGTAGGTATGTTGGGATTGAAAATGGACACCATAGCCCTCTATATATCGCATCTCTCCGATTTTAGTTCTTAATGCCACAGAGACCTCAAGTTTCAACTGATCAGGCTGAAAGTTGGTAATTTCTTAACGCCATAAAGACAGCATATTTCCACTGATATAGCTACAAATTTGTAACTTTAGTTTTTTTATACCTGGATTCAAACGAACAACATATCGTTCATCCATGTCAAACCGAACGATTTTTCGAAAACAAACTGGTCGACACTCACGACTGTCTTGAAAAATTGCATATGCGTTTTACTATGGAAATGAATCATCTTGAAGTTGGGGAGAAAAACCCAAACAAATTTTCAAAAATTTGGGGAAATATCTGAAAAGCCGAATTTCAGAAGTTATGTATTATGCAAACGCGTGGACGGAATTTTACAAATGAAGGCTCGTTTGTAAGGTTTTGACTTGTACTTTCAAGTACATATATTAATTGTGGTTAAATTAACTTTTTTAAATGCATCAGTTTCATATACAACTTTATTTTGCATCCTGCACTTCAATGACACAAATATTAATTCGGTGAAATATATAGTCATGTAGCCTCATTTGTCCTAAACTGGCCCTACAAATTTCAAAATGGTGTTCAGCCTCGTTCTTTTTTAAAACAATATTTAATAAAAACTGCCAACGATTTCCCTTTATAAACTATGAAAAATACTCGTTAGAAACCACAAATACCAATCGATTGGGTTAAAATTCGGCAATTTGTATTTTATCATACCCAGAACCAATTCAAGGAGCAAGACCATACTTCGGCATAGTCCCATACAACTGTCAAAACCGATTTGACTTCATAGCCCCAAAGAAAAAATGTCCTTCCAATTTGACTTAAAAATTATATATGTGATTAATTTTAGCTGGAACGTTTTGTTGGAATAATGACCTGTTCACGTTTTGACGTAGCCTTTACTTTACCTAAAAAAATTTCACTGTAATTTCCTCTGCCAATTTTACAACTTAACAAAACTTAAGAGATCTTTCTTGTTATATTATTGAGTGCGGTCCATAATATTTGAGATTTCTGACAGATAAATAATACTGTAAATATATCCCGAAGGAATTTTAAAAAAATCTTAAATATAAGAACAATTTGTGAAGTTTTCCTTACTTTTTTCATATAATAAAAAATCATCATGTCCATTTTTTTGGCTCTGAAAAACGTCAAAATGACGACAAATTTTCTGGCAACTTTGAGACAGAATCATTCCAATAAAAAACAATTTCGATTTCTGACATCAGAAAACACCAGATTAAAATTTACAGGTTCAGCTCAGATTAGATAGGATTACATTCCTATATATATTTCATTAACCTATGTTGGTGTCTTCCTGGTCCAGCCTGCAAATTAAAATTTAAGAGGAAAGATATACATATAACGGTATATGCACATATTGGGGAATTTTCGCCTAGTCAAGACTTCAAAGAAAAGCTCTAATTGTATAAATACAAAACCCCTTTTTTTTAATAAAACAGATGTATTATTCACATCTCAGGAATTTGTTAATACATATGAAAAAACCGGGCCGGACACCACCTTATAATATAAACGTTCGTTTAGAATATAGTGGCCTACATAACTATACTTTTACAGAATTTTAAGTAGGTGTCATTGATGTATAAAATGCGATTTAAATTTGCAGATGCATTGGATGCATTTAAAACCATCAAGGACACGAAAATGAAACCCTGCTGTATAAAGAACAACTTACGACCTTTAAAATGAGCCTTCATTTGTAAAAATCCGTCGCACACCATTCTTAAGAAATGAGATTGAAGTTTAATTCTTCTCACTAAACTTCTTTTGTATTTCATGATATCTTCTCAAACCTCAATCAATTCCAAATCACATACGAAAATCTCAATTATATCCCGAGTCGATAAATGCAAGAACAATTTTTTAAGTGCTTACCAATTTCAAGATAATTCCCAGCGTTTTGTCAATAGCTTTACTTTCTTGCCACTTGTGTGTGTGTGGGGGGGGCGTGATCTATTTTGTGTCATTATTTGTTATTTGATATCCGAGAAGCTATTTGTAAAAATGATTATCATGGAATTCCCTAGCATCTCATATGACAACAAATACTCGAATAAACCTTGGTGACCCATACCACAACCCCCTGAAGCCAATATATATCTGTACTTCAATTCTGGTAGAATTAAGCGAACGATTGCAGTATTAAAAGCGAGAAGGATGAGTCTGAGTATGGATAACACACCGAAGGCCAACCGGCACTTTGGTGTTTATTTAGCTAACTGCTCTTTGTCTGCCTGACTTCCTTGACTACGCTACTACCGGGAAGGACTCATACGTACGCGTTTGTATCGTTTTGCTCTCTTTCCTCCCATCGCTTCAATAGATGGTCACAACAGAAATGACAACAAAAATGTTTTATAACATATTTGTTTAACAAATGTTGACTATATATTTGCCAGCAATAATCATAAAAAACAATGGCAACAGCAGCAGTAGCAGTAGCAATGAAAGCAAAACGTTTTACTATCTTGGCTTTTTTTCCTTTCTTTGCCATGGATATTGGATTCCTAAAGGTAACTGATAGGATAAATGAGAACTGGGTATATATACGAGTATATGACATATGTTTTATTTTTTTAAATATATGTATGTATATGAAACATTCCATAGGGAAATTGGCAGTTTTCGTTAGCAACTATTAGATGACGGCTTCTATAACCTATATCATGGTGTGGGGGAGTATATCGTTATTAGGTCACATTTCTGAATAATGGTCAGGCCATTAACGATATGGAGGATTTCATGTCAAGTGAGTCAATTTTGATAACCGATGTCTTTTCATCGGCATGAAAGTTGAACCAAGTTGAGCCTTATTGGATGGTAGTTTAGGCACTCAATTTTAACGAGATCGGTTAAGGACTGTCCCAGTTAGAGGGTGTTGAATATTGATATTCTGATCAAACGGTCCTTTTTTCTCATCCATACAACTAATTACCTATAGTATTTAGAAAATTTTGCCCTAAATGTATTCGAAACCGTTTTCTTTAGTCTTTGAAAAAAATCACAAAAATCTTTTTTAAGATTTTTTACGATATTAAAACAAATTTTAAAATTTTTCAAAAAGCCTATTTTTTGAGACATCAGATAACTGCTATTAGAGCATTTCCATGTTAAGTGATCACAGTATTTTTGCCTCATGTTACGGATTTTGATGAAACTTGGTATAATGGTTGTACTAAGTGCTGTCAACAACCCATGCGAATTATTTTACAAAAAAATAAAAAACACGCCTATTATGAAGATTTAAAAATTTTCGAAGCTGTGAATTTTGAGGAATACTGGGTTTATTAAACAAATTATATCTTCTTATTGGTAAAAGCTATCAATATGGGACTTTTTGCAAACTGTTAGGAATTATTTGCACTCTTAACGAAAAATAGAAAATAAGTAAAAAAATATGTGTACGCAGCATTGGCATCAATTACAAAACCCAACTTCAACTTTATGTACGTCTTTTAAGAAAAGCTATGATAAAAGTAAAATTGTTCTACCTTTTGCAAAGATCGTCCTTGCGCGACCTAAAGGGAATTTTTAAGGTTTGTTTTCTTTTGGTACAGGACTGTTGCGTCATGAGACAACTTTTGTGTGTTACTCAAAGGTGATTAATGATATTTTTTTACGTTTCCATCCGACCTATTGGGCCTTTTTAAAAAATTCTGGGACAAACCTTTCATGAAGTTTTAATTATTTCTCGAGAAAGACAAAAAAGGCCATCGTGGAAATTGGCTATATTGAAGAGGACAATTTGGCCTAAAATACAAAAAATAAAATTTGAAAATAAAAAGAAAATTAATTTTAATAATTTTTTTAAAATTTTTTTTTTTCTATTTTTCATTAACAGTGCAAATAATTCCTAAAATTTTGCAAAAAGTCCCATATTGATAGCTTTTACCAATAAGAAGATATAATTTTTTTAATAAACCCAGTATTCCTCAAAATTCACAGTTTAGAAAATTTTTAAATCTTCATAATAGGCGTGTTTTTTATTTTTTTGCAAAATAATTTGCAATGGTTGTTGACAGCACGTAGTACAACCATTATACCAAGTTTCATCAAAATCCGTAACATGAGCCAAAACTACTGTGATCACTTAACATGGAAATGCTTATTTGGTACAAAGTCTTCCTATAGCTTAAGCCAACTTCAGATTGAAAATGGGCAATATTGGAACTTTTTTATATTAAGCTTCTCGCAATCGTTTCGACTTATCTACGGCATAGAAAACACAAATTTCAACTGATCGGGCTGCATTTTTGTAACTTAACATATTTTATTTATTTCAAATTTGTTGCATAGTGCATATCCCCAGATAAATTATTGCTTATTAGGAAAATTCAAAACATTCTGTAACAATTTATAACTATTTTGTGCAAAGAAAAGTATTTTCACATATCGATATTACAATTTCTTATTCACATCAGTCCTTTTCTAAATTGTTCCAATTTGCATGACATGACTCATATTGAATATGAGATTTGCTTTTGCTACATCCAGCAATATACATGCATGTTTTGTTATTATTGTTATTTGTATCATCATGTACATATTGCTTCTAAATGCATGTGTATATGTAGCATATACCAATAATGGCTGCGGGACAACCAACATCCACTATCAAATAAATAGGATGCTAAACTGATGGTGACTCTGCACTCTATATTTGCCACACTCGCAACACGTTCTAGCGTCCAGGACATAAGCACAGAGATGGAGTGTCAATGCCAGACAAAATTTGCCACAAAACCATAAATAAAACCAAATAAACATAAAAAATCGACTCTAACTAATGCTAGGAAACTTGCTCACACACACTACCATACACACATAACGGCATACACCAATTCAGCTAAAATCTCATTCATTTTTTATGGCTTGTATGGTTGTTGAAAGTGCAAAAAATCATATCAGAAAAAAAGACGGCAATATAAAACATATTGGCAAAATGTTTGGTTATTAGAACGAGATCTGAAAGAGAGAAAAGTAAATGATATACGTAAACATCTAAAGTGAATGAGAATTTCTTGTGGAAATTAAGTTATCCTTAAAGAGAATCACATGAAATTTTTTCAACATTTTATTTTGGCTGGTATTATGTTTTTTCGGTGAAAATATTGATAAAAAATTACTAAATATTTGGCAGACATTTAAAAAAATCGTCAAATAGAAATAATTGAAGAAGAAAATATAATGTTTGAAATATAACAATTTCGATTACACTAGTTTACGAAAACTTTGAATAAGGACATAATGTTTAAAAAAAAATTATGGTAAAGCTTTTTATTTTATTTTAAATTCCAATTTTCATGGAATTAGTATTTGGACAATATTTTTGAAGTGCAGGGTTTTTTAACAAGAGGTGTTATTTTGAATCAACCGGTATTTCGGTAGCTGTCACCTTTGAGGCTTTTATTTTTTGACATTTGACAAGCATAAACTACGCCATTACTAAAAAATCACTACAAAAATTGTGAAATCAGCAGTCACATTTCGCGAAACTAAAGCTTTTTTGGGTCGTCGTGAAGCACCTTTTCGGACCGCACTACAGAAATTGGTGGAAACATTCGAGCTGTTGGGACAAGTTAGTGATGTGAAAAATAAAACCCGTGCTCGTTGCTCAAAAACAACTGAGAATATTGCTGCTGTAGCCCAAAGTGATGAAGAAACCCCAGGTTTGTCCATTCCTCGTCGTTCTTTGGAATTGGTCATTCCACAAACGTCATTACACCGCATCTTAAAGACTTGGGTCTTAAGGCTTATAAAGTTCAGTTAACACAAGAACTCAAGCCGGCCGATCATCAACAACGTCGTGTGTTTCCTGATTGGGTCCTTGAAATGCATGAAAATGATCCGGAATTCCATCGAAAAATCATCTTGACTGTGAGGCCCATTTCCACCTCGGTGGCTACGTCAACAAGCAAAATTGTCGCATCTGGGGCTCGGAAAACCCAAGAGTTATTGCTGAGAAGCCTCTCCATCCTCAACGTGTGACTTTTGCTCTGTTACGGGAAAAGTTTCCGGACCGTGTTATGTCTCTTCATAACTTCTTCCTTTGGGGCCACGTGAAACATAAGGTCTACGCCAATAGCCCGGCGACGATTCAAGACCTCAAAGAAGGAAGTCGTGAGGCTATCGAGGACATAGGGCAACCACTTTGCGATTTGGTTATGGAAAATTTCATGAAAAGGATATGGTCCTGTAAGCGTGGTCGTGGTGGCCATTTGGCTGATGTTGTTTTTTATACCCTCCACCATAGGATGGGGGTTATATTCATTTTGTCACTCCGTTTGTAACACCTCTAAATATTAATCTGAGACCCCATAAAGTATATATCGAGAGCTTATATTCAAAACCCTCTATCTTCAATTTTTGCAAAAATGAGATTTTTATGTTAAAATATTCGGTAAAATAAGGCGCATCTATGGTACTAATTTGGAAATAAAAAAAAACAAAAATTGAGATTTTATGGTCATTTTTGTAATTTCTCTATCTTACACGCTTATTTTTTCTGAATGCAATACCCTCTATCTCTTCATATAATTTGCGACTATTTTTTTTTGTTTTGTTTTTTTTTCTTCTTAAAGATGGTTCTTTGCTGAAAAAAGTATGCTAAACCCGAATTTGGTTAAATTTTTTTAGTCGAAGCTTTAGTTTTCAAATTATGACTATTTTTAATCTAAACTGTGATTCCACAAGAATACAATTTTTTCTATGACAATTTGAAAATGGATTCAAAAATGAACCCCAAGAAATAGATAATACTTAAATAAAAAATTAATCATTAATTCATTGTTATTATTATTTATTATAATATGTATAATTATATATTAAAAAAAATTGTGGAATTCATAAATATTTTTTTTTACTATGCAAAACCCTCTATCTTTTTTATACATGAAGAATTTTTGAATAGCAATACCCTCTATGTTCCATAACATGGCTCGTGGTGCAAATATAAAAAAAATATTATTTAGTAGTTCACGTAGTTAGGTTTAATAAACATTGTAGAACAAACAATTTTAATTTTATTTAAAATTAGGGATATAAACGGTTTTTTGGCTCTACTGAACAATTGTGTTTTTTAAGATAGAGGATATTGAATATAAACTGTCGATATATTCTTAACCGTCTTAAAATTCTTACAGAAACCGTTATTTTGTTACAGCCGTAAACAAATTAGAAAAAGTAGATTTTTACACAAAAAAATATTGTTTTGCTGACACAAAAAAACCATAAAAATAGAAAAAAAAAATTGCAAAAACAAACATGTATTCCATTTTTTAATAAGTCAGCATCATCATTGATCTAGAAACTCTACCATGAGAAATTTCAAATCGTCCGAAACATATACATATATGGGAAATCTGAGCCGATTTTCGTTATATTCGACAATGTTGGTCCACGGATCAAGAAACTCTACCATGGTAAATTTCAGAACAATTGAATTGAGAAAACTAAAGCTTCTATAGGGCTAAAGGGTCAAATCGTAAATATATACAAATATAAATCAAAGTATAAATCAGATCCGATTTAAAACAATTTCAATAGGGTTCTTTCCAGTTACGAAAGACTCCTAATTTCAGCACGAACAACATAATATGGACAGACGGAAAGACATGGTTGAATCGACTAAGCTAGTCATTCTAGTCGGTCGGTATGCTTTAAGGTGGGTCTAGCTGTAAAAATGTAAAAACTAAGATCCAATCCATGCAAATCTTTGGAATGAAAGTATTTAAACTGAATTTATAGAGAGTTTTGTAGTCAATTAACAAGGGAACTATAAACGGCGACCACAATGATCCTCGATCTGATGACATATTTGGATAGAACACACCAAAATAAGAAGAAACATTAACATTTTAACATGCTTAGTTTGAAAAAATCTTTTTTTAAAACTTTAACAGATTATTTTTTTTCTTCTTTCTTTGGCGTGCTCTATCCAAATATGTCACTAGATCTAGGGGCCTTGGATATTATACACACACGTCATTAGCCTGGGGGTCATATTTTCGAAAAGTTCGTATAATTCGGCTCAACATAAAAAAAAATTTAAATGGATATTGAAACATCTTCACCACACTGTTTTTGTTCCATTGTGAGCAAACGCAGCACCCATTTTGAGCGCAGCTTTCATTCAGATTTTCGTTCAATATGCGATGTATCATTTCAGCTAGCTCATCATTTCATTTAGTTCACGCACCTTCAGCCTATATCATCCAATACCATAATTTTGGGACCGTATATGCAATTTCTGGCTAAAATTGACTCTATCGTCTATGTCTCGATCTTGTCCTTATATGATTGGACTACAGGACACATTTTTACTTCAAAATTTAACAAATTATGTATCCTATCGAAATGCTACCCGATTTTACTTCCTGATCTAGGTATGCCCATTAATAATTTTTAATAAAAACAAGTAAGAAAGTTTCAGTCGGGTAAACCGACTAAGGTATACCCTCACTTTGTAATATTGAATATTACTCGAATTATTCTGTCAATTTGTGTGGGAGGTACCGGAAGGGGTTTATCAAATACACCTTTTTTTGCTGAACATTAGATACTTTAAATTCATTGCACTGTGCCGACTTATAAGCATTTATGTGCACTGGTATAAACGTTATGAGACATTAAATTGTGGTATGATGTGGGCATTTTGTGTGGGAGGTACAAAGAGGGGCGTGGCAATAACGCCCATTTTTCACAGGGCTATAGACACTATAAAAACATTACACTGTACAAAATGTCAAGTATTTTTATACACTGGTTTTAATGTTATAAGCTGTTAACTTTTGGTGCAAAGAGGTACCTTTGTGTGGGAGGTACCAAAAGGGGCGTGACAACAACACCCATTTCTCCCTGGACTGTAGGCAATATAAAAGCATAACACTGTACAAAATTTCAAGTATTTTTATACACTGTTATTATTGTTATAAGCTGTTAACTTTTGGTGCAAAATGGTGCATTTGTGTGGGAGGTACCAAAAGGGACGTGGCGACTTCGCCCATTTTTCTCGAGTTGATAACGACTAATAAGCTAATACTATGTGTGGAATTTCAAAAGATTCGAATAAGTAGTCTAGCAGTTATTAAAGAATCAATATTTCACAACATTTTAACCATTTGTGGGGGAGGTACTAGAAGGAGTGGACCAATATGGCCCATCTTCGAACTTAGCCGGAGATAGAAAAAAATATTACCACATACCAAATTTGAGGTCAAACGGTTACTCCTTTCGAGAGTTATCGTGCGCACCAGCCAGCAGACACACAGACAGACAGACAGACAGACAGACGGACAGACAGACAGACAGACAGACAGACAGACAGACAGACAGACGGACGGACATTGCTCATTCGACTAAAAATTACCCAAAACGGATTTCCTCCGAACATACTTAGGGTCTCAGATCACTCCTTCGATGTGTTACACTTTTTTCCGTAGCAAATGATATATACCCTCGTCACACTAAAGTGAGGGTATAAAAACACTTCTGGTTTGACGATGTAGAGTAGGGTTCTCTTTTCTGCAGCCGCTAAGAGCTGAAAAGAAGAGTCTGGGGCATTCCTAAGTGTTTTAAGGCAAAATTCTCAGCCGCAGAACCAAAATGGCTGAGAATTCCTGACCTCATTGTGGTTCATGAATATAACCCCATATAAATTTCCAGTCGATTTGACTTCATGAAGGGTATAATGTGGTACAGGGTAAAAATACTTTGTGCATATGTTTATAAAGCCTATAAACAGAAGATATAGGCATAGAATCACTTTTTGAGTCGATTTAGCCATGTCCGTCTTTCCATAGATTCTTTTGATCAGGTCGAAAATATAAAGAAATCTTAAATAAAATTAGAACAAAGGCATTTCTTAGGCCAATCCCTATAAACATGTGATATTGGCGTTCTGGGAAACTAATTTTTCAGTCTCTTGCTGAAATTTAGCATATCTACTTTATATTTCGCATAATTAGCCCCAGTAGTAAAAATTCGGGAACATCGGTCCATGTTTTGATATAACCCCCAAGTAAAGGTCCCTTCCGATAAACTCTAGAGAACACAGCTAAAATTTGACACAACACTTCATGTTTTGATATAGCCCCTACATTAAGGTCTGTGGCTTCTTGGCGGTGTACGAGTAGACTCTAGTTTTTTTTCAACCAATGTGCCTGTGACTATTTAACCTGCCCCGCTCGACATTAGTATTCCCTTACTGTTTATACCCTACACCACACTGTGGTACAGGGCATTATAACTTTGTGCATTTGTTTGTAACACCCAAAAGGAGAAGAAATAGACCCATCGTTTATTATACCGATCGACTTAGAATCACTTTCTGAGTTGATTTAGCTATGTCCGTCTGTCTGTCCGTCAGGTCGCAATTATGGTCCGATCTCGACGAAACTTTACACATATCTTTTTTTTGGCCCAAGGACGATCCCTATTGAATTTGGAAATCGGTTCAGATTTAGATATAGCCCCCATATATATGTTAGCCCCGATTTGACATGTAAGCGCTGTAAAAACTTTATTTTATATCCGATCAGTATGAAATTCGGCAGAAAAAAGTTTCTTATTATATGGATGAACACTATTAAATTTGGAAGAAATCGGTTCAGATTTAGATATAGCCCCCATATATACGTTACCCCCGATTTTACATGTAAGCGCTGTAAAAACTTTATTTTATATACGATCAGTATGAAATTCGCAGAAAGAGGTTTCTTTTTATATGGATGAACACTATTAAATTTGGAAGAAATCGGTTCGGATTTAGATATAGCCCCCATATATACGTTACCCCCGATTTGACATGTAAGCGCAGTAAAAACTTTATTTTATATCCGATCAGTATGAAATTCGGCAGAAAGAGGTTTTTTATTATATGGATGAACACTATTAAATTTGGAAGAAATCGGTTCAGATTTAGATATAGCCCCCATATATACATATGTTACCCCCGATTTGACCTGTAAGCGCTGTAAAAACTGTATTTTATATCCGATCAGTGCGAAATTCGGCAGAAAGAGGATTCTTATTACATGAAGGAATACTGCCACATTTGGAGAAAATCGGTTCAGATTTAGATATAGCTCGCATATATATGTTACCCCCGATTTGACATCTAAGCGCTGTAGAGACTGTATCTTATATCCGATCAGTACGAAATTCGACAGAAGGAGGTCTTTTTACATGAGTAAGTATTCAGGGAAGATCGGTTCAGATTTATATTAAAGCTCCATATATATGTTCCTCCTGATTTGGTATCAAACCGCTATAGAAGTTGTATTTTACTTCCGATCATTAAAATTTTCCAGAAAGATGTTTCTCACTTTAGGAACGAATATTGCTTAATTTAGCGATTATCGTTTCAGAATTAGATAATGCGTTTCTACCCATTTACCAATTATTCCAAATTATTATGGCAATGACCCTTATCGCATTGTTAGGGAGGTGTAGGGTAATAAATTGTCGGCCCCGCCCGACTTTCTGCCTTTCCTTACTGGTTTATTATGCTTTTCAAATAATGGGGAGGGGTGTTATATAGTCGGCTCATTTCATTTAGTAATTTTTAATCCGGATATAAAGAACTGCAACTATAACGAACTAAAATTTCTGACCTCTGGGAGTTAATTTTTTAACCATATATAGATTTATATTTTCAAATCTAATTATTAATAATAATGTAATTATTATTATTCCAGAAAGTTTATTTTTAGAATAAAATTCAATAAAAATGTTACACCGTATTACTTTCTCTCAGAAATTCCAGGTTTTTATACACTTTTCTCTCTACTAACCCATACTCTAAGTAATTGTATAGTTTTGCACTAAACCCAGACCTTAAATCGTTTATTTTATTACATGTTTTCTTCTATCAAAGGATATCCTCATATTGTTAATGCCACAATTAACCATTTCTAAATGTATACAATTTTGTCGTACTTCACTCCAAAAGCCAGAGAGAGAAACGAAAAAAATTGGCATTTGTCACGTTTACCATACTTAACTGAACAGCTGCTAATTTTCCGGTGACATTTATTTTTTCCTTTTTTTTTCTTGCTGCCATATTGACATTATTGTGGATAGCCTGTTAAATTACAGGTTAATTAAATCAATTTTATTTTGAAGTTTTTTTTTTCTCTTTGTAAAAACAAACAAAAACGCCGAAACAAAAGGATTTCAAAGAATTTGGACACAATGGACCAAATGGCCTCCGAGTGAAGTGGTGCACACCAACAATGGTTGTATGCAGTGTGTCCTTAATCTAACATAACAATTAAATGTTGCTTAATACCTTAATCACTGAATTTTCTAGGAAAGTACTGTAAATATGTTTAATTAAAAATTGATAGTAAATAATTTATCGAATTAATGGCATTTTATTGTTACGCTATAATCAATAAGCATATAAATAATTTAAAATAAACATTAGGTAAAACAAACAAATCATACCATATCTTAAGCGGTGCCCTTACACCCTCATACAAATTGTATGGACATCAACAACGTTTCGAAAAAATCAAGGTTCTTTTGATGCTGGATCATCAAATACAAAACCCACTCTCTTTATCCATCAGACACAAATTTTTGCCCCAACATTTATGAAGGTGCAAGGGCAGCTTAACTACATTAATGGGCCTTTTCATATATGATAAGAGGACTAAATTCCCTTCGTATTCTGGGATTAACTTTAGTTCCAAATATTGCATGGGTTGAGTACACAGTTACTCGGTTACTCTTTTTATATTAATATCTATGTATATATGAAACTATTTCCTCTAGTCATTTACATGTATTAGCTCAGTCTTTGTTTAGTTGTTTCACAACTAAAACAAAAACTTTGCTAGATGAAATAATTAATATGTATATATATTTTTTTGCTATATTGTAAAAATACCACACATTAATGTCAACCAACTTACCGAGCAATTACAATCTGTAACAAAATATCAACTACAATATAGGAGACAGCAACAACAACAACAGCAGCAGCAACAATAACACTGTGTGATCAAAGTATGGTTTATTAATAATAAATGTATCACAAACTGAAAGTGTAACATGTGGTAACACATTTTGCTCTCTCACATAGACACATTGACAAGAACGAGGTTGGGCAAGATCAGTGGGGTTTGCGTTAGGATGAAAGTGGCAGAAATTAGGGTTATTTTGGAAAAATATGTTATTCTTAAACTATTTAGAGGGAATTTTTAATTGAAGAAATTTCTTCCAATAAAAACGGCATACCAAAAGTAGTTCTGGGGTGGATCAATCGATCTGATATTGGCCTATGCAACAAGGCACCCCCACATAAGTTCTAAGGAAGATCTATCGACTCGTAAACTTTTCAGAACCAACTAATAGGTCTTAAATATAAGAAATATTTTTAAGAATAAATAACGTTCTACCAAAAATGAATCAAATATATCATTTGAAATTTAAGAACTATGTTTTAAATTAAAAACTAAAAAATCACCCATTAACATCATTAAAAATTATAAAACAATACTGATATCTTTTCGATTTTTAATCCAATTAATTAACCAAAATTGTTACACTTCTCTTCTTAATGGCACCTCTCTTCGGCAAAACAGACAGTGCAATAGATAGGCAAGGACCTGTGGTATAATTTCCCCCCTCTTGTTGCCCTTTCTCTCTACATACATATGGGGTTTTTGCGACATTGTTGTCTTTTTTCCCGACCGATAAACAAGTGAAAAAGTAGAGTTAGTGACAAGTAACATGTTTTTGCTACATAATAATGGTCGGGGGAAAAAAATGTTAATATACTCCATATGATATGATATGAGAATGTCACATAAGTGTGGGTGTACTCGTGTGTACTGTGTGTTTGAAGGATCATAAATGTTATGTCCGCCCAGTAGTTTGTAATTGTTGTTGTAGTGGCTGATGACATTAACGGTGACAGTGGCAGTATTGGCAAACCTAATAAACAAACCAGAAAATGAAGTAAAATATACAACAAAAACACATACACAACATTGAGCAACAACATACATACATATGTATATAAAAAATATATTTATTTTGTTTTATTTGCCAACAAAATTTCGGGCATGGCTTTATTCGGCGAAAGATATTGATTTGAAATTGTTATATTTTTGAATTCTAAACTCCATGAAATTTACTGCAATAGCTAAACCCTCTCCAAAATTGACGAAAATCGAGGAATGAGGGCCATAATGTATCAAAACAGAATATTGTTTATTGAAACTCATTGTTTTTTGGTTTTAATACCCTACACCACACTGTGGTGCAGGGTATTATAACTTTGTGCATTTGTTTGTAACACCCAAAAGGAAAAGAAATAGACCCATCGTTTATTATACCGATCGACTTAGAATCACTTTCTGAGTTGATTTAGCTATGTCCGTCTGTCTGTCCGTCTGTCTGTCCGTCTGTGCATGTATTCTTGTAATCAAAGTACAGGTCGCAATTATGGTCCGATCTCGACGAAACTTTACACATATCTTTTTTTGGGCCGTCCCTATTGAATTTGGTTAAAATCGGTTCAGATTTAGATATAGCCCCCATATATATGTTAGCCCCGATTTGACGTGTAAGCGCTGTAAAAACTTTATTTTATATCCGATCAGTATGAAATTCGGCAGAAAGAGGTTTCTTATTATATGGATGAACACTGTTAAATTTGGAAGAAATCGGTTCAGATTAAGATATAGCTCCCATATATACGTTACCCCCGATTTGACATGTAAGCGCTGTAAAAATGTTATTTTATTTCCGATCAGTGCGAAATTCGGCAAAGAAAGGTTTCATATTACATTAAGGAATACTGCTAAATTCGGAGAAAATCGGTTCAGATTTAGATATAGCCCCCATATATATGTTACCCCCGATTTGATATGTAAGCGCTGTAAAAACTGTATTTTATATCCGATCAGTGCGAAATTCGGCAGAAAGAGGTTTCTTATTACATGAAGGAATACTGCCAAATTCGGAGAAAATCGGTTCGGATTTAGATATAGCCCCCATATATATGTTACCCCCGATTTCACATGTAAGCGCTGTAAAAACTGTATTTTACATCCGATCAGTATGAAATTCGTCAGAAAGAGGTTTCCTATTATATGAATGAACACTTTTAAATTTGGAAGAAATCGGTTTAGATTTAGATATAGCCCCCATATATACGTTACCCCCGATTTGACATGTGAGCGCTGTAAAAATGTTATTTTATATCCGATCAGTGCGAAAGCCGGCAAAAAGAGTTTTCTTTCTACATGAATGAATACTGCCAAATTCGGAGAAACTCGGTTTAGATTTAGATATAACACCCATATATATGTTACCCCCGATTTGACCTGTAAGCGCTGTAAAAACTGTATTTTATATCCGATCAGTGCGAAATTCGGCAGAAAGAGTTTTCTTATTACATAAAGGAATACTGCCAAATTCGGAGAAACTCGGTTTAGATTTAGATATAACACCCATATATATGTTACCCCCGATTTGACCTGTAAGCGCTGTAAAAACTGTATTTTATATCCGATCAGTGCGAAATTCGGCAGAAAGAGGTTTCTTATTACATGAAGGAATACTGCCAAATTCGGAGAAACTCGGTTTAGATTTAGATATAACACCCATATATATGTTACCCCCGATTTGACCTGTAAGCGCTGTAAAAACTGTATTTTATATCCGATCAGTGCGAAATTCGGCAGAAAGAGGTTTCTATTTTACATGAATGAGTATTCAGGGAAAATCGATTCAGATTTATATATAAGCTCCATATATATGTTCCTCCTGATTTGGTTACAAAGCGCTATAGAAGTTGTACTTTACTTCCTACCATTACAAAATTCTCCAGAAAGATGTTTCTCAATTTAGGAACGAATATTGCTTAATTTAGCGATTATCGGTTCAGAATTAGATATATCCGCATATATATGTTCTTACCCATTTACCAATTATTCCAAATTATTATCGCAATAACCCTTATCGCATTGTTAGGGAGGTGTAGGGTATTATATAGTCGGCCCCGCCCGACTTTCTGCCTTTCCTTACTGGTTTTTATTAGATCAGTTATGACTTTTCATAGTTTTGTTTTTGACTATCGTTTTTGTTTTCTGTAAAACAGAAAAACAATCCTTCTTCGAAAAAAAAGTATAAGAAATGTGTGAAATGTATTAATTTTTTTCTAGGGCCTCGTTTATTTCTATTATGTGTAGTTGAGATTTCAACATTTCCATATATCATTTTTTGGACTGCATTTATATTCTACATTTAAAATAATTTTCTAAATCGGCAGTAATAATAATCGCGTTGGCAATTTGTTGAATATCAGGGGATTGCTATTTTCCCTCTCCCATTTCTTTAAATCTCCAGAGCAATGCAAATAGCCTCATTATCAATTAATGTTAAGTGTTCAACAAAACCGGGGGAATTTGTTCGCTTTTTTGCAAATTGTTTGGCAGAAATACAGAAATTAAAAATTAAAGCAGACTGCAATTTTGTCGACAATCGTGCGTCTGTGTGTGTGTGTGTGTGCAGCACCAACAAAGCTTCCTAAAATAAAGCCCCCCTCACAATTGCAGTCGGAAATATTTGATGCCCATTACGGTTTGTTTATAATGATTTCAATAATTACCACTCTACACAAATTTTGTATACTCAAGTGAATATTAAAACATTGATGCAAATACTACTAAATATATGTGAATGGCTATGTGCGAGTATATGGACAAATGACAACACATATAATATATATGAATATGTGTAGAGGAATAAAGTGTGCGATTTTTGGGTATTATGGCAGCCATTCTGTGAACACCTAAGCACAGTGGGAGGCAACTACATACTTATATTTGATAAATTTTTTAGTACTGGAAAGTTGTTTAATGAAAGTATCTATAAACTTACTGGACGTGAAATATGGAGCAGAAAGATGGAATAATAAACGCAGAAAAAAATAATTTCATGAAGAAATTAGAAACATGCACACGAAGTTGGTCTCTGACAACTTTTCCTCACAAAAAGGTGGTCTCTAGCATCTTCTCCCTACGAAAATGTGGTTTCTGAAAACTATTCCTTATGAGAAGCTGGTCTCTGAAAACTTTTCCTTAGGAAAAGGTGGTTTTTGAAAATTTTTCCTGAGGAAAATTTGGTTTCTAACATATTTTCCTTAGGAAAATGTGGTCTCTTGAAACTTTTCCTTAGAAAAAGGTGGTCTCTGACAAATTTTCCTTAGGAAAAGGTGGTCTCTGACAACTTCTCCTTAGGAAAAGGTGGGCTCTGACAACTTTTCCTTATGAAAAGGTGGTCTCTGACAACTTTTCCTTGGGAAAGGGTGGTCTCTGACAACTTTTCCTTAGGAAAGGTTGGTCTCTGAGAACTTTTCCTTAGGAAAGGGTGGTCTCTGACAACTTTTCCTTAGGAAAGGGTGGTCTCTGACAACTTTTCCTTAGGAAAAGGTGATCTCTGATAACTTTTCCTTAGGAAAAAGTGGTCTTTGACAACTTTTCCTTAGGAAAAGGAGGTATCTGACAACTTTTCCTTAGGAAAAGGAGGTCTCAGACAAATTTTTCTTAGGAAAAGTGGTCTCCGACAACTTTTCCTTAGGAAAAAGTGGAAAAGACAAAATGATTGTCAGAGGTGGTCTCTGACAATCATTCCTTAGGAAAAGGTGATTTCTGTGACAACTTTTCCTTAGGAAAAGGTGTTCTCTGACAACTTTTCCTTAGGAATAGGTGTTCTCTGACAACTTTTCCTTAGGAAAAGGTGTTCTCTGACAACTTTTCCTTACGAAAGGTGGTCTCTGACAACTTTTCCTTAGGAAAAGGAGGTCTCTGACAAATTTTTCTTAGGAAAAGTGGTCTCCGACAAATTTTCTCTAGGAATAGGTGGTCCCTGACAACTTTTCGTTAGCAAAAGGTGGTATCTGACTACTCTGCCTTAGGAAAAGGTGGTCTCTGACTAAAAAGGTGATCTTTGACAACTTTTCCTTAGGAAAAGGTGGTCTCTGAAAACTTTTCCTTAGGCAAAGGTGCTGTCTGTCTGTCTCTGACTACTTTTCCTTAGGAAACGGAGGCCTCTGACTACTTTTCCTTAGGAAACGGTGATCTCTGACTACTTTACTTTTTAACGGTGGTCTCCGACAACTTTTCCTTAGGAAAAGGTGGTCTCTGACAACTTTTTCATGGGAAAAGATGGTCTTTGCCAATTTTTTCATGGGAAAAGGCGGTCTCTGGTAGTCTCTGACAACTTTCCCTTAGGAAAAGTGTTCTCTGACAATTTTTCCTTATGAAAATTTTTTCCAATTTTTTCATGGGAAAAGGCGGTCTCTGGTAGTCTCTGACAACTTTTCCTTAGGAAAAGTGTTCTCTGACAATTTTTCCTTATGAAAATGGAATCTCTGACAACTTTTCTTTAGGAAAGGGTGGTCTCTGACAACTTGTCCTTATGAAAACTGGTCTCTGACAACTTTTCCTTAGGAAGAGGTGGTCTCTGACAATCATTCCTTAGGAAAAGGTGATTTCTGTGACAACTTTTCCTTAGGAAAAGGTGTTCTCTGACAACTTTTCCTTAGGAAAAGGTGTTCTCTGACAACTTTTCCTTAGGAAAAGGTGTTCTCTGACAACTTTTCCTTAGGAAAAGGTGTTCTCTGACAACTTTTCCTTACGAAAGGTGGTCTCTGACAACTTTTCCTTGGGAAAAGATGGTCTCTGACAGCATTTCCTTAAGAAAAGGTGGTCTCTGACAACTTTTCCTTAGGAAAAAATGGTCTCTGACAACTTTTCCTTAGCAAAAAATGGTCTCTGACAACTTTTCCTTAGGAAAAAGTGGTCTCAGACAACTTTTTCTTAGGAAGAGGTGGTCTCAGACAACTTTTTCTTAGGAATTGGTGGTCTCAGATAACTTTTCGTTAGAAAATTAGGTCTCTGACAACTTTTCCTTAGGAAAATGTGGTTAACATATTTTTTCCATTTTTGCGTCATTATATTGTAGATGAGTTCAAATAACGACGTAGTTCAAACAAAAATGTTACACATCTTTCAAAGACATAAAGTGAAAAGACTTTAATCGAGATGACACAAAGCGAGAGATTACTGTATTTGTTTGTCATATCTCCACAGTGCAACATTGTGAGGCCTGTTAAGTTGACTGTACACAGAGTGGGTGGCAATAATATTTGCAACTAAATTGGTTATATTTTAAAATCCCATCTGTTGTGATCATTATTGTGCCGGTATCTGTCGGTGTTATGTTGATGATGATGATGATGACGATGGCAATGCTGCATGATGGCCGACAAAGGACCAATAAAAGCGTACCTGAATACTCATTTTAAGCTCTCAGACATATAAACACACGAACAACAATCCATATTTGCGAATGTTCGTGGCGTGAACACGGCCTATTATCCTTGAATTATGAATGCTAGAAAACGCGAAAACAAAAAGCTCTACTGTAGAAGTTCCCACCAAATTGTTTAGGTTGTAATTCAAAACCCTTAGAGTGTATATATATATGTATATGAATATTCAATGCCCTGTCTGTATGTGGGATTATTTTTGATAATATTGAAATGCACCGAATGGTTTACTACATTGTCAAGTTTCGTTTATTTGCTTAAGCGTATACGCGTGAACGCCAACAATTTATTCATAGTCTTCATTATCGCAGAACGTGCTTAATTTTCAAATCGACGTGTGTAGTGTATGTGCATTTTTTTTCGAAAACGTTCGCTAATTATTTCTAATGAATACATGTCCCAATAGTAGAATATTTTGCAAAATTTATGCAAACTTCTGACACAGATAGAGATGAGGGCTGTTTGCATTATTATTATGGCCATTTCAATTATTCGCGCATTTATGTATGGGCCATGATGCATTTATGTATCGGTAGCATAACTATAAATTTCTGGTTAAATTTTTGAAATTATTCATAAAGCTCCAATCAATTTCTGGGGGAAATGTTTGGCAATTTAGGTCAGACATTGTATTTCACCAAATTAGCAAAATGTTTGTCAGTCAGCTGGGCAGTTGGGTGTTAAGTGTTTGATTTTTTGATGATTGATTGCATTTTAATTGAAAATTTAAATAGAATGGCGTGAAAGGACGCCGCTCCACACATTAGCATCCATTATTCTATTACTCTGGCCCATTCCACCGGCTTCAGTTTAATGTAATTTAATTATGCACATGACTTTTATTTAGCAAATTTGCGCAAAAATTAATAATTTCATTAAATAGAATAAAATTTAACTAACATCTCGTTAAATCTAATATAGAAGCACAAAAAAAATTTACTTAATCTGCTATTCTCGCATAAATGCATATCCAACAATTTTTACATTATATAATTAAATTAATTATCAATGGACATTAAGTATTTAAATCGTTGACTAACAAAACACGGCGACAGCCTCACAAACATATATACATGCAAATGTGGATATGCATGTAGCAAAAAAAGCCACAAAGGCCAACAAAGAGAGAAAATGTGGTTTGGCAAAAAGCACGCCGATAACTCGCTTATAAACCGAGCGAGAATAAAAATTATCTTTTATGCGGTTTTCGCAATGAAAATATTGTGCATGCAATTAATGTATGATTTCAATTCACCGGAAAGCAACCGGGGGAATGTCAAAGTATTTCCGGATTACTGGGGCGTATGATTGATAAATTATTTATATACGATTTAATTAAAATCACTCGTACGCTCGCCGGTAGAAGTAAATAACTAAAAAAGACGCATATAAACCATAGCAAAATAATTAAATATATCAGATTAATGAAAATAAATTAAGGATTTTGTAGAATTTTGGCTTTTATTTATACATTACATTTCGAGTAAAACTCAGGGTTGCAAAGATGATGTTTTATTTATGTTCATTTATCCACATTTAATATTTACTAATAGTAGTTATTGGGGAATAAACCAGAATTACTTGGAGTATGATTAATATATAATATCACCGGCCATTAAAAACTAATTTAAAATATCAGATTAAATTTATTACGTTTCAAATAAAGCTTAGGGGGTGGAAATATTATGCGTATTACATACGAACCTCCTTTGGGTTACTTCGGCGTATGATTGATAACAGAGATTTCTACAATTTAAATTAAAAATCTGTTACGCCATTGAAAAGCTAACAAATATATCAAATTAATATAAATCAATAAGTGTTTCGAAGAAATTGGGATTTATTCCTTATTTATAAGAAAGAACATTTCAACTATGAAGACTAACTTATGTCAACATGTGCGTATGATTGATATAAATCTGTATTCGAATCTAATCTTAATCGCTTTGATTATATTAAAAAAAGAATATAATTTCTCATAATTTTTATTGCTGGAAAGGATATCGAAATTTTGTATATGATTGAGGTGAGAAGTATTGTTGAAAGGGTTGGAAGGAAAGTCATGCTCTAGAAACGTCCGTCGAAATGAAATTCTATAGAAAATTTCATTTTGTTAGATAATTTCATCGAATTTAACTTTTATAGAAAATTATGTGGAAATTGAATTTTATTCAAAACTAGCGGACCCGGCGAACTTCGCCTCGCCCCAATTTAACGCCTTCAGATAAACTCCAGAGTGATAATAAAACACAGATAGTTAAAATTTTAATGCGATTTGTTTAAAAGGAATCAGTAGAGAGCGATGTGATAAACAACAAACAACGAAGACAGAAGACAGGCAACGTACAGATGACCGTGCGAAAAACAGGGAAATTCGAGATTAATTCCACAGACTTCCTACGATTTGTCTTGAGATTTATTGATTGTCATCGTAAAAGCCAATCGTACAGGGAACTGAATCCGCTTGAATTGGAATGAAAGATCAGTTGGAATAATCGGAATTCGTGGGATAAGGACTTCCTCTCTCTTTGAATTTTCCCTTGATGATCGTCGCCTGAATCACATTGTCCATCAGTTTCATAATGGACAACCGCGAACTATGCACAATTTCGGATGATTCAGATTCCGCAACATGATTATGATCGATTCCACCTTCAGCTGTAAATTATGCGGCGGAGCTCCTGGCACATCAAGCGAGTTCGATTTTACTTTGAATAATAAAATTCATGCTATCGACGTCCTTATTCTTCGCTGCTAATATTGCCTGTTCACTAATCTAATCGAGATTTGGAAACACTTTGGTGATGAGTTCCTCGTTCGACGATGTGAACTCGCAAAAATTAGCCGGGAACAATATCAATGCAGTGGAAACATCAACAGTAATTTGGCCATTGCCAATCGCCAACAGTTGTTTCGAGAATTCAAGAGCCGATGAGTCGTTCTGCAACGCGACTCTCATGTTCGTGGTCAATTTCAACTTCTTGACATGCCGCCACAAAGACCACGATTTCAGGCATGCATTAATTTCATCGGCAGTAGATTTCGGGATGACGGGAAGCGTTTGACGAAAATCTCCGGAGAGCAATATCATAGACTCACCAAATTGTCTCAAATCACGTCGTAAATCCTTCATCGTTCGGTCAACTGCCTCCAGAGCTCGTTTATGCGCCATCGTGCATTCATCCGAAATTATGATTTTGCAGTGCCCGCAATCCAATAAGATAACCTTACCTCTTATACTCAAACTTATTATTTGAAAAAATTTTCGAACTGATAAATATCGCGTTGAATTTTAATTGATCGTAATGCTTGTACCGTTTGTCGATGTGATACGCGAAATCAGTGTAACAATACGCAAAACTCGAATGAATTGCAGCAAGAAAAATAGCACATACTCGTACATATGTTTAATAGAAAACTTTTTTGTTTAATAGAAAATGAATAAAAAAAATTGGATTCAAAAAGAGAGTAGTAGATAGGAACAGTAGGAATCTCGCAAGAAATAGCAATTTTCGATTTTCCCAATTTTCCGACTTTTCCGGAGGGTTTTCCCAAAATTTTCTTTCGTAACAACCTTCTCCAGGCAAATACGAAGAACTGAAAAAAAAATTGAGCCAAATCGGTCCAGCCGTTCTGACGTGATGCCATTACACAGATGGACCGTTTCATTTTTATATATATAGATTCCTCCAAAACCGAGGAAATTGTATTTTTCTACAAAATATTACTAAATTAATATTTTCTTGCAAATTTCATCGAAATTTCACTTTTTTTGTGAATTTATTGGAAATAGCATTTCTATGGAAAATTTCTTTATAAATAATTTCTAAAAAAATGTTAAACAATTTTTTTAGAAAATGTCAAAAATAAATTTTTGTTGTATTTTTAAAACAAATTTTGCAATGGACAAAAAGTAACAAAAACATATGGTCTTAAACCAAAATAAATTCTGACTGAATAAAAAAAAACACAGACCAACAATAAATAACAACAACACATACAAACACATGAGGTACGATGACGTCGACATTACCCGTTGACAAAACCACATTTGTTTTCGTGGCTCGCGATGCGAACCCAAGCAAAAAACAAAAATGTATTTGTATGAGAGTTTTAGTATGTTGACTAATTTCGGCAAAATACGGGTTTGGTTAGTAGTTCTTGTTAAATTCAATTTACTGCTTCCATAAGTATTTCAGCTGATTTAAGTTAAAGACATACACTATTGCTACTGAATTTTGAAGATGATAGAGTGGTGTCTATCGAAACTGCAGTTAATTCTACCAAGCAATTAAAACTCTCTACCAGTTTTTGTATTTGTTTCTATTACTTTTTTGCAATAGACAGAAAGTAACTGAAACATATGGTCTTAAACCAAAATAAATTCTGACTGAATTTTTGCAATTGCAATTTTCTAAAAAAAAACGTCATAATAAAAATAATCAGAATAATGCTGTTCTAAAACATTCTCAACATTGCATTTTTCTAAAGGAACTCCTTTGAACATTTTATTTTTCCAAAAAAATTTCGTTAAAACTGCATTTTTGGAAATATTGTCGAAATTACGTTCTCTCCACAAAATTTTGTAAAAATTCCAATTTTCTAAAATATTTTTCAAAATTTTCTGAAAAATTCATTACAAATTCACTTTTTTCAAAAAAAAATTGTCAAAATTTCGTTTGAAAAAAATAATTAATCAACATTTTTCTGAAAAATTTTTTTTTCTATAGCCTATATTAATATTTTTGCACAATTAGTGAAAATAGCATTTTTATTGAAAATTTCATCAAAAATTAGTTATTATAAAAAATGCTAATAAATATTTTTCGAGAAATTCGTGTGGCCCTAATCCGCTTTGAAATTTTAACAAATTTTGTCCAAATGCACTTTCATTGAATTTAAAAGAAATCGAACATATAAAAAAGTTCAAAATTGCTACATATTTTTATTTTGTTTCCCAAAATTGATTTTTTTTATAAAAAGAATGGTCTAAATTTCCTTTTTTAAAGAAAAAGTTGTCAAAATTTAAGCTATCAAAAAAAAGTCAGAAAAATTTTTTTTGTAAAAAATGCGTTTTTCTAAACGAAATTCTTTAAAAATTGAATTTTTTCCAGAAAATTTCGTTAAAACTGCATTTTTAGTTTTTCTCCAAAAAATTTATCTAAATTTTTCTCAAAGGTCCAAAAAAATTCCTTTATTCAAAAAAAAAAAATTGTCAATATTTAATTTTCCCAAAAATCAAAATTTAATTGAAATTATATTTTTCTAGAAAATTTTGCGTATATTAAAAAAATTTGGCAATTGCTTTTTTGTATACATTTTGTAACAATTAACATTTTAAAATTAAATTTGTTCGGCAAAATTAAATTTTTCTAAATAAAATTTAGTAAAAATTTTATTTTTCGAAAAACAAATTGCTAAAATTGCATTTTTCTTTTGCAAAACTGAATATTTTTTGTAGTATAGTGGAAATTTCTTTTATAGAAAATTTCATCAAAATTAATTTTTGTAAAAAAATGCAACATAGTAAATTTTTTAGAAAATATCGTCGTAGTGCACTTTCATTGAATTTAATAGAGATCGAAATATATGTAAAAAATTTTAAAATTTTTATTTCAAGAAAAAAGTTGTCTAAATTTGATATTTAAAAAAAACAGAATAATCGTTATCTAAAAAAAAATTCAAAATTGAATTTTTCTAAAGGATTTTCTTTGAAAATTTTGACTTTCCAGAAAATGTCGTTAGAACTACGTTTTTGAAATTGTTGTCGAATTGTGTAAAAATTCAAATTTTCTAAAATTTTTATCAAAATGTTTCTAAAAAATTTAGCAAAAATTTCATGTTTTTTAAAATGAAATTTAAAAAAAAAAATTGTCGACATTTTCCTAAAAAACGTTTTTAATAATAATAATATTTTTGCACAATTAGTGGAAATAGCATTTTTATGGGAAATTTCATCAAAAATTAATTTTTATAAAAAATTTTAATAAATATTTTTTTTTAGAAAATTTCGTCAAAAATTCATTGACATTGTAAATTTAATAGTAATCTAAAAAGTATAAAATATTGTCAAAATTTTGTCATAATACCATTTTTCTAAAAAATTTTTGTCAAAAACTTTTGACCATAAAATTTTTGTCAATATTGACAAATTGCGCCGAAAATTTCTATAGTCATTAAAAACTTTATAGAAATCAAAGATTATTAAAAAATTATTAGTTTAAATTTTCAAAATTAAGTATTTATTAATTAAAACAATTATTTTTAATTTTTTTTTGCCAAAATTGCAGCTTTCTTTAAAATTTTATCTAAATGGAATTTCATTGAAATTTTTTTTCAAAATTTACGTAATTGTAATTTTCTAGAAAATGTTGCCTATAGCAATATTTGAAATAGAAATTGAGATTTATTAAAAATTGGCAATTGCCTTTGCAAAAACCTGTCAATATTTCATTCTCAAAAAAATTAATCAAAAATATTAAAAAAAATATATTTCTCAATTAATATTTTCAAAATTGCATATTTTTGAACAATTAGTGAAATAGCATTTTCATTAAAAATGTAATTTTTATAAAAAATTTCAATAAATAATTTGTGTTAACAAATTTCGTCAAAAATTCATTACCATTGAAAATTTAATTTAATAAATTTAATTTTAAAAAAATTTATTAATTTATTTCACTAATTTTGCAAAATGTTGAAAATAGCTGTTTTCTAGAAAATTTCGCTGAAACTGAATTTTTTGAAAATTATGTTTAAGATTTCGTCTTTTTAAAGAACATTTTGTAAAAATACCAATTTGTCTACACAATTTTATCGAAATTGCAAATTAAATTTTTTTTTCGAAATTTAATATTTTAGAAAATTTCGCCGTCTTGCAGTTTTTTTTTTAAATTTTGTCAAAACAGATTTTTTTTAAAATTCTTTCAAAATTTACGAAATTGTATTTTTCTAGAAAATTTTGTCAATATTTCAAAATTGAAAATTTTTGTAAATTTAGTGGAAATTGCAAAAAAATTTCATCGAAATTAATTTTTTTTAAATATTTCAACACATTGCATCTTTTAACAAAATTTCATCGTAAATGCAATTTCATTGATAAGCTTATAGAAAGATTAAAAATTTACAAAAAATTCTAAATTAAATTTTTCTAAAAATATTGCAAAAAAATGTATTTGTATTGTATTTTTCTACAAAATCTTGCTTATATTAATACTTTCTTGAAAATTTTGTAAAAGTACCAATTTGTCTACACAATTTTATCGAAATTGCAAATTTAAATTTTTTGTCGAAATTTAACATCTTAGAAAATTTCGCCGTCTTGCAGTTTTTTTTAAACTTTGTCAAAATGTATTTTTTTAAAAATTCTTTCAAAATTGTATTTTTCTAGAAAATTTTGTCAATATTTCAAAATTTAATATTTTTGTAAATTTAGTGGAAATTGCAAAAAAAATTTCATCGAAATTAATTTTTTTTAAATATTTCAACACATTGCTTCTTTTAAGAAAATTTCATCTTAAATGCAATTTCATTGATAAGCTTATAGAAAGATTAAAAATTTACAAAAATTTCTAAATTAAATTTTTCTAAAAATATTGCAAAAAAAAATTATCCAAAAAAATGTATTTGTATTGTATTGGAACATTTCGTTGAAAATGCTTTTCATTGAAAATTTAATAGAAATAGAGGATCTATTAAAAAAAATTAAAAATGTCGTTGCCATTACAGTTTTCATTAAAAATTCATTGACATTCAATTTTTCCTGAAAATTTTCTTTCATCGGCACGGCCAGTGGCCCTTAATCCGGTTTCCGACATTTAATCCGATTATCGGCATTTAATTCGTTCATCTGACTTTAATGTGGTCAGTAAAAAAGAAAATTAGAAATTAGGAAATTTTGTCAAAATTAAATTTTTTTAAAAAAATGGCATAATTGCATATTTCTAAAAACATCTTTAAAAATTTTATATTTCTAAAAATCTTGTCAAAAATGCATTCTTGAAAATTTTATTTCTCATAGAAAATTTTAAAAAATTAAAATTGTTTGGAAAATTTTGTCGAAATTGAATAATTCTCTAATTTTCCAGAAAATGGCATTGCCAATTTACCAATTTAAAATTTTTGTTAAAAATCCTTTGACTTTGAATTTTTCCAGAAAATTTTCCTTCAGTGGCCCTTAATCCGCTTTCCGACCTTTAATCCGGTCAACGGAATTTAATTAGTTCATCGTACTTTTACTGGCCTGTAATCGCAAATGAGGTCATTGACTTTTAATTCGACCATCAGTCATCAACCAATCCGGGATTTAGAAACAGTGGTATAGTAACAGTCATTTAAAAATTAGAAAAAAGTCTATTTTTTAAAAAAAAAAATTAGATCTCTCTACAAATATTTACTACTTTTTTTTAAAAAGTCACCCGACTAAAAAACTCTTTTGATATTATACCTGTCAAGTAGAATAGTTTTTTTTATATCCAATTAGATTAAGTAATCAATAGGCTAATACAAACTATCAGTGGCAATTGTTTGTCATGAGTTTAAAAAAGTTCCAAAAGTAAATATAATTTACAAAAAATTCTATACCTCAAAGCTGATAATTTATTAATCAAACAAATTAAGTGGAAAAGTTTTTCTAATCTATACTTTCCAAAAGGGGACCTAAAATATTTCCTATTAATAAAAAAACATGTGGAAAAATTTTTATAGAATAATTGCACAAGACAGGAAAAAATTGTGAACGATTTTGTGCAAAAAGCTCTCATACCCGTTCTGAGATTAATTAACCAAATTAAGTTTTAAACAATGTTCACACGATATTATTGCTTTTTCATTAGATACAGTCTATAACTTTGTCAAGTGTTAAGAGAAAAACAAAAATTAGGTATGATTATACAAAAAAGTAAAGCATTTATAATTTATTAAAAATAAAATATTCTAAACATTTCTCCTCCCTCTCTCTCTCCCTCCGCACCATATGATTAATTAAACAAATTAGGTTAACATTTTCCACTCCATATCACGCTCTATATGAGAGTACATTGCCCCCCTTTACTAAAGGTTTTTGCAGAGCATTTCAACATCCACCAATTAATTTAATGGCATAGTCATAACGAAATGTCATATCGAGTCATGAACGAGGTTTTTTACTGCCAATAACTTTTTAAATATAATCGATTTAATTGTTTGACATAACTTAATCATATTGCAAAAGCTACAGTTAAAAACCGCTGAATTTTGTTTGGTTTGTTTTTTGTTAAATTATTAATAATGAATTAATTAATAATGTGAAAATGTAGAACACATAGTTAGGGACCTAGATTTAAATGGACATTTAAAAAAAAAAAATATTAAAAAAAGATTTCAAATAAAAACTGTTTAAAACAACAGAATTCGCACAAAGTAAATATGAACAGAAATACATATTTTATTGCGGTTTTGAATTGTAATGAACAATAAAAAAACTCTCCCTATGGTTTGATTAAATAATTAAAATGTCGATGTACTTATCATTTCAAGTAGGGTGTTGTATTTTACATAATAAAAGTCATACAAATAAATATTAAAAAAACTCGATGATGTCTATATATATGTATACATATGAATAATTTATTTCATCTGTTTGTGTTTTTTCTTTAATTTTCAGTGCGTCCTCTATTAGTGGAAATCTCTTTCAACAATCAACCCATGTCAGCAGATCGTAAATATGAAATTGAATGTCAGGCGATAGGTTCAAGACCTCCGGCGAAAATAACCTGGTGGATGGGCAATATAGAGTTGAATGGTCATAGTCAAAAGGTGAGATACATATAATTTTTATGAAATTTTAATTTACCAAAATCAGGAGTTAAGAGAAGATTGAATAGAAACACAAAAATTATAAAATTTTATTTATATTTCTTTTTCAAGGTTTCCGAGGATGGTAATGTCAGCACTTCTGTGCTGTCCATAACACCCACCCGTGAGGATCATGGCAAAGCATTGTCCTGTCGTGCCACCAATGAATTGGTACGAAATGGCATACGAGAGACGGCCATGAAATTAAATGTTTTCTGTAAGTAATTGCCATTATTTTTTTTGTTTGAACAAACTTCTAAAACTTATTTATTATTTCGAAAAAGATCTAAAACAATGTTAAACAATGTCCAAAATCCAATTTGAATATTATTATACCACACTTCCGTGGAGGGGGGTTTACGAGTATATCATTTGCTGTGAAAATAGTGTAACACATCGAAGGAGTATCCTTAGACCTCATGTCAACGGAAATCCGTTTTAGGACATTTTAAGTAAATTCAGCAATGTCCGTCCGTCCGTCTGTCTAGTTGGTGAGAGCAATAACACTTGAAAGGAGGTAATATTTATTCTATATCAGCCCATATTGGAGTAGAATAAGGGAATACAATCTATCCAATGTCTAATGGCGAATTCTTTTCTGCAAAAAAGTGCAACACTTGCATTGCCCTTTTTCCGAAAACTGCACTATAATATCGCTTTTTTGAAAATTTGAAATTTTAGTTATGCTAAATTCGAGTAACTTAATTACCAAATTTAAAAAAAGTATCACAAAAGTGCCGTTTTTGGAAAAAGGGCAATGAAAATGTTGCACTTTTTTGCAGAAATGAATTCGCCATAAATATAATATAAAATTTATTTCGAAAATTGCAACTTATTCCAAATTGAATATATTATATTATTATACCCACACTTTAGTGGATAAAAAAGTGTAGCACATCGTAGGTGTGACCTAAGACCCTAAGTATGTTTAACGGAAATCCATTTTAGTACATTTGCAGTAAGGGGAGCATCCGCCTGTTTAGTGGAAGCGATAACTTTTTTTTGTATCAGGCTATATATACATATTCTGCTTGAAATATGTATATATGTATATGTGTTTAGGGTATACTTCAAATATGTAATATTTGACGCACAGAAATATTATATGTTTTGGGAGAATACTGTTCTAAACAAAACTATGTTTCCATCCTAATAGGTTTTCATTTGTAACTAATATTTCCGAAACAAAGATTAATTTGTACTTAAGTATTTTGGCCATGTATCAATGCCTTAATTTAAGGGCAAGTTTTCTCTTTTTCATACGTTCTAATTGCATATGCTGTAAAATTTAATTTAAATTTATATTTGCATTTGAAATTGCATTGATGGATGGACAAAAAGTGATGAATTGGAATATTTATTAATTACAAGTTAGTGCTACTAAACAAAGCTAATGCAGCTTGGGACATTTTAAACTATAAAGTATAACACGAAATCTACGAAAACGAACTAAAATTCGAAAAAGTCAGCAGAGTGCTAAACGTTTTTTTTAAATAAAATATATTTGCGAAACTTCTTAAACAATAACTTTGTTGGTGTGTAAACAGATATTTTATTTTTGAAAGTTAGTTCGCAAATATATTTTGTTCTAATATATTAATAAGTATAGCGTGATCCATTTCGAGGTTCCCTACTTTTTTAAAGAAAAATGTTTATTATCATTTTAAAGAACATTCATTGGCATTTATTTTCGAAGATTATGTCTATGAAATGTTGGCCGCGGCTGGTCCATCCGTTGAGTCAAATTTTCCATGACTCGTTCGAGCATTTCGACCGGTAACTGGCGAATGACACGCGTGATGTTTTGCTCCAAGGCCTGAATCGGAGCGGGTTTGTCCGCATAGACTTTAGACTTTACATATCCCCACAGGAAAAAGTCTAACGGTGTGATATCACAGGATCTTGGTGGCCAATCGACCGGCCCAAAACGTGAAATTATCTGCTCACCGAAGTGTTCTCTCAATAAATCCATTGATTGATGCGATGTGTGGGAAGTGGCGCCGTCTTGTTGAAACCAAATGTCGCCGAGATCACGAGCTTCAATTTCAGGCATCAAATAGTCGGATATCATGGCACGACCGTTAGCCATTGACGGTTATGTTCTCACCGGCATCATTTTTGAAGGAGTGTGGACCAAACCGTTGTTTTTTCTGGATGAAGTGACAGCTCTTGAATATCTTCAGGTTGCTCTTCGTCCCATATACGGCAAGTTTGCTTGTTTACATACCAACTGAGCCAGAAATGTGTTTCATCGCTGAACAAAGTTTGGCTCGATCTTCGTGGAACTTTTCAAGAGCCCATAGAGCGGAGCGATGTCGCTTGGGAAGGTCGGGCGGCTTCAGTTCTTACACAAGCTGCTTTCAGTTTAAGATCTCGACGTAAAATGCGCCAAATCATTCCATACGTCTGTCCGAGTTGCTGCGAACGGCGCCGAATCGACTCTCCACGGTCTTCGAGTACACTGTCAGCTACGGCCGCTACATTTTCTTCACCGTCATATCTATGAATTTCTAGCTTTGTTATCTTTACGCCTAAAGGAATGGTATTGGTATCCATGAACTAACAAAAACCCTTTTTATAACTTACAAATATTTTAAAAAATTTCAAAATTTATGAAGTCGTCAATCTAAACAGTGTCGACTAAGAATCGACGTCGACGACGCCAACTGGAATAAGGGCGATTATCCAATAATGAATGCTGGGTCTCAAGATAGGTGATGGTATTGCGAATAGTATGCTCTGTAGGCCGATTTTGTTGACCATAAGTTGAGCGAAGTGCACGAAACACATTCCTCACAGAACGTGAATTTTCGTAATAAAGTTGAACGATTTGTAAACGTTGTTCAGGCGTAAGTCTTTCCATGATGAAATGCCAAACAATACTTAACAAAAATAACATGACAGCATGACACGACTCACACGTGATCTGTCAAAAAAAGGCTATTGAAAAAAGTATCTCTACTTGGATCACCCGTTACATATGTTCATTGAATTTTTGAAATAGACCTTGTTTTCTTCATTACAATGGAACTTTCAAACACGGAACAAACAATTTTTTTGCGATTTTTTATGGATTTTTTTCGTGCCAGCAAAAAACGATTTATTTGAAAAAAAAAATTTTTTTCACGACAGTTACTAAACTTCTGTTTTTGCGTGAAAGTGATGTTTTAAGGATTTTTAGCCCTCGTAATTTCTGTAATTAAAAAATCTAGCCCGGCTTTAGCGATCTAATACTTCCAAAAATATGGTCCAAATACTAAAGGTAAATTCCATGAACATTGGACATTTAGAAAAAAAAATAAAAAAAAACATTTTCATTGTATAGTTTTATTTTTGACTACTGAGTTCGAAGTCGTTGTTTTTGTTTTCTGTTAAACAGAAAAACAAACCTTCTAAGACCCCTCCTAACTCCAAAAGATGTAGGGTATAAAAAATCGGTGAACATCGAAACATTCCATTCAATGTCTTTACTTATAACCCAAAATTATTTTCTAAATTGCCATTTCTTCAAATTGAATGTCCTTTTATATTCTTATGGTTGTGGCTAGAGGCACAACTGCGTATTTCTAAACATTTTCAATATTTTATCTGTTTGTATAACACCCTATTTTTTATAGCAATATTTCTCTTTAAATAAAAACATATATGGTCACAAACACACACACTCCTAATACGTTGCAAAATAAAGCCCTTCATCTATATGCATATTTGTCTATATAGAACGTTGAAAATGCCATTTCCTCTATCGTCTTTCAATTTTTATCGTTTCTGTCGTCGTCGTCTTCGTCGCTTTATTTTATGGCATTAGACAAAAGATAACATTTTTTCAATTTCCACACTTATTTACATGAAAATAGCGTGTTTGCACAAGAAAATAAAGATGCTAAACTTTTTTTTCCAACAATAACTTTATAATATCAACCCGACACACACACTCACAGACCAAGAGAAAAAAACACAACAAACTCGAACGGCTATGGGACAAACAACATCAACGACGAGAGAAAAAAAGTTGATATCATAACGAAATTGAAAAAGTATCACTTTTATACTTTGTACATTTCCGTGTTGTAACTTAGTCAAATATGTGTTTCCGGCGAAAAAATAATCTGCTTCCCCCTTTTTGCAGCAAAAACAGAAAAACAATTTTCCAAAAAGCTATACAAACATGTACACTTATATCGAGGATAATTTCTTGCCCATACTCCTGAAGTCTTTGTTTTTTTTTTGTAGTTGTATTCCTCCTTTAGGGCTATAAAATTTCATAGATCATTGCTTATATCATCCTCCCCACAAACACCCGCACACTCGCACTTACACAAAGTGAAAGCTGTACAATGTTGAAACAATACTCGCAGGAGATAGAGAACGGGGGGCGACAAGGACCAACAGATTGTAGCATAGATGAGATGGAACGGATGGACGAACCTTTCCTTTAGAAATGCATCATTTGTTGCTTTTATGGAAATCGAGCTGGAAATTGCTTTGTGTGCAATTTAAATATGAATTTCTTAGATTTTCTCTGCTTAATAGATTTTGTAATACATATGTAAGCATGTACGAGAATACATTTTTGAGATAAATAGTTTTAATTTTATTGAATTTAATTTGACTGCCTTTGCTTGCTTATTGTTTGGACCAATAATAAATTTGTTGGCAAAATAAAAGTATAAAATTATTCATGTCCGAACATGAAATTTCGTTTCGAAGCAACAACATCTGCAAATGATGACTTGGAGAACATGAAGTTGTTCTCACTCTCTATCTTTATAGTTTGCATGTATTTGAATATAAATGATTTTGTAGTCTTAAGACATAAGTACAAATCATAGGCAGAATGTTTAGCAAAAATCATTGACCCGTTTAATGTTTATTAGAGAAATGAACAGAACTTTTTAGTCCTTTAAGGACTGTATGAGAAAGCAATGCAAATAAGGCAATAAAAATCAAAAAATAAGCTAAGCTATTATTTTATATTTAAAAAAATATGAAATAATTTCATAAAAAATATGAAATAATTTCATAAAAATATGAAATAATTTCATAAAAATATTAAATAATTTCATAAAAAATGTGAAATAATTTCTTAAAAAATATGAAATAAATTCATAAAAAGTATGAAATAGTTTCATAAAGAATTTTCTTCGTAAAATATATGATTAATTTCATATATCATATGAAACTCGTAGTATGTATGTAAGAATCATTTTGTGATAATCACGAAGATAATATTTTCAGTGTAAGTTTAGCTTAAAATATTATCTTCGTGATTATCACAAGCTAAGCTAAGCTAAGCTAAGCTAAGCTAAGCTAAGCTAAGCTAAGCTAAGCTAAGCTAAGCTAAGCTAAGCTAAGCTAAGCTAAGCTAAGCTAAGCTAAGCTAAGCTAAGCTAAGCTAAGCTAAGCTAAGCTAAGCTAAGCTAAGCTAAGCTAAGCTAAGCTAAGCTAAGCTAAGCTAAGCTAAGCTAAGCTAAGCTAAGCTAAGCTAAGCTAAGCTAAGCTAAGCTAAGCTAAGCTAAGCTAAGCTAAGCTAAGCTAAGCTAAGCTAAGCTAAGCTAAGCTAAGCTAAGCTAAGCTAAGCTAAGCTAAGCTAAGCTAAGCTAAGCTAAGCTAAGCTAAGCTAAGCTAAGCTAAGCTAAGCTAAGCTAAGCTAAGCTAAGCTAAGCTAAGCTAAGCTAAGCTAAGCTAAGCTAAGCTAAGCTAAGCTAAGCTAAGCTAAGCTAAGCTAAGCTAAGCTAAGCTAAGCTAATCGTTGTAAAATTCTAAGACGGTTTGGCCATCCCGTCTGCCCGTCAGTCTGTTGTAATCACACTACAGTCCGTAATAATAGAGCTAGGTTGGTCAAATTTGTTAGAAATATTTCTTATAGTTCCAGGTTGTTTGGGATTTCTAGTGGGCCATATTGGTCTATGTTCTCATATAGCTCCCCAAAACGGTTTTTGAACCATAGATATACATTTTTAAAAGCAACTTTGCAGGGACTTTGCAGTTTGTATTCTATTTTGACAAGAATTCATCAAAGCAGACGTTTTACAAATCGGTTTATATTTTGTTATAGTCACCCTGTAGATGTCGCTCCAAAATATACCTATTAAAGCCAAAAATATCATATTTTTTAAGCATTTTAACTGAATCTTTGCGGTTTCTATTTAATTAAGACAAGAATTCATCGCAGTATAAAGTTTTTAACTCAGTTCATACTTAGTTATAGTCCACCTACAGATGTCGCTCTCAAAAATGCTATTTTAAGCAATAAATACCACATTTTCAGGTGAAAAGTTGTCCAAAAATTTGGCTACAAATTGCAGCGTTTATTTTTATCCCCTCACCTTAGAGAGGAGGGTATATATCATTTGCTACGAGACAAAAGTGTAACACATCGAAGAACTGACCTAAGACCATAAGTATGTTCGACAGATATCCGTTTTAGGTCATTTTAATTCGAATGAGCAATGTCCGTCCGTCTGTCTGTCTGTCTGCTGGCTGGTGCGCACGATAACTGTCGAAAGGAGTAACCGATTGACTTCTAATTTGGTATGTGATAATATTTTCTTCTCTCTCCGGCTAAGTTCGAAGGTGGACCATATTGGTCGACTCCTTCTAGTACATCTCCCACAAAGGGTTAACATTTAGTGAAATAATCATTATTTAAGAACGTATATACTAGAGTGATCAAAACCGGTTTAAAATAAACCGGCCCACCGGTTTTTTGCTTCCACCGTCCCCGGTTTTTCTCAAAATCATGAATTTCGAACAACCGGTGCAACCGGTTTTTTTTCGTTTGTTTCCACCGGTTTTCCGGTTTTTTTTATTATCACTAAAATATTAAAAATTATTTACAACTTTATATACAAAATATCACAAATTAAGATAATAATATGAAAGATCTCCTTATATGGCCTAAAAAGACTAGGCAACTTTGCTAGAATCCGAAGCCATTCACCAATTTCTATACAAATTACAAAAATTTAAAGAAAATAAATGATTCATACGCTAACTTCTGCGCGTGAAAAGTAAACGCATTCTCCCACTTTCAAACCGAAACAAAAACAAGTAAGAAAATTTCATTTGGGTAAACCGACTAGTGTATACTCTTATATATTTATATGTATACTCGTATATACCCACCTGCACTAAAGTGTGTATATAAAATATATATGTATTAAGATTTAATACCTCTATTAAATATTCTATTTAATATCCCGAAATATTAATATTTTCTTGACTGAACTACATAAGGGGAATTTAATCTCAAGTGAGTTAATTTTTAAAAGGGATGTCTTCTGTCGGGATGAAAATTGCACCAAGTAGCCCTATCAGATAGTAGTTATGAAATGCTAAAATGTTTGGTTGAACGTTAATTTTTTTTTCAGAGGTTTATATTTACTTTGATAGATCAACAGGTCCCATCCCATTAATAGGTCACAAAGCTTTTAAAGGAAATTATCTAAGCTTTCTTTTGAGAAAAAAAATCAAACAAAAATCAACATAGGTTTTTACCAAAATTTCAAAAAAGTTTAATTTTGCAAAAAAGTAATGAAAATATATTTGCTAATTTTTTTAAAAGGTTGAAGAAAAGACTATCGATAACACTTTTGGAAAATGTTTCTAAATACAATAGCTAATTAGTTATATGTATGAGATAAAAGGACCGTTTGACTCAAATGACAATATTCATCACAATCCAACTCATAACTACTATCCAACAGGACTAAATTTGGTGCAAGATTCCTGATCAGAAGACATCGCTTTTAAAAATGTAATATTAAAAAATCGCCTTTTTTGTTATTAAAAAGGAAAATGTTTTTCAAACGGCAATTTTCATACTGTTTTGTTATGCAGAAAAAACCGGTTTCCCCGGTTTTCTTCGAAGAAAAAAACCGTCCACCGGTTTTTTATAACTTAAATAAACCATTAACCGGTTTTTTATTTTTTCAAAAAAACCGGTTTTTTGATCACTCTAGTCTATACTACTTATTTGAATCCTCTGAAATCCCACACAAATAGACAATTTTGAACCAAAAGTTAATAGTTTATAACTTACCAGTGCATGCAAAGACTTGAAATTCTTTACAGTGTAATGGTTTAATAGTACCTACAATACAGCTAAAAGTTAACAGATTTTAACTTGAATACCAGAACATACTTTAACGTTATTAAATGCAATTTAAATTGATAATAATTTAATTAAAACAAAAAATAAATAAATTTACCAATATATTTTTGGGACTCAAGATGAGGGGATTCATAAGTCGGTTTACCCGACTGAACTTTCTTACTTGTTTTAATAATTTCTTAAAACAAAAACATAATTTGCTTCATATCCAAAGATTTTCCCAGTAATAAAATTGAATGCAATCCATGGTGGAGGGTATATAAGATTCGGCATGGCCAAACTTATAGATTTTACTTGTTGAATATCCAATTTACAATAAAATATTGCAGAATATTTTGTATACTAATTTCATATTGAACCTTAACAGGTTAAGGCAACTTACCAGAACAGAGCCTAAGCATAATATCTTTATAATTGTCGAAGCCAAACAAAAACCTACCCTGTCTGACTGTTCTTCAGCAGTTCTGCAATGCAACATATGCCACTAGTCTACCGGTTAAAGTTTCAAATAAAATTAATAGGAAATCTTCAAAAATGAGGTAGCGGGAAGGGTGAGGATTTGCAATCCGTAATCAAACAATAAAGAAGGCCAAACAAAAAAGGGGGGAGTTATAGCAACCAATGCTTGCTCATGGCCACTAAGCTCCGACAACAATGTTTGCCCAGTGTTGAGGAATGAGTGTGAGTATGTCCTAATGTTTCTTGTGAAAGGTGAAATCCATTAGAAATCTGAGTAGTCGTCACTCTGGCTTTTTTTCGGACAAGTCTGGAAATGAAATACTAAATCCCTGAAATGACCAATTTATGGCCAAAGCAAATATATATATATATTGCATCATTTCAGTTGGGCAAATGTTATGGTTGTAGTCCTTTCTCCACTCCCCCACCAACTGAAATATATACAAAAATTGTTTAATTCCTTGCTAACAACTGCACGCCCTATTCTCTATGTCATTGTCGGTGGCTGATGTACTTAACATATTCGCAGACTTCCTTGCTGCCTTCGTTCATGCACTAAAGTTGTTATATCGCTTTTGTGATACTTTACCCTTTGCATTTATTTGGTTGCCCAGATCCTTTGTGCGTTACAGGATGACTGCGATAATATAAGACAAGTATGAAAGAATCCTTTTTAAAGCTTATGAAAATGTTAAATGTTTTGTTGCTTAATTTCCCTTTTCTGTGCTCCAGCTATGAAACCATCAGAAACCTGCCACTCTCCCCACCCTAAACCAATGACGTATACACAGGACACTTGCTTACTCACTCATTCACCCACGGAGATGGTAATGGTGACCAGGGCTATATGTCTAAGGGTAGAGCTTTAAGGATATCGAGTAATGGTAATGTTTTAATGGGCTTTGTGTTATAAATTGAATGTGAAGGGTGTTGGATAATAAAATGAGTCACGACTACTCCTCTGTATAGCCTTGCGAGGCATATCCTGAATGTCCGCCTTTCGTTGCAGCTAAACGGTATCACAGAAATTGAAGTCTCTTTAAATCCTGTGGTCAAAACCAAAGCATAACAAAGCAGTACAAGGCTAAAATTCACTTCCCTCTTCTCTGGCAGGAAACATTCCAGCGTACTGCACCAAATTTTATTAGACATTTTCCTCTGAGCTTATTAAGGAAGAAGAAGAAGAAGAAAAAAGGATAAAAGAGCTTTTCATGACGGCACTTTGGGTATTTACTGGTATATTTTCAAAATTAAAAACAACCCGGCGAGGACGAGAAACTGAAACTGAAGCTGGAGCTGGAAGTGAAATTGGAACTGGCAGCTCTGGCAACAGCCTGGCCAGCAAGATACCCTCGCATTCAGGAGCTTAGTGTTAATGTGATGAAAAGCAAGGATTTTTCGTCCGTGGCATGTTATTAAAAACACAAACTGGTTTATATGTCACCACGAGCGAGAGGGAGAGACAGAGAGCAACAGCGAAAGAAAGAGAAGTATTAATAGCAAAGTCCTTTGGCATATAAATAAGACGTAAAATGGGAACAAAGAAAGAGTTTAAAATAAAAGTGGATCATGGTCAGTTGAAGGTTATAATATTCTAGGGATTTTTGCTAAACGCATAAAAGGAACTATATATATGTATATATATATATATATAGCATTTTACGGTGTTGCATAGAACATTATTGCTAAGTCCATAATGGAAATTAAGTGCATCATAAAAATAAAAGGCCATTGTTAAGTAAATGGAACGCATTACCATGCAATGGCAATTGAATATAACTTCTAAAAGAAAAGGGAAGAAGTAAAAGCGTTAGGTTCGGCCATGCCGAATCTTATATACCCTCCACCATGGATAGCATATGACCTCACAAAATAACTCAAACCTAAAGAAAATAACACCGAAATAGTAGGAATCACAACAAGTTATATGCTATATATGGGAGCTATATCTAAATATGGACCGATATCGCCCATTTTGCCTGCAGCTATAAGAAGTATCTATACCAAATTTCAGCCACCTAGCTCAAGTATTATAGATTGTAGCGTGATTACAACAGACGGACGGAAGGACGGAAATGGCTAAATCGTCTTAGAATTTTAAGACGATTAAGAATACACATATGTATATGTATACTTTATGGGATCTCAGAACAATATTTAGAGATGTTACAAACGGAGTGACAAAATGAATACACCCCCCATCCTATGGTTATATTTGCTTAACATACTCGTACAATACGAGTACCGTAACGGAAGCGATAAATATGTTTACATTATATAAATCAAATCAAAGGTCCTGGATCATAAAATGTATTAATGTTTTATGACAAAGTAGATTTTCAGTGTGAAAACGTGATTTAAATCTTAGATGAGTTAGTATAAACAAAGATCAAAGTCTTGTAGTTTTATAAAGCAAACATAATTCAGGGCTATATATATATATATATATATATATATATATATATATATATATATATATCTAAACATTAATTTCACCATAAACGACATTGCCTTCAACGACTCCTCGAAGACATTTCCTGGAATTGCTCCATATAAAAACAGTATTTTGTTTATATCATTGACGACAAAATTGGCAATTAGATAACGATGTTTTCTTCAGTATAACTTGTAGTTAAAGAACAATGCCAACGAAAAAATATAGCGACTTATTCATCGCAAATATGTATAAGCAACCATGTCGCCCAACTCGTCTTGAACGATATTTCCCTCATCGATTCGTCGAAGTTATTTACTTGGATTGCTCTATATCATACCAAGGAGCTGAGAGACAGTCACTTGTATATATCGTTGTCGACAACATTGGCCACAAGATAATGATTTTTTTCTTTAGAAGAGATCTGTTTTGATTACAATCTAAATACAATTACGTTTTTACTTACGGCGATTTCGTTTCTGGAAAAAGGGTAGCATTTTTTTACCCTTTTCCCGAAAACTATAATTTTCTAACACATTTTGGAAATTTGAAAATTGTAGTAAGGTTAAATTCGAGGGAATCAAGTCGACTAAAAACGTGCAAAAATTTTCTAGTATTTCACGTCGACGGGGCAACATTTTTTCCAGGCACAAAATCACCATTAGTCAAAAAAAAATATCAGCGACTGTGTCGCCAAACCCTTCGTGAATGATTTTGCGTACATTCAAGCTAAAAAAGACGATGATTTGGTCTGACCGTCACCGAAAATATTTCAACAATTTATAATGGTCATACACCGCATTTTAAGACAGTATATTTAATACATTTCCAACTGCCAAAGCAGAATATAGCATATTTTAAATTTTTCTTGGGAATTCAAGCACAACCATTTGGTTTTTGTCTCAGATTGTTCATTGAAAATTTATTTCATTTATTAAATATTTAAAAAAATACAAATTGGTGATATTTTGAAAAAAAAAGTTATGTCTAAACCAATTCATAGTGGTTGGATTCGGTCAAAATCCAGTAAAAAGATTTTCCTAATATACCTGTTTATCGTAAAATGAAAAATAACCAGTAAGGAAAGGCAGAAAGTCGGGCGGGGCCGACTATATAATACCCTACACCTCTCTAACAATGCGATAAAGGTCATTGCGATAATAATTTGGAATAATTGGTAAGTAGGCAGGAACATTTTATCTAATTCTGAGCCGATAATCGCTAAATTAAGCAATATTCGTTCCTAAATTGAGAAACATCTTTCCGGAAAATCAGGAAGAACATATATATGGAGGTTATATATAAATCTGAACCGATTTTCCCTGATTACTCATTCATGTAAAAAGACCTCTTTCTGTAGAATTTCGTACTGATCGGATATAAAATACAGTCTCTACAGTCTTACATGTCAAATCGGTGGTATCATATATATGGGGGCTATATATAAATCTGAACCGATTTCCCTCAAATTTGGCAGTGTTAATTCACGTAATGAGAAACCTCTTTCTGCCAATACCGTTTCTACAGCGCTTACATGTCAAATCGGGGGTAACATATATATGTGGGCTATATCTAAATCTCAACCGATTTCTCTCAAATTTGTCAGTATTAATTCATGTAATAAGAAAACTCTCTCTGCCGAATTTCGTACTGATCGGATATAAAATACAGTTTCTACAGCGCTTACATGTCAAATCGGGTGTAACATATATATGTATAGGGGCTATATCAAAAGAAGATTTTCACCAATTTCAATAGGGATCGTTGTTGGGCCAAAAAAGAGCACTGTGCTTAATTTCATCACAATCGGAACATAAATACGACCTGCACTTTGTTTACAACGATACATCTACAGACGGACGGACAGACGGAAGGACGGACATGGTTAAATCGACTCAGGAAGTGATTGCAAATCGACCGGTATAATAAACGATGGGCCTATCTCTTTTCCTTCTGGGTGCTACAAACAAATGCACAAACTTATAATTCCCTGGATCATAGTGTGGTGTAGGGTATAAAAACGAACGCTGAAAAATGTGGTATTTATGGCTTAAATTAGCATATTTGAGAACTAGATCTACACGGTGACCACAACGATATAAAAACTAATTTGTATAAATTTTATTGAGATGAATTCTTGCCAAAGTAGAAGACAAACTGCAAAGTTTCTGCTAAATTCCTTAGAAAATGTGGTGTTTATGGCTTAAATAAACATTTTTGGGAGCGACATCTATAGGTTGACTATAACAAAATATGAACTGATTTAAAAAATGTTTACTGCTATGAATTCTAGTCTTAATTAAATTGAAACTGCAAAGATTCAGTTAAAATGCTTAGAAAATATGGTATTTATGGCTTAAATACATATATTTTGCAGCGACCTCTATGGGGTGACTATAACAAAATATGAACCGATTTGTAAAATATTTGCTGTGATGAATTCTTGTCAAAATATAATACAAACTGCTAAGTTTCTGTTAAATTGCTCTAAAAATGTGGTATATATGGCTTAAAACCTGTATTTTGGAGCGACCTCTATAGGGAGCTTTATCAAAACATTGACCGATATGGCCCATTTGCAATCCTAAATTACCTGCAACTATAAGAAATATGTCTACCAAATATGATCAACCTAGCTCTATTATTACTGACTGTAGCGTGATTACAACGGACGGACATGGCTAAATCGTCTTAGAATTTTACGACTATTTATTGAAATGAATTTTGGCCAAAATTTAATACAAGCTGCAAAGTTTCAGCTAAATTTCTTAGAAGATGTGGTGTTTATGGCTTAAATAAGCCTTTTTGGGAGCGACATCTGTAGGTGGACTATAACGAAATATGAACTGATTTAAAAAAATTTTACTGCGATGAAATTTTATTTTGCTGTAGTCCTCGTGTAGATGTAGCTCACAGAAATTTTATTTTAAGCCATAATTACCACATTTTTCAGGTAAAGAATTTGCGGCCCAAAATATGGCTAAAAATTGCAGCGTTTGTTTTATAAATTTTTGCTTAAACAAAAAGGATTGTTTGATGATTTGCTCCATAGCCTAAGATTTTTCCAGTAATACAATTGAATGCAATCCATGGTGGAGGGTATATACGATTCGGCATGGCCGAACTTATTGCTTTTACTTGGCTATTGTTGAGATGTGAAAAATACCTATTATCTGCTTTTTTTCATTGAAAAATTGTAAATACGCTATGTGAAAACAGCACTACGCAGTTTTGTCAACATACGAAGGAAAAGTATATTTATGTATAAGCAACAAATTCCGGGAATTTTCGCACAGATTTCCCGGCATTGCGGGATTGAAAAATATTCCAATACCCAGGGAAAAAATTCCACATTGATACTATTAAGCCTTAAAAACCTAAGCCAAAGCAAAATATTTAAATAACTCTCGTAGAACAAAAGTTATTAGCCTTCGAATGCAGGTACTTTATGATATATTTTCCAAATTTCTAATGCTTAAATGTGCATATCTCCCGCGGTTTTAGAGATTTTCCAACAACAAAACGGTATTACTGTTGTTAGAGCACTATAAGTGTACTCAATCAATATATTCACCAAGTTCGGAGTCCATAAGTAATTTCATTGCACATTTAAAGTGATTCTCGTCAGATGTGAAATCGCAAGTACTAACCTATTGAGGGCTATATTGTAATCTAAACCTAGTTTCAATAAAATTTCTGATGGGAGATACATAGGAGATGTTTCATGATATTTTTATTATTTTATCGTCTGAGTTGAGATAACAGTTATTTATTATAATCTAGTAGTAGTTTAATTACCGAATTATCTATCAACGTTTGCCTTGTAGATTTCCAATTAAGGAGCACGTCGCAGAATCCATGATCTAGTCATGTTCTATTATTTTATGGAAGGAAGTAAACTCATGTAGGACCAGGAGAATATCACAGAAAAAAATCATTGTATTTTTCTTAAATTTTTCTCTCACTGTATCTCCTAAGACCTTTTTCGGCTAAATACTTAATTTAACCTATTCATATAGTTTGTGATAGGTTTTTGTCTTACAGCCGTAACAACAGCAGTTATTTTCGTTAAGCAACATGTAATTTGTAATTATTTATTTTCATCTCGAAACAAAATTACTTCTTAAACACAGTAATGAAATAAGAATAACAAAGCAAACAGAAAAATAAATCAGCTTATCGGTCACAGGGGTGGAGGGGAAAACAAAGGAGAAGAATTATTTTCGTTTGTTTCAACAATCCTGACATTTCTTACGAAAAAAAAAATTACCACAATATAGTAAAAAAACTAAGAAAAACACAATGCAGCAAATAATTAAAAATCCCCCAAAAAGAAAAAGTGACAACAGACAGACAGTCTGCCAACCAAGGCAGAAGATTGAACAGGAAAGTAAGTGACACTAATACCCGATAATCACAGATTAACCCTTTGTGTGTTGGTGCTCGAGCAGAGAGAGTTCGTAGCAAACCAAAATGATACTATTTTGGTGTTAGTTAGTTTTTTGTTGTTGTTTCCAAGAAATGACAACAGTAAAAACGTGCTGAAGCAAGACAAAGAGATAGTGAACCACTGCTTCACACACACACTCAGTGGCAGTACTTAAGTCCTTAAGCACACACACACAGCCAAGTTAAGTATATCCTGCCAAGCGTAGCTTCTGGGAACAAACACAAACAAATGCTTACAGAGGACAAAACAAATCTTTGCTGATAATAAGAAAAAAATAAAATAATATTTTCTCTTTACTGTAATATGATGGGATATTTTGATGAAATAACACTGAAAAAAATTTTATTAATTTAAAAGATTCAGCACCAAAGACAGTGTTAATTAAAAATAAACACATTTAATATTTAAATTAATATATTTTCTTTGATATTAAGTTAAATGTCACTAATTATAATATTAAATGTTATTGTTTTCATAATTAGGAAACGAAATATTTAAACTTTTGTAAATTTTTCTCAGTGCATACATCAAAATACGTTTGCATATGACTTTGCAGGACATTGCGAAATTAGTTTAACTATATACGTAGAAAGCAAAAACTATCATTATTATAAAAATTAAAATAAATATAATGTACTTAATATTAAAACAAATAATATTGATTTGTCACTAGGATATTCTTAGACGTGTGGTTTTCGAGAAGAAATAAAACGCATTTAATATAATGTTGCCAAAATTTAAAATATTAAAAATTATATTTTGATTTTCCCTATTTTTACAATATGGGTCATAATTAACACATTTATTCATAAACTTTTAACCAATTGGCATTGTTTCTTTCGTTAAGATGCAAGCTTCCAAAATATGGAAAAAACCAAATTTCTTATGGGTTTCTTCGTGCCATATAAAAACGATTGTTTTTGGTGAAAAATCAATTTTTTTCTAAATGTTTTAACGACAGTTACTAAACTTACGTTTCTACGCGAAAGTGATGTTTCAATAATTTCTAGCTTTATCAAGCATATAATTAAACAAATTTGGTACCTTCAATGAAAATTTCAATTTTAGAAAAAAAAAACATATAAAAAAAAACTTACCATCAAAAAAATTTTGTTTGGTTTTCATAAAATAGTATTTCTTAATCTATACAAAAACCAGTAAGGAAAGGCAGAAAGTCGGGCGGGGCCGACTATATAATACCCCACACCTCCCTAACAATGCGATAATAATTTGGAATAATTGGTAAATGGGTAGGAACATATTATCTAATTCTGAACCGATAATCGCTAAATTAAGCAAAATTCGTTCCTAAATTGAGAAACATATTTCTGGAAAATTTTAATGATCGGAAGTAAAGTACAACTTCTATAGCGATTTGATACCAAATCAGGAGGAACATATATATGGATGTTATATATAAATCTGAACCGATTTTCCCTGAATACTCATTCATGTAAAAATACATCTTTCCGTCGAATTTCGTACTGATGGCATATAAAATACAGTCTCTACAGCGCTTACATGTTAAATCGGGGGTAACATATATATGGGGGCTATATCTAAATCTGAACCGATTTTCTCTGAATTTGGCAGTATTTCTTCATGTAGAAGGAAACCTCGTTTTTGCCGAAGTTCGCACTGATCGCGTATAAAATAACATTTTTACAGTGCTTACATGTCAAATCGGGGGTAACGTTTATATGGGCGCTATATCTAAATCTGAACCGATTTCTTCCAAATTTAGCAGTGTTCATTCAAATAATAGCAAACCTCTTTCTGACGAATTTCATACTGATCGGATATAAAATACAGTTTTTACAGCGCTTACATGTCAAATCGGGGGTAACGTATATATGCGGGCTATATCTAACGCTGAACCGATTTCTTCCAAATTTAACAGTGTTCATTCATATAATAAGAAACCTCTTTCTGCCGAATTTCATACTGATCGGATATAAAATAACATTTTTACAGCGCTTACACTTCAAATCGGGGGTAACATATATATAGGAGTTATATCTAAATCTGAACCGATTTCCTCCAAATTTGGCAGTATTCCTTCGAGTAATAAGAAAACTCTTTCTGCCGAATTTTGCACTGATCGGATATAAAATACAATTTCTACAGCGCTTACAGGTCTAATCGGGGGTAACATATATATGGGGGCTATATCTAAATCCGAACCGATTTTCTCCGAATTTAGCAGTATTCCATCATGTAATAAGAAACCTCTTTCTGCCGAATTTCGCACTGATCGGATATAAAATACAGTTTTTACAGCGCTTACATGTCAAATCGGGGGTAACATATATATGAGGGCTATATCTAAATCTGAACCGATTTTCTCCGAACTTAGCAGTATTCCTTCATGTAATAAGAAACCTCTCTTTGCCGAATTTCGCACTGATCGGATATAAAATAACATTTTTACAGCGCTTAAATGTCAAATCGGGGGTAACGTATATATGGGGGCTATATCTAAATCTAAACCGATTTCTTCCAAATTTAACAGTGTTAATTCACATAATAAGAAACCTCTTTCTGTCGAATTTCATACTGATCGGATATAAAATAAAGTTTTTACAGCGCTTACATATCAAATCGGGGCTAACATATATATGTGGGCTATATCTAAATCTGAACCGATTTTAACCAAATTCAATAGGGATCGTCCTTGGGCCAAAAAAAGATATGTGTAAAGTTTCGTCGAGATCGGACCATAATTGCGACCTGTACTTTGATTACAAGAATACATACACAGACAGACGGACAGACAGACAGACGGACATAGCTAAATCAACTCAGAAAGTGATTCTAAGTCGATCGGTATAATAAACGATGGGTCTATTTCTTCTCCTTTTGGGTGTTACAAACAAATGCACAAAGTTATAATACCCTGTACCACAGTGTGGTGTAGGGTATAAAAACAACTTTGCCCAAATTTTTATACCCTACACCACATTGTAGTACAAACTCATAATGACTTTGTGCATTTGTTTGTAACACCCAAAAGGAGAAGAGATAGACCCATTGTTTATTTTACCGATCGACTTGTAATCACTTTCTGAGTCGATTTAGCTATGTCCGTCTGTCTGTCCGTCTGTATGTCCGTCTGTCTGTCTGTCCGTCTGTCCGTCTGTCTGTAGATTTATTCTTTTAATCAAAGTACAGGTCGCAATTATTGTCCGATCTCAACGAAACTTTGCACATATCTTTATTTAGGCCCAAGGACGATCCCTATTGAATTTGGTTAAAATCGGTTCAGATTTACATATAGCTCCTATATATATGTACCTCCGATTTGGCATATATGCACTGTATAAGCAACATTTTTGAACCGATTTGTACAAAAATTGACAGAGAGTAGTCTCGTAATACACTTAGTCATAATACATAATTTGAGGAAATCGGTTCAGATTTAGATATAGCCCCCATATATATGTTTCCCCCGATTTGACATGTAAGCGCTGTAGAAACTGTATTCTATATCCGATCACAGCGAAATTCGGCAGAAAGAGGTTTCTTATTACATGAATGAGTATTCAGGGAAAATCGATTCAGATTAATATATAACCTCCATATATATGTTCCTCCTCTTTAATACTTTAATTCTCCAGAAAGATGTTTCTCAATTTAGGAACGAATATTGCTCAATTTAGCAATTTAGATATAATCACATATATATGTTCTTACTCAATTACCAATTATTCCGAATTATTATCGCAGTGACCCTTATCGCATTGTTTGGGAGGTGTAGGGTATTATATAGTCGGCCCCGCCCGACTTTCTGGCTTACCTTACTGGTTAAATTAAGGACAGTTTTTTCTCTCTGCGTTTATTCACATATATTTGTGTTATGATTTTAATAATTTTCTTATTTAAATTTACTTTTAAGATGATGTTAAACAGATGTATATATATATATTTCTTCACTTGTTCTCTCTTTCAGTTGTGCCGACCTTGCAATTGGATTTGGGGTCAAATCTTAATCCCGAGGATATCGAAGAAGGTGATGATGTCTACTTTGAGTGTAAAGTTCATGCAAATCCTGCGGCTTATAAAGTTATCTGGAAGCACAATGTAAGTGATGACAACAAACACCTGCACAATTTATTTATAAATTTAGAAAATTTTAGAAGAACTAATACGGGGGGGATTGGGGGAGGCAGTTTTTGTAAATTGATTTTTATTTGGTTGGATTTATTTATAGTAGCTTCATGATGACGATAATAATGACAATAAATAACAATGCACTAGCTAAGCACATTTAAGAGAAAAAGTCTTTATGGAGATATGTATTTCTATAAGACTGAATACAATGGAGACAGACGTTTTTTAGGTTAGGTCTGTTTTTTGAGATATTTGGTCGCAAAGTTGCATGGAAATTAGAAAGGTTATTTTTTTGGAGGATGAGTTTGAAGCTGTAGTCTTCAAAATATCTTTCTCGTCGCAAAGGACAGAATAAAGATAACTCTTAGAGCGTTATTACTGTTAAAGCAGTAGACACTCATTCTCGCTCTCTTAAACCTAAAAAATTGCCAGCAAAAACTTCATCTATTTCAAAAATCATACAATCGCAATTTGCACTTAGTATTGACTATCCATATACAGCCATGGTAATAAATATACTACCACAAGTCAATGTTGCTCTAAAAAGTCACCTATGCGCAAAAATGCAACTTTGTTTGTTAATATTTCTTTATTTACCTACAAGATAAATTCCATCGGTTACATTGAACTTTTGAATGATGTCCTTATCTCCTTTTTGGACGATATTTATGAGTCGTCGATTATTTTTCAACAAGATTAAGCCCGAATACATAAAGCTAAAATTGTGACGGACTGGTTTAACACCAAAAATATACCACTGCTGCGATGACCTGCGTTAAGTATAGATCTAAATCCGATCGAAAACGTCCTGGGGAATATGGCAAATCAAATTTATGACAATTGGCGGCAATTCTCCAATCTAGGAGACCTCCGAGCAGCGATAAATAAAACTTGGAGTGGAATACCCACATCACTGCTTACAAACTTAATTTATTGCATTTCATAATGACTTAAAGAAGTAATTATGGTGTCTGGCGCTAATACTCATTATAAGACAAATCATGTTTTCTAAAAAAAATGTATTGTTTCAAAATTGTTTAGTCTAAATTAATTTGGAAGTATATATTTTACCAATGACGTACTTTTCATTTTTCTTTTAAAATTCGGATACTTTTAATAAATTGAAATGTCAACACATGTTTTGGTTAACAAATCATTTAAGAACAATCTTCCAATAAAAAGTTTTTCCAAAATATAAAAACACAATTGCATCGTCCTCTTTTTATGTGGAAGTATAATTATTACCATGGGTGTATATGTATACCTATAATGACCGTTAACTTAACAATTCTTCTTTACCCTATATGCTTCCGATCTTCAATATATCGGTCTTTTAGATACAATTTCCCTATCGATTTAGATACCTCTTCTATTCTACATCCATCAGAATCTTTGAAAAAACAGTAATTTTATTTCGTTTTAATTTTTTTCTTTTTCACAGAAAATATTGAAGTTTTCTGAACCTAAAAAACAATATTCATAACTTTTTGCAATTTTAAAATATTATTTAAATATATATGTATTGTAAAGCAATGCATTTGCAAGTTTCTTCATGTAATTACATAAGAAAATCTAAGTACAAATTCCCACTTTAAAAAATGTTTAGTATTTTAATTGTATTACAATAACATTTGTTCAACTACAAATTTGCTTACATACCTTCTATACTATTACATGCACAATACGTTAAAGTTCGATTGAAGAAATAATAATCCAATATCTATGTTATTTTATTTATCTGAAAAGAAAATAAAAAGCAAATTGAAATTTTAATTATGTATACTTTATATAAAACAAAGTGAATGGATGTTAGTACATAAATGCTACATTGAATTGTTTCAGTATATTTCAAAGAATTAATTAATTGTCGAACTGTGGGATGAAATTTAAAGAATCTCTTTTGAAGATATATACTTGAAGAAAAAATGTATATTATTCTATGACCCAAATGGTGATTGGAAGAAGTAATATTCGTATTAAGGAGACTTGTTGTATTTTCATCTGTCCATCATTTTATCCGCTCTTATTTACGTACCACAGCCCTTCTCTCTTTGTTTATCTGTAACCGACCTTCTCCGTTTTTTAAGTCAATATCTCCATCCTCATGGCCTTTTCATACACTCACTTTAGTGATACGAGGGTATATATCATTTGCTACGGAAAAAAGTGTAACACATCGAAGGAGTATCTACACGCTGAAAAAAAATCGTTTCTGTAGTATATTGTCCCAAACATATTCGGCTTGAAACATATATATCTTTAGGATACACTCTAAATATATAATATTTGGTACACACAAAAATTATATATTTGGGAAGATGTTGTTCTAAACAAATCTTTGTTAAAATATAATATAAATAAATGAATATAAAAATTAATAATAATTGAAATCATATAATCTTGGATCGAAATATATACATGGAGGATTGACAACCAATGATGGCTTGGAATACTCAGAAATTTTAAATGATTGATTTAAAACATAAGATATTGCTGCATTTGGTATCATAACTGGGAGGTTCAAACAAAAAAAATAAAATTTAAATTCAAAAAATCCAACAAAAGTTTCGAAAATCTTTTTTAAATAAAATATATTTGGAGTAATTCCTACACAATCATTTTATTTGTATTCAAATACATATTTTAATTGAGAAATTTAGTTTGTAAATATTATATGTTGTAACATATTAATATACGAGTTCCAAATATATTTTATTGATTTTCAAATAAAATTTATTTGCTCAGAAATATATAATATTTAAAAATTTGTGTTACAAATATATTTTCTTTCTATTCAAACATATCAAAAAAGGCGATTTTGCCCCGTGTAAGACCCAAGTATGTTCGGCGGATATTCGTTTTGGGTCATTTTAAGTCGAATGAACAATGTCCGTCCGTCTGTCTGTCTGCTGGCTGGTGCGCACGATAAATCTCGAAAGGAGTAACTGATTGACTTCAAATTAGGTATGCGGTAATATTTTGATCTATCTCCGGATGAGCCCGAAGATGGGCTGTTTTGGACCACTCCTTCTAGTACCTCCGCCACAAAGGGTTAACTTTTAGTGAAATATTGGTTCTTTAATAACTTCTATATTACTTATTCGAATCTTCTGAAATTCTTCACATATTATTAGTATATTAGTCACTATCACCGCGAAGTTACAGCGCCCCTTTTGGTACCTCCCACACAAATGGACCATTTTGCATCAAAATTGAAGTGCTTATAACATTAATAAAATTGCATAGAAATACCGTGTTACACCAACAGTTAACGGCTTATAACTTTAATACCAGTGAATAAAAATACTTTAAATTGTGTACAGTGTAATGCTGTCATAGTGTCTAAAGTCCTGTGAAAAGTGGGCGTTATCACCACGTCTCTTTTTGTACGTCCCACACAAAAATACCAAATCATACAAAATTGAATAGCTCGTAACGTTAATATACCAGTAAACATAAACGGTTATAGTTCGGCACAGTGCAACGTATTTAAAGAATCTACTGTTTACCGAAAAGTGGTGTATTTGCTAAAGCCCTTCTGGTACCTCCCACACAAATTGACAGATTCATTAGTTTAATGTTATATATTACATTACTCACAAAGTGAGGGTAGTCCTTAGTCGGTTTACCCGACTGAAACTTTCTCACTTGCTTTCTATGCGGAAGATCGTAGTCCTCCAGTCCGTACTTTCGCTCTTCAGTATTTATTATTCGTTATATGCCTTATTTCCCATTTTGAATATTTGTCCTTCCTTCCGTATGGATTTTCTTTTCATATATGTAACTTTCCGCCCTTGGTTTTTCGTCTATCTGTTAATTCTCAAATTCATTGTTACGTCCATCGATACGTCCACCGTTCTGTATTTTTGAAGCTTGTGTAGCAAATTTTCTCTTTGTCCATTAGTGCTCATATATATTTATCTGACCGTATTCATTGCTCGTATAAGTCTGTCCATATTTTTGTCTGTCTTTCTAGCAGTCTTTCATTCTACACCTCAAACCCACCTTTCCCTCTTTATTTCCTTATATTAACTTTAACGTTCTTCTGTCCATTCTCGTGTTCGTTTTTCTATATGAATGTATTTATGTTCGTTTTTCTGAGTTTTTTAATATATCTAGACCATTTTTCGATAAGAACGTATGTCAGAGGGACATGTTCATCCGTGGACGGTTGGACTTATCCCTTTGTTTTTCCTTCAGTAGTGTTTTTTTGCATAACTGTAACCGATTTTTGCTTCGATGTCATTCGTTCATCTTTCCTTTAGTACGTCCTTCGCTAGGACCAGCATTAGGTATTCTTTAACCGATTTTCTCTTTGTCTATCAGTGCTTAGTGCATATCGCTCACTCACTTCAAGAGTGTCTTAACTCAAAATTTAAAATTTTTGTGGTTGTCTTTTGTAAATATCCATAAATTAATCTCAACGAAATTTAGTTTATAAGTAAACAATCATATTTGGGATTATTCCAAATTTTTTAACTTTCTATTTCATCTTATTTATCTTTTTATACGGGCTTAAAGTTACACATCTCGACAATTTTCAAGTTTGACTTAGGACAGTCTTGAAGCAAGTGAGCGATATGTATATCCATCCGATTTTCTTTTATTTGTCGCATTTTGTGTCCGTCCATCGGTATCAACTTCATTATGAAATCTTCGGCTTCAGCTCCGTGTTCGTCAGTAATCAGATATATCTGTCCTTATTTTCATCTATTCTTCTATCTCATCGTCATTCTACCAGTTCTTATGTATAGCGTGATCCATTTCGAGGTTACCTAATTTTGTAAAGAAAATAACACAGAAAATTCAAATTAAATGGGGAATGTTTATTATCATTTGAAAGAACATTCTTTGACATTTATTTTTTGAAGATTATGTCTATCAAATGTTGGCCGCGGCTACGTCTCAGATGGTCCATCCGTTGAGTCCAATTTTCGATGGCTCGTTCGAACATTTCGACTGGTAACTGGCGAATGACACGCGTGATGTTTTGCTCCAAGGCCTGAATCGAAGCGGTTTTGTCCGTATAAACGTTAGACTTTACATATCCCCACAGGAAAAGTCTAACGGTGTGATATCACATGATCTTGGTGGCCAATCGACCGGCCCAAAACGAGAAATTATCTGCTCACCGAAGTGTTCTCTCAATAAATCCATAGATTGATGCGATGTGTGGGAAGTGGCGCCGTCTTGTTGAAACCAAATGTCGCCGAGATCACGAGCTTAAATTTTAGGCATCAAATAGTCGGTTATCATGGCACGATAACGGTTGCCGTCATAATTTTTGAAGATATATGGACCGATGATTCCGGTGCTTCGGATCGGGAATCGGTCAATGGCAAAAAGATAGCTCTTAGCGAGAGCTAAAATATTGCTCATGGGTGTCAAGGTCGTGGGTCGACTGGAAAGTAATTTTTTTTTTTGGATTTAAAAATGGACTTAGCGCAATTGGCGAACGATTATTTTGATAATAAAACTGAATATGTTGTAAACGTTGTTCAGGCGTAAGTCTTTCCATAATGAAATGCCAAACAATACTTAACAAAAATAACATGACAGCATGACACGACTCACATGTGATCTGTCAATAAAAGGCTATTGAAAAAAGTATCTCGACTTCTTCCTCTGTTTTGTTCGATTGTCTCAACTTGTTCGATCTTCCATCCGTCCAAACTGTCCATCCGATCTTCTGCATTTATTTCCTTTATACGTCGGTTTGTTTCATTTCTGTATATATGCATTTGTAACGCATTTTTTCGTCTGTATATCTGTCCGTCCAACCGTCTGCCTTTTTCTGCATGTCTCTGTAACCGATTTCCTACAGTATATTTTTCGGTCCGCACACTCCAATCTGTCTATCCCTTTTCGGTACGTCGTTCATTTATATGTCGGCTCCTATTTTTATGTTCGACTGCCGGTGTATCTTAATATCTGTCCGCCTATTCGATGTATTCCTGTCCATCCCTCTCAGCATTTCTTTTCTGTATATATCACATATATCATATCTGTAACCGATCTGTCTGTCCGTCGATCCATCTGTATTTTTTTGTTTTCAATTTTTTTTCTTCTGTATCATTACTCAGGTACGTATTCCGCCTGTATTGCCATATGTCCTTCTATCTATGCTTTCTTATTCAGATAACCTTTTTTTGTCTATATGTCTATCCTTCTGTCCACCTTTATATTCATTCGTCGTTTTTCTATAGTTTCGCCTATTCTATTCTTCCGACACTACGTCTTTCTTTTCTTGATGATTCGGCACCATTTTTTATTCTGCTAGTCTGTCCGTCCTTACATCAGTTCGGCCATCTGTCCCCCTATCAGTCAGTGATATCCTTCTAGCCATCATTCTACTCGTCCGTCGTTTTTCTATACGTTCGTCCATTCTTTACTTCCGCGAATCCACTTTTCTTTGATTAATTAGTTGACAGCTTTTTTCGTTTTGTCCGCCCTTACACCTGCATAGCTCTCCACCCATGTTAAGGAGGGGGGCACGCGATCTATCTGACCATCCGTCTCTGGACTAGTCCGCCCTTTATAAATCGGTAACCAATTTATTTCCGTATGTTTGTCCGTCCTTATGTCTCTCTCTTCTTATGCCCATTTGTATGTCTTTATATTCCGAAACAGATAATCATATGTAATTTTTTTTATCTTTCCGTTCTTATGTGATTCTATCCCTATACCTGGACATATGCCACTCTCTCCAAATTGTTTGTCTCTCTGTCTGTCCATCCTTCTGTCCGTTTTTCTTTTCGTCTATCGTTCTGCTATACTTATATATACGTCCATTTTATTCTTCCATCATTCCGTCTTTCTTTGTGGTTGTGTTTTAGCAGCTTTTTTCCATGAGCGGCCGTCCATCCGTATATCTTTCGACCATCTATCAGTCCCTTCGGCTCTCGGTCTACCGCCATTCTGTATTAGTTTTCTTTAAATAGCTGTAACCGACTTATTTCCGTCTGTCCGTCTTTATGTCCCTCCATCCTTATGTCCAACTACATGCCTTTATATTTAACCGAATTTCGTAATGTACAATTTTATTCAATTTTCCCCCATTGTTGCAATTGCAAATATTAATTTTATCTAGGACATGAGCATTTGAACAAATTGAAATTTTCGTTTTAAAATCAAACTAAAACAAAATAGACATTGATTGGCTTATGTGTCCATGTTACAAACATGTGTCCATGATCGATATGCATTTATCTATATATACATATGAACGTTTGTATATATATAGAGCATACTCGTATAACAAAAATGTAAAATGACTATGCAATTTTAAACTGACAATGAACTATCCGCAAACACACATACGTATGTACATATGCATATATATTTTAAGGCAATGCGGTTCAAGAGGACTTATACACACACATAGCATGCCATATAAACTCATTTTCTTTGCTCCAAAGACGAAAAGGATGCATTGTTGACCCTTTAGGAGTATATTAGAATATGTATGAACTCAAAGACAGCTGAAGCTTTTAGACATTTCATAAAGTTGCAAACTAACAGCTACAGCTGGCGAACAAATCGACACAGTATTCTATGTTATATAGGAGTCTTTGGCATATGGTTTATTTCATAGAGTGATGTGTGTGCGTGTGTTCTATTCATATATGAGTATGAGTATGTACTCGTATGTGTGCAATGTGGCATATGTCTGCAGCGTTTTTAAATCCTATATATGTTTAATTAATTTGTAACAATTAAGTGCTGTTTTCAATTTGCTTGATTGCTATATAGCATTATTTATGGCATTTTTTGTTCTTGTTATTGCTGTTCTAGTCTTTTCTATGAGTTCAGCTTACTTGTCAGGAAGTAAAGGGTTTTCAAATAAGTTTATACAAAATGATATTTGGGACAAACTTGAGGAACACCTCTGTCTGTCCATCTGACTGTCTGGCCTATATTTGTTCTTCCATTCGTCCATCGGACTGTCTACATGCTTGTCCAGCTACCCACCGTCCTTCTGTCTGCCTGTTTCTCCTTCCACCTACATTCTGAGATATAATGTAGGGTTGGGTGGATTATCACTTTCCGTCCATCTGTCCATTCGTATCTTCATCTATATATTTGTCTGCCCAAGAATCAGATCTCTTTTTTGCTTATCCGTCCAACATACCTCTGTTTTTTCGTGCGTATGTCTACCGCTTCCATCATTTATCGGATCTTCCATTCGTACATCGGACTGTCTGTTTGCTCGACCAGCAAGAAGTGAGTGTCTGTCTGCATGTTCCTATTTTAACATATTTTTTAAAGAATAAAAAACAAGTTTATGCGATATATTTGTGAACAAAATTGTTCAATAGTGCAGATTCTCCTTCCACCTACTTTCTGAAAAATAAAAAAGTATTGGTAGGTTATAACTTTTCGTCCATCTGCCAGATCGTACTTCCATATTTCGGTTTGTCCAATAATTAAAATAATAATTATAAAAATAATAATATACTTCTGACCGATATACGAATATATCCATGCAGTAGATCCTTGTATTGTCTAGCCATTCAATATGTTACTGTCTGTCCGTCCTTTTCTCCATATTCCAAATCGAAAACCACTCAGAATATTGGCGTCTGTCCGTCGGTCCGTCTATCCACTTACACATTTACTCGTCCTTTTTAGCCCCTGAATCTGTAGTGATGCGGATGTACAGTCTACAAAACAAATATACAACACTCCGAAGGATTGACCTAAGAACATATACTCGTCTATGTTCGGTAAAAATTCTTTTCAGCATATTTTAACGAATTTAATTAGGTTTTGTATTATTACAAAACTGAGGTCCATCAGTTACAATAAATAGTGTATTACATATACAAGGGTGGTCCCAAAATTAGCCGATCTGATATATAGATGGTGGTAATAGTTTGAAAAAAAAAAATTACTTTCGTGAAAAATGTCAACCTTCTCGATCCCAGTAAATTTTTATTGGTCACCGATATTTAATACAATACTTCCATTTAAAAGGCATCAGTCCAACCAGTATTTAGACTGAGCTAGATTCTATTTTGGGGGAGTCTGCTCCTACAGTGGCAGAGATTAAACGGGGCCGTACGAGCTGCCAAGACGAACACCATAGTGGTCGACCAATTGAGGTCTCCACGCCGGAAATGAAGACATAGGCATTTCAAAAAGTGCTATACGAGTACATTGCATGTTGACGGAAAATTTGATGATGAGAAAACTGTGCGTAGGATGGGTGCCGCGTTCGCTCACAATCAAGACAATACATCAATTCACACCTCCACAATTCTGAAGGCCAAAATCTCAGCTTATTCGCCAGATCTAGCTTCCTCGGATTTTTTTATTTCCAAATTTGAAAAAAAAATTGCTCGGCGGAAAAAGATTTGCTAACAACGAAGTGGTGGAGGTGGCGGTTAATGGCTATTTACTGGAACTAGACAGTTCTTACAATAAACAGGATGTATGATGTTGAGAAAAAAGAAAATTTTTCCCCTAAATTTGTTGTGTTATCTTTGTTAGGTTGGCTAATTTTGGGACCACCCTCGTAAATAAACAATTCAAGAGATGCCATATAAAAGTAGATAATATAGCAGAAGTTAGGTGAACAATGATGCGTATGAGTGTTATCAATACATCATTTAACCGAACTCCGTATAAATGTTATTATCACATAATCGTTTTAGACACTGAGGAGTATAATTGTTTTTAATCTAGAATCTATTTGGATGTTATTAAAACAGAATATTATTGAACAATGAAGCGTGTACTGCCCTCCTAAGAAAGAATGTCGTATCTCAATTTCAGTAGTTTTGAGATATTTAGCTTTTACCTTTTATAACTTTAGCGCATATTATTTTATGTTTAGGTTAGGGACTCAAATTGGTCTATGTTATCTGATAAAACCGGCTGCCACCCCACCATAAACCTAAAGGCGCGAAAGTTATAAATCCTAAAGCTAAATATCTGAAAACTACTGAAATGGAGATACGCCTTTCTTTCTTAGGAGGGCGTTATATATAAGTAATAGAACACGTGTTAATTATACTAAACCCTATGTGGCTCTGAGGTCCATCTGTTACAAGACATTGTGAATTATTTAAAAACTCTAACGTAGAAATATTACTAATACAGAATCCAAGTGTACCCGGAGCCCTATGAGTGTTATTAATATAGAATTTTTGGTGGAACATAATGCGTATGAGTGCTATTGACATGGAATATATTTGTACACTGGGCGTATAAGTGTTATTAATACATAATATAATCAGACACTGAAGAGTAAGAGTATTAAAAACATACAAGTAGATAATGTTAATACAGAATTTAGTTGGACACTGAGGCGTATAAATAATATTAACGTATTATTTTTTAAGCTGAAGTTTATTTTTCTAATGCAATTTAAAGAAAGATTTTGAAAATAATTTTATTTTTTCGTAGAATAGTTATGAAACGGTATTCAAGTGAGCACTGAGCTGTTTTGATTTGGTATCATTTGACTTCAATGCCTTCAGACCTGCATGGCTATCTACTTAGATTATAGTATAGAGTTTCAGTTGGTTAAGCCAAGGCATGGTTTTTGTTATGGCGAAGATTTCCACTTGAAAAGCACTGCTTGAGCCGGAAAGATTGTCTAAAATCCAGACACTCACAGTACAACCCGGCTTCAGTGCCTGTGCTCAATTTTAGTTTTGACCTGTCTGGATACAGATTATGTTGGAGAAAGACATTGAGAAAATTGACTATACTACAGGGTGTGCCATTTAAAATTTTTAAATTTGAATCTGCTATAGAAAAATTACTAATAATTTTTTCAAATTTCTGGTTTATTGGAAATGTTTAACTTTGTCAATGGAACACAATATGAATTATATGACTACCACAACTGGCTCGGCAGCACCTCATCCGATCAACCCAATTTTTCAATCCATTTTCTATTGTGTCGGGTCGGATCTCTTCAATGCCAACTTTGATTTGATGTTTCAACGCTTCAGTTGTCTCTGGATGCTTTGCGTAGCATTTATCCTTAATGGTTTCCCACAGAAAATAATTCAAAAGGCTCAGATCACAAGTCAAAGTAATCCGTAGTTCAAATTTAAAATTTCAAATGGCCCACCCTTTATATAGTCCGTTGTTTGCTCAAGCCCTTGCAAGTGCAAGACCTAAATCTATTGCCTCTATCATAAGCAATTATTAATACAGCTATTATTATTACAAAATCATAAGTATTTGGACACTGAGGCGTATAGGTCTTATTAATAGTGTATTTTTTCTTTCAAATGATAATTTCTAAGGAAATCAAAAACAATTTTTTTTATATAATGTAGTAGAGAGTCTACAATTAATAATATATGTCGTAGAGAGTCTATAATTTATGAATGATATCTTCCAAATGTCTTCCACATACGCTCTTGTACAATGTGATTCTTTTGGTGAAATTTTCGGTAACCAAAAATATCCAAAATTTAGCTAAATATAGCTTTTCACAGATTTGTTGATATTTTCTTACCTTTTCATAAATAAGTTTAGTACTATTTTGTTAAGCCTTTCTTTAAACTGAAAACTGCAGTCGAACACATATACATAAATATACAGCTACAAAAATCATACATTTACTCCTATATGCATAAATATCTGTTGCTATGTACATGAGTGTATTTTAGCAAATGCAGCTACAAATACGCATGCAATATTCTTATAGAAAACGATTTAAATTTGTATTGAATGTGCATAGCTCCTTTACTGTGATCATATTTTCTTTAATATGTTATTATAATTTAAACACACATACATTCATACATACTTATATATCTGTACATAAAAGCTCATAGAGTTCATGTTAACTCCTCCCCATATTGTTATTGAAAGGACTTACCACAGCTGCTATATATATATGTTACTATTTTTATGTCTGTTCGATGATGTCTTGTCGATATCGAAGTATCTGACCCAAATGTCGTACACGTTTCGTTTGGAAACGAATTTAATGCAGAGATTTTTCTTCTTATTGTTGTTATTTCTGAGCTCATTTTTTTCAATTTTATTTTACCTTTTTCACAATTTGTTATTTCAGTTTATGTTTTTATTTTTGTGGCCAGACTCTGTACAGGCCATAGGGAGTTTCTGATAGATATGCTCGTACATATGTATGTTTGTATGTGTATATGAAATATACATATGCAAATAAAAACAATTGAAAAATTTTCATATTCCAATATGTGTAAATTCAATTGAAATGTTTGTATATCTACATTGTGCATTTTATATGGTTCAAGGAGGCAATTGCATTCTGCAAAAAATTCAATTAGATAGAGTTCTGCAGTTGTACATCTTGAGGTTTAAGGATGCACTAAAGGGCAACTTTTTATAAAAGAGTGTAAAAAGTACAGCACTAACTATTTGGAATTTATATTTTATGCCAAAAAGGATTATATTGGACCTCTTCTACAAATATCGTAAAATTTATAGGAAATCTTGTGAAGACCGGAAGAAGAAAAATAGACAAAATTAATATTTTAAATGGGTTATTACTGATGGCGAAGAGAAAATTCAATTGTTAGGGTTACATTGATTTTTTTGAGAAATATTTGACTACAGCACTAGCTACTTGAAATGTGAATGTTATTCCAAAAAGGATTATACTGGAACTCTTCCTGTGAGTACAGGAAGACGAAATATATTCGAAGTTAATATTTCAAAGTTGGTTCCTATTGATAGTAAGGAAAAAATCAAATTTTAACGGGTACATTTAATTATGAGTGTTTTAGAAATATTTTTTTATTTGAAATAAATATAATAATTTATATATTATTTAAAATATTTAACAAGATGAAAAGTTTCCCGAAAATGTTGACTCTCCCACATAAAAATACTAAATTTTATAATATATAATTTTCAGTCAATTTACTCATCTGAGATTTTGTTATTCGGCTTAAAGCATTTATTTATTTCCATTTACATATTATATCGTTTAATTCACCATAAAAGCAATTGAGCGACAAAGCGCCCTGAAAAATATAACCGGAAAAAAAAGCAAAGAAAGAAAAACCGCACCCCTGCCAATCGTTCTTCAGCTGCTGCTATATATTCTTAATTGATATTATGTAAATTTCACGGCAAAAGAAAAGAAAATATTTGAGCCGAAGCAAACATTTTTATTCGCCAAGCTTCAGATGATTTCTTAAGGAAACATTTATTACGCGCACCTTGTGATGTTTGTGTTAATTTAGCATTGGCGTTAATTTATTCCATTTGCGGCCCCCACCACTCGGTCACCATTCAACAACACCGTCACTAAACCGCCCACTGTTTGCCAAGGATGTCAGACCTTTTCAACGTGGTTCTTTTTTATAACCGTAAAACATAAAGTACCTTCACACTATCATCAATGTAGCGAACGGGTAACGAACGAATCATATCGTACCGCAACAACTACAATAAGAGAAAAACAAACATTTGCATTTGTAGTAGTTTTTCCTGCATACATACATAGGAATGGGTAAAGGGTTATGATAGAAGAACGAAGGATTGGATCATGCAAATGTATATTAAAGAAAGGTTAATTAAAAAATGAAATAAGATACATTTTCTATTAAAAATTATTTGTTTTAATAATAAAAGTGTCCTAGAAAGTTAATAAATTCAAATCTAGAGGAACACGTCTATCACAGACACCATTTTGGGTTACTGAGGCGTATGAGGTTTATTAATATATAATCCCTACGGACACTGAGGCGTATGTGTATTAAAAACAAATATATATATTAATACAGAATCTAGGTGAACAGTAAGGCAAATGCGTGATATTAATATAGAATTTAACGGAACACTAGAGCGTATTAAATTTATTGTCAAAATCGATTCAGACACTGAGGAGGCTCATTTGTATTAAACAAATACTAGAAGATATTATTAATACAGAATCTATGTGAACACTGATGTGTATCAGTGTTATTAATACAGAATCTATTTGGAAACTATGGCGTAATTTATAATATTCGTGTACATTTCATAAATAGAGAATAAAGGTGAACACTTAATAGAGAATCTAGATGCGTCCCAGAAAATAAATAAATTCGAATCTAGAGTAATTAACAATATTCAACTTTATTTTAAAAATGGTGAATAAAGGTAAACACTTGACGGAGGATCTAGATGTGTTGCAGAAATTAAATGAATTCGAAACTAAAGGAACACTACTTTTTAGAATGTTATTATCACAGAATTGATTTGGTCACTGATGCGTTAATATAGAATCTATTCGGAATGAGGCGTATGCTTATTAAACAATAATTATTAAATCAGAATCTAGGTGAACGTTGGGGCGAATGAATAATATAAATATATAATTTAACTACTGAACATTAGTTTGTATGAAAACATGATCGTAGATATTGTTAATACAGAATCTTGTGATGGCTGAATCTATTAGTGCACAATACTTATTTTCAGAGACTCGATTTGGGTCACTGAGGCGTATAAGTGTTATTAATATAGAATCCTTTCGAACACTAAAGCATATGCGCACAAAAAACATTAGAGTAGATAATGTTAATACAGAATCTAGTTGAACAGCGAATAATATATAATTTAACTGAGCACTAAAGCATGTGGATGTTATTATCAGAGAATCGATTAACACCTTGAGACTTATTTGTATTAAACACATACTATTGTTATTGTGTTTATATATAATTTTGTTATATATAATTTATGTGGACACTAGGGCGTATGAATGTTATTATCACAGTGTTATTAATACAGAATCTATTTGGAAACTAAGGCGTATGAGTTTTATCAATATACTAGTATATCTTATTAAGAAAAAATATAGGTGAACACTTAATAGATAATCTGGATGAGTCATAGAGTAAAATTAAATCAATACAAATACAGTGGAAGATTATTATTATCAGAGACTCAATTTTGGCCATGTGTGTTGTTAATACATAATACATAGGGATACTAAAGCGTATGAGTATTAAAAACATACGTGTATATACTCTTAGTACATAATATAGTTGAACAGTAAGGCGAATGAGTGCTATTAATATACTATTCAACTGCGTAAGATAAACTGCTCAAAACAACAGTATGCTTACAACAAGGGCAAGTCTACAGAATCTGTCCTGCTCGAACTTGTGGGCACCATTTACTCGTCCCTACATTTCAAGGAATTCACTATGGTAGCTTTTCTGACATAGAAGGGAATTTTAACAATATTCAGTCAGATGCAGTAATTGAGGCGCTGCCATATATATGGGTGAACTGTATCTTAATTAGAGTAGTTCACAGCCTACTCAACAGAAGACTAACAAAATAAAATATTGGGTCCACAACTCTAACAACATTTGTTAGCAAACCTTCCACTAATTTGGAAGCTAGCGGTGAACGTAATCCTGTTAGATCTAGAACGTTATGACTGCGAACGTGACATAGCAGTTACTGGCAAATTCCTGATCGTACTCAGAGTCATCCTACAGGAGGCTCTAAAAAAATTGGATAAATGGACCAGAAGCAACGGTTTAGGCATTAACCTAAACAAAACACAATTTTTCTTTACTAGGACGAATAAGGTCACAGAGGTGGACCCTCCCTAAATAAATTGAACAGAGCTGGTCTTTTCTGGAATAATTCTTTATAGGAAATTATCGTTCAGACTTTATATACTGGAACGTGTAAGGAAAGCCATCGTCGCCCTATATTCCTGCAGGGAAGCTGTAGATTCGCGTTGGTGCCACTCTTTATCAGATTCGTCCATTGGATAGATTAAACCGAAGTTCGCCCCAATACTGTTGTACGGCATTGTTGTGTGGAGAACGGCAAGTGATAAATGATACATTACCAATGATAAATGATACATTGCCTGCCCATTTATATTGTGGCGAGAGAAATTGCCATTAGAGCGGCATTACGATTGAACTGTCTATCAATGTGGAGGTATAAGAACTACGACCACATGAAGGTATCACAATGTAGTGCTATGATAACCGACCGAGTGGACTATATACCAACCTTCCAGAGGAACTTAACCACTTCCACATAAATAGTTCGAAGCTTGATGGTACGCTTGTCTTCTGAGTGCACTGTAAGGAACTATGTCCTGATATAGCTCACAGACTACTGTAGGGATATCCCGGAGAACTGAAAAGCTGATGAAAGGGATGATATTACTGGTGCCTCTGAGTATAGAAGATAACTGAAACGAATGAGATTTGGATTCTGGGGCATGTAAGTGTTATCTAAATCTGATTGGACAATGAGGCGTATAAGTATTCAAATTCATACGAGTAAATTTCTTGCGCCCATACGTATAATTTATACGTTTACCTATAATTTATTTGGACACTGATGTTTATTTTGAAAATATAAATTAAACATACATTTTCGTGAACTATATCTAGTTTATCTCAAAAAACTGTATCCACATGGTCGCTTTGGTTAATCAAGATGCAATCAGGCAGTCCAATGTAAGATGGACGGAAATCGGAACCTGTGGGATAGCTTGACAAATCTGGCCAAGATTCGAACTGTCAAAATGTCTCCTCGCACTATAGTGCTTAGTGTCCGTTCTGACGGTGTCTCCTCGCACCGCAGACAGTTAGTGGCAGATCTGATGGGACACTGAATGATCGCCGAACTCGCCAGCAGGTTAGGTATTGTGGTGATGTATAAGAAGTGGAGATCATCTGCTGCTTTGCTACTGTCCCGCATTAAGTATATGCCGTCTGGATATATGGAAAATCTGTCAACAACCCTTGTCTAAACTGAACACTAAGTCGTATGAATGTTATTATCACATAATAAAATTTAAAATCTGAGACGTACGAGTGTTATTAATATAGAATCAAGTTGAATACTGATACGTATGAGTGTCATTAATATAGAATCAAGTTGAATACTGAGGCGTATGAGTGTCATTAATATAGATTTTACCTGGTCACTAAGGCGAATGAGATTTGGACTCGGAGGCGTTTACGTGTTATTAACATATAATCTGATTGGACAGCGAGGCGTATAAGTATTAAAATTCATACGAGGACCCATAATGCGTTTACACAGAATTTATTTGGACACTGCAGCGTATAAGTGTTATTAATATAAAATGCAAAATTTTTATTTCAAAAACCCTATCATTGAGATGGCTCCACAGTAGATAGTCTAAAGACGTTAAATCGGACAATACTGGCGACCACGATGCTTCAGAATTTCTTGAAATTCGAGATTTTATAGCCCTTTAAGAATTACCCTTTATTTGTCACACAAAAAACCCTGTGCCGTGGAGCACCATCGCACACTGCGTGAACTGAAAAACCTTAACAAGCATATCAAGAAGGAAACACTTGCCATTTAACGAGGTGTTTCTTTGTGTGTTGTGTGGGATGTGGCCATGTACGAACGAGTACTACATACACAGTTCAGCTCTCGCAGGATATGAATGTGAGTGTGTGTATGTTTTTCGTCTTCGAATTACAATGTTTTATTGAATTATTCATTAACATTGACAATTAACAAGGCAGCACGCAACATAGATTAATAATTAAGTTTGATTAAAGTTGTCTACACTCTAGACGTGAAGCCTTTCGTCTTCCGAGCGACATCGTATGAATTACACAAGCGAATATATGCCATAAAGAGGAAGCTAAAAAAGGAAGACAACAATCTACCGACACCCAGCCCCCAGTCCTCAGCCCGGATCTAATTGATACTTGAACAATGAATAATGCTAACTCTATTGTTCGGAGACACTTCGAGTTCGAAGGGGTTAACCTTGTTAGCTAGACTATATGTATGAGGGAAACTTTAAATGAGTCATGTTCGTATGCACAGGAAGGAAATTAATATTAATGAACTTATTGGAATGACGAAAAGGTGCTAATGAAGCCAACCTAGTAGACAAAATGAAACATTCAAGGATTTCCGTTAAGGAAATCCTTCACAATTATGTGTGGCATTTAAGATTTGAGGCGTAGTCTATGTAAAAGACAAATGAAACATTCAAGGATTTCTTTTATAAAAGTCCATCATAATTACGTGCGGAATTAAACATTTGATATGGTGGTAAATTAAACAAGACCTGAACATACTTTAATGAAGTTGCAACCAGATTAGAGAAAGAATTCCAGTTATTAGCAAGCTACCGAATATAAATGGTCCTTTTGGCACATTCCAAAATGTAACTCTTCACTTGCTTAAATGATGAGTTTCAGGTACTCAAGGTCGACATTTGACTCTCAAGTCTAAAAATATAGTAAAAGGGTCCTTGAACAAATATTTTTCTTGAAATATAGGAGTTTAGTGATATAGTAGTAGTGATATAATACCATTGTGGTTACATCTGATTTAATCCTAACTCTGAGTTTACTGTTTCGCAGTAAATTTGAGAAAATAGTGATTGCCATAAGAATTTCAAATCCGTGAACAAAGTCAAGAGGACCGTAAAACAAATAATACAGTTTGAAATACTTTATCCACTAATTGCATATTGATCAACTGTTCCATTCATAACAGTACTTTGTATTCGCTGCGGATATGAATTCAAGCAAAAAAGGTTTGAAATTTGACATTCACTTTTAAGAATAAAATAAAACGGTCCTTTGTTAATATACCTAATTAGTAAGTGTTATTAATAAACAATTTTACTGAAAAAAAAGCCGTATGAGCGATATTAACATAATATTTCACTGATGCGTATGAGAGACCTATAATAAAACATACGCTCATTTGCTGCATATTACTAATAAACAAAGTAGAGAGGACCTCTAAATAAATATTTCTGTCGGAAACCGCAACTAGGATGAGTATCTATTAATGTTGTAATTTAAATCTAAATTAGTTCAAAAAAATAGTACTCTTGGTTTGTTATAGGTATGGACTATAGGTCTTTTGTTACTAACCTATAGAACTATAGAGGTCTTTTGTTACTAACCTGCCTTCTTATCGCTGAAACGCTGTATATGTAAGTGTTACTATAACAGAATTCAACTGAGTACTAATGGGTATGAGAATTATTAACACATATTCTGATTGGAAACTGAAGCGTATAAGTGTTATAAATAGAGCATCTACTCATAGAGACTGATGCGTATACATATTAATAAAACATGCGGCTATTTGCTGCAATGCATTGTATATTATTTATAATTTAATTGATGTAATTTTATGATATGCTAATTGAGGATAGAGTTTTGGCTAAATGCCGTAACTGAAAATGATTGATATTGAATCAATCGTCAATTACTAAATAAGTTAATTGATTCAATAGTAGCTGTGTCTTAGAACTGTAACATATAAGGGACCAGTGAATATTTATACAGAATCTAATTCTAATTGTATATCGACTATAATTACATCGAAGCTACCTAGACACTGGGTCATATTAATTTGTTCAATACAAAATCAAATTACACTCTGAAATCAATGTGTTGAAAAGCATTGTGTATGACTTGATAAATTTATAACTTAATAGATGTCATATGGAAGATATTATAGATCCTCTATGTGAATACTGTAGTGCATGAGTGTTATTTACGGAATCTACTTGGACACTGAGATGTATGAGTATTAACACTGAGACATATTATTTGAACACTGAGGCGTGGGTTAGGTTAGGGTCATACCATGAAAACATATGCCCCTCATTGAAACCAACATGTTTGATAAACAAACTTATCAAGAGTACGAATATCGGTACCGGAAAGATCTGTCAGACTACCTAAAAAGACCGTATATCCAATGTATATCCAGACATCGTTTTTTTAATGAAGAACAGTAGAAACTCAGGTGGCCAATACTATCCACTTCTTCCTAATCAACACAGTTCCCACAGAAGTCATTGGACTCAACATATAACCTTCTGGCGTGTGCGCTTCGAACCATCTGTGTAGTAGTGGATATATTTTCTGGTGTTCTGCCAACCCATTCCTCTCTGATAGGAATCTTTGTGGTGAAGTTCCTCCCGAAGGTGTACACCGCTGTGGATTATATTCAAATCGCGCTAGATTTTACATTGGGGGAGTCTGCTGCTTCGTTTAAGCGGGGCTGTACGAGCTGCCAAGACGAACACAGTAGTGGTCGACCAATTGAGGTGTCTACACCATAAATGGTTAACAAATGCACAAAATGGCGTTGAGTAACCGTCGGTTGAAGGTTCCTAATCTAGCAAGTGTAGCACTATACATTTTAAAAAGTGCTATACTTTGCATATTGACGGAAAATTTGATGATGAGTAGTTATCCGCAAGATGGGTGCCGCGTTTGCTCACAATCAAGACAATTCATCAGTTCACAGATCCTCAATTGCGATGGCCAAAATCTATGAATAAAAGTTCAAATTTTTCAATTTATTTCAATGGCTCTTTCAATGACTTTTTTTAATTGAAAAAAAACTTGAAAAAATGGCTCAGTGGAAAAAGGTTTGGCAGCAATGAAGGTTCTTACTAACGGGTGATCCAAGTAGAGATACTTTTTCAATAGCCTTTTTTTGACAGATTACGTCAGTCGAGTCGTGTCATGCTGTCATGTTATTTTTGTTAAGTATTGTTTGGCATTTCATCATGGAAAGACTTACGCCTGAACAACGTTTACAAATCGTTCAAATTAATTACGAAAATCCACGTTCTGTGTGCAATGTGTTTCGTGCACTTCGCTCAATTTATGGTCAACATAATCGGCCGACCGATCGTACTATTCGCAAAACCATCAACCATCTTGAGACCCAGCATTCATTATTGGATAATATTCGACCGAATAGATCACGTCCAACACGCAGTGAAGAAAATGTAGCGGCCGTAGCTGAGTGTACACGAAGACCGTGGAGAGACGATTCGGTGCCGTTCGCAGCAACTCGGACTGACGTATGGAACGTCTTGGGGCATTTTCCGTCGAGATCTTAAATTGAAAGCATACAAAATACAGCTTGTGCAAGAACTGAAGCCGCCCGACCTACCCAAGCGACATCGCTTCGCTCTATGGGCTCTTGAAAAGTTCCAAGAAGATCCGACGTTTTCGAGCCAAATTTTGTTCAGCGATGAGGCCTATTTCTGGCTCAATGCGTATGTAAACAAGCAAGATTGCCGCATTTGGGAACAAGAGCAACCTGAAGAGATTCAAGAGCTGCCACTTCATCCAGAAAAAACAACGGTTTGGTATGGTTTGTGGGCCGGTGGAATCATCGGTCTATATTTCTTCAAAAATGATGCCGGTAACAATGTAACCGTCAATGGCGACCGTTATCGTGCCATGATAACCGACTATTTGATGCCTGAAATTGAAGCTCGTGATCTCGGCGACATTTGATTTCAACAAGACGGCGCCACTTCCCACACATCGCATCAATAAATGGATTTATTGAGAGAACACTTCGGTGAGCAGATAATTTCACGTTTTGGGACGGTCGATTGGTCACCAAGATCGTGTGATATCACACTGTTAGACTTATTCATGTGGGGATATGTAAAGTCTAAAGTTTATGCGGACAAACCAGCTTCGATTCAGGGCTTGGAGCAAAACATCACGCGTGTCATTTGCCAGTTACCAGTCGAAATGCTCGAACGAGTCATCGAAAATTGGACTCAACGGATGGACCATCTGATACGTAGCCGCGGCCAACATTTGATAGACATAACTTCAAAAAATAAATGACAAAGAATGTTCTTTCAAATGATAATAAACATTCCCCATTCAATTTGAATTTTCTGTGTGAAATGGATCACGCTATATAAAGAAGGTATCGAGGCTATTGGAAATCACTGGAAAAGTGTATAGAGCTTAAAGGAGATTATGTTAAGAATAAAAAGCAATTTTTGAGAAAATCTATCTACAGAATTTTGTGTAATTTTAGATGTGTCCGTCCAATCATCTATCTGTCAGAAGCTGCGCAGAGAATGCCTTATATAAGTACCATTTTATAAGAATGAAAAGATTGACTTTAAATTATAAATGTGGTAATATTCTCGCCTATTTCAAGCTTTTTCCGAAAATGGGTCTTCTTGTCCCACTGCTTCGTATACCTGCCACAGAAAGTGTTTGAATGCGTTAAGAATTACCAAATCCCTTAAACTTTTCCTTTATTTACCCAAATCTTCTGTAATTTAATACAAAATACTAGTTGTTTTATCGCTATTCATATAATTGTCGAAGCTTATTAACAATTTCGGTACCTTTTTTAGCTGCGCCGTAAAAAGATTTAAGTCTGACGCTTAACAAAAAAATTGCACTTACCAGTAGCAGTTTGGACGCAAACATGTCGTGCGTTGACTCTTTTTTTTCTCACAAAAATATAGTATAATTGAATCGATTTACTGCACTGACATTGTTTTATATGTTTTTTTTTTCAGATCATCCAACTATACACTCTTAGATATCCTAAATATTACTAGAGAATTATGGGAATAGATTGTTCGTTTGGTACAAAAAATAATTTTAGTGTTCTAGAAAGCAATTAATTTTCCCAAATTTATCAGTATCAACATCTTCTTTCATTTATCATATATAAGGCAAATTTCATATAAGTCCACAAAACTAATCCAGCAACGCAAATTTAGGTTTATTTCCCGGTTTGCCATTATTTTGCATAGTTTGGGTTACTACTTACGAGCAGTCCCGGAAATTGCTTTCTCCCAAATTAAATTAATTTATTTTATTATTTTTTATTTACAATTTACACTGCAAAACGTGCTACACAATTTCGGACGCCTCTTTACATTGTTTATCCCAAATTACATAACATATCTCGGGAATAACACATTTATTTTACGCCGTAATTCTGTCAAGCGCCAGAAAGTATGCTATAAATAACACTTTTCTCCAAGAAATACCTAGAAAGTATGCAATATTTATGCTGTAGATAACATCGGGTTGAATTGTTTATGTAAAATTATCTCCTGAAAAGGGTTTTCTTGCCTCGTTGAGTGAGAAAACGAATGAATAGCCTTAATTTGATAATTCATTTTCCCACACAGTTTTAATTAAAGAACGAAATGAAACATTTTTGCTTTTCGCTTATTTTTTCGATTATCGCAGAGCCTAAATGTATACTTTACATTAGCACTATCTTTAAATCGAAATCCCTTGTCACTGTTTTGGGTCGTACTTTTGTGTGTAGTTTTTGTGCAACCGAGGCAAATGAGTTCAAAACTAAACCCCAAAACGAAAAAACACAAAAATGAGGCCACTGGTTAGATTTAGCAACAAAATGAAACGAAAGGATAAAAGTGATAGAAGAGGGAGAGAGAGAGAGACAGATAAATAAAACCACCCATCTCACACATTTGCAGTTACAGGGACAGATAGAGAAGCCTTTATTCAAAAGCAGAACACCAAAACGGAAAATTCCCAAATGGACCACAAAAACCAACCTTTAATGTGACCCCACTGACAAAACTAACCTTCGTCGTATGACAATTTCTCTTAGATCTAAAGCTGTTGTCGTAGTTGTGGATGTCCTTTATTTTAACCTATTTCAAAAAGAGAATGAACCGCACATACATTTACCTACCTATATACACTTACACACTCATACACTCGAACTTACTCAAGCTTTATTACAATTAGTCTTTAGAAAATACAAAAACCTAGACCTGCACAAGTGTATGCACGAGTATGTGTGTCGGTTTGTTTGTATTAACATACATTTGTAAAACTATTTAAGTTCAAGGTTGAAATTATTTTAAATGTTCACAAACAAACAACTAAAAAAAACCTCCGGCTCTACGAGACTACTGTGAGAGGAGAAGGAGGGGGAAAGAGAGAGAGAGAACGAGAATAAAGGGTTTTTTATTGCTGTGTAAAAGATTACGTTTGTGGTAAATATAAATTACATATAAAGGACATTTACAAGCACCACCACCACCGCCAACCACTATGGCCCTTGGTGAATGTTGCCAAATACATGCATGCCCATACATGGCAAAGGTGAGTGGTCTGGTGTGTGTGTGCGTGTGTCCTGAAATTCATGTAAGCATGACTCAAAGGCACCACAAACACCTCTCCTCCTCCTCCTTCCCTTTCTTCTCTCACCCCACCACATACATAATGACATTATAAAAGTGTAAAATTCTGCGGTATGTCCTAGAAGAGCACGTTAGGCCACAGCTAGAGAATGAGCCCCTGAAGGTCCTGGGAATCAGAGACCACATTTTATTGCGACTTAATGTGCGTGCTGGTTTTTAACTATTTTCACAATAAACTACTGAGCAGCCTTTAAAATTCAAAACAAGAAATTCTATTAAAAATGACCTACTATTTCGACATTAATTGGAACGAGTTTTTTTGTTTGACATGTTAGAATTTTCCATTAGGGATTATCTTAAACACGGACAGGTACTGCAACATATGACAGAACCAGGGTTCAATGGCAATATGACTACAATCAAAGGGGTCACGAGATGTATTTATTATATTTATGTATATGTATTATAATAAAAAGTGCATTTATATTCAAATATAGCGGTCCAGGGAAAAGCCGAGTAACAAAATTCATATGGCTGGATTTTGCAGCGACAGACCAGAGCCTGCGGTGGGAATCGAACCCACGACCCCCAAACTTGTATGCGAGCACGCTACCTACTCACCTATTGGGCCGAGATAATAATAGTAAAAAAAATATTTATCATAAATATACAAAACTTAGACCTATGTCGATTTATTTTCTTCTAAAAAGTGCAAAATTTTCGTCTCCCCTTCTCGTAAACTGGACGTTTTACCACATTTTGTAATTTTGAAATAGGAGCAGTTTAATTCGAGGGGCTACATCAGTTCCACTCGAAAAGGACGTCCATTTTTCAGAATTTCGCGTTGAAGGGTTAACACTTTCTTCAGAAACGAATCCATCATTAAATGCAAAATTATACCAAGCTGGACAAGAAGGAAAAAAATAGTAATCACCCCAAGACTTCAGGTTTGAATCCCGTGGGACCATCTGATAATACACTTATGTCGATTTCGTTTCTGGAAAAAGTGCAGAATTTTCTTTGCCCTTTTTCCGAAAACTACGCGTTTCTAACACATTCACTTTCACTTAAGTTAAATTCAAGGGACTACATCATGTCAATTAAAAAGGTGCAAATGCGAAGGTACAAGTAAGAACAGTAGTAAGTTCGATAGTGCCGAATTTTATGTACCCTCCACCATGGATTGCATTTCATTCAATAGCCGGAAAGGAGGAAGCAAATCATGGAACGATACGGGTCTTTATACCCTACACCACACTGTGGTACAGGGTATTATAACTTTGTGCATTTGTTTGTAACACCCAAAAGGAGAAGAAACAGACCCATCGTTTATTATACCGATCGACTTAGAATCACTTTCTGAGTCGATTTAGCTATGTCCGTCTGTCTGTCTGTCTGTCCGTCTGTCTGTCCGTCTGTCTGTCCGTCTGTCTGTCCGTCTGTCTGTCTGTCCGTCTGTCTGTCTGTCTGTCCGTCTGTGCATGTATTCTTGTAATCAAAGTACAGGTCGCAATTATGGTCCGATCTCGACGAAACTTTACACATATCTTTCTTTTGGCCCAAGGACGATCCCTATTGAATTTGGTTAAAATCGGTTCAGATTTAGATATAGCCCCCATATATATGTTAGCCCCGATTTGACATGTAAGCGCTGTAAAAACTTTATTTTATATCCGATCAGTATGAAATTCGGCAGAAAAAGGTTTCTTATTACATGAATGAACTCTGTTAAATTTGGAAGAAATCGGTTCAGATTTAGATATAGCCCCCATATATACATTACCCCCGATTTGACATATAAGCGCTGTAAAAATGTTATTTTATATCCGATCAGTGCGAAATTCGGCAAAGATAGGTTTCTTATTACATGAAGGAATACTGCTAAATTCGGAGAAAATCGGTTCAGATTTAGATATAGCCCCCATATATATGTTACCCCCGATTTGATATGTAAGAGCTGTAAAAACTGTATTTTATATCCGATCAGTGCAAAATTTGGCAGAAAGAGGTTTCTTATTACATGAAGGAATAGTGCTAAATTCGGAGAAAATCGGTTCAGATTTAGATATATCCCCCATATATACGTTACCCCCGATTTGACTTGTAAGCGCTGTAAAAATGTTATTTTATATCCGATCAGTATGAAATTCGGCAGAAAGAGGTTTTTTATTATATGAATGAACACTGTTAAATTTGGAAGAAATCGGTTCAGATTTAGATATAGCCCCCATATATACGTTACCCCCGATTTGACATGTAGGCGCTGTAGAGACTGTATTTTATATGCAATCAGTACGAAATTCGACAGAAGGAGGTCTTTTTACATGAATGAGTATTCAGGGTAGATCAGTTCAGATTTATATTGATTGTTCCTCCTGATTTGGTATCAAACCGCTATAGAAGTTGTATTTTACTTCCGATCATTAAAATTTTCCAGAAAGATGTTTCTCAATTTAGGAACGAATATTGCTTAATTTAGCGATTGTCGTTTCAGAATTAGATAATATGTTTCTACCCATTTACCAATTATTCCAAATTATTATGGCAATGACCTTATCGCATTGTTAGGGAGGTGTAGGGTATTATATAGTCGGCCCGCCCGACTTTCTGCCTTTCCTTATTGGTTTTTGTTTTAGCAAATTTAAAAAAAAAAACCAAACATTTCGGAGCGACCCCTACATGGGAACAAATAAAATACAGTCGAAACTCTCTATAACGAATTCCAAGGGACTGAATATTTACTTCGTTATAAAGAAAATTCGCTATATAGAAAATAAAAACAGTGTTGTTCCTTTTAACGTTTTTTATTTGTAGTAGTCATTTATTTTGGTTTGAAGTACATTATCCCACTTTTCTTCTTCAATATAATATTCTTAAACATTTAGAGAAGTTAATACAGTATTTGGTACGTTGGTTTTCATTTCCAAATAGGTACGGAAAAGTTCAACTGATGAAGAAAGTTGTCCATATGTGGGCAACGGTTTCGCCATATCGGCAGATTCTACTTCATATTCATCTGAATCTGTTAAAAGATAAATAATAATGTACATCAGAAAATTATTGGCCACGGATTTTTTTATTATTATTTCGTTACCTGAGATAGCTGGTGCTCCAAAATTTTCTTGAACACTTTCGAGGATTTCTTCGTCGGAAGGGTTGTCTGTGGTAATGACATCACAGTTGGGTTTCCCCAAAATACACTTTCAATTTTATGGTAAATATGTAAACGATTCAAAGCATCAGTCTCTGCTTGTGCGTTGTGAACGCAACAAAGTACACACAGAGCAACAATAACAACACCAATAACACACAACAAAGCGACTTCGTTATATGGAGATTGAAAACGATTCAATCTTGAAGTTACGGTCGCAAAAATGCTTCGTTATAGGGAAAAATTCGGTATATGGAGATTATACTACACTCAAAGTAGTCCCAAAACACAGTGTTCTTAAAATTGCTTCGTAATAAAGAGAAATTCGTTATATAGGAGTCCGTTATAGAGAGTTTCGACTGTATTAAATAATTTGGATAAATTTTATTCTGATGAATTCTCGTCAAACTAGAATACAAGCTGAAAGGTTTCAGCAAAATTGGGTATTTATGACTTAAATAAGCGTATTTAGGAGTGAACTCTATAAGGAGACAATAAGAATATATGAACCCATTTTGATAACTTTAACTGCGATCAATTCTTGCCTAAATAAAATATAAACTACAAAGATTCAGCTAAATTATTTAGAAAATGAGGTAGTTAAGGCTTCAATAAGCATATTTGAGAGCGACCTCTATAGGGAGGCTACTAAAATATATTAAGCGATTTGTAAAATAATTGCTGTGATGAATTCTTGACAAAATATAATACAAACTTCAAAGTTTTAGTTTAAGTGATCATAGCTTAAACAACTGTATATGTTGCGTTGTTGCGTAAATAAAATACAAAATACAATCTATCAGCTAAACTCTTTAAAAAGTGAGGTATTTATGGCTTCAATAACCATATTTGGAAGGCGAGCTCTATAGGAGGGCTATAACAAAATATTAGCCGATTTGTATATATTTTTGCTGTGATGACTTCTTGCCCAAAAACAGAGCACAAAATAAAAAGTTTCAGAAAAATTTCTTCAAAAATTAGGCTTTTATGAAATAAAAAATATATTTAAGAACCTCTATAGGGGAACTACACCAACATTGACCGATGTGGTCCATCTGCAATCCCAATCGACCTGCAACTATTAGAAGTATTTATACCAAATTTTATCAGCCTAGCTCTATTAGGCAGACGAACATGGCTAAATCGTCTTAGAATTTCACGACGATCAATAATAGGCGTGTTTTCGTTACAAGCTAGCAATTTTAGTTTTGCAAAGTACAGTGTCAAAAAATCGTGAAATGTATTTATAAACCATAAATTTACTATTCTATGCTCAGTTGCTTACACTCTTTTTCAAACATTAACACAAATTTTTCATTTTTGTTCTTCTTCCCGTTAATTTACATTATTTGACAACAATCTCTCCAAAAATGATATGACATACTGCGAGTATGGCAACACCATACTCAATGAAGACAGCAACGCAGATATGGTGTAACAAAAACATGCTAAATATATATCAATGGCTTATATCCAAAAGTGGCTAATAAATCAATTTTTCAGGAGAGCAAAAAAACTGTTGAGTTTTATTACTTCGCGATAATTTGTATATGATATGAATTATGTATACGAACGTATTAATATATTCCTTCGAATTCCTAATTCATATCAAATCAAAATTATCGCGAAATAATAAAATTCAACAGTTATTGTGCTCTCCTGCTATACTTTTGGATATAAGCCATCGATATACTTTGTAGGGAACTAGCCGGACCCGGTACACATCGTTGTCCCAGATTTAGATTTGCGTTCCCGTTCGTTTTGAACCTATCAGGAATATTGCCACCAAATACATTTACATAAAATACCACTCTCGCTAAAAAATTGTGCAAGATATTTACATTTCAAAATGATTCTAATACTGGCGGGGCCCGCCCATTTTTGGACCCATCACGCAGACTGCCACCAGATACATATACACAGGATTACAGCACTCTTTGTAACAAGTTGTGTAAGATATCTCAACATCAAAATTTGGCATATATGGGCGGGGCCACGCCCATTGGTCCGATTCCGCCCATTTTTGGAAAATTCACATAATCTGCTAAGTACTAAATGCATACACACAAAATTTCAGCACTCTAGCTTACCAAATTTCTCAATATCAAAATTTAACCCATAAGGGCGGGTCCACGCCCGATTGATATATCGAAAATTCAAGTACCCTATATTCAGCACCCCCTACACATGTACATTCTGTGAAAATTCAATCAAGAAGATCGGTCCAGCCGTTTAGACGCCTATACGGTACAAACAAACAAACACACAATCTTCTTTACATACATATATAGGTATCTATTTAGTTTTTCCTGAAACCATTGAAAGTAAGAATCGCGCAAAGTCGATCAATGTGTTGACATACTCCCATAGAAAGGTCCCTTCCGACTACAATTCTTTACGCTCAGAAAATTGGAATTTTGTTATCCTTTTTCGCTGAAATCATTAGAAGTTAAATGGGTTATACGAGTATATGGGCAAATATCAAATTTTTTTTAATTTTGAAGTAAATTTTTTTTCAAGATTTTTTTGGCGAGCACATCAACGGCTTTTACAACAGACGAAGATAAAAATACAAACATGCAAAAACCGTTGTTGTGAATAAATTTCATCAAAGGCCGCGAAAGTTATGGCGGTTCCAAATTTAAATTTAAAAAAAAATTTATAAAATGCAATTTTCAGCGGAATTTGGAAAACTAAAATTACAATCATAGATCATTAGCATTTCTATCAGCCTATGACAAAATATTCGCTGCAGCTTCATTATTCGGATAAATATAACGAGTCAAAATAATTTTTAATTGAAAATGATGTAATATATCGAATACCGCGAAATATGAAAATCGGAAAAATATATGTCTAATTTTCACGATTATATGAGGCAATTTTCTGTGGCCTACAAAAGGAATGATGATAATATCGCTATTAGTTCAAAAGTTATGTTTGTTTCAAAATTCGAAGTTCACATCATATGTGTTTTATTTTAATAAACAAATTTTATGATTTCATCGTTATCATACGAACATTATTTTTGTGGAAATATAATTTTTGTAATGTGCATAATTTGCACAATCATCAAAATAAAATGACGGCCCTCCGATTTCGGAATAGAGCGTTAAAAATCCTTTTATTTCATATACACTTCCGCCATATCTATACCCCGCACTGGGTGTGCCTTGACGATCATTGCTGAGGCAAAAGTGTCACGTTCTTCGCGTACAAGACTTCAATCTTCAAATAAGTATCCATGATTGTTAAGTGCACCACAGCAGTACGCCCGAAGAACATAGAAATGAATTTCAGACGTTTAAACTACTAAAAATGCCAAGGACAAAATTTTCAATTTTTGCAAAAATTGAAAAAAGTGAATAAAATTTCAGCGATACATTATTTTGTTACGGCCCCCTGATTTTTGGATTCACCAGTTCAAAAGCAATCTGGGATAATTAATTCAGCTCAACCTATACATAACTGTCGATGTGCTCCGCGAAATACACTATCAAAAAATAATTCACGCAAGTTTAACAAAGGTTTGGGAAGCTATAGCGGTGGTTCCATTAAGAGCACATCAACGACTCCTATATAGATTTATAGGTATTTCAAGCCGCTATAACCGCTTCTTTAGAGTTATTTCATCACATCGCGGGCCGCGATGACCGCGGTCAAAAAACAAAAAAGACTTGAAATCGCATTTCAAAAAGTTATGAGCTATAATTTTTTGCGGAAAGATCTCACATGAACAGTGCTCACGAAAAATTCTTCCTCCATGTGTCCCTCGTGGTTTTTGTAACTGACCAGTTACTTTAGAATAAATAGTTTGGCCACAACTTATAAAAGAATGGATACAGACATGAAAATTTCTAGGACTTTTTCCACAATTTTGAAATGTATGTGCTTATAACTTCTAAAGGTTTTTAGATAATAACAAACTTTTTTGGGAAAAAACTTGTATGTTTGTGGTTTATCTAATTCCATCAACTTATGCACCGAAATCTGTACACAAGGCAAGAAAAGGTTAAAACAACATACATTACCCCTGTGTTAAAAATTTTTGATATTTTCCCATATATTTATGTTTTTATATAGCCTCAATTTAAATGTCTCTCCAATTCTTGTCGCTCTTGCGGCCACATTGCAATTTGCAGAAATTTGTATTATTTTTTACCTGGAATGGGCTCGAAATGGACTATAATGTCTCCCCAAAATCGATTTCCTGATAATCTAGAAATAATTTTTTTGTGCTGATCTTGCTGAAGTTATGGACCATTTATATTATTTTTCCAGTAAAAATAAGCTATATTGTTGTAAGTTTTGACATACTTAGCCCCATATCGAATCGACATCTTAACATTCTAAAGAAAACATGTTTAGGATAACACAGTGCGACAGTCCAAAAACCAAAAACAACGATACTATATTTCTTGTAGGTCTTGGCAAGTAGAAGAACGTTTGTTCTACGAAATTTTCCGGACACCCCAAAAATTCGGATTTACGGGTAAAAAATCGATTTTCTTGCCTTTTTGCACTTGGACGCCTATAACTTAATTATTAACCGATTTTCAATCTCTGAAAGAATTTCGAAAGAAGAGAATTAGACCATTCGAACGATGTATATTTTATTTATTTGAAGCTGTAGGAATATAGGTTTATTTATCCTACAAACATATTTTTTACTTTTGTCCGTCATTTTCTAGTTTGGGCAATGTTTTTACCAATTATATTGAGAGATAACCGTACGATTTATTAATTTACATAAATAGTATATTTTAAAGGGAAAAAAATGAACCCATTCCTACAAAAATAATGGGACACATCGGTCAATGCTTTAATATAGGATTTAAGATTTTAATTATTTTTATCCCCTCACCTTAGAGAGGAGGGTATATATCATTTGCTACGTGCCAAAAGTGTAAGACATCGAAGAAGTGACTTAAGACCCCAAGTATGTTTGGCGGATATTCGATTTGGGTCATTTGCAATGTCCGTCTGTCTGTCTGTCTGCTGGCTGGTGCGAACGATAACTGTTGAAAGGATTAACCGATTGACTTAAAATTTGGTATGCGGTAATATTTTCTTCTATCTCCGGCTAAGTTCGAAGATGGGCCATATTGGTCCACTCCTTCTAGTACCTCCACCCCAAAGGGTTAACATTTAGTGAAATATTGATTATTTAATAACTTCCATACTGCTTATTTTAATCCTCTGAAATTCTACACATAGTATAAGTTTATTGGTCACTATTACCTCGAGAAAAATGGGCGAAGTTGTCACGCCCCTTTTGGTACCTCCCACACAAATGAACGAGTTTGAACCAAATGTCAATAGCTTATAACTTTATTACTAGCGCATACAAAGACTTAAAATGTTGTACAGTGTAATAATTTAATAGTACCTACAATACAGTGAAAAAATGACATTATTTCTACGCACCTTTTGGTAACTCCCACACAAATGGACCATTTTGTACCAAAAGTTACCAGCTTATAACTGTAATACCACTGCATATAAATACTTGCAATTTTATACAGTGTGATTCCTTTATAATACAAGTCACAGTTGGCGTTATTGGCACGCCCCTTTTGGTACCTCCCACATGAATGGACCATTTTATACCAAAAGTTAACTGCTTATAGCTTTAATACCCATGCCTACAAATACTTGAAATTTTGTACAGTGTAATTCCATTTTGCACCAAAAGTTAACAGCTTATAACTTTAGTACCAGTACATTCTTTAAAGTAATAAAATTTACGATTATTTGCGTGGGACTCAAGGTGAGGAGATTCCTAAGTCGGTATACCCGACTGTTGTTACTTGTTATTATTTTTTTTATTAATTTTTCCGACTATTTTGGTGTGGCTTTTTTATTTTATTTAAAAACGTCTGCAATTCGTTGACATTTATTTTGAAAAACTGGGTTTAACTCAGTTTAATCTCATTTCCCATACACAGTTGTGTAATATAATTCGACATAATGATTTTATATGGTTACTTCTTTGCTGCGATTTCACGCCATTTGTTTATAGTCTTGAGAGAATTTTAAGTCACATACCCACGTCGATATGATCACTTATAAACCAACATTGGGTGCGTTCTTGCTGAAATATAGCAGTGACAAAATGATTCACATCATATTTAAACATCAATGCATTCGAAGTGTCTTTTATTTCTTTTATTTGAATTTAAAATTATTTGCCTTTAAAAAGCCCCCTGTTTGATCAAACTTAACCAAAAGACAAATATATTTTTAATGGATTTGTAGCTTCACCTAAAGTTATTTATATAATTTAGAGAAAACATTATTTAATACATATTTATTTTATATGAATTACAATACAAAGTCAATTTATATTCTAATTTTCTGGTTCAGGAAAGGCCGGGTTACAAATACCATATGGTTAAATGTTTGCAGCGACAGACTTGAGCCTCTGGTGGGAATCGAATCCACGACCCCGAAACGCATAGGCGAGTACGCTACCAACTGGCCTACTAGGGCTCTCCTTAGAGAATACATTTCCCCCCACCTTTGACTATAATATAGTTTGCTGTACTTTTCATTATTTGAATATATCATTCTTTAAATTCTTATATTGAATAAGCCTTTGATATGGCTTAAAACTAACATCACCATTTTTTTTAATCCTTAACACACACGCCCATACAAAGAAGATGGATTTATGTATATCCCATCAACACTTGCAAGGAACAACAAGCGAAGCTAAAGTGCTTTATATAAAGTTTAATCCTCTTTTTAGCATTTCCACCCTCCCATCTCCCCCAGTCGCGTTAATAAGCAAATCCTCCCCCTGCTTCGTTTAACAGAAGGACTATTATTTACCAGTTCTATTATTAATTGCTATAAATGATTTATGTGAAAACATGAGAATGTTTGCATACACAACAAAAACAACAACATTCAACGCCAATTAAACACATACTTTGGCACAAAGTAAATCCATTCGCTCGCTTACAGTTCTCTCATCTCTATTCCCTCTCTAGGCAAATAGCAAATAGCAAGGGGTGCGTATGTTGCACATACGCCACTCAGAGCAAGTGTGGGATGGAGGGAGAAACTTTACGCTCAACTGCACACACTTTCATACACTCACTCACTCACATCGACAAACACATGCATGTACCAACCCATCAACATTTAAATTAACTTTTTTATGGTGTGTCAAAGAGCAAGAGAGCCGTGGTTGGGAATTTCACAAAAAAAAAGAAAAAACAACGAAATGGTGCGAGTCGGGAACAGAAAAACTTAAAGAGTCAAGAAGCAAATGGGGAACAACAGACAATGCATAATTGAATGTGATTTTTTCCTTTTTCATTCGTTTTCATTTGCAAGTCTATGAGCAGAGACAAGTGAGCGAAACGGAATTTGAGAGAGTGGGGGACAAAGCCGGAACTGAAGTTATTAATTGAACTGCGCCATGACAAGAGGGGCCAAAGCATAGGATTCGAATGTCAACAAACGCTCTTAAATGCTCACATGTGTACTTGTACAATATAGGGTAACCAATTTCACGCATTTTTCCTTCGATGTTGGAGGGATTTTGGAATTTAATTAAAGCAAGAGGGAAGTTTTAGATTTTAAATAGTGTCCACTCACACACACTTCCCCCCTCGAGGTATGCAAACCCTACCTGGGATCGAGTAATGACATCCCTACCTCGAACATTTGAAACTCATTCCATTAATGCAATGTATTGGTGAGTGTGTTTGTGTGGACAAACGCAGCGCTTTGCTGCCTCCACCACCGCCACTCAGCTGATTTCCCGTTCGTCTGCTTCGCTCAATCACTGGAAGCAGCGATCGGCGAAATGGAGAAGAATGTTTTTTGAAAGGGCTGAGCGGTGAGTGATGTTGCCTAATTTGGTTATTCGATTCTAAGCAACACACACAACCGGTGGCAGCAGCAAATGTGAACAAACCTTCTTTTTAAACATATTTCGATTTGTTAAATATAAGCACAAGAAGTGCGTAGTTTTTTTTGTGAAATAAAATCACCACATGAAGTGGTTGTTCAATTGAAAAGAAAAAGTGTGTTACTCTTTCATACTGGGACCTCAAAAATCTTGTCCCAGGTTATCGACAGTGGTGCTGTATGCGGACGGACATTTGGTGTGCAGCTATTCGTTCTTGTTGAGGTAGGCGCCTGCTAAATAGAAGAGCCGGACGCAGAGGAATAGCTGGGGATACGGCCGTTAGTTGATGAGTGCAGCATAGCAGACAGACAATACAGTGCACGGCACATAAATTAGTACGCCACGGGAAGAGGAAGGTGCTAAAGGTGAGGCAAATAAAGATTGCCGGTGTACAGAAGAAGGCAATAAGGTGAGCTAAACAATCATTGGTCCTATCGCCCGTGAAATAAATAACCAGCGCATTGGAAAAGAGGTACGTGCGTAAATTTATATTACGAAAAGTGTACATATTGGCCCATAACGTTATCATTGTGAAAACGCCTTCTGCGACGGTAAAATTTGTCTCACAGTAAATATTGTCTCGAGACAATTCATGGTTAGATAACCTTGAATTTTTGGAAGAAGTTGAAGTGAAAAATATAAGAACCGCTAGAAAAGCAGTTATTTTTCAAGATCAATGTACACGGATTTTTTTTGCATTGCTTTGCATTCCACTTATGTACTGTGTTTTTCTTTTGTCTCAGTCAACGCATTTAGTTTTTTTGGCTTCTGCCTTTTACTAATCCACTGACTTCAAAGTTGTTATTGCTGTTTGCCTCTGTCGACGCCACTTTCGTTGGTTTGCAAATCTGATTCTTTTTATGTACTGAAGTGCAGCAGCTATTCATATTCAAGGTTGAACGAGTTTACTGTTGTGTATTTTTGACATTGTCTTGTCTCCTTTGGCATTTCTATGTTGTTTCTTTGGCACATTGACCTCGTACAGTGGTACGTATCGGCAACTACGCAACTTTAAGAAAATTTTAATGCAAATAAATTTTTATGTGTTGGACGTCAATTAAAAAGCATACCAGTTGCAAGAAAACTTTCCTTTTGATGTACAGTGGCTCATGATAGAAAAAATTTGGAAAATTTTAAGAACATATTTTTATTCGAAAATATTTGTGTTTCGGCACAGTGGAACACGTACGCAGTTGTTGGCCAGACATATAAATACTCACTGGTGGATGTAAAAAAGCAAAATAAATTTGTTGAAATAAAATTTTGAATCCGTTTATCATTTGTCCCGCCTTTAATCAATAACCTTTTTTAAAATAAAAATCAAGTGCACAGTGGTGCAAAGAATAGAAGATTTGTTCGTTGGATCTAATACTAAAAGTTGATCAATAAATATTATAATAAATATTTATATTTTTGTTTTGTCATTTGGCAATTATTGATGTTGGCTCGTATATTCTGGAAGGTTTTTCTGTAATAATAAACCCGTTGAGGCAATCTAAAACCTTTTATTATCATTGAAGACATTTGTTTTGGAACACAGCGTGGACAGTGGGCCAAAGCATCCATTAACCAATATTTTTAAAATTAAATTGGAAATATTTGTCTCAAAACTCTGCAATAAATTGCTATCCAGTCTTCAGGCACAGTGGGTCTAGTGCTATAAAAAATATTTAAAAATATTTTTTTTGTCGAAAATCGATTTGACTGCTTCCTTATAAAAGATCGTTAGTCTACACTGTGTTTTAGTGCGAATTCATTTGTCCCGATCTCAGTTGTGAATAATCGGCGTAAAATAAATTATCTAGCGAGTTATTATTTTTTTTTTTTTGAAACATAATAAAGAAATAAAACAAGAAATATTATAATGAGTCTCATGGAGGAATTTCTAGTTCAGTGTGACGAGATCATCGCACATGAAAAAAGGATGAGGGAGACAGATGCTAGTAGATATAATGAATCGACTATAGAGGCAGAGAGTCAGGAGATTCAGGGTCTATGGTCGGAGTTTAAAGACCTTTATAAAAAATGCAATACTGACCCTGACTGCCAAAAATCAGACAAAGCGACAATAAAGAAGAAAAAGACTGAAGTTAGTACAAAATATATGAACTGTATGACCATAATAGGAGATTGGAAGGAAAAGGTTAAACCGGCTCCTGTTAGTCAAAAGCCCAGTTCATCGTCAGTCAGTGTCCCACCTTGCGATACAGAGATTTTTTATGGAGATTACGTTACTTGGCCCAGCTTCAGAGACTTATTCACTGCTATTTATGTGAATAACAAAAAACTTAGCTCTGTCGAAAAATTATATCACTTGTTTCAAAAAACAAGTGGAGAAGCGAGGGAAATTAATAAACATATCCCATTAACAGCCGAGGGTTTCGACATCGCTTGGGCGAATTTAAAAAGCCAATACGAAAATAAAAGAATATTAATAAACAATCAGTTAAGAATTTTATTCAATTTGCCTCAATGCACAAATGAGTCAGCAAGTAACCTTAAAAAATTGCATAGGGACATAACAAATTGCATTTCTGTACTAAAACTGTACAAAATAGATGTGGGATCATGGGATCCAATTTTCGTCTTCCAATGTTCAGCAAAGTTGCCGAAGCTTACATTGTCTCTCTGGGAACAGTCAATTGAGGAAAAGACAGAGCTTCCGAAATGGGAAGATTTAAGCAAGTTTTTGACAGAACGATTTCAGACTATTGAAAGTGTATCTGATATGATGGGAACACATGAATCCGCCCCTCGCCAAAGACAGAATAATTTTGACAGGTCAAAACAATTCAAGGTACATCACACAAAGGTTAACAATATTAAATGTACTTTGTGTAAGGAAAACCACGTACTGAAGTCTTGTCCCAAATTCGTAAACATGAGTCCGCGAAACAGATTAAATTTTGTTAGGAAAGAGAAAAGTTGTGTAAAATGTTTATCACCAGGACATGGTGTCGATAAATGTCTCAATAAAAATAATTGCGCAAAATGCAATTATAAGCATCACACACTCTTACACATAGAAAGATCAGTCCAACAGAATAATGCTAGTGTAGCAAGTTCGACGAATTTGACCCAAAACTCTCAGAATCAGAATTTACAGTCCACTGAAGCACCTTCAACATCTGAGAATGTTAGAGCTTATCATACGTCCGTTTCAAACAAGACTATGCTAGCAACAGCGTGGATAAACATTTTTAAAGATGGCGTCGCACATAAAGTTCGAGCCTTAATTGACCCATGTTCAGATGACACATTCATATCAACAAGGGTTCAGCAATTATTGAAATTACCCACAAAATCAATATCGGCAGATATCACGGGTTTAGGCGTTGAATATCTGACAAAATGCTCGAGAATAGCGTTTTTCAAAATTGGCTCAATTTTAAAGCCAAATTTAGTAGTAGAAACTGATGCACTAGTCGTGCAAGATGTTACGGGTAACGTACCCACCCATTCTTACGAAAATATAGTAGCGAAACAGCTTCCAAAATTGGAATTTGCAGATCCTAATTTTTATCAAACTGGCCCGGTGGATATTCTCTTGGGAGGAAATTTATATCCGTTGATTCTACTAAAGGGTGTAGAACACGGAATTCTTGGCTCGCTTGTGGCTCAGGAGACAGTCTTTGGTTGGATTGTGACTGGCCCAACGAGTGCTTCGAATCCGAGACGCACAGTCCGAGTTTCGCATTGCACCAGGGTATCAATTGATGATCAATTGAAAAAGTTTTGGGAGATAGAGGAGGTTTCAAGGAAACCAATAATTTCCGAGAATGATAGACTCTGTGAAGAGATCTATAAGAAAACAACGATGAGGACTGCTGATGGCAGATATATGGTAGATTTGCCTTTTCGGCCTGAAAATCCACTAAATTCGTCAAAAAATGCGAATAGATACGTGGCCCTTAGTCAATTTCTAAGGAACGAGAAATCTTTACTTCGAAACCCTGATTTGAAGACAATTTATGATGATGTCATCAACGAGTATTTGTCCCTGGGACATATGGAGAGAGTCGAACCTCCAAAAAATAGCTCCGAGAGCTTTTTTTATTTACCTCATGATGGAATTTTTAAGCCTGAGAGCACCACAACCAAATTAAGAGTGGTTTTTAATGCCTCATGCCCATCTGCGAATGGGAAAAGTCTAAACGACGCGTTATTTATCGGCCCTGTTCTTCAAAAGGATATAATTCCATTAATTCTGAATTGGCGCTTTTACAAATTCGTGTTTAACGCGGATATAACAAAAATGTATCGACAAATACTTGTCAACCCACATCATGCCCCTTTTCAACGTATATTGTTTCGATCTTCTCCTGATGGAGAGATACAAGATTTCCAATTGAAGACGGTTACATTTGGTGTTAATTGTGCTCCATTTTTAGCCCTGAGGACACTTCTGCAGTTAGCAGACGATGAAAAAGAGCGTTATCCAATTGGCTCAAAAATTTTAAAGGAAAATATGTATGTAGACGATTCCTTGGTGGGATCACATTCTGTCTCAGAGGCATTAGAAGCACGTAATCAGCTTATAAAAATATTAGAGTCCGCTGGTTTCCAGCTAAGAAAATGGACTTCGAACAATAAAGAAATCTTGAAAGACTTGCCTCGAGATCATTTATTAAATGAACAATTCCTTAATTTCGACGAAAAAAGTTCAGCCAAGACATTAGGAATTAGATGGAATGGGGCAACTGATTCTTTTTATTTTGTCACACAGAAGTTGGCTCATAAAGAATCATTCACTAAAAGAGAGGTCCTTTCGGTAATAGCAAGGTTATTTGATCCCTTAGGGTGGCTTTCGCCTGTAATAATAACAGCGAAAATTATCATGCAATTGTTGTGGCTCGATAATATAGGATGGGATGATCCCATCAAACCCTTGACTCTGGTGAAATGGAGAGCTTTTATTTCAAATTATGGAGAAATAGATGAATTAAAAATACCCCGTTGGTTACAATATTCTCCAACTTGTAAGATTGAAATTCATGGGTTCTGTGACTCTTCAGAACTCGCATATGCTGCAGTGTTGTACATAAGAGTAGAGACTGATGGAAATGTCTATACAAAATTGCTAGTTGCAAAGTCAAAAGTTGCCCCTATAAAGAAAATTTCGTTTCCAAGGTTAGAACTTTGCGGCGCCGTTTTATTAGCGGAATTAGCAGATTCGGTATTGCCCCAATTGAACATATCACATGATGGATTATTTCCTTGGACTGACTCGACCATAGTATTGGCTTGGATCAAAAAACCATCACATAATTGGGCAACATATGTTTCGAACAGAGTGTCAATAATTCAAGAGAAGATTGCTAGTAATTGGGGACATGTGGGGACTGCAGAAAACCCGGCAGACCTAGCAACCCGGGGGGCGACCCCTTTAGAACTAAAGGGTTGTGATTTATGGTGGCACGGACCACCTTGGCTTGGAAAGGAGAAACACTTTTGGCCCAATAGTCCTCAAGTTCCAGACACTGAACTAGAAATTAGATCGGCGAAAGTCCACATTGCTAGATCAGCGAATACAGAAGATATACTAGATCGTTTTTCCTCCCTCTCAAGGGCATTGCATGTTGTCTCATATATTTATCGCTTCTTTCACCGTACTCATCCCTCGCTCAAGAAGACCTTTGAACACTGCTCCATAGGTATTTCATCCTCTGAATTACTTCATGCCCGCCATCGACTGATGGCCAGGTCGCAACAGCTGTACTTTGCTTCCGAATATCATTGTCTCGAGAAGAAGAAGAATTTAGCTTCGAATAGCTCACTTTTGACTTTAACGCCCTTTCTCGACAGTAACGGCTTGATTCGAGCGAATGGTCGTCTAGGCTCTACCTTGGCCCTTTCCTACAATGAGAGACATCCCGTAATTCTCGCGTATCAGAGCAGATTCTCTCTTCTTTACGTCGATTTCGTGCACAAAATCACTTTGCACGGAGGCTCCCAATTGACCCTGGCTACTGTTAGATTAGAATGTTGGATCATTAGGGCGAAAAGTTTGATAAAAACTCGCATTAACAGATGCAAGGAGTGTGTAATTGCCCGGAAAACGAGTCAGTCGTTGTTGTTCTGTCTTCTGTCCCAGAAGACAGAACAACTTTCAGTCGGACCTTTGCTGTCACAGGTGTCGACTATGCTGGCCCCTTTGAATTAAAAACTTTCCACGGTCGTGGCTGCCGTGTGACAAAGGGTTATGTTTGTCTCTTTGTGTGTTTTAGCACACGCGCGATTCACTTAGAGCCAGTAAGTGATTTGTCCACCCCCGCCTTTTTAGCAGCCTTCTCTCGTTTCGTCTCACGACGCGGATGTCCGCATAAAATATATTCCGACAATGGGCGGAACTTCGTTGGTGCTGCTCGGGAGTTAAAGGCCCATCTAACTAAAATTGTCTCGGAAATCAAGGATGAAATTGTCTCCAAATATGGATTCCAACGATTAGAATGGCATTTCATACCAGCCGGAGCTCCCCATATGGGTGGCTTATGGGAAGCCGGCGTAAAAAGTTGTAAAACCCACCTTAAGAAAATTTCAGGTCAAGTACGCCATACCTTTGAAGAGTTTGCGACGATACTTGCCTCTGTAGAAAGTTGTCTCAACTCGAGACCTCTCGCCCCCCTCTCCAATAATCACGACGACCTCTCGGCCTTAACACCGGGGCACTTCCTGATTGGCTCTTCTCTCCTGGCTCCTGCTGAGTCAGAAGAAATTCCAACTCGAACTGCCTTACTCAACCGCTGGAGGAAAATAAAGATTATCCAGCAAGAGTTTTGTCGTCGATGGAAGACAGAATATTTGTCTGAGCTTAATAAACGCTTCAAATGGAAGTCGCCTCTACAAAATTTGTCTCTTAATGATCTTGTGGTTCTACGTCATGAATCTCTATGTCCCACTGATTGGCGTTTGGGACGTGTTGTTAAATTACATCCTGGACGTGATGATCTCGTTAGAGTTGTTGACCTGAAAACACAGGCAGGAATTATCACTCGTCCGGTCCATAAACTCGTCCTTCTTCCACAATCTCAATAACCACCACAGACAAAATATCAACATTCACTAAATTTGGCCCAATATGTTACGTTTCCATTTATATATAATTGTTCATCACTACTAATTCAAATTGTGCGCTTCCTTCCTCTAGCCATGGATTTTGACGACCGATACCTCTGCCCCCTCTGTATATCACGACACCCATTGCGAAAATGTCGCCGTTTCCTAGCCTTGCCACCAGTGGAGAAAAAAGCACTCGTTAATGCCAAATCAGCGTGTGAAAACTGCTTGGCTTTTTCGCACCAATTGGCTCAATGTAACAGCCGTGCCGGATGTTGGACATGCTGGGGCACCCATCACACTCTGCTTCATCCACACCCCTTCGCGGAGAGATCGGCGTGGATACAAATGACCGCCATGGCTATTATGTGGTGCCCCAACGACCCACAACAACAACACAACGTCCGCATACTTCTTGACCCTAGCGTGATGACGAGCTTTTATACCCCCACAGACACTTTCCCACTGTCATGGGAAAAGTGTAAGGATATTTTGAATGTTCGACTATGGGGAATGCGCGATGATGTGCGAACTGTCACAGTCGACCTTGTCCGCAGAGTCAAGCGAGCAGTGGTGTTACCGGGATCGCATCTTGTACCAGGGCCGATCAAAAATCATTACCGCAACGAAGTTTTGGCAGACCACGGGTTTCACATCCCATATCCATGTCCTATTGTGTTGGGAGCTGATGTGGCCCGCACTATATACTTGGGTCTACCAACCCAGGAAGGAAGCTTGCCTTTCGCACAGAAAACAATCTTCGGCCTAGCATTTTTTGGCAAAATTGATATCGACCCGACCTATGAGGACGATCAATAAATTGGCCCAGCGCCAACGTTACTTATGTATCTAAGTTTATTTTATAAATTATCATTGTAGAACGTAAAATCATAATTCTAAGCTAAAAATGAACTGAAAATTTATGTTGAATTTAATATCATTATATTCTATTTTATATTTATATTTGTTGTGGCTATGGCCCAAGGCGGGCGGAATGTCCACTCACACACACTTCCCCCCTCGAGGTATGCAAACCCTACCTGGGATCGAGTAATGACATCCCTACCTCGAACATTTGAAACTCATTCCATTAATGCAATGTATTGGTGAGTGTGTTTGTGTGGACAAACGCAGCGCTTTGCTGCCTCCACCACCGCCACTCAGCTGATTTCCCGTTCGTCTGCTTCGCTCAATCACTGGAAGCAGCGATCGGCGAAATGGAGAAGAATGTTTTTTGAAAGGGCTGAGCGGTGAGTGATGTTGCCTAATTTGGTTATTCGATTCTAAGCAACACACACAACCGGTGGCAGCAGCAAATGTGAACAAACCTTCTTTTTAAACATATTTCGATTTGTTAAATATAAGCACAAGAAGTGCGTAGTTTTTTTTGTGAAATAAAATCACCACATGAAGTGGTTGTTCAATTGAAAAGAAAAAGTGTGTTACTCTTTCATACTGGGACCTCAAAAATCTTGTCCCAGGTTATCGACAGTGGTGCTGTATGCGGACGGACATTTGGTGTGCAGCTATTCGTTCTTGTTGAGGTAGGCGCCTGCTAAATAGAAGAGCCGGACGCAGAGGAATAGCTGGGGATACGGCCGTTAGTTGATGAGTGCAGCATAGCAGACAGACAATACAGTGCACGGCACATAAATTAGTACGCCACGGGAAGAGGAAGGTGCTAAAGGTGAGGCAAATAAAGATTGCCGGTGTACAGAAGAAGGCAATAAGGTGAGCTAAATAAACAAATAGACTTAATCAAAATTTAAGTCAGCGAATGGATGCCCTAAGATATGTGAAATTCAACAATTTAAAAATATGTTTGCAAAAAAGTGTGTTTTTCTGTGTAAATTAATAGTAAAATAAATACCCAGTCCAATGTACAGGGTTTTCCTACAAGAGGTGTTATTTTGAATCACCCGGTATTTCGGTAGCTGCCACTTTTGAAGCTTTTATTCTTTGACATTTGACAAGTAGAAACTATGACATTATTAAAAATGGAACGATACACGATTCAACAACGCACTGAAATTATTAAAATTCATTAAATGTGGCTACGTCCACATGCAAAATAGTCGCATCTGGAGCTCGGAAAACCCAAGAGTTATTGTTGAGAAGCCTCTCCATCCTCAACGTGTGACTGTTTGGTGCGGTTTATGGTCCGGCGGGGTCATTGGACCTTACTTTTTCGAAAATGAGGTTGGATCAACTGTTACGGTGAATGGATTGCGCTATCGAGAGATGATTAATGATTTGTATACGCTCCACCATAGGATGGGGGTATATTCATTTTATCACTCCGTTTGTTACACCTCTAAATATTGATCTGAGACCCCATAAATTATATATTCTTATTCGTCGTAAAATTCTAAGACGATTTAACCATGTCGGTCCGTTCGTCCGTCTGTGGTAATAACGCTACAGTCCGCAATAATAGAGCTAGGTTGATCAAATTTGGTACAAATACTTCTTATAGCTGCAGGTTGTTTGGGATTACAAATGGGCCATATCGGTCCATATTTAGATATAGCATCTAACTTGTTGTGATTCCTACTGTTCTCATCTACTATATTTTTGTGTTTTCGGTGTTATTTTCTTTAGGTTTGAGTTATTTTGGGAGGTCACATGCTATCCATGGTGGAGGGTATATAAGATTCGGCCTGGCTGAACTTAACGCTTTTACTTGTTTATGTTTGGAGTTGGATGGTATTGATCTGGACGACGTTTACTTTCAACAAGACGGCGCTACGTGGCACACAAGCAACGAAACCATTGCTCTGTTACGGGAAAACTTTCCGGACCGTGTTATCTCTCGAAGAGGTGATCACAATTGGCCACCTAGATCTTGTGATTTAACACCTTGCGACTTTTTCCTTTGGGGCCACGTGAAAGATAAGATCTACGCCAACAGCCCAGCGTCGATTCAGGACCTCGAAGAGAGAATTCGTGAGTTATGGAAATTTTCATGAAAAGGATATGGTCCTGTACACGTGGTCGTGGTGGTCATTTGGCTGATGTTGTTTTCCATTATTAACGGCATACCTTCCTCTTTATTATGATATAAATATCCGATCATTTATCTCAAAAAAGGAATTTTTCTTTGAATACCAAACTAACATCTTTTGTTGGAAATTATTGTGAATTTAAAGAAAATCGGTATTATTTAAATTTCGTACAAGTTACGTATTGTATCTAAATGTTTACCATTTCTTTTAAATCTTAATATACTTCAAAAGTAGTTTTTAGAATTTTTCTAAAAATATATTAAAATTGATGGAATTTTACTATACAATTATCCTGAATGCATTCCCTACCTACACACATCCTTTCGCCAACTGTGTGCAACTACACTTGTCCTACTCTCTGGTTCAACCCCATCATTCCACACACCACTCCAGTTCCAACAGAGCAGGCACTCACCCACACACATGTTTTATACAGAAAACTATAATAATAAACTTAACTTTTTTTTATTGTTATTTTTATGTTGCCGTTTTTTGCCTGATATTGCTAGAACACAGCGGTGTTTTTCGCAAAAAAGGCAGCAAAAGGAAGTTTTGTTTTATAGAAAAAGTTAAATAATAATTACCATACAAGGGTTAAAACCCGAAGAAATGTTAAACACACGTGTGGCTATGTGTGTAGGAGAGAGAAGAGTTTGTATAGAGTTCTAGAAGTTAAGAAGGGTGAAGATGTGAGGCAAGGAGTGGTCGTGGGAATCATACAGGTTCGGCAAAAGTAGCTAAACAAGTCTTGAAGTGAATCTACATGTTTGCAAAAATTGTTCAAAAAATAATAATTCAGAAAATATTCGTACAAACTTTGAGTAAATATATCAAATCTTCAGGAAATAATTTTATCAAATATTCTTTAAAAAGTTATTTATTCAGAAAAGAACAATTTTGTTATACTCGTATATCCTACAAATTTTAGAATTTATAAAGGGTTTTCCATCAAGAGGTATTACTTTGGTAATCAAAGAAAAATACCACTTTTTGAGATAAATGATCGGATGTTTATTTCATAATAAAGAGGAAGGTATGCCGTTAATAATGAAAAACAACATCAGCCAAATGGCCACCACGGTCACGCTTACAGGACCATATCCTTTTCATGAATTTTTCCATAAATAAATCGCAAAGTGGCTGCCCTATGTCCTCGACAGCCTCACGAATCCTATCTTTGAGGTCTTGAATCGAGGCTGGGCTGTTGGCGTAGACCTTATCTTTCACGTGGCCCCAAAGGAAGAAGTCGCAGGGTGTTAAATAACAAGAACTCGGTGGCCAATTGTGATCACCTCTTCGAGAGATAACACGGTCCGGAAACTTTTCATGTAACAGAGCAATAGTTGCGTTGGTTGCGTGGCACGTACGGCCGTCTTGTTGAAAGTAAACGTTGTCCAGATCAATACCATCCAACTCCGACCATAAAAAATCATTTATCATCTCTCGATAGCGCAATCCATTCACCGTAACTGTTGATCCAACCTCGTTTTCGAAAAAGTAAGGTCCAATGGCCCCGCCGGACCATAAACCGCACCAAACAGTCACACGTTGAGGATGGAGAGGCTTCTCAACAATAACTCTTCGGTTTTCCGAGCCCCAGATGCGACAATTTTGCTTGTTGACGTAGCCACCGAGGTGGAAATGGTCAAAATGATTTTTCGATGATTTTCGAGTTTTCGAATTTTAAAAATTTCAATGCGTTGTTGAATCGTGTATCGTTCCATTTTTTGTAATGGCGTAGTTTCTACTTGTCAAATGTCAAAGAATAAAAGCTTCAAAAGTGGCAGGTACCGAAATACCGGGTGATTCAAAATAACAGCCTATATTAAAAACTATCCGAGAAAATTTTAAAAAATAAAAACAAATTTCTGAATATGACAACAGTACTGCGAATAGTTTGAAAATTATGTTGTCCCATATTTTTGAAGATGTTACATATAGAGAATGCATTTTATAATATTTACTTAGAGATTAATTTCACTTAACCTTAAGTATTGTATCAAAAACTTACAGTCAATTGTCCAATAAAGTCAATTGTCCAATAAATACATCTAAGATTTTGAAAGATTTAATGCTTTCCATTGACATTCAAACACTGTTTTTTTGTCAATAAAAGAGGATAAAAAATACTGATTACCCTTTTAAATTAAAATATGGTTAACAACTAAACCCATCCAGAAGATTTTATCTGAATGAAATCTTCAGAGCATTACAATACCTGGATATGTGCGATATGATAGCTCTGCATCACTATGAATATATGAGGTATTATTTAAATTTTCTTTGCGATAAAAATTCGCCGTAAGTAGAGTTTTTTCTGTTAGAAAAGTAAATATTTACAAAAAATTTAAAAATTTGAATTTTCCCTCTACCATTTAATAAAAGTTCATACTTATGCCTTCTTGGTAGACAGATGTAACAAATGCAAATTACATATTTCTTGTACCATAGCTATATTGATTTCCTTTACTCCGTTCCTTTCTTCCTTCCAAACCAATTCCAAATCAATTCGGTCCGCAGACTTCTGCCTCACCCTGTTCCTTTGCTTTCCTCTCTATGTGTTGTGAAGTATATTTGCTTTGCATTGTAGTTGCGAAAAAAGGCTTTTGCCACTTTGCCAAGCCATTTGGAAAAACAGCCATTTGATGTTTTATATGCAAATGTTGGCAAAACATTGAGTAAATCGAAACCCAATACCCGTCCCCTCTCACCCTTTCCCCAGTCATAGTTGTGTCGAGTCGGACATAAAGAGAAGAAACGACTCAATATCGATGAGCAGCAATTTTCCCATAGAAAAAAATATTGCTTTTATTGAAGGAGTGAACAAAATGCTTAGCAAGAGTTGGGCGTGGGAGGGGGCAGATGGGGTACAAATAAAACCTACTAACCACATTCTCTGTCGTTTAGAATTTAATGTAATAGTGTAAGTAGAGCAAAACAATACACCACAATGTGTACTCTCTCTCTCTCGCTTGTCAAATCCTTGTGTAAGTACTCGTCCTAACCGACGGAATATTATATTAATATAAACATTTGTATGTATGTCAAGATACGCGCCGAACAAATTACAATGAGTTTTCAATATCAACGATATAACAGCATCATTACTAAGTACTCGTACCACCACAACGACGACCACAAAACGGGGTGTCTGCTTTGCGACAGGCGAGGGGGCACTGCGGCTCAAAATGTGTTTACCGTTGGGAAATTATGTATCTTTCTAATAACGGATTTTCCAATAGGGATGATATGATTTTGAAGTGACGTTTCGGCTGTTTACATCATGGAGAGATATACTCAAGAACAACTTTTACAAATTATTCAGTTTTATTATCAAAATAATCGTTCTCCAATTGCAACTTTTCGAGAGCTAAGTCCATTGTTTTTTAAATCCAAAAAAGGACACTTTTCAGTCGACCTACGACCTTGACATACATACAGCAATATTTTTGCGCTCATTAAGAGCTATCTTTTTGCCATTGATCGATTCCCGATCCACCGTACCGTTAAGGAGCTAGAGCAAAAATAAACTTCCCATTCACATTTTAAAATGATGCTAAGTAAATATTTTTTAAACCAAAAAAAATACTTTCCAGTCAACCTACTACTTTGACACCCATAAGCAATATTTTAGCTTTTATTTATAACTTAATTGTATCGATTGTACTTCACATTAAATAAAAAGCTTTTGAATTTCCTTAACAATTAGTGTGTTTTTTTTCAAAGAAATCATATCAATCTTATTGGAAAACCCTGTATATGCCAAGTGAGATTTCTTTAAAAAAGTAAAATGTAAGAATTGATATATGGATATATGGATAGTACATAGCTTTTAACTCGCCACACTACAAAATCATTGTTGTACTATTTTAATAATTTCTTGACATTTTTCAAACCAATGGAGAAGACTTCGGAACCACTGTCCACATTCGTCGTGCCAATTGCGGAGGGGTTTAGCGCGTGTAAATGAGTTCAAGGCAAAATCCAGTTCTTTTTGTGCTGAATTGTTTTTTTTTTCGTTATTCTCTATAACCCGACCGACAATGGCATTAGTAATAGAAAAAGGAGCAGCATTCGAACAAAACAATTCGCATCGCCCCTTAAGCTATGGCATTGAAAGCGGATTTGCCAAGTTTAATTGCTGTTTAACTATTGGTGGGGTGTTTAGGATGTTGGAAAGGGGAGGAAAGAGGTGAGGTTATATATTTCCTATTTGTGTTTAGCATTTAGTTAAAGCTCAATGCTATCATTCCATTCTAGACTGCATGCATCCCTGCCCGCCCGCCATCCTCCTCCGCCTATCAAATCGAAGAAAACATTTAAAGAAAAAATATTCGCTTTGTGTAGGTTTCTTTCAAACGACAACAAAAGCAGCAACGACAACAACAATAATGTCAAGAATAATTGCAATCGATCGAAATCCATTAAAGAGCCATCAGAAACGAAAAGACGCAATTGTCAGCATTAAGTGGAGTGGGGGTGTCTATTGGAAAGTCAAGCCTTTACACCCACTTAAATATATATATATATATATTCAGTCTTGTAACAAAGTGCATTAAATTGCATTCTTTTCAAAGCAAAAGCTAAGGGGGAGGATTGGGTACAGGATGCAATACCCGCCTTTGACCCCCTTGGTATACGAGTAGATATTTTGCACCGCCTTCATTGTTTCGATTTTGTTGCCGAGTTTTCATTCGAAACTTAAGTGAATGCAATTAGTTTGTGAATTTGTTTCAACGTTCAATTATATCGTTGTAATTAATTGTTTTAATTGCATTAAGTGTTTAATTGCAGCATAACATTAATTAGTCTTCAAATAGCAATTATTTTTAATTTAATCAAATAATCGTGAGCAAATCTTTGTGTCGTTTGTGAATTTCGATGAAACTCTTCAAATGGCGAAGCACAATATGCTCTAAGGATCAATTAATAATCATAACAAAAGGGAGATGGAATATGCACTCGAAGGGGATAACGTCACCTATTAATGGTCAAAAAGCAAAAGAACATAGTGACCCTTTAGTTAATTTAGTTACGGTTTTTTGCCCAAACTATTGGATTACAGATTTGGTGATAATTCACAGAAAAACTCTTAAAGTTATTATTATTTATAACAATTAAATTATATGAGAAGGTGGAAAAATATGTATACATATATATTGTAAACGGTTGGTCAGATAGACGGATTTTATTAAAGTGGTTTAAAGGGTCAGTTGATATACATGTAATAGCCGGCTTATGCCCAGTATCAGTATGTGGCTTGAAATACCATAAAAGATTCGTTAACTCTCAAAACTATTTGCAATAGCAAATTATAAGCGATAAGTCACTGATGCAATTCAGATTTGTTAAAATGCAACAGAGATTTGTTATTGATCTAAATATTGCACTCTTAGTCAATTCAATGAAGCTAATATCAATGACCAATGGCCAGATAAAAAAGTCTTAAAAAAATATGGAGTTATAGGTCTCATCAAAATTTTCGGATTCTGAGCCAAAATCCATTATTTTATTAGTAATTATTTTCTTCTAATAGTAATGGACATTAAAATCACCCTTTGATTAGCCATCGGACCAACAATCTTATATCTTTTCCTTGGCGTCATTGAATTCCTGGTCGAAGGTAAATGACGTTATGGATAGTAAAGGCTATTGATTGAATGATCATTGATATTTAGAACAACCAACAAGAGGTGTTATTTTGAATCACCCGGTATTTCGGTAGATGTCACTTTTGAAGCTTTTATTCTTTGACATTTGATAAGTATAAACTACGCCTTTATTAAAAATGGAACGATACACGAGCATCGAACGATACAAAACGATCAAAAAACGATACGAACGATACAAAATCATCTTGACTGATGAGGCTCATTTCCACCTCGGTGGCTACGTCAATAAGCAAAATTGTCACATCTAGGGCTCGGAAAACCCAAGTGTTATTGTTGAGAAGCCTCTCCATCCTCAACGTGTGATTGTTTGGTGCGGTTTATGGTCCGGAGGGGTCATTGGACCTTACTTTTCGAAAATGAGGTTGGATCAACAGTCACCGTGAATGGATTGCGCTATCGAGAGATGTTTAATGATTTTTTATGGTCGGAGTTGGATGGTATTGATCTGGACAACGTTTACTTTCAACAAGACGGCGCTACGTGCCACACAAGCAACGAAACCATTGCTCTGTTACGGAAAAAGTTTCCGGACCGTGTTATCTCACGAAGAGGTGATCACAATTGGCCACCGAGATCTTGTGATTTAACACCTTGCGACTTCTTCCTTTGGGGCCACGTGAAAGATAAGGTTTACGCCAACAGCCCAGCGTCGATTCAAGAGCTCAAAGATAGAATTCGTGTGGCTATCGAGGACATAGGGCAGCCACTTTGCGATTTGGTTACGGAAAATTTCATGAAAAGGATATGGTCCTGTAAGCGTGGTCGTTGTGGCCATTTGGCTGATGTTGTTTTTCATTATTAACGGCATACCTTCCTCTTTATTATGAAATAAACATCCGATCATTTATCTCAAAAAATGGCATTTTTCTTTGAATACCAAAATAACACCTCTTGTTGGAAAACCCTTTATTATGGTCAAGGGTCACTGACTGGACTGTCATTGGCTATCTCATAATGGGCATTGATCTCCCTTTCAATGATAACCGCGTTTCTTGGTGGGACAGGTCATTGAACTTTGGTCAACGGTTAAAGGCCTTTAGCAATCAATCAAGGACCTTCTTCTCTTAGGTTATGGAATATCTGTCTCAAATATTAATAATGAATTTAAGGTCAACGGTTATTGACAATGTGGTCAATGGTCATTTACCTTACAGTCAACGTCCATTTACCGTATGGTCTACGTTCATTGACTTTGTGGTCAACGTCCATTTCCGTACGGTCAACGTTCATTGACTTTGTGATCAACGTTCATTGACCTTATTGTCAACTGTCATTGACCTTATGGTCACCGCACATTGATCTGTGGTCAGCATTCATTGACCTTATGGTCAACGTTCATTGACCTTATGGTCAACGTTCATTGACCTTATGGTCAATGTTCATTGAACTTATGGTCAATGTTCATCGACTTTATGTTCAATGTTCATTGACCTAATGATCAACGTTCATTGACCTTATTGCCAACGGTCATTGACCTAATGGTCAACGGTTATTAGCCTAATGGTCAAAGGTCATTGACCTAATGGTCAATGCTCACTGATATAGTGGTTAATGTTCATTGACCCTATGGTCAACGTTCATTCATTTATTCACCTTATGATGAACCTTCATTGACCTTATGGTCAACGTTCACTGATCTTATGGCTAACGTTCATCAACCTTATGGTGAATTTTCATTGACCTTATTGTCAATGTTCATTGGCCTTATTGTCAATGTTCATTGACCTTATGGTCACCGTTCATTGACCTTGTGGTCAACGTTCATTGACGTTATGGTCAACGTTCATTGTCCTTATGGTCAACGTGCATTGACCTTATTGCCAACGGTCATTGACCTAATGGTCAACGGTTATTAGCCTAATGGTCAACTGTCACTGACTTAATAGTCAACGATCACTGACTTAATGGTCAACGATCACTGAGTTAATGGCCAACGTTCATTGCATTTATGGTCAATGTTTATTGACCTTATGGCAAAAGAGTATTGACATAAAGGTCAACTTTAGTTGACCTTATAGGCTTCGTCCATGGGTCATATAAGCAACGTTCATTAACCTCATTGTCAACGGTCATTGCCCTAAAGGTCAACTTTCATTGACTTGATTGTCAACGTTCATAGACTTAATGGTCAACGGTCTTTGAATTTATGGCCAATGTTTATTGACTATATGGCCAACGATTGTTGACTTTATGGTCAAAGTTCATTGATCTTATGGTCAACGTAACATTGTGGTCAATGTTCATTGGCCCTATGGTCAACGTTAATTGATCTTATGGTCAATGTTCACTGATATTGTGGTCAACACTCATTGACCTTGTGGTCAATGTTCATTAACCTTATGGTCAACGTTCATTAACCTTATGGTCAACGTTCATTAACCTTATTGTCAATGTTCTTTGGCCTTATGTCAATGTTCAATGACTTTATGGTCAACGTTTATTGACCTCATATTCAACGTTAATTTTCCTTATATTCAAGGTTCATTAACGTCATTGTCAACATTATTTGAGCTTATGGTCAACGGCCTTATGTATAGTCAAAGGTCCTTTTGTTTAAATTTAAATGAGCTCTTGACAGAACATATTGCGAGAGAGTTTTCTTCCTGGCTTAAAGGTATTGACGCCCTCTCAATTGCATATTAGCAGGTCAATGCTAATTTAGCTACTTTTAAGTAGATACTATTAGATACCTCTTTAATCTTATCATCTGTCTATATTGTCACAAAATACCTAAAACAATAAAGACACAACCAAATGCATATTGCCGTAAAATATTAGAATTTGACATGTAGATGGCGTAACAACAGACAGCTAATGTATTCACTTTACAAAGACCTCTTTCGTGGAATATTATGGCATATATCCATCCATATATCCATACCATCAGTCCGTACCAAATGATTGAAGAATATAAACTAAAGGAATGTCATATATACTAGTATGTTTGATAACAATAGTTTTAAGAGTCTGACAACATATATTGCAATTGTTTAACCATAAAATGTTTAGTCTTTATAATATTGACATCCTTTTGTTTAACTTCGACAAAAGATAATTTTGTGAACTTTAGTCATAAATATTCTTTAAGAAAGAAAAGAGACTGCTTTGAGTTACGTATATCAAAACGTGTCAAGTGAATTTCTTATATTAAAACCTTTTCTTGGCCAAAGAAATTTACCACTTCCATCTTTCATTAAATATCCTGGCAAAAACAATTGGGATTTATTTTCTTACTAATTGACTGCTTCATTATTATCATTCGTTTGAGGTCATAAGATTTACATTTAATTCCCAATCATCCGAAATATTCTTGGGTTTTTCTTTGTGGCAAGTCATGTTGCCTTTCAATTAGGACAAAGCCACAAATAAAAGTAATAGTATTTAATTACTTACAGGCCAAGAATTAATAACAAATAATTTGTATTACACAAACTCATTCACACACAAACAAGAACACTGACGCACACATAAATAAAAGACAATTGCATGGGTTGGCCATGAGGAAGAACTTTAGCAATCTATACTTGTATATCGAAAAATATATGTATGTATGTACGAGTGTGTGTGGGTGGAAATATACAAAATGTTGAGATTAGCTTTTGAAACAACCCTTGTGACCTTTTTCGAGAAATTAACCAGAAATGTTGTTGGTCATTTAGTTTATGACCCCGAAATGTGATGACATTGCATTGCAGACAAATACTTTCACACATACATACACGTAGGCACACATACTTTCGTGTCATTAGTTATTATATAACAAAACAAAAGGAAAGGAAAAAATAAAACAAATTGAAACAATATTAATTAGTAGTAGAAGTTTTACAGAGAAAAAGATAAACTCAAATACTAAAACCACATATGAAAGAGTGATATACATCTGTTTGTGTGTATTTCTAGATTTCTGTAAACCTACAAAGGACATAACAAATTAAATAAATTAAGCTACAAATTTTTCTTACCCAACCAGCTAAATTCTATACTTCTTCCCTTTACCTCCCGCGCCGCCCCAAAGCCTTTTATATACAGACATTAAATAAAACTTTGACAAAACTCAAACTCAAAATGAAAAACGTGATGACATCCCAAGTGATGTTATGACAAAAAAATATATTCCATAACCACAACGTCAAAATAATGACAACAGCAACACTAATGATGATGACAATAATGATGATGATAAAACATTGAAAAGTAACAAACATGACAAGCATAATAAAACCTAACCAAACCAATACAAGCATACGCTTATTGCTGTCGCTGTATGTTGTGTTGAAAGGATATCAGCCAGGACAGGACCAGAGAATCCTTAAACACACATGAACTCGTTGTGCGACTGCGACATAAATAATGACAACAAATTGACAACTATCACAGTCAATCTCAAAACAGTTGTCTCTAAATGTGATGAGAGAGAAAACTTTTCCCGCGTAGCTGTGGGAAAAAGCAAAATGAGTAGAAAAATAATAAAAATAGGACTTGTAGCCAAATGGCTGAAAAGGATATCTAAGGAGAGTTAGGAGATGATGGGATGTATAAAATCATTAGAACATTCATCATGAAAATATGGTACAGAAAGACATGTTTATAACCTAGACAAACCTTTCAATTATTAAAATAATGTTTTTTTTCAATTTTTTATTATAAAGTAGAAAAACATATTTATGTATATTCATATGTATATAATGTACTATTACTTTAGATACGAATTAAAAAATGTCTTAGTAGGAAAGACCTACTTATATTCAATATTGTTGAGTTCCCGTCATAGGGTGTTATATAGATCCATAATAAAACTTTTTGTTTATTTATAGTACCGAATGTATTCATGAATAAAATACAAATAATAGTCCAACGGTGTCAAATCGCAGCTCCGAGGTGGCCAAACGACATCAGCTCTGCGGCTGATAATGCGATCTTCAAAAACAGGGCGCAAAACATCGAGTGTAGCTTCGGCTGTGTGGCACGTAGCGCCGTTCTGTTGAAACCAAATGTTGCCAATATCCTACCAAATGTTGACAATATCCAAAAATTCGTTCAACATGGCCCAATAACGATCGCCACTGACTGTAACGGCCACTCCTTGCTCATTTTCGAAGAAAAATGACCCAATTATGCCTCTGGACCAAAATCCGCACCAAACACTGACTCGTTTTGGGTGTATCGGCTTTTCTATGTATGCGTGCGGGTTTTCTGTGCCCCAAATGCGACAATTTTGCTTGTTTACATACCCGCCAAGATCAAAATGAGCTTCACCTGATCTGTAAGTCGATCGCAGGCCCACTTAGCGAAGCGAAAACGCATTGGATGGTCAGTTGGCTTCAACTCCTGAACCAATTGGACTTTGTATGGCGTCATATTAAGGTCCTTATGCAAAATTCGTCTCAATGATGTCTCCGAAATGTTCAATTGTTGAGAACGACGGTGAATTGATGTTGATGGCGCTTCACCCACACTTTCTGCCACAGCAGCAATATTCTCGGGTATACGCATTGTTTTTGGCTTTTCACGCTTTGGTTTATCGATAAGGATGCCAGTTTCTTTCACTTTTTTCACAAGATAACGAACATACGGAGCTGACGGTGCTTCTCTTCTTCCAAAATCCGTACGCAATTCTTCCAAAATCCGTACGCAATCCGTACGCAATTTTCGCACACATTCTGCAACATTACCATGATTTTGAAAGTAATGTCGCAATATTTACCAGCGTTGTTCAAGCGTATACACAACCATATTCGTTCAGCGGAAGGATAAAAGTAATTATCTGTCAAATCAGACATGAGCTAAGTGTTACCATTCACGAAATAAGCACTAGTTGAAAAAAAACGTTAGATGGCGGACCCTTTATGAGGCACTAATAACCTCTGTCAAATTTCGTGAAAATCGGTTTATATTTATATATAGCCTGACTTGGTAAATACGTTGTATAGAAGCCACATTTTGCTGTAAATCGCAATTTGATCAAAGAAAATAATTAAGTGATAAAGAAAGTTGTTTGCGGAGATAATAAACTTCACCAAATTTTAAGAAAATGCTATTTAACAAAATTTCTGTCGAATTATACCACTATTGGCAGAAATAAGAGCATTTCAACATAACCCGGTGATACTGATGCTGCGGGCCAAAAATGAAACACATCGATGGAGTGACCTAAGATACCCTAAGAATATTTGGCGGAAATCGGTTTTGGGTCATTTTAAGTCATTTTAGATAGTCCGCCTGTCTGTCTGGTTGGTGCGCACGATAACTTTCGAGAGGATTAACCGATTGATTGCAAATTTGGTATGTGCCAAAATTTTTTTCTATCTCAGACTAAGATCAAAGATGAACTACATTTGCCCACTCCTTCGAGTACCAACCCCCACGAAGGGACAAAGTTTAGTGAAATAATGATTACCGTCAAAACTTCTGTGCTTCTACTCAGAATCTTTCACAATTCCTTCATACTATTAATTGCTTGGTCACTATCATCCTGAGCAAAATGGGCGAAGCTACCACGCCCCTTTTAGTAACTCAATTGTCAAAGTAAAATATATGAAATAATATTTTTTTTTCAATTTTCCTATTTTTATTATATGAGTCATATTTTATACATTTATCAAATAGGCATTGTTTTCCTCGTTAGGATGCTAGCTTTCAAAAAATTAAACAAAAAATATTTTCTGTCGGTTTTTATAGTGCCAGATAAAAACTTTTTAAAAAAAAATTAAATTTTTGTCTAATTGTTTTAAGGTCAGTTACTGCATTTCCATTTTTACGTGAGTGTGAGGTTTCAGCATATCTAGCCCTAAAAATTTAGTCCAATTTAAAAGGTATCTATGTTTTATAGAGCTTATACCTCAAAAATATGATTGAATTACTAAAAGTAATTTCTATCAAAGTTGGAATTTTAGATTTTTTTTAAAAAAAAAACCTTTAAAAAAACTTTACCGTAAAAAATTGCCTTGGTTTCATAAAGTAGTATGTCGCAATTTATACAAAAAAAGTTTTTAGGTCGCGGACACAAAACAAATTTTTTATTGCATAGTGAAATTAGACTTAGAAATTACCACCATATATCGATACTCCAATCCAAAGTATGTTATGTCGAAGCAGGTCGTTTTTTTGGAGAGGCGATTGAAGTATATGGTTTTCCAACATGAGGTGTTATTTTAAATCACCCGATATTTCGGTAGCTGTCACTTTTGATGCTTTTATTCTTTGACATTTTACAAGTAGAAACTACGCCATTACAAAAAATGGAACGATACACGATTCAATAACGCACTGAAATTATTAAAATTCGAAAAATCTAAAATCATCGAAAAATCATCTTGACTGATGAGGTCCATTTCCACCTCGATGGCTACGTCAACAAGCAAAATTGTCGCATCTGGGGCTCGGAAAACCCAAGGGTTATTTTTGAGAAGCCTCTACATCCTCAACTTGTGACTATTTGGTGCGGTTTATGGTCCGGCGATACAGATACGATTTAGATACAGCCCCCAGAAACATACGAGGGCTGTCCCAAAATTAGCCAACCTAACAAAGAAAACACAACAAATTTGGAAAATTTTATTTATTTCCCTACATCATCTCCTTTTAGCTCGATCATCATCACTGCATCCATAACGCTACCTCCACCATTGTTGGCAAATCTTTTTCCATTTTTCAAATTTGGAAACAAAAAATAATCCGGTGGAGCTGAATCTGGCTAATAAAGCGCTTGCTGAAGCAAGTCGAACTTTAGTTCATTGATTTTGGCCATCGCAATAGTGGATGTGTGAACTGGTGCATTGTCTTGGTTGTGAGCAAAGGCGGCACCCATCTTGCGCACAGTTTCTCATCATCAAATTTTCCCTCAATATGCGATGTATAGCACTTTTTGAAATGTCTATGACTTCAGCTACCTCACGAACCTTCGACGGTCATCCAGTACCATTTTGTGGATTTGTTAACCATTTCTGGCGTGGACACCTCCATAGGTCAACAACCACAGTGCGGTATGGTTTAAGCTCTTTCAGCCAATATTTTATAGTTGTAAACGAAGAAGCAGACTCCCCCAAAATAGAATCTAGCTCGGTTTTATTATCTCAGTCTAACTTTTGAAAAGAAAGTATTGTATTGCATATTGATAATCAATTTTTTACATGTTTACAAATTCACTGAGATCGTTTAATTGTGAGTGCTCAAAGAAACTAAACAACGTGGCGCCTTGAAACTTGCGTCGGCTAATTCTCGGACCGCCCTCGTACATATATCTATATTCCGACTTACAATCTACACGCTATATAATTCGCTTCCCTCAACTTATTTAAATTAAAACCAGTAAGGAAAGGCAGCAAGTCGGGCGGGCCGACTATATAATACCCTACACCTCCCTAACAATGCGATAAGGGTCATTGCCATAATAATTTGGAATAATTGGTAAATGGGTAGAAACATATTATCTAATTCTGAAACTATAATCGCTAAATTAAGCAATACTCGTTCCTAAATTGAGAAACATCTTTCTGGAAAATTTTAATGATCGGAAGTAAAATACAACTTCTATAGCGGTTTGATACCAAATCAGGAGGAACAATCAATATAAATCTGAACCGATCTTCCCTGAATACTCATTCATGTAAAAAGACCTCCTTCTGTCGAATTTCGTACTGGTCGGATATAAAATAACATTTTTACAGCGCTTTCAAGTCAAATCGGTGGTAACGTATATATGGGGGCTATATCTAAATCTGAACCGATTTTCTCCGAATTTAGCAGTATTTTTCCATGTAATAAGAAACCTCTTTCTGCCAAATTTTGCACTGATCGGATATAAAATACAGTTTTTACAGCGCTTACATGTCAAATCGGGGGTAAAATATATATGGGGGCTATATCTAAATCTGAACCGATTTTCTCCGAATTTAGCAGTATTCCTTCATGTAATAAGAAACCTCTCTTTGCCGAATTTCGCACTGATCGGATATAAAATAACATTTTTACAGCGCTTATATGTCAAATCGGGGGTAATGTATATATCTGGGCTATATCTAAATCTGAACCGATTTCTTCCAAATTTAACAGAGTTCATTCATGTAATAAGAAACCTTTTCCTGCCGAATTTCATACTGGTTAGATATAAAATAAAGTTTTTACAGCGCTTACAAGTTTTTACAGGGCTATATCTAAATCTGAACCGATTTTAACCAAATTCAATAGGGATCGTCCTTGGGCCAAAAAAAAGATATGTGTAAAGTTTCGTCGAGATCGGACCTGTACTTGATTACAAGAATAATTGCGACCTGTACTTTGATTACAAGAATACATGCACAGACGGACAGACAGACAGACGGACAGACGGACATAGCTAAATCGACTCAGAAAGTGATTCTAAGTCGATCGGTATAATAAACGATGGGTCTATTTCTTCTCCTTTTGGGTGTTACAAACAAATGCACAAAGTTATAATACCCTGTACCCCAGTGTGGTGTAGGGTATAAAAAAAACGGATGTGATTTATTTATATGAAGCGTTTATACCGTTATATTAATTTTGAATCTAAGCACTATAAAATAAGATATAAATAATATAAAAAATAAAAAACCTCACGATGTTCCCTTTGTCTAGTGGTTCAGTTTTGATTTTAACATCATATTTAAGTCATCCTGACATACAGGGTGGCTGATATGTAATGCAACAAAGTAAAGCGCTATATTTTTTTATTTTTTTTTTTACATTTTATTGTTCAAAAGCAAAAAATGTCGGAAATAACATAAAATTTTAGAAAGAGTTTAGATTTGTTCGCCGTTACGGCGGCCCACACAATTACCATCGGCGGCGCTTGAGTTCTGGTGGCAAATCGAAGGTGTAAATTTTCAGCTGACCTCTTTGGCAAGTAAATCTGATCATTTTGTTTGTTCACAAACTGCTCAATTTGGAATGGCTTCTCATCGGAGAAAACCAAATTCGGTAACTGGCCACTTTCGTGCAAGCGAAGCAACTCCTTGGCTCTTTCCAGTCTAAGTTTTTTCTGTGCATCGGTGAGCTCTTGAACTTTTTGGATCTTCAATGGCTTTAGTCCAAGCTCATTTTTTAATATGTGTTGTATCCGTTCTCGCGATATGTTCAGCTCACGAGCAATTTTTCTACCACTGCGGCGTGGATTTCGATCAAATCTGGCCTTCACTTTTCGGATCATTTCTGGTGTTGTTACCGTTTTTTCGTCCACTTTTTGGACGCGATGCAACACTGCCAGTATCACGGTAACGAGCAATGGTACGAGAAACAAAAAATTTATTCACATTTAAATGCTGGAGTACTATCTACTATCACGCTTGAATTCCATCACGAATAACTTTTTTTCTGAATGGAATAGATCAAAATGCTTTTGTAAGCTTGTAAACAATAAAATGAACTGTCACTGAAATAAATCTGTCAGCTATCAGACTAGCGGTTTAGAAATGATATCAACCTGAAGTTGGTTGCAATACATATCAGCCACCCTGTACAACCTGAGCGAAGCTTATGCGACGGTTCTTTCTCTCACAGTAATAAAAAAATCACCAAAATTAAAAGTTTCTTACTGAAACAAATTTTTGGTGATAATATTGTCATTCTATTTTTTTTTTTCATTGTTTACAACTACAATGAAAATCATTATATATTCATTTATTTCAAAAATAATACTCTCTTCTAGAAAATTGGTAATAGAGTGCATGAAAGAGATTTTAATTCACAATACAAACCTGTAAATAAAAGAAAAGAATAACATTGTTTATTAATTTTTGTTTCCACTTACAACTTAATTTATCAACATTGGCTTTAATTTTTTGCACAATTTTGTCATTAAAAAATGAAAGGATCATGTATCAGCAAGATCAACTTACATGCTTAAAATGGCGAAATTACCATAAATAAAATTTTTATTTTCTGGGGAGCACAATTTTAATTTATAGGAACTATGAAGCGTCATACGAATATGTTTGGGAAAAATCGACACATTGGTGTAAATTGGTTCTAAATTATTATTATTCACGAATAACAAATTTGCTTTGAACTAAAAGTGGAACTTTATTTTATGCTTACTTAAATTTTGTCTTCAACATTTTCCCTTAATCTTTGCATATTATTTTCACTTTCAAAATCCATTATCTCGTCTCTTTTCCAACAACATTTTCCAAAATGACATTATCATTCGAAATTACCTTTGTGTGGTGAGAAAAAGGAAATCTTGGGAATTAATAAGAATCTTTAAAGAATCCACATCAAAGACAAGTCGTTGTATTAACAACTCTTTTATGTTCCAATTATAGCAAACGATTCACTCACAATGCATTGTGAGTGTATACTGTTTCGATCTTTTTGTCTTCTTTTGCGCTTTGTGTGTGTGTGTGTGTGTGTGTGCCAGGAAGACATGCTTATTGTATTTCTTGAGAAAGCAAAACAAGGACATGCTAAGAATATAACGAGGCGAAAAATAAACTGAACCAAAAAAAAACAATGATTGCATCTTTTTTTTGAGAAATCTTTCACATATACCGAGAGTGAGTTAAGCAGAGCAAAGACAAAGGATCAAACAAACACATTGGAAAACTTTATTCAAACTTTCATTCATTCACTCGTACATTCGTTCGCTCATTCAGTCAAATACTCATTAGCGTTGTTAAACAGATAGCACACACATACCGCTAAGCAGCAGCAGCTCCCATCATTATCCTGCAGTTACCAAATGCTTTGCAACAATCAAGAGACAAAAAAACAATTGTTGTTATTTTTCTTTCGTTGTTTCAAAGATTGTAGGGCACAGAGGAGTAGCATGAGATAGAGAGAGTGAGTGAAAACATGTGTATTTGCAACTTTAGCTAATTTGTATTTTCTCTTGTCTTGTCTTGTTGTGCCCTGTTGTTTATTTGCTTTGTTCTTTTTTTCTTGTCGTTTCTTTTTTTCAGAATCAAATCATCCAACATAATCAACGTGCCGGCGTGATAGTTAGCAGTGGTGATTTGGCGCTGCAGGGCGTAACACGCCACCAGGCGGGCAATTACACGTGTACAGCCTCTAATGTCGAAGGTGATGGCGATAGCAATGTTGTGGAGCTTAAAGTCATGTGTAAGTACAAGCAAACCTTCATGCATACATACATAACTAGTATATAATTACACACATAACCCCCCAAAAATATTTAGGTTAGTACCATTTTAAGTCTTAAAAACATGTAATTTAATTTAATTTTATGACACACCTCCACAGCACCCCCACCGGCGTACACCCCCACCCTAGTGTACATTAACTTTACCTAAAATTAGATGCGTGTTTGCTAAACGCACAGCGACTTCCGGTCTCAAACATGCGACAGACGTCAGTCATCTTTTCAATTTCCGTTAATGAATTAAAAATAGTTGAAAGGCAAATGAAACCGACAACGATGGCGACCAAAAAGGCAACGATGATAGCAACGACAAGAGATGTTCGAAGGAAACTCTTTACCGCCACGCATCGCCGAATACATTATCAGCGGTGTCGTAGTCGTTGTCATCGTCGACGAACAACAAATATTCTTTGTCATCTCTTCACCCTTCTTCAGCCTTATTCAATAGAAAAGACATTTGTATGTGAATAATACAATACACTCGCACAACACATATCTCCGCGTGTGATGAGCATTTACATTCATACTCACACGCGGGTATATGTGCGTATGTGTGTGTGACACAGCCATGCTCGTTAGATTTTGCTTTTCCTTAGAAGCAACACACCAGCTTACAATGCAGGAAACCCGTCTTGGCTACAAAATAAGATGACAAACCAAACAATACGTGTGCATTAGACCGTATCGTTTTCTTTAAAATTTGCTTTTTGGCAACCTAATTGGAAAATAAATAATGGAGCGGTAATGACAAAAGGACAATAGGCATTTTTGTTATATCATTTTTCCCAAAGATGAAATGAATTTTAAATTGTACAACTTGTTATACACGAGTCTACAATATTATCAGCTTCAAATTCCATGTGAAATTCAAAAACATATATTTGCAGCACAAATAATTCCAATTGAAATTCCGAAATAAAACAGTATTTAGCATATTTAATAGAATTTTAACTGGAAATTCTTAAATTCCAAATGTATTTTAATCGATATTTTTTTATTTTCAATTGTAATAATGTTAAATCTATGCGAATTGTTATACCCTCCACCAAAGGATGGGGGTATCTTTATTTTGCCACTCCGTTTGTAACACCTAAATAGTTATCTGAGACCCTATAAAGTATACACGGGGCAAACTTGCCTTTTTTGATTTGTTTGAATCGAAAGAAAATGTACTTGGAACACAAATTTTTAAATCTATATATATAAAAATGGAAAAATTTTTGTATGTATGTATGTATGTGTTTTATAGACGCTTAAACTACTGGACCGATTTTAAAATTTTTTCTTTTGTTTGAAAGCTATTTTGTCTGAGATGATTTTGGAAAAAAATGTTTTCCAATATGTGGGCGGCGAAAATGTGGGCGTGGCGAATCGTTTGTTTGTCTGTCTGTTTATGTGTTTGTTCCAGCATAACGCCTAAACCACTGAACCGATTTTCTTGAAGTTTGGTGGACAGATAGACCAATGCCTGGGAAGTGACATGTGCTACTTTGATTTTCGATTTACCGCCGAGTGATTTTCGACCATTTGACCGCTGAGGCTCCTGTTAGAGCTAGAGAGCCGAAAGTTTGAATACACATAGACAGGAGTGTTGCATAAACCACGTGCTACTCACTTAATCATTTTTCGGCCTGTGGTCAGTTCAAGCGCTATCAAAAAATTTAGGTTTGTTTTTGTTCTTTCAGAAGCCTCTTTGAAAAAACAAAGTTAGAACTTTGCATATATGAAGTACTATAACCGAAAATATATGCGCGAAAAATAATGTTGAGTTCTCTGAATGTGGTCAGTGTAGCAGTGACCAGAACAATTTTCATAAAACCGGACATAAAACGGCGTTTTAAAAATTGTAAAGCCTTTTCAAAATATATCGCTCACCACTTACTGTGGTGGTGAGCGATTCGGTCAATTCTCAGACTGTAGTCAGTGTAGCAGTGACCAACGGATTTTTCAATCTTTCTGTACTTTAAAAGTCCTTTAAGAGCTATGATCCTACTACTTTATGTGTGTATACTGATCTCCAAGGTATGCGATTTACACCAAGCGACTTTTGACCGCTGGACCGTTGTGGCTCCTATAAGAGGTAGGATGCTATAAATTTTGTTTATGTATAGACTCGGATTTTGTATACCCTACGGACAATTCAGAAAGTCGTTTTTAGTCCGTGGTCAGTTCACCCGCTATCAAAATCTATATATAAAAATGGACAAATGTATGTATGTTTGTATGTATGTATGTATGTATGCTATAGACTCTGAAACCACTGGACCGATTTTCTTTTTTTGTCTTTTGTTTGAAAGGTTACTTATCAGAGATGGTTTAGGAAAAAAAATTTTGGAAAAAATAGGCGGGTCAAGAGTTAGCGTGGCATTACTTAAAATCCGAATATCTTAAAAAGTGTTGACCCTAGAAGAACGAAATTTGAAACACACGTTAGTGGAGTTATTTTCTAAAACTTCAATAAAAAAGGGAGGGATCGGATTAGTGGGCGTAGCATTAGTTAAACATTTGTTTTCTCGGAAACTATTGACCGTAGGTGAACGAAACTTGGATTGTAAGTTATTGGAGTCAAAATTAGTAACTTCACAAAAAGTGGGCGGGATAGAATAAGTGGACGCGGCATTATATAAAATTCGAATATCTCTAAATATGTTGTTCGTAGAAGAACGAAACACACGTTAGTGGTGTTATTATCTAAAACTTTAACAAAAATTGGCAGGATCGGATCAGTGGGTGTGGCAAAGTGGGCGTTGCATTAGTTAAGCATGTATTATCTCTGAAACTATTGACCGTAGAAGACCATTTGTGTACCACATTTCTTTTATTTTCATCGCATTGGCGTTAAGTTGGCTGTGAGCACAAAAAACTAATCTATCAGCAGAAAGTTGTATCATTTGTGGTTATCGCGGCGATCAAGCCAAACAATTAGTGCTGTAATTTTGTTCATATGTATCTGGTGGCAGTCTGCGTGATTGGTCCAAAAATGAGCGGGAATAGATCAATGGTCGTGGCCCTGCCAATATAAACCAAATTTTTAAATTGAGATATTTGAACAATTTGTTAGAGAGAGTGCTGCAATTTTGTGTATAGGTATGTGATGGCAGTCTACGTAATTGGCCAAAAAATGAGCTGGATCGGAAACCTGAAATCTGGGACAACGAAGTGGACCGGGTCCCGCTAGTATGATATATTTTCGAGCAAATAAATTTTATTTGAAAATCAATAAAATGTATTTAGAACGCATATGTCAATATATTAGAATAAAATATATTTGCGAACTAATTTTCTCAAATAAATATGTGTTTAAATACAAATAAAATTATTGTTCAATATTTCCAAATACATTTTATTAAAAAAAAAAAAGAGTTTCAAAACTTTGCTGAATTTTTCGACCTTTAATTTTAATTTTGTCCATGTTTTCGAAATATGCTTTCCTATTAAAAATGGCATACTTAACTTATATTTGAAACCACTTATTTTTATTTTCTAACTAATCCCCGTCATTATTTTCAATTATAAAGAAATTTTACTAACATTAAAAATTTCTAAAAATTACCTTTCAATTGCTGAAAACAATTAATGAATAGATATATATTCACGCAAATAGATCTTTGTTTGGAAAATAACATATGCAAATAAAAAATATTAGGAAGTAAACATAGTTTTGTCTAGAACAACATCCTCCCAACCATATAATATTTGTATGTGTCAAATGTTATATATTTGGAGTGCACCCTAAAAATATATATGTTTCAAGCATAATATGTTTGGGACAATATACTACAGAGTCGATTTTTTTTCAGCGTGTGTGGGTAATTTCTATATATTTTCTAGTACACCTGATGAAACGCTTTGTTGATTTTTTTGAGATTTTTCCGATAACTCGTTCAAAAGTTATCGATATTTAAAAAATCGGTAAGAAATCACTCTGAGTTTCGCGTTTTTGGTCATAACTTCTCAAGTTATGGTCCGATTTAAAACATCTGCTTTGTGAAATGTTGGTATTTTTCGGTACTTTTTAGAATTTTTTTTAAAAAAATATTAAAATTTTTTTGTGTGCGATTTTATATTTGCTTTGCAATTTAAATGTAATTTTTTAAATTGTTTGTACTCTGCGATTTTTGTGAATATTTTTAAACTTTTATTATTTCTCTTTGGATGAAAACGGGACTAAAATTATTTATATCTTCTTAAATTTTTTTTAAAATTTAAAAAAAAAATCGCTGATAGCCACTGTGCTTGTGGCTTGAAGGTTTCGGAATATATGTTCCCCGCCAAAGAACAAAATAAAAAAGACTCTTAAGGAAGTATTTCTTCCAAAACACCCGTCACCCCCGCTGATCGCCTTACCCCTAATAATCTCCTCCAAAAATAGCTATATATCAAAAGTAGTTCGACAAAAAGATTTGTTGTAAAAATCACTAACGGTGTCCACAATACACTTTTATTGCAATTCAAGGGTTTTTTTTAATATTTACATCCTATTTATTGCTTGTTTTTGAAAGGAGCATTTCAAGACCAAAGAAAACTCAATGCATGTCCAATAAATGCGCTGAATTGACATAAAAGTGTATTGTGGGCCCCTATAGTGATTTTTTTTACAACGAATCTTTTTGTCGAATACATCACTTCAAAAATCCATCAATTTCTAAAACTTCTGATATATAGTTATTTTTGGAGGGAGATTATCATGGGTAACGGGATCAGCGGGGGTGGCGATTGTTTTGGAAGAAATACTTCCCGAAGTGTCTAAAGAAAATTTTGTTTAAAAATTATGAATTAAAAAAAAAATATATATATATATATAAATAATTTAAGGCCCACTTCCATCCAAAGCTTATATGTTACGGAATTTGTTGAAGTTTAAAATACAAACAAAGTTACGAATTTTAGTTCGAGCAATTTAAAAAATGGAATTTAAATTATAAAACTTTAAAATCGCACACAAAAAAAAAATAAATTTTTTTCTGAAAAGTACCGAAAAATACCAACATTAAAAAAAACAAGATTTTACAAATTAGACCATAACTTAAGAAGTTATGACCAAAAACCCGATACACAGAGTGATATCATAAAGATTTTTTAAATATCGTTAACTGCTGAATCAGTTATCGGAAAAATCTAAAAAAATCCATTAAACGTTTCTTGATGTGTACTAAAAAATATTCAAAAAATGGGAAAAATTAAAACCGAAATTTGTTAGGAACCATATATACGTATATTCTTAGTCATCGTAAAATTCTAAGAAGATTTAGCTATGTCCGTCCGTCCATCCGTCTGTCCATCGGTCTGTCCGTCCGTCCATTCATACGATCATCCGTCCACCGACTTTGAAAACGTGGGTTGTGCGAAAAACGCTTTAAAGTTTTTCTGATGTACTGAGTCACACATGAGGCGCGGTTGCTTAAACTGTTGTGTCTTCGTTAATTTTGCTCCGATTCATCTCAAATTGTCATACAATATTTTAAAGAGATTCTCCATTCAAAAAAATGTTTACAAACGTTAGAAATGCTGAAAACATCACTTTCATGTCAAAAAGTTTAGTAAATATCCTTTAAACATTTAGAATAAAAATTTTAATAATTTTAAATAATAAATTTAAATAAAATAATTTTTCATCCATCAGACGACTACGCTAGATAGCCATGTTCGGGTGTCGGTTAACTCCTCAGCTGACCCGCAGCATCTGATACATGCTATTTTGTTCCGGGTCTGAAGAGTTACACACATTTTATTTCATAGGGTTCCCAACAGTGTTTGCATGATTCTCATGCATTTCTATACAATTTTTGGTTCATATCCACTTTTGTTTTAATATTTTTCGTATTTGTATTACATGGACTACAAAAAGGTCGGTATGGAAGGAGAGTAATTTACATACTGTGATCGAAAGAACCTAACATACTGAGTCAAAAATATCAAAATTATTTCCAGAGCTATATTATTATATATTATTTTCAGAGCTATATAGATTTACCCTACCAATATCTCGATAACTAGACGAGATAGAAAAAACAATATTGCAGATTCTGAAAGAGCATGCTTGACACTATTATAATCAACTCCTAACTCAAAAAACACAAACATGGCGTATGGACCAAAATAGCATTAAGACGACGAATAGTGGGGGTATAAAGACCGAATTATGTTGAAAGTATCTTATTTCAACCAAAAGTGCTATAATTTTCACATTTTCTTTAACGAGGCATTGTTTTCTCCGTTAGGTTTTTAGTGCTTTTTTTTCGGACGGAAGTTTGCACTATCGTAACTCATAAAATAATGTGGACATGGCTTCGTATTATCTTGTTATTTGCTAAAATTCATAAATCATACGCCAACTCACGCAACTCTCTTTCAACTGGGTTAGAATTTAGTATGTATATGCTCATGACAAACGTGTAATTATATCGCAGAAGTAACTTAAGAAATAGAGAATCTTCGGAGGAAATATATTTTGGGATTTTTTAAGTTCCCAAATGGGTGCCGTCTGGCAGGTTTCTAACACGTATTTTGCAGACATACTTGGAATTGTGGATTTTTCATTATAAAATTCGAATATCAATTACTTAAATAAAATTAAATTCATAATGCATCGCCAACGTTTTTCCGAATCCAAAAGTTTTAAGTTCCTATTTTCCAAATACGTACGTAAATCGCTATCGAACCTAATTTAAGAAAGTTTGTGTTCACCCTACAAAAATATGTGGTAAATGTAGCAAGTTGTACTTATAAATGTACACACTGAACACGAACAGTGCAGAAACGAAGGAGTTGTTACAGTCGAAGATAATGTCATCTTACTTGTGCTTCCAGTCACTGCCACATGTTTGCATGTCCTCAGCTCAGCTCAGCTGCATTTTAACATTTACATGTCCTTTTGTTTGGTTAAAATTTTTTTCACATATGAAAGACATGTCTACAACTGCCAAAGAAGAACGAGTGGAAGATAACACATGCCACAGAAAAACAGCAAAAAAGGGAAGAAAAATAGGAAGAAACACGAAGGAACAAAACAAGTTTCCCACATTTAAGGGAAACACTACAAGGAATTCTCGTACATGGCAGAGGCAGAGCTCTAATGAAAGACACGAGCCATATAAAATATGCACGTTGAGAGGTATTGAACCCCAGCACAGTGTATACATATGAACGGTGTAAAAAGGATGTGTTAAAATGTGCGGAATTTATTTTTGGTTGCATGAGCAAATGTATTGATGTAGCAAATTCATTTCTCTCCCCCCAAAAATGGAAAACATCCTTTGAAAGACTAGTCCTTTTTGTAGTACGCCGAAAGGGAAAAATCTATTGGAACAGAGGGGGATTTGTAAAGTGAAATAACAGAATTTCAACATTTCAATACAATGGTTGCCTTAGTTATTTCAGTGAAAAGTTCTTCAATTAACCTCGTTCGTTACGATACATTTTTTCCTTTCAAATAATTTGAACACAGATCCAAGCGTTCAAGTGCAGCTGCTAATGGCAACATTTTTTATTTGCAATATTTTTTAATAATACGTATACGTGCGAAGTTCCCAAACAATTAGCATCAATCATACGTCACCAAGTTTGGATTAGCCTTTACGCGAGTATGTATATATATACGTATGTAGACTCGTTTGAGAGTTGAAATTGCTTGGTTACGCGTGATATTTGTTCTCGCAAAACCCTAACGATTTCAAATTAAAAACCAAGTAAAAGCATTCATCCGCATCTGCCATTCGGCCAACAATTGGCAGAGAAATGCTGGGAAAGCGATTTAGCAAAAAGTCAATTGCTGTGTAGCCCAAAGTAACGAAAACGGAATAACAGAGAATTTTTTATTACATCTATAGCTATATTCAAAAACAAGATAAAATTACGCAGTACCATATTCTATGAATTTTGTTGCGTTTAATGGAAGTTTATGAATGGGATGCCGTTATGTTAAATAAATTAAAGTAGTTGTGTTTGCTGAGGTATTCTGTTAAATTAATTACATTATGAAAGTTTAGGAATGAGATGCCGTTGTGGTAAATAAATTAAAGTAGTTGTATTTGCTGAGGCATTCTTTTAAATTAATTACATTATTTTTTCATATCTAATAAAAAACAAATTAAAAATATTTGTCTTGTTGGGTAATCATACATTTTGCGTTAGTACAGTTTTGACTTTTTTGGGTAGAAACATAGATCAAGCCTGAATAATAGTCAATGTGTAAACGGAAAATAACGATCTGAGTGTAGTATATTGGTGAGAAATAATAGGAAAAAATTTGATTTATCCATATTTTTTAAGAGCTCGTAAAATAAAGAAAAATTAGACTTAAAATTATGTAAATTTAATTTGCTGTACTTAATGAAATCGGTTAATCGATATGGTTAATTTTGTTGAAAAATCTTCAGCTATTTGGATATTTCTATCGAAAGTCTCAACATTTTGGTTGGACATAGGGTCGAATGATTTATTTCAATTAATCAATTTATATGATGCCTTAAAAGAAGGATCAAAAATCATTAACTGATAGTTGAATAATTCCTTCGACTGTAGCAACAATAAAGTGGACATGGACTCGTATGATTTATTTCAATTAAAATATACATATTTCTTAATAGAAGGATCAGGCTTATGTGCAATTATTTTCTTCCAAAATCTTCCACTGGTACGTAAATACTTCCTTCGACATTCTCCACAACAAAGGGGGGATATGGGCTCATATAATTGATTTAAATTAAAATTTATCTAGAAATAGAAGGAGGATGAAACTTCTCTGAAAGTATTTGATTTGCAAATCTTAAACTAATCAACAATAAAGTGAACATTGGATCGTATGATTGATTTCAGTTAAAATATATCTCTGAATAAAAGGATACAAATTGTGCCCAATGGCTTTGTTGTAAAATTTTCAACTAAAACTGGAATATACTCTTCGATAGCATCAACATAAAAGCGGACATGGGTCGCATTATTTTAATTTAAATTAAAATAAATTTTTGAAAAACGAATATTACTTCTGTGCAGCGAATTTGTTCAAAAATCTTCGACAGACATTTGGATACTTTCTTCGACACTGTCAACAATAAAGCGACATGGGTTCATATGATTGATTTAAATTTAAATATATATCAGAATAAACTGATAAAACTTCTGTACCATGACTTTGTTCCAAAATCTGAAACTGATCCTTGGATTAATCCTTCAATACCCTTAATCGGGTATAGGATCGTATGATTGACTTAAATTAAAAAAATCTCGGTTTAATTATTTTGTTCAAAAATCTTCAACTGAAACTTGAGTATATCCTCCTATAGCCTTAACAGTACTCGTTAACCTAATGTGGGAATGTTTGATTGATTTTAATTAAAATAAATCTTTGAGAAGATGAATCAAACATCTGTTTAATTGTTTGTTCAAAAATCTTCAACTGACAGTTGATACTTCCTTCGACAGTATCAGCAATAAAGCGGACTTTAAATAATTTGGTGCAATTATTTTCAATTGATACTTCCATCGACATTAACAACAATTAATTGGAATTATGACTTATTTTTATTAAAATAAATCTCCGAATATAAAGGTTAAACTTCAGTTCAAAAATTTTTTACTTACAATTGAATATTTTCTTGAAAGTTCTCCACAATAAATCGGACATGGGTTCGTATAATTGATTTAAATTAAAATTTATCTCGAATAGAAGGATCAAAATTAAATGAAATTATTTGATCTGAAACTGATACTTGATACAACAATAAATGGAACATAGGATCGTATGATTGATTAATATTAAAATGTATATCTGTATAAAAGGTCATACCAAGTGTTCAATGATTTTGTTCAAAAATCTTCAACTGAAACTTTGGAATATCCTTCGACACTATTAACAATAAAGGGGATATGGGTTCGTATGATTGACTTAAATTAAAATGTATCACTGAAAAATGGATAAATCTTTGTTAAAAAAATATTTTACTGAGACGCCGATATCTCCTTCGATAGCTTATCTCAAAACAGATCACTGAAAAGAAGAATTTAACTGCTATGCGTCTATTGTTCACAAAAATCCTCATCCTCAACTATTTTATCATGGGATCGTATGATTGATATAAATTAAAACAGATCTCTGAGAAGAAGGATTCATCTTCTGTGCGTCGATTTCGATATGTATCGATATGTACCCATCGAAAGTCTAGATAATATATGCGTGATTGAAATTAAAATAAGATCTCTAAATACGAGATATGTTCAAAGATATCGCGAATTTTGTATTTTTTATTCATAAATATCTATTTCGTCCCCTTCATAGTAATTCCCCTCGGATATAATACACTTCTGCCAACGTTTTTTCCAATCCTCGAAGCACTTCAAATAATCATTTTTTGTGATATATTCAAATATTCGCGCACAAGCAACGATGTGTGTGCAGGGGCGTTATCATGGTGCAAAAACCAGTTTTTGTTCTTCCACAAATCCGGGCTTTTTTGGCGGATTGCTTCGCGCAATTTGCGCATAACTTGCAGGTAATATTCTTTATTGACCGTACTACCCTGTGGCAAGAACTCATAATGCACCACGCCCCTGCAATCAAAGAAAACTGTGAGCTCGGGCGTCCGGCACGCTGTTCATCCTTCGCATCTTCTCGGCTCTCTAAGAACATTTTGTACCACCGATAAACGTTGCTTTGGTCCAAGGTAGCCTCACCATATGCCACAGTCAACATTCGGAATGCGTCAGCGCACTTTATTTTGTTTTTCACACAAAATTTGACGCAGTTTCTTTGATCCATTTTCTGAAATAGATAAAAATCGAAGACAAGTTAAAACACATCCAAGAACAACAGCTGTCAAAAATTAAATCTGAATAGAAGTATTAAATTTCAGTGTAATTATGTGGTTGAAAAATCATTAACATATAATTGGATATTTCCTTCGACAGTGTCAAAAGAAGCGGATATGGATTCGTATGATTGCTTTAAATTAAAAAATAACTCTTAATGGAAGGATCAAAGACCTTTGCAACTATTTTGCTCAAAAATCTTCTGCTGATACTGGGATATTTCAACAAACCCGGGCTTAAGGTCGTATAATAGATTTTAATTAAAAACATATATCTTAATAAAAGGATTAAATGTCTTTAACAGAAGTTTTCATATCTCCTGCGACAGTTTCAGGAATAAAACTAGACATTAGGTGGTATTAGTGATTTTAATTAAAATATATTTCTAAATAGAAGAATAAAAATGCATTAGAACTTTTTCGTTCAAAAATCTTCAAGTGATCTTTTGCCATTCTCATTTCAGGGACATTTTATCTTTTGAACAATTATTTTTTTGTATAAGATTAGGCAATCATCTCATTATTTTATTTAAAATTTAAATTATGCATTTTTAATTGACAGACTATAAAAAAAAATAAAACGTTTAAGCTTATTTCTAATTAGCAACAGAAATTAGAATTCGACACGAAATCGGACAAGGGAGCGTATGATTGTTATTAATTTAAAGATATATTCTACTAATATATCATTTATCATTTTTAAATTCGTTTATATTTGCTATAAACCATTTTACAGCGAGTGCCGGGGTAGCTAGACACATCTGGCCTGAGAAGGATTAAATATCTCCTCAAACCTGAGAGGATAATACCGTATACGTAAGCGGCAGTTCTAGCAGGACACACTACATACATTTCAATATTGACTAATTCGTAGTCAACACGAAGCCAGACTTGGGAGCGTATGATTGTTATTAATTTCAAACATATCGTAAAAATCTCCATTTTATAGAAATAAAATTCGTAAATGTTTACCATAAACTATTTTACCTACACTTCTCGAACAAATTGTCGAAAATTCTGGTTCCAGAATGCGTCACATCCGTGTCAGCCGCTGCGCTCACCAAAAACGTTTTTGGGATAAAAGTAAATTTCTTTTTCTGAGACTTTGTAATCGCATTCAATTTGAATTTCTACACCTTCATATAGCCCGAATATTAAAAATTTTCAAATATTACTGTTGCTGTTGTTTATTGTCGGCCATTTTTTTATTCAGTAAAAATAGATTTGGGTTTGAGATCATATGTTTCAGTTACATTCAGTCTATTTCAAAAATGTAAATGAAACAAATTCAAAAAATGGTATCGCGTTTAAATTTCTTCGTAGAATTGATTGCTATTTCAATAGATACAACTCTATTATATGCACAATTCAATAGCAATAATGTATGTCTTTAAATTAAATCAGCTTGAAATGCAGATGGAAGTAGTAAATTCAGATCTTTAACATCGTTTCTCATTTTCAGCTATAATTTTCTAATTCATATTCAAAGCAAAATCTTTGAATATGAATTGGGAGCCTATGATAGTTTATTATTTAAAAATATCGTTAGTAAACCTCAATTTCATCTTGATACAAATTTCACATTTCTAGCATAAATCATTTTCCTTCAATTTCTCGAAAAAATAGTTTAAAATTTGAATTGCAAAATGAGACAGAGCCAAGATAATTTCTCTTTTAATAAAGGAAATATGTTCCAATTCACATTCATCACATAGACGGACATGTGCGCGTATGATTGTTACTAATTGTTGTTACTCTTCAAAAAAACCTCACACTTCGTTAATAATTGCCATAAATAATTTTCCGCAATTTCTCGAAAAGGGGTGAACAATTTATCTTACAGAATGCAATCCACCCGCGGCGCTCGTAGTCCACAAACTATGTAAAGAACTTTGCATACTTTTCTTCTAATAAAGACAATTTGCAGTTTGATATTAAGAAATTTCATAATACTATTTCAATTCGAAGACCAAATATACCAAATATTAAGAATTGTCAAGCATCATTTCTTAATTTCAGCTGCAAATTATTTGAATTTATATGGTAATTCTAACTCAATACGAAATTGGCCATGGGAGCGTATGATTATTATTAATTAAAAATCTTTTCAAAGATAAATTTTAACTTACTAAAGGTCGTTAGCTCATTTCTCATTTACCGCAGAAATTAGAATATTTTCTAATTAATATTCAACAACAAAAAATCGACCATGGGATCGTATGATTGTTAACAATTTAAAAACTTCTTCTCAAAATCTCCCTTTTATCTTGCTTACAATTGCTCATCTCTACCATAAATCATTTGTAAACTTTTTACTACTCTCAGAAGATAAAAAAATTAACATCTTAAATGGTCACTGCCACTTATAGCGCCGCCAGGCAACAGCGGCGATAATCAGCGTCTTGGGTATAAAGTATAAAAGTGCAAGTCGCTTTCGCGCTTAGTTGTATTAAAAACATTTGCCGTATCTTTAAATTAACAATCATAACAGAACGAAGAAAAAAGGGGTTTTGGGCAGAGCGGACAGCAAAGATAAATACAGAGGTGGCAATATCAACAAAAACAACAACAACAGAAAACAATGTAAATTGCATTACCAGTTATTATTTGTGTGAATAGCAAGGTGATGAGCATAGATACGATGAGAGGAGGAGAGGTGGACAAACTATGACAACTTAACCCTCTTTTACAAGCGGTTTTTATTAAGAGTTCAAGTCACTCTCATACACTCGCACTCACACTGGGCTCTCAGGCAATTGTACGGATAATGCAAAGTAGATACAGTGACAAAAGCAACGGCAACATCGAAACATTTGTTACAGTGTGCTATGTTAGCGGCAGCGAACGGCGAACGGCGACGACGACGAACTACTACACCGACAACTATCAACTCTGGGAAAAGTTGAAGGCGATAACAATGATGACGTTGATGCTGATGCTAAAGCTGAAACTGTTGTTGACGACTACAACGGAGATGATGGCGATGAGAATGATGTTGATGCTGCTGTTGATAAGAATCCTTAAGGCGTAAATGTCATTGCGGGTGTAGCTATTGTTGTTGCTGTTAGTGCTGCTAATACAGTTGTTTTCACATTGATGTTGTTATGTGTGGTAAAAGTGCATTAAATTCACGCATACTTTGCCATTGTTGTTGTTGTTGTTGTTGTGGCTGTTATCCTTGTTGCCTGCCTTTGTCGTTGGCTTTACCGTGGCTAATGCATAATAGCTGCCGGTGTTAATGTTGGTTTTCTAGAGTAAGTAGCTAGAGTTGTTGTTGTACAACTACTAGTTGTAGTTATGCTTAGGACGTCGTTCTTGTTGTTGCTATTGCACACAAGTACAATAAGTACTGTTCTGACAGATATACTCTTACACGAAGAGAGAGACTGACAGTCAGCCAGCCAGTTATACACTCTGAGGTATCATAAATATCACATTGAGATTTGATGTTTTGCATTTACTTGTGACAAAGGAAACGTAAGCAACACGAACGTAACGTGAAGAAGACACAGTGGCGCGAGGTATGAAAAAAATAGGTGGGGAAAATTGGTCAATGTCCTTTGAAATTCATGAAATTAATTTTGAGAAAAAGAAGTTTTATGGTAAATCTAATTGAATTTTAGCAAAATAAAATATAGACATACAAATTAATAACAATTATACGTCCGTCCCCATGACCGATTTTGTTTTGACTATGAATTAGAAAATATTTTAATATCTGCCGTAAATGTGAAAAGATTTTAATTGTTTCACAATTTTATTATTTTACCTATGTAACGAATATTTTTTGAGGTGTATAACTTTAAGTTAAAAAAATAACAATTAATTGATAATAATTTCGTGTTGAATACAAATTTGAATATGAATTCAAATATCAGTTGTAAATGAGAAAAGATTTAAAATATTTTCGGTACAGCCGTTTAAGAGCAATTTAACATTTAGTAAAAACCAAAAATTATTTTTCTCAATTTTTTGAACTTTCATTATTTTTTATTTTGCTCTAGATCCTTAACGGTACGTCGGATCGGGAATCGGTCAATGACAAAAAAATAGCTCTTAAAGATAGCTTAAATATTGCTTTTCAGTGTCAAGGTCGTAGGTCGACTGGAAAGTATTTTATTTGGATTTAAAAAAAATGACTTATCGCACGAAAAGTTGCAATTGGAGAACGATTATTTTGATAATAAAACTGAATAATTTGTAAACGTTTTTCATGCGTATATATCTCCATGATGAAATTGTAAACACTACTGAATACAATGAAAAACAAATGACAGATCATGACATATTACAAATGACCGAAACGTCATTTCAAAATCTATTCATCCCTATTGGCAAACCCGTTATAATGAGATTACGAGTTTATAATATTACGAGAATGTCATTTGGATGTTATCGAGAAATTGAGATAAAATTCTCTATATGAATGACGTGTTTAAAGATAAAATGGAGATATGCCGAAGCCATTTTTTAATTAATAACTATCATACGCACCCATGTCAGATTTAGTGTTGATTATAAATAACGAAATGGTCATATTTCAGCTGCAAATGAGTAATCATCTCAAACATTTGACAAATTTTAATATTTGGTATAGCCACAAGTAGTAGAGTCTAGTCATCACATTTTAATCAATTTTGTCAAAAAGTATTTTTTTGTAGAAAGAACAAAAAATCAAGGGCCGGATGTAAGGCAATAGGAAAATGAGCACCCCAACTTGAAAACTATTTTCGTTAGGGACTCATATCGGAGGCCTTGCTTAAATTTTCACACTGCTTTTCAATGAATCACTAAGGTAATCTGTGGCACGTTCTAGAAGCACATACATATGAACCTCAACCTATTTAAACGCTGTATAACTATTAACAAAAACAAGTATGAAAGTTTCAGTCGGGTAAACCGACTAAGGTATACCCTCACTTTGTGAGTAATGTTATATTGAATATTACTCGAATTATTCTGTCAATTTGTGTGGGAGGTACCAGAAGGGGTTTATCAAATACACCTTTTTTTGCTGAACATTAGATACTTTAAATTCATTGCACTGTGCCGACTTATAAGCATTTATGTGCACTGGTATACACGTTATGAGACATTAAATTGCGGTATGATTTGGGCATTTTGTGTGGGAGGTACAAAGAGGGGCGTGGCAATAACGCCCATTTTTCACAGGGCTATAGACACTATAAAAACATTACACTGTACAAAATTTCAAGTATTTTTATACACTGGTTTTAATGTTATAAGCTGTTAACTTTTGGTGCAAAAAGGTACCTTTGTGTGGGAGGTACCAAAAGGGGCGTGACAACAACATCCATTTTTCTCTGGACTGTAGGCAATATAAAAGCAGAACACTGTACAAAATTTCAAGTATTTTTATACACTGTTATTAATGTTATAAGCTGTTAACTTTTGGTGCAAAATGGTGCATTTGTGTGGGAGATACCAAAAGGGACGTGGCGACTTCGCCCATTTTTCTCCAGTTGATAACGACTAATAAGCTAATACTATGTGTGGAATTTCAAAAGATTCGAATAAGTAGTATAGCAGTTATTAAAGAATCAATATTTCACAACATTTTAACCCTTTGTGGGGGAGGTACTAGAAGGAGTGGACCCATATGGCCCATCTTCGAACTTAGCCGGAGATAGAAAAAAATATCACCACATACCAAATTTGAGGTCAATCGGTTACTCCTTTCGAGAGTTATCGTGCGCACCAGCCAGCAGACACACAGACAGACAGACAGACAGGCAGACAGACAGACAGACAGACAGACAGACAGACAGACGGACGGACATTGCTCATTCGACTTAAAATGACCCAAAACGGATTTCCTCCGAACATACTTGGGGTCTTAGGTCACTCCTTCGACGTGTTACACTTTATTCCGTAGCAAATGATATATACCCTCGTCACACTAAAGTGAGGGTATAATTAGGGTGTAGTATAAAAAGGGGATATCCAATACGGTCATTCTTCGGACATACAGCCAGAGAGATGGACATCCATATATGAAATAGGGCCTTAAGCAAATCCTTTATGTTTCCCACTTTTGTTTAGGAACAAATGATATACTCTCCCCCTAATGCTATTCTTAGTTTGAAAACATTTTTTTTGTCACACAAAACTTTTTTCAACTTTTCATCAAGTTTAACATTTTTATCATTTTCAATTACAATTCTAAAAATTCTACACACCCCTGCTTTTCAATCAAAATATATATTTCAATTTCAATCAATCAAAATCCACTCATCCCAATTTGACTATCTACACAAAGTAATTTGCGGTCACACTCCTACCACTGTGCCCTAACTCGTCCTCGCCATCACACACTCTAATGCAGATAAGCTATGTTTTGTAGGCACCCTGCTGCTTCTGCTCCTCGCTGCTATTCCTCTTCCGATCCGGCTGCATCACCTCCTGTTGTTTGCAACTCATATTTAGGCAACCATTAGATGAAACTAATGTTTCGTTTTTGCAGAGAATGCAAAAAATGTTTTCATTATAATTTCGGTGTGTGCGTGTGTTTTATTTTGGCCATCCAATTTTTTCGTGTCAAGGCTACTTTTGTCATAACTGAAATTTGTTCATTCGCTTTTTCATTTCTTTTTTTCTCTCTCGGAGAAACTGAATTGTTTATGGTAAACATGATATTTTTGGCATTAAAATTAAGCAAAAAAAATGTGCAAATTAAAAACTATAAAACGTTGGAATTTTGTTTTTAAATATGACAATGGTTGAGGGGTTTCCCGGCCACTGCCTTCGTGTTTTGCTTTGCTAAAGTATTTACGACAACAACTTTTGTTTTTATTCTTTTGTAATGTTTTGGCAAAATTTGTTACTAAAACTGGGGTAAACCAAATACATAAATATGACATTTTTTTGCAACGATAACTTATAAATTTTGTTGCTTAGAGTGGTGAACATTTGAAATTAATTGAGCTATTCAAATGTGTAGAGGAAGACCTCAGAGGTCGACTCTAGTATAGTGGAAGACCTCAGAGGGTGACTCTAGTATAGAGGTAGACCTCTGAGGTCGACTCTAATATAGAGGAAGACCTCTGAGGTCGACTCTTGTGTAGAGGTATTCCTCTGAGGTCGACTCTAGCATAGAGGAAGACATCAAAGGTCGACTCGATAGAGGAAGACCTCAGAGGTCGACTTTAGTATAGAGAAAGACATCAGAGGTCGTCTCTAGTATAGAGGAGAACCTCTGTGGTCGACTCTAGTATAGAGGCAGACCTATGTTGTCGACTCTAGTATAGAGGAAGACCTCTGTGGTCGACTCTAGTATAGAGGCAGACCTATGTGGTCGACTCTAGTATAGAGGCAGGCCTCTGTTGTCGACTCTAGCATAGAGGAAGACATCAAAGGTCGACTCGATAGAGGAAGACCTCAGAGGACGACTCTAGTATAGAAGAAAGACCTCAGAGGTCGACTCTAGTATAGAGGAAGACCTCAGAGGACGACTCTAGTATAGAGGGAGATCTCAGAGGTCGACTGTGGTAAGGAGGAATACCTCAGAGGTCGACTCTAGTATAGAGGAGGACCTCAGAGATCAACTCTAATATAGAAAAAGAGCTCAGAGGTCGACTCTAGTATAGAGGAAGTCCTCAGAGGTCGACTCTAGTATAGAGGAAGACCTCTGTGGTCGACTCTAGTATAGAGGCAGACCTATGTGGTCGACTCTAGTATAGAGGCAGGCCTCTGTTGTCGACTCTAGTATTGAGGAAGACCTCAGAGGTCGCCTCTAGTATAAAGGAGGACCTCAGAGGTCGACTCTAGTATAGAGGAAGACCTCAAAGGTCGACTCTAGTATAGAGGAAGACCTCAAAGGTCGACTCTAGTATAGAGGAAGACCTCAAAGGTCGACTCTAGTATAGAGGAAGACCTCAAATGTCGACTCTAGTAAAGAGGAAGACCTAAAAGGTAGACTCTAGTATAGAGGAAGACCTCAAAGGTCGACTCTAGTATAGAGGAAGACCTCAAAGGACTCTAGTATAGAGGAAGACCTCAGGGTTCAACTTTAGTACAGAGGAAGTCCTCAGTGTTCATCTCTGGTATAAAGGAAGACCTTAGAAGTCAATTCTAGTCAGAGGTCTTATAGATTTGGTAAAATTCTATGTGAATTTCTTGAATGACCTAAATTTGTATTTTCTGAAGAGTATTGACAATTGAGTGAACCTCCCAGCAATGTCGATGACGATTGTCCGTCTTCGGAAATCCATTTTAAACCTAGTTGCTTTGGGCTCTGTTATATTTACGCTTCACTCTTCATTTTTTTCATTTTTTCTTATTTTTATTTTGACACATTTTTGTTTGGCCAACTCTTATTTTGCTTCTACTGCCGCTGTTGTTGTTAGTGTCAATAAATGGGCAATGGCCGTAAAGTTTTCCATTTAGTTTTATTTTGTCGTGGTGTGAATAAGTTTAAGTTTCCTTTTTTGCTTGCTCTCTCTTTCTCTCCCGCTCTCTTTCGCCCCTCACTTCTCCTGCCTTCACTGTTTTGTTCTGCCATCAGGCAGTTTTTGATCCAAAGTATACCCCATAATCCTTGACAAATGTTTAGCCTTTCTGTCCCCTCTCGGGTGGTGCTAAGAATTTTGGTAATCCTCTTGTAGTGTTGGACATTTCTTTCTTTTCTTCAATCTAAAATATGGGGTCAAATTGTGTTTTGGTTTTTACTTTATTATATATTTTTCTTGTATTTTTTTGTTGTTATGTTTTGGACAAAGAATTTTTTCCTTGAATTATTTCATTATTTAAGGAATTTAAATTACGAGGAAACCAAACGGAAAGATGTACGGATGTATCCTTATAATGAATGTGGACAAGTTTGATGAGGAATTGGGTTAATGATGATATTGCTTCTTTTTCCTTTTGCTTTTTCGATTGTGGGAACGAAGAAAATTTTTATTTTAAGATTTATGTCTATTGAGCCAATATAATTTGATTTGGGGTCATAACTATAGCAAAAATTTGTTTTCATCATAAAATGCTGGAAATGTAGAGGACAAGAGTTTATTTTGCTCAAGGCTGTTTGTGGAATTGAAGATTTTCTTTTTATTTCGTTTCTTGGAATGAAATAAATGCTAAAGACCTTTGAAAATCTTAAATCCTCTCAATAGCATGTGGGTGTCAGAAACTTAAGGTTCTTTGATTGTTTGAAATTCAATTACTTAGGTTTGCTCGGTTTGTTAGCAATTTAGTGTATTTCCTATATATAGGACACTTTTGAATGACTGACGGAATACTGTCCAGTCCCAAAAAAAGGCTAGAAACATGAACTACGGTGTGAGAGCAGCCCTTGGGATGTAGTCCCGCAATAAGATGTCAAATGGGCAAAACTGACCACATTTTGTGCGCCCACCAAGAGACAAACTACTTATTATTACTAACATTCGGAACTTGTGGTTTTTGGGGATATCATAGGGACAAAATGGATATATGAAATTAACGCTTGTACTTTCTGTATTGGTGCAAAAAAGGGCCCATTTAATATCCCCTCACAAAGCCCAAATTCCCAAAAAATAAGCGCAACTTAGGGGCTTTCTCGAAATTGGTAATTTTTTTAAGGCAAATGGCACTTTCTAGAAATTCGTACTTTTTGGGGACAAACGACCCATATGCGACTCTCTCACTCACTATCGCTAAGACAAATTATTAACTATTTTATGAAATAAGTATTTTTTGAACAAAATTGGTTCTTTTTTAGAGATAAAAATTAAGAAAGATTTTCGAAAATAGTACCTTTTCCGAAATGAATGGACCACAAATGACCCGAACTGTTATCCACTTTACGATATTGAATAAAAATGGATTTTTCGAAATAAGTACTTTTGCAGAAAATAATGAACCACAAACAGGTTCAAATATTGTATTCTAGAGATAAACCAAATGGGGATATATTAACATTTGCTGCAGATGATCTAATAATGGATTTACTAAATACAAATCTGCTGGAGTAAAAAGTGGCAAAATAGACCCGAATAATAAGCGCAGCTGAATGACCCTTTTGAAATGAAAATTTTTTGGGTCGAAGGAGACTAAAAGTGATATATATACCTTCCAAATTTATAATTTTAGATACGGAGAAGGACCAAAATGTAATAGGCCACAAAGGTCCCAAATATCGCATACAGTTTTAGATACAAAAATGAGACAAAAATAGGATACAATTTACGATTCTCTAAATTTGTACCTTTTGAAATATAGTGCAAGTCTTGCCTCTTATTTATCTCTTTAAAGAGTCGAATTAATTACAGACATTCCATATTTATAATTTTGTGGACGAGAGGACGACGCCCAGGGACTCGCTAATAAATAACATTCGAAAATCGTACTTTTTTGGTAAAAAATGGAACAAAGGGACGGACCTAGTATTGTATAAATTTCGAGGTACCTTGTTTACATTAAAAATTGTTGAAAAGGACTCAAATATTGTAGCCTCTTCTAGAGATTAAATAAAAAATTATTTTCGAAATTAATAGTTTTTTTTAAAAAATAATGGACCGAAGTGGGCCAAAGTGCTCGTATTATACCCTCTATTATATATCAATAAGGGACAAAAATTGCTAAATTTTTTAACTTTTGCAGCAAATTAACTAATAATGTCTTTTTCTAAATTTTCTATTTTGAATTAAAAATGCAGCAAAATGTTCCCGAATAATAAGTCCTTTTGAAGGGCCTTCAAAATTTGAACTTTTTGGTAAAATATGACATTAGCTCTGCCACTTTCAGAGACGAAAAATATATAAAAATGGGACAAAAAGTATGGCATTTCTTCAATAAAAATTCGCTGCCTGCTAATAAGCGCTTTGTATGGCATTAACGAAAAATTTACCTTTTTAAAAAAAATTAAAATGGTCATATCTATCTCCTTTAAAAGACGAATTATTTATAGACTTTCCACATTCATAATGCTACAGATGTACTAACAATGGATTTTGTAAACTTTCCCAAACCAACTCACACTTTTTGGGATAAAACGGAATGAATGAGAATGGATTTCTAAAATGATTTATTTAATAAGCGCCATTGCAGGGCCTCTTCGAAATTTGTACGTTTTTTTTTTAAATATTTAAAAGGTTATATTTATCCCCTTTGAGAGACGAATTATTTACAGACTTTTCACATTCATAATTTTGGAAACCAAAAATCTTTATTTTTGTATAAAAAGGATCAAAGGCCCAACTATAATATGCATAAGCTAGCTTAAGCAACTGTGCGAATGCATGAAATCGTATGCGCCAAACTATAATGTACTTAAGTGAACTTTTCGTTAAGTTCTCTCAGCTCTCTCTCAGTTTCCATTTGCTTAAGCAGGGTGCGAAACTGAACGCACTTTCCGTACGGAATTGCTTATGCATATTATAGGTGGGACTCAAAAACAGTAATAGTTAATACAGATATACGAACAATGGATTTTATAAACTCTCCCCGACAAACTTGCACTTTATGGGATAAAAACGGAACAAAAGGGCCCCAATATTGTACCCTCAAAAAGATTGAATGAGAATAGATTTTTAAAATGATTTCTTTAATAAGCGCCATTGCACGGCCTTTTCGAAAATTGTACGTTTTTTAGAAATATATTAAAAAGGTCCTTTTAAAGGACGACTTATTTACAGACATTCCGATTGATAATTTTGGGGAAAAATGGTACCAAAAACCTTACTTTAGGAAATAAGAAAGAAAATAATGTGCAAATATTGTATCCACTTTTAGAGAAAGCTATATACGAAACAGGTACCAAATATTGTACGTTTTGAGTAACAACAGGCCGAAAAATAGTAATATTCGCTGCGGATGTACTAACAATGGATTTTCTTTCAAAAAACGGAACAGAAGGGCCCAAATATCGTACAATTGAGTAAAAATGAATTTTTAAAATTATTACCTTTTCAAAAGGGACTACAAAAGGGTTCGTGTATGCTTTTTTGAGATAAAAATCTAGTATCATTTGCTCCAGTTTTAAAAATAGTCCACCAAAAGAGCACCAAAAATTTAATTCTCGATATTTGAAGAAAAAATGCGACAGAAACGGTCCCAAATATTGAATTTTTTTAATTTGTTAAAAAGGTAATAAAATGTTTCCAACAAAGGGCTTATAAACGAATTCGAATACTTTTAGAAATCCAAAGCCGTCAAATGGTCACAAATAATGGATTTTCTAAATTCGTAAATTTTAAAGAACAAAGGCAACACAGCGGGATTTTCTAAATAAGTACCATTTGAAGTAAAGCAGAGAACCTCTTTTAAAGAAAGGTTCCAAATAATGTAAGGTTTATCCTTTGAAGTAAGGAGGCAACAAGAAAGTTAGAAATAAACGATTTTCTAAATAAGTACCTTTTGTAGTGAAAAAGCGACAAAATGGTTTCGAATAATGAATTTTCTAAATCGCATATTATGAAGAGAATAAGTGACAAAATGGTTCCGAATAATAAATTTGTAAACCGTACATTTTGAAGTGAAAATGTGTCCAAATGGTCCCGAATAATTAACAAATACGTTACAAATAATGGATTTTCTTGATTCATAAATTTTAAAGAAAAAGGGCAACACAGCATGATTTTCTAAATTAGTACCTTTTGAAGTGAAGCAGAAAACCTCTTTTAAAAAAGTTTCCAAATAATTTAAGGTTTATCCTCTGAAGTAAAGAGGCAACAAGGAAGTTTGAAATAAACTATTTTCTAAATTAGTACCTTTTGTAGTGAAAAGGCGACAAAATGGTTCCGAATAATAAATTTGTAAACCGTACAGTTTGAAGTAAAAATGTGACCAAATGGTCCCGAATAATTACAAATACATTACGAATAATGGATTTTCTAAATTCATAAATTTTAAAGAAAAAGGGCAACACAGCGTGATTTTCTACATTAGTACCTTTTGAAGTGAAGCAGAGAACCTCTTTTAAAAAAAGGTTCCAAATAATTTAAGGTTTATCCTTTGAAGTAAAGAGGCAACAAGGAAGTTTGAAATAAACGATTTTCTAAATTAGTACCTTTTGTAGTGAAAAGGCGACAAAATGGTTTCGAATAATGAATTTTTTAAATCGTATATTTTGAAGTGAAAAGGCGATCAAATGGTCCCGAATAATGAAAGTGCCAAATTGGTAATTTTTGTAGTAATATTGGGTCAAAATGATCCTTAATAATGTATTTTCTATATTCGCATATGTTGGAGCAAGAAGACGACAAATTAGTGCAAAGTGGGGATTTTTAAAATTCGTACCTTTTGAATTCAAAAGGCACCAAAATGGTACCAAATAACGAATTTTCTATATTCGAAATCTTTGCGGGAAAAGAGAAACCAATTCGCTCCTATTGAAGTAAAAATGTGACAAAATTACATAAACAAAAATACTTTACAAAAATTTTATCGAAGGTCTGTGAATACATTTTCTGATTTAAATACACCAGGCAATTTTATTCACAGACTTCATCCATCCACTTTTCGGATTTTTTACTAACAAGCAAGCCTTATATGTACATTCTCTCTTCACTCTTTACTTCCAGACAAACCCATTTGCCGTGCCGACCAGAAAAAAATCTATGGCGTAGCCCGCAATGAGGCCGCCGAAATATTGTGCGAGGTCGATGCATTTCCACCGCCAGAAAATTTCAAGTGGTCATTTAATAATACAGCCGAAACCTTTGATATGCCACAAAGTGGATTTCGAGCCCACTCAGCACAAGGATCCACTTTGACATACACACCGGTTAAGGTAAGTAAGCAAGACAACAAGGCGTTGCAAGGACATTGCAAAAAGGACTCGAGCTCAAGCACTCACACACACGCACATATATGCCGACGCCCACATAACGAGAAAAAAGAAGACGAAAACAAAAAATAAAACAAATCACAGACACACGTGAAATGTATTATTGCCACAAACTGATTATAGTAATTACAAACGAAAAAAATCGTTGTGGTTATTATCTTTCGAACAAAACATAAAGAAATGAAGAAAGAAAATAAGAAAGAGATAATGCTATTAACTTCTAAATGAGAGAAAATTACAAGGGTACTTAAAAATCACCACATATAATTTTAAAATAAAAGCTTCAATTAGAAGGGATTAATTTTTGAAAACAAAAGTAACGAAATATAATGTTTTTATACAGGGTTTAATCAATGTTAAATCTAACCCACAAAGTATGTTAATTAATAAATATTCAATGAGAGTTGAGCGATTTGGAAAAATTCCTACGTCTCGGATATGTTTTCATGGAAACTGGGGATAAGTGAGGGGATTTGAGTTAATAAAGCAACTTAAATTAACATTTTTGGGAAATTTAAAAAATTTCTCATTCATATAAACCAAGGAATTATCTCAAGGGATCATAATACTTCAAAAACATTTAGTGATTGTTTAACGGATTGGAAAATTAATTATTTAATTTTGTTGCCTAGTGTCATGCAGAAAAATGTATTCGCTATTCAATGCGTGACACTATTACAAATCAAAATGTTCCCTCAAAAAAGCGGCTAAATTATAGTAATTAAAATTTGCTTTTAATTTAAGGCTTAAAGGCTTTAACAATAATTGAATAATTTTTCCTCAGTTTACCACAAAAAAAAAGAGGCAATATTAATTTTCTCTACAATCAACAAAAACTTGCAAAAACCCAACAAACTAAGAAGTAAAAAAATAACAAATCTGTTACAAAAAAACATGAACACAATTAAAACCATCACCACCACCAGCCGAAAGGCATCAGGCACAGTCACAGAAAGAAAATCAAACGAGAAAAACTGCCGCCAAAATGTAAAACAAATATCCATCCAATGTTCATAAAACTTTACCGGTTACAACCAGCGGATTATGCAAACGCTTTTGCCCGTGGAAACATTCCATTAAAATGAAGTTCATAAAATTTTATGCTTTGCAATTTCAGTAATTGTAACTAGAAATTACTCCATTTTGTTGGGTTTTTTTTTCGTTTTTTTGGTCTCGTTAGAAGTGCAGTGCCAAAAAAAATTGGAATAAAAAAACACACACACAAAAACATATCAACGCTAGAATAGCAATTGCCATTGACGCTCCTGAGGTTGAGGGCTAAATGCATTCGGCCAATGGTAGCAAGAGCCTATGTACCGGAGAGTGTACCTCTTACCTAGGCAGTGTGGTGCCATTATGTCCTTTCCAGCTAAACTATCAAAGGAACTTTTTGGAAATAAGTTTCCACAGACCGCACTGTACACTTTCTCATATGTGGGAAATGCTATGCTAGGACACTTTGTGTAATATCCCAGGGAAATGGTATGATAAGGCTGTGAAGGGGCAATAGAATTTTCATACACCAAAGAAAGGTCCTCAAGTAAATGTCGTAAACAAAATATATTTTATTTCTACAAATCGTCAGTAAAAATATTAGTTCAATAATAAGCTTTCATAATTCAATTACTTTATTTACCAATTTAATTTATACTCATTTATCATAAAAATTTATTCAATCAATTAATATTTTTATTGACTGAATAAATACATTAATTGATTATATTCTATATACGCTTCTTCTAAATCTATTAATTGCTTCAATCAACCTTATTTTAAGAAGACCAATGCTATTTGTAATCAAAAAAATCAATTGAACTTATTAGCATATTCATGAAGGACAAAGACGTACTTGGTACACCTCCTGTGGAGAAATGGAACACAACACCACAACTCTCTGTACAGTGGATGGATAACAACTGAACAACAAATAGAGAGGAGCCACAACAGGTACTTCTTGACACACATTTTCCGGGGAACGCCCTGACAGAACTCGATGAACAGCAGAACCAACAATAAAGCGAGTGGACGAAAAAAGTAGCCAAATTATTGACCGATAAATTCAGACAAAACTGGATGACTAAACGAATCTCCTGGACCAGATGGCATATCTCCAAGAGAAATGCCAAAAATGATGAAGTACTTCATGTGCAGGCTGGAGAAGATATATGAGGACAGCATTAAGCTCTAGTTTATCCCCAATCGATGGAGAGGCACACAAGGCCTTCATACATAAGGAACTTCAGAGCAATTAATCCACCCTCATTTCTATTATTAGAAAAAAAGGATATGAAACTCTTATTGGGAAACAACATGCATACAAGAGGGGCAAGTCTGCAGAATCGGACCTCAATTCAATATAATGACCTTTCTTAATACTGAAGAAGCTTCTAATAACATTCAATGCGGTAATTGCTTGCGGAGCTGTAGCATCTAAGATTAGACTAATTCAGCGTTTGCTCAGGTCCACACTATCGGGATTTATAAACAGCAGGACTCCACCGGGAGGAGTACTGTCTCCACTATCTGAAATCGAGTGGTGAATGGAACGCTGTTGGATCTGGCAAATACCCCAACGTGCTCACAGACATTAGGCAGGTGTCTTTTAACAAATTGGCCAGATGGGCCAGAAGCAGTGGTTTGAGCGTTAACCCAAGCAGACAGAATCGGGTTTATTTACTAGGTAGCATAAGGTTCCACATGAGGACCTTTCTTCGCTAAATGGAACTGAGATAGTCTTTTCTCAAAGTGAAACATTTGTAGGTACAGTCCCAAACAGGAAATTGTTATTCAGACTAATATATTGTAACTGTTGAGGAAGGTCAATTCCTCATATTCCTGCAGGAGAGCTGTAATGGCACGTTGGATCCTCTTTCTGAAATCATACATTGTAGTATGCTGGACGGCAACTGATAAGTTATCCATTACCAATCAAGAATTGAAGTGAGAAATGCCTGTCTAAGCATAAGAAGAGCTTTAAGGACTACGAGTCTATCAATGTGGAGGTATAATACGAGTAACTAAGTCTCCTGTCTGATAGGAACGGTCTGGTAGAATATCTGGAAATAGGAAGTAGAAACTACCACTTCTATACGGAGGGTTCGAAGCTTGACGAGAATGATGGCTTCGATTTACACTACTGTGAACATTTTCGTGCGATCATTTTTCACAACTTTCGACGTGGAATCACGACAAGAGTGTATCATGAACTTAAATCTTTGTATGGCTACGAAGCACCATCCTATAGCACTGTGCTCGCTCAAAGACGAAGGTCGTGCAGGTCGTCCAAAAACGGCTGTTGTGCCGAGAACATTGATGCCGTGAGTAAACTGATAACGGAAGATCGTCAGACCGTGAGATAGTGGCATCCTTGGGCATTTCTTCCACCAGCATACATTCGATATTGCATGAACACCTGGCCGTAAAAAAGGTTTGTTCTCGTTGGATCCCGCACAATTTGACAATCGCTCAAAAAAAGGCTCGTGTCGATTGCTGCGAAGAAATTTTGAAAAAATACGATCGCGGTGCTTCAAAAGACGTTTATAAGATCGTCAGAGGTGACGAATCTATGCGTATGAGCCCGAAACAAAACAGCAATCGACCGTGTGGGTCTTCTAAGACGAGACAAATCCAACGAAAGTTGAAGAAGCACTTCGAAGCAAATGGTTGCCTGTTTCTTCGGCAAAATTGGTCATGTGGCGACTGCTCCACTTGAGCAACGTAGGACGGTCAATTCTGAGTGGTACACCACAATTTGTTTCCTGAAGTCTTCGGAGAAATTCGAAAAACGAACAAGAGAAGACGAATCATTGTGCACCATGACAATGCGAGCTCTCACACATCGGCTCAAACCAGCGCCTTTTTGAGCGGCCAAAACGTCGAATTGATGAGTCATCCGCCGTACAGCCCTGATTTGACACCCAATGACATATTCTTATTCACTCACATCAAAAAAAAACTGCTCGGTCAACTTTTTCGACGCCTGAAGCAGCTGTTGAAGCGTTCAAAAACCATGTTTTGGAGGTGAATTTTCAACACACTGTAACCAAAACAATTCGCGCTCAAATGACAAAACGGCCTGAGTCCGTCTATGCGCCAGGCAACACTTTGTGTTGCCTAGGCCATTCTAAGGCCATAAAGAACTTAGTCTCAATATAGCCCACAGACTACCAGATATTTGCGGTGCCTATTAAGCCGAAATAAGTAAAGTCTCTAAGTGTCTGAGTCGACCAACTGGCAACGTCAGTCGTCAGTTATTTTGACATACCGGCTGCCATTTAATCTGTGGAGGCTACATCCAAACATACACAAACAACCCTTGAATGCAGCAGATCTCTAAACGAGATGGCTGATCGGTTTAACTTAGTTAACATAACGTGGCCAGATTCACAAAAAATATTTTGGTATATTTTTTTTCAAGATTGAATAAGTGTTATCGAAAACACTTTGAGCAGTATAATAGGTAATTGGATAGCAAAAAAGGACCGTTTAAGCAAAATGTAAAAATTCAACATCCTCCAAATCGGACAGCCCATAACCGATCCCGTTAAAATGTTGTGTCATCATTACTATCCAAAAGGACAAAACTTTCAACCCGATCTCAGCACATTGCTTTTAAAAATTCACTCACTTGACATGAAATCGCCCAAATATCGTTCGGAGCGTAGGGCCACCACAAGCATGTTCCAACATGATTTATCTTGGACAAGAAATTTTATCTTTCGAATTATCCTGTTTTTATTTTATATTATAACACCGTGCGACAAAATTGAACATCGACATATCTATATAATTGTGAAAGCTGACTAGAAATAACACAAAACTGTGTACTCGGTTTTTCTATTTTCTGGTCGAGTTCCGGTTTAAAACACTTGATACCTAAATAATATTTTTCTTCTTAGAAACTGTAACTAAAATGTTGCAAAAATGGCAAAATTTTGTCCTTTAGTGTCCATTAAAATTCACGGTTTTTTTTTGAAAAACAAATAAGAAAGTTTAGTCGGTTAAACCGACTTATGAATTCCCTCACCTTGAGTCCCAAAAAAATATTTGTAATTTTCCTTTTGTTTTAACTAAATTATTATCAATTTAAAGTGTATTTAATAACTCTAAAGTAAATACTTCTATTAAAGTTAAAAGCTGTTTACATTTGGTACAAAATTATCCATTTGTGTGATAGGTACCAAAAGGGGTAGGCTAATAACGGCCCCTTTTCTCTGGACTCTAGATACTTTAAAAACATTACATCGTACAAAATTTCAAGAATTTATATTCACTGGTACGAAATGTCAAGTATTTGTATGCACTGGTGTTAAAGTTAAAAGCTGTTTAATTTTTGGTACAAAAAGGTTAATTGGTGTGTGAGGTACCAAAGGGGCGTGCCAATAACGTCCACTTTTCTCTGGACGCTAGATACTATAAAAGCATTACACTGCACAAAATGTCAAGTATTTGTATGAATGGATATTAAAGCCATAAGCAGTAAAATTTTGGTGCAAAATGGTATATTTGTGTGGGAGGTACCAAAAAGGGAGTGGCCACTTCGCCCATTTTTCTTGACGTGTTAGCGACTAGCAAACTTATACTATGAGTGACATTTCAGAAGTTTCGAGTAAGTAGTATAGAAGGTATCAACGAATCAATATTTCAATAAAAGTTAACCCTTTGTGGGGGAGGTACTAGATGGAGTGAACCAATATGGTCCATCTTCGAACTTAGCAGGACATAGAGAAAAATATTACCGCATATCAAATTTGAATTCAATCGGTTAGTTCTATCGAGAGACACAGACAGACAGACGGACGGACGGAAGGACATTGCTCAAATGACTTAAAATGACCCACAACGGATTTCCGCCGAACATACTTATGGTCTTAGGTCACTCCTTCGATGTGTTACACTTTTGGCTCGTAGCAAAAGATATATACCCTCCTCTCTTAGGTGAGGGGATGAATATATCTTGTGAATCTTACTGTTCAGTTATTGATTCATATCCAAATTTTAGGGTTCTTCTTTTATTAGTGTTATTAGAAACATTTTCATTGTACGTTGATGGTTATTTTCTTACTTACGGAAATCTAAATATATTAGATATCGTCATCAGAAACGAAAACGGGCCTATCAATATTTGAAAATTGTACAGAAGAACCAAAATACTAAATAAAATGAAAAGAGCTGTAGCTAGAAAAGGGATGTTTTCAGGATAATATATAAAAATAATTTTACTGCAACGTTTAATCTAAACATTTCAAAGTAAATAAAAAAAGCATGCTATTAGTTGGTCCATGGCGTCAAAACCAAATTATTTTTTCTTTAGCGATAATTAGAGATGGAAACCTTTCAACCGACACCAACGTCGCTTAAATCTGTAGGATCTTAAACAAGTTATGTACTTTTTTTATTTTATATTGTATTAAATCGTGCCTAGTCTATTAAAGTTGCAGTAATTCATATTACTAATGGTTTTATATAGCCCCAACATTTTACTCGCTGTATTGGTATGCAAACAATGGTGGAGAATATTATTCAGTCGGCCCCGCCCGACTTTGGTCTTTTATTACTGTTTTTTCTTCATTATTTTTATATATATTTATATGAATTACAATACGAAGTTAATTTATATTCTAATTTTACGGCCCAGGGGAAGCCGGGTTACAAAGACCATGTGGCTAGCTGTTTGTAGCGACAGATCAGAGCCTCTCCAAACTATCTCTGTTTTTTTTACATTTTACCAAAATTAACATACCATCACATTGTTTTAGCTGTCACATGAATTTGTGTGGCATAAGTAGAACTCTTCACATAACATTGCAGCGAAAATGCCTGCTTTGTTTTTTTTTTGTTTTTTTGCAACATGAACATGTTGGACAGAAATTTGTTGAAAACTTTTAATATTAGCTGCCAGCTTGGCTGAGCCGGCACGGGGACGTTGGCTGCAGGAGTAGGCAGTAGTGGGCTGCAGGCGAGGCAGGCTTTGTGCTAAGCAAACAACGACAACGATCCACGGCCACCACACTTGCTGTGGAACAGTAGTAATGTTAGCATTTGTTGCGGTCGTAAAAGTGTTGTTTTTACAGGAGTTTACAAATACAAATGAAAGTTAACATATTCGCCATACAGGTATATTGGGGTGTATCACAAAGGCATTGATTTACAATAATTTATATTTTTAAAGTTAAGTTTGCTAACTTTATTTAATTATCTTTTGTTTGTGTTTGAAAAAATAGTGATGATGAATTGTCGTTAATTTTTTGGAACAAAATTTATTTTAAAATAATTTTCATCTACATTACAATATCAATTCGATTTTAAAAGAGACCAAAGCATATACTTTTTGACCTTTATGCTTAAAAAAATGTCGATAACGTCATTCTAAAGTAGGCTAAGTCGACTTAGCATGCTGTTAGGAACGTAGCCCGTTTAAATTCTAAATATTACAAATTATATTCAGTCAAAAATTCGTGTTTATCCGTGAATCCAATCAAACAATAAAGGTCATTCGATTTGCATTATTTATTTAACAAATTTAAAAATTTCATACAACTTGGATATCTCTCCAAATAGACTACTTGTTACGATTTAGCATACTTGGAAATTTAGTTATCGTTATGCCACAGTGATTTAAAATGGAACTAACATTTTTTTAAACATTAAAAATATTTCGCAGTATTCGAAATTCTGTTAAGGATTTTTCCTTACACAAGTCAGAAGTGATTTTCCTCTATTGTCGGCACACCCTAGTACTTCCAGCCTACAACAAACGAATTAGTTTGGTTTCGTGTATGTTTTCAGCCACACACACACTATCGCATATTGAAATAGTGCAGCGAGACCACTGTTTCCGTTTGCCTGATAACATATCTATGCATAAATGTCCTACTCTTGTCTCGGTATGTTGGTGAGCTCTCATAGGGTATATGCAATATGAGTGTATGCATCTGTGTGTGTATGCCTGCAAGTAGGACCAGCTAAAGCATTTGTAAGTAGTTTTAGCAAACAAGTAGCCGTAGTTATAGTTTTTCGCCCCATTGTTTTATTAGTGTGGTTGCAACTGCTTCTGCTGCTCTTGTTTTTGCTTCCCTCACTCTCTGCCTCTCCCTGACTTGTTATGCTCGTAACATTTGCAAAAATCACCGTAATCAGCACACATACACACACAGGCATACTCTCAGCAAAACTGTCAAGTTAAAATGCTTCACTTTGGAGCCGTTTTTTTTTAGATTGTTTCCATTCATTCATCTCCCACTGCTCCCTCCACTCGCACTTGTTCAGTTACTCTGACCCAGTTTGTTACCCCACGCCTCTCTTTTGTTGGCTGCGAGTGTGAGTGAGTTAATATTGGCGAAAAAGTTCTTTTGGTTTGTTGTAGTAGGAGTAGAATTGCAGAAATTGTTTTTTGTTACACATCACATGGACATCTCAGTGTAATAAAATACAAATGTGGCCAGACCATTTCACAAATTATAGTCATATTTAAGTATAAAGTTTAGGGGTGTTGCCAAAAATGTCACACTTCGTGGTTTTTCTTTGGTTGTGAAGGGAGGGGTGGTGGTGCAGCGGCAAAATCTCTTTTGATGAAATGGATGGTGGAGAACCTAACATAGTTTGTTCAACTGATGGAAATGATCGCTAAAGTAGCAATGTAATTGAGTGGGGAAAGTTTGAAAATTATTATCTAAATTGTATTTCAAGTTACTTATACATAATTATGAGGAGATTGAAAGCATTTAATTTGAGCCTTTTTTTACTTATCAAAATATTGATTTTTTAAAAAGTTTTCAAATTCGATTCGATTTAAAACGATTAGCAAAATTGAACCTAAAATTGAAAGTCAATTTGTATAATATATAATGGGAACAATCTTTCCCCTTTAAAGTCTAGGAACCCAGAGCAGGAACTCATAACTTCTCAATGTGGTGTAGGTTCTAAAAACCTCCATGCACCATTTTCCTTTAAAGGCCATCAATCATTCTTTACCTAGACGTTCTTTGATCGTTTTTCAAATTTGACAAAATAAAAGCCACCTCATTTGTGTCAAATTGTACAAGAAAATCTCATCAATAAATCAATGAAAATACGAATAAGCATATATGCGATACAATCAATCCTAAACCCAATACCGAAAAAAAAATCTCTGAAAAAATTTTAAATTCATCAAATTTCGTAAGCCAATCTCTTTTGGAAACTGAAGTCTGCATCAATGTCATATACAAACGTAACGATAAACGAAGGTTAGGCGAAAAAATTTTGCAGATACAAAATCCCTCACTAACCAAAAGCTTCTTACATCCGGTGTTATTCATGAAGCTGTATGCATGTATATCTATATATATATATATATCTTTCTCTGTGTGTTTTTGGTTTTGTAAAACAATTTTTCCCCTTCAATTGAATGCACAGATATCCTTTCCGTTTCGTTGTCATATTTGCTGTTTCCTGTATCCGGTTAAAATGGCTGTCTGTCTGCTGCGTGTGTATGTGAAAGGCCTTCGTAATGATAACATTAATGCATTTGTTTTTTTTAATGTAAAAGATACTGAGGGATAAAAGCTATCAATTTGTTGCTGTTTTTTTCAATAGCATTTATTTTCATATACATACATAAATCTGTCGTCTACCCTATTGACCTCGCCAAGGAAAACTGCGATAAAAAAGGAGGGGAAGCTCATTAGTCAGGATGTGAAAATTTATATATGCATAACAATAGTATGTCCTGTAAAGTAGGACTTTTAAATAAATAAAGGGGAACAATGGATTGAAATAATATTACCTTTTGTCTTAAAAAGGGTAGAGAAAGTTTAGATAGAAAAAAAAACTTGACAACCTATATTACTATTATTATACATTCATGATTACACCATGCAACAAAAAATTCTAATATGTTCTTATAACTACCTCATGAATAATAAATTATTAAACAAATTTCCAATGTCGAATCCTTTTTGACTATATTTTTGGGATTGAACAAACTTGCCAACCATGAGCTGATGTCATTAAAGTAGATGACACGTGACATGGTCGTCTTCAATAAAAAATATGACCAGCCTGGTTTTTTCAAAAAAGTAGGTGACTCAATTTCACATCTAAAATAAAGTAGGTGACTCAACTTCTTGCTTAGAATAAAGTAGATGGCCAGCCTGAACGCCTACTGATCGCTTGCTATAAAGTATACGACCCAAGTGGGCATCAACTGTAAAATATATGACCCATCTGGACATCAACTATAATGAATAAAACCCACCTGGGCATCTACTATAAAGAATATGACCCACTTGGGCATAAACTATAAAGTAGATGACCCACCTAGGCATCTACTATTAAATATGATGATGCCAACTGGGCATCTACTATAAATTAGATGGCTGACCTGGGCATCTACTATACAAATCTTAACCCAAATGGTCGTCTACTCTAAAATATATAATCAATGTACTCGTGCATATTAAAGTAGAGGTCCTAACTGATCATCTACACTGACGGAGATAACCCACACTGTAGTCTTAAATAAAGTAGATGACCAGTCTTCTCTTCCACTGGTCCTCTAACATAAATTAGATGATTTTACTTTACATCTATTGTAGGGTAGATACTATATAACCCATCTACTAAAAAGTAATTAACCAATAGATGGAGTACTATAACGTAAATGACACAGTAGATATCTCCCTGGTTTTAGAGTAGATAATCCAACTGGTGGTGCATCATAGAGCACAAAATCCAACTGATTGTGTATTAAATGGCAGATGTCTCAACTGGTCGTATCTTATAGAGAATATAAACCAAAAAAGCCGTAGATTAGATAGCCCAACTGGTCGTGTACCATAAAATCATAACCCATGTGGTCGTCTACTATAATATATATAATCAATCTGCTCGTCTATATTAAAGTAGAGGTCCTACCTGATCATCTACACTAACGCAGATAACCCACACTGATGTCTTCAATAAAGTACATGTATGACCAGCTTTCTGTTCCACTGGTCTTCTACCATAAATTAGATGATTTTACTGTATATCTCTTGCAGGGTAGATGCACCAACTGGTCGTTTAGTATATACTCTAGATGACCCAACTGATTTACTACTATTGTCCAAATGATCGTCTACTGTGAAGTTGTTGAACCATTTGATCATTAAATACCACAGCTAGTCGTCTATCATAATATAGATGACCCAACTGATCTTCTACAATAAATTAGATGGCCAGGTGGCTCTTTATCTAATACAGAGCAGATGACATAACTAATCATGTCATATATAAGTAGAGTGGATAACATAACTGGTCCTGTATTATAGAGGAGATAACCCTACTGGTTTTGTGTCATAGAGTAGATAACCCAACTGGTCGTGCATCATAGAGTAGATTTATAAACTGGTCGTATATTACAGAGTAGATAACCCAACCGGTAGTGTATTATAGATTAGATAACCTACTGGTTTTGTACCATACAGTAGATAACCCAACTAATCGTGTATAATAGAGTAGATGACACAACTGGTCTTGTATCATAGACTAGAAAACCGTACTGGTATTGTAATAAAGAGTAGATAAGTAAACTTGTCCAGTATTACAGAGTAGATAACTCTACCGGTACTGTATTATAGATTATATAACCTTACTGGTCGTGTACCATACAGTAGGTAACCCAACTGATCGTGTGTCATAGAGTATATAACACAACTGGTATTGTATCATATATTTAGTAGATAACCCAACTGCCCGTGTATTAAAGGGTGGATGGCCAAACTGGTCGTGTCTTATATAGTATATAGCCCAACTGGTCGTGTATCATATGACAGATAATCCAACTGGTCGTGTATCATATGACAGATAATCCAACTGCTTTTGTAGCATAAAATAGATAACACAATGGGAAGTGCATCATAGAGTAGATTAATAAACCTGTCGTGTATTACAGAGTAGATAACCCAACCGGTAGGGTATTATACATTAGATAACCCAACTGGCTATGTACCATAGAGTAGATAATCCAACTGGTGTTGCGTTATAGAGTAGATGACCCATCTGGCCATGTAAGGGTCCGCCATCTAAAGTTTCTTTTTTCAACTAGTGCTTATTTCGCGAATGGTAACACTTAGCTCACGTCTGATTTGACAGATAATTAGTTTTATCCTTCCGCTGAACGAATATGTGTATATTGCGAATATTGCGACATTACTTTGAAAATCATGGTAATGATGCAGAATGTGTGCGAAAATTGCGTACGGATTTTGGAAAAAGAGAAGCACCGTCAGCTCCGTATGTTCGTTATCTTGTGAAAAAAGTGAAAGAAACTGGCATCCTCATCGATAAACCAAAGCGTGAAAAGCCAAAAACAGTGCGTACATCCGAGAATATTGCTGCTGTGGCAGAAAGTGTGCGTGAAGCGCCATCAACTTCAATTCACCATCGTTCTCAACAATTGAACATTTCGGAGACATCATTGTGACGAATTTTGCATAAAGACCTTGGTATGACGCCATACAAAGTCCAATTGGTTCAGCAGTTGAAGCCAACTGACCATCCAATGCGTTTTCAGTAGTTTTTTTATAGCATTTTCAACAAAAAAAAGTTATTTGGCGGACCATAGAGTAAATGTATGACCAACCGGTCGTCTACAATAAGGTAAATGACCAGTGTGGGTGACAGCGATAAAGTACGTAATCCGCCTGGTCGTCTACAATAATGACTTACTATATATCTCATATATAGTTGATAACCTTTCTGATCGTGTACTGCAAAGAAGATCATGCAACTGATCGTCTAAAATAAAGCAGAGGAAATTTCTGGACTTCTATAATAAAGTATATGATTTAACTGTTTATCTCAAGAACTGATCAGATCATCTGCTAAATAGATGACTCGCCTGGCCCTTTACAGTAAAGTGGACGAAACACATGTTCGTCTATTATATAATGGATGATTTAACTGTTTATGTTTCCTGTAGAGAATATGACTCAACCCTATCGAACTGCTGTTTATATTAGAACATTGAAAATATAGCCAAATCAGACAGCCTAAACCATTACCATATTCATAGGTGTTTTTTACATTTGCAGAACTTTAAATTATAATAAGGGAAAGAAAAAAATGTTTAATATAACTTAAACTGACACATGGGTCCGGGCGCCACACCTGGCGCCTATATATCGCAATCTGGATCTCCTATTTAAACAAACTTTTCGCGGCATTTACGACAGAATTTTGTCAATTTCTGGGTGTTCAATTGCCTCTGACTTATCGCCGTAGACCAGTGACTTCACATGACGCAAAAAAATAATCCAATTGGGTTAAATCAAATGATTTTTGAGGCCATTTCGTAAACGTATGCGAAAAATTTCAATTATTAGTGAAATTTAAACAATTTGCAAGCGTTGCTCTCGTATATGTCTATCCATGTTGTCGATTAAAGCAGTATTACCACCACAAAGTTGTTAACATGTAAATAACTCCCTTTACTGGCTTTTAGTGTTGTAAATTTGTTGCAAGTTAACGGAAACCGTACAAATTTGGGATTTTTAATTTCTGAGAATTAGCGGTTAGTCCTCTTATATTTCTTAATTTTTTAGCGTGTGAAAAACACCTTTTATTTGCGATTATAGTATTACAAATCTGAGGCAAGAAAACGGAAACCATAAATTTGGAATTTTTAATTTTTGAAAATTAACGGTTAGTCCTCTTCTATTCTATTTGGTTCTTAAAGCACACATTTAGGAATAAACTACAAGTATTGTTGAAGCTAATCTGATTACAGAATTTATAGGCAGTGGCAGTTCTTTTAGTTCTTTATTAAAACTTTAAAATAAAAAATACAAGTCTTTACAAGAGAAAATATGTTCTAACTATACACCCCAATGTCTATATGTAATAGACATTGGGGTGTGGGTTGAAGCTGACTGGCGATGCGAAAGGAAAATGAAGAAAATTCTACAAATAATACATTTTTTAAGAATATTTTTTCGAGCAATTTCCGTTGCTGGAAGTGACATTTCGACATTTTTTAAGTAATGTGCATATGTACATACTAACAAACATATTTATATATAAGTATATACTAGAAAGTAAAAAAAAACATGGACATTCAAACGTGTCGATCCCCCACATACTTCAGCATATCTATTGAAAAACGTGGAAGTTTTTAGGTAGAACTGGTTGGGGTGAGTACTAGAGAGCATTTTGTCATTGTTGCTTTTACTCTTGTAAAGGATGTCGAAATAAATGTATTTTAATGTATGGGTAAACGCTGATGATAGCATACATCTGTGCATGTGTGGCAGCGGAAAACGGATACATGCCAAACGGGAAACGGAAGTGACAAAATATTTACTGTTAATAAAGTGTAATATTTTGATTATAATATTTTAAATTTGATTCACTATGCGAGATGGCTGCATGATGAAAGGCCATTGCTACTATATCGCCTCGAGTTCTGAAGCTTTATGTGCTACTTATATAGGGACTTTTTCGATTGAGGACATTTTCGGAAAAGTTGTAGCTCATGTATAGGACAAGAATCGTTTCATCTAATAACTGTCCTATAATTTAAATATAACAGTGTATGTGCAGCAAAATGTATCCTCGATGAAAACCACTTATTCCGCATAAACTTCCGCTAAATCGACTGACATTAAACGTTTTTTTTTTTTTTCTTTTGTGACATCGAGTTTTCGAGATATTTAGCCAAAAAGTTTGCTGGGTAAACAAAAAAGTTAGTTAATGCCGGTACAATTTTAGTATAGAAGACTTCGGAATAGATATATTCCATGTCAAAAAACGAAATAAAGGAGACACTTCAAAAAGTATTTCTCCCTAAACACCGGAAACCACCCCCATATCACAGTACCACTGATAATCTCCCTCCAAAAATAATATATATATTTAGTCCGTTTGTTCCTACAACGAACACAGGGCCTCAACGAATTTACTCCATTCGGTTTTGTTTAATGCTAGAGTCTTTAGCTCGTTCCACGATTTGTTGCACACAGCTGCTTCGGCATCCAACTGTCTACGCCAAGTGTGGCTAGGGCGTCCCCTTCTTCGTCTTCATTGGGGGGTTCCAGTCGATAGCATTCCGGGTTATGTCGTTTATAATAATATATTATTATAATAATATATTATTATAATAATATATTAAAATTGTAGAAATCGATTTTTTGGCTGTATTAGATGAATTAGACAAAAAGGTTTTTTGTACAAAATCACTATAGGTCCCCACAATACACATTTATGGCAACCAAATTCTTACTTTTTAAATACCCTACTGTCGTCTATACTGCAAAAATTGCGATACAAATGGCTTCGACTGATATTGAAGTTTCGAACATTTTCGTATTTTTTCTAACATTGAAATTTGGCATACTTGTCGCAAATAAACACTATGGCTTTGTTTAATTTACACAAAAATGTGAGTGACAATATTAAATGAAAGGAATTTTTTCATTTTCATTAGGCGATATTGTGGGAAATAAATATGGTACATTTTTCATCAAAAACACATAGATTTTTAATTAAATTCCTCAAACGCTATGATATTCTCAAATATGTGTGAAACAACTAAAAGGAAATAACAAACGCATATGAATGATTATTGTTATGATACACAGTGGCGTCAATAGTGGAATTAATGTTAAAAAAATAATAAAAATATAAAATGGTAAAATTATTGAACCGAATATGTCGGCTAATATTAAATTCACTAATTTGCCATCTAATAAAAGGACTGGAAAATGGAATTCCTTTTGAAATAACTTGATTTTTTTTAATATAATTTTCTAAATAATCGACATTTTGTTTAATATTATTTTTGCTAGAAATCTATAAAATGCGCAAAACTGAAGTATAAAAAACTAGCGTTTTTATTTAATGAAATATTAGTTGTGTGACTTAATGGAAATAAATGTATATTTGAGACTCTAAATAAAAAACATATTAACAACTAGTAAGGAAAGACAGAAAGTCGGGCGGGGACGACTATATAATACCCTACACTTCCCTAATAATGCGAAAATGAGCATTGCGATAATAATTTCAATCAATAATCCTCATCAAGGCATATTCCAAGGAGAAGTTGAAGATGTTGGTCATAATAACCTAGATCTCAGACGATAATCATAAAAAGCACAGTATTCCTACACTGAAAAATAAATTTGTCATAAAATTAAAGAATTGCTCCAAAGACGTCATTAGTTATTAAAATAGGTACATTTTGCACTTAAAATATAGATAATTTCATTGATATTAAGTAATTTACTTAATTTTAAGAACATTATCTTAATTTTATGTACAAAATGTACTTATTTTGAAGACTAATGACGTCTTTGAAGCATTTCTTTAATTTTATGACAAATTTTTTTCAGTGTACATACATCAAAAATAAGAAGAAACAACAAATAGAAGATTTTGTACGTAATCTAAACATGTTTTCATCAACTTGGTACAAAAACTTCATTTCTGCAGGAACATAGTATATACGAGGTATGTTCAAAGAATATCGCGAACTACGTGTATTTGATTTTTGATATTTTTGTAGCATTATGTTGGTGTATTATATCCGAGGGGACAAAATACATATTCATAAATAACTAAATACTTTTTGAAAAAATACGAAATTCGCAAATTTTTCTTTAACATACTATGTATTGCAATGATCGAAAGTAAAGTAGAACTTCTATAGCACTTTGATACCAAATTGGGGGAACATATATATGGGGGCTATATCTAAATCTGAACTGAATTTCCCCGAATTTGGCAGGGTTCATTCATGTAAAAAGAAACCTCTTTCTGCCGAATTTCGTACTAATCGGATATAAAATACGGTTTCTACAGCGCTAACATGTCAAATCAGGTGTAACATATATATGGGGGCTATATCTAAATCTGAAACGATTTTCCCCAAATTTGGCAGTGTTAATTCATGTAAAAACAAACCTCTTTCTGCCGAATTTCGTACCGTGCTATGAACAATTAAATTGGTAAGAAATGGTATTCATATATGAGTATTTTCTCACTTTAAAGACACCAAAACTTCTGTCACAATAAGACTATCAGCTCTGAATCATATGCGGAGCTCCACATGTACATGAACAACTCGAGAATAAACAAACGCTCACACACAGAAAGCTTACAAATATTCAGCAAAGACTGGTAGCACTTCCCTTTAAAGCAGGACATCTAGAATTGTATTAAGACAAATCGAGAACAAATGTACACATAAGAAAATAATGTTAAAAAAGTAACTAACATTTTACACAATTATTTTACTACAATTAATTATCAGCAGACACAGAGAAACTATGACAGTTTACTACCAAAATGTTTTCTAAAAAATATTTAATTTACCTGTATTGGGTGAACTTTAGGGCAGGTCGATTTAAAAGTCGCCCATTGCTCAGTGAAAATCGTATTCTAGGGATCAAAATAAGAAACTTTGCCGAAGGAACCATACCTCTAAAACGAATTCTGAAAAATATCCATTTTGACCCATTTAGAGTGCTCCAATCGAGTCCAAATGTATGACCAACCCCCACTAACTTTGGAGGGCCGATCCACCCATGCCAGTGGCACACCCCCTGGAACTCACCTGGGAGGTTCCCCATACAAACATTTACAAAAAAATCTCCATTTTTGGCACTTTACATGACAAAATCAGCGAAATGGCTATGTTTTTTCTTTATTTTTTTTAAGTTCGACCCAAATTCCGGGATATCAGAATTCGTTTTAGAGGTATGGTTCCTTCGGCAAAGTTTCTCATTTTGATCCCTAGAATACGATTTTCACTGAGCACTGGCGACTTTTTTTGCCTCCCCACAAATCGAACCGGCCTAGTGAACTTATATTTCCCATTTGTAGTTGTTTTCACATACCAGTGAATACCCATATTGTAATTGCCGGAAATATTCATTAAATTTAATATTCTTTCATATTCTAATGGTATTGTGTCTGTACGTCCATCCATCCATTTGTCCGTTCGTCTGTGTGTCCTGGTATCTATGGACTGTGTTTTGTATTCACGAAAAACTATTTCTATTGAGGCAAAAGCATAGGAATCGTTGTGGTTTTTGCTAACTCATAAAATTAAAAATGCATACGATGGAAACATGCAAAAATATGAATGAAAATTCCTTGGCAATAATAATGAAAAAGTCACCATAACATAAAATTACCAAATAATTTCATTACTTCCGGTCAACACTGCATTTGCACAGTGAGGGATGGGAAAAAGGAGAGTATTAATTAAAGTTTTTCGACAACATATTTTGTATTATTCGTAATTTTACAGAACAAACTTTTGTTGTGTTTCTAGATGAGGTCATACATTTTGACGGTCAAAAAATGCCAGGCAAAACAATTTAGATATGGTTTTTGTTACCAAAGTATTTTTTTAAAACTTGCCGCTATCTATCTATATAAAAATATAATAGTAATATCTAAATCTGAACAGATAATCAAATTTGGAAGTTAAGAAGGCTGAAATGTGCCTTATCATATTAAAATCTGTTAATAATTGCTGTTTTAGATGGGAAATTGGAATATGGCTTTATGTAGGAACTGATTGCTCTTTCCTTATATATGGGAGCAATGTCCCAATCTGCATCAATAGCACTGGAGCGATGGAAATCTCTAGACAATTTTTTGTCAAGATCGAATACAAATTTCGACCTATAACCTACGAACAATCTTTATATGAAAGAACAAACGAGCGGAAGGATGGACAGACATGGTTAAATCGAACAACCTAGTGGTTCTTGTTCGATCGGTATTATTTTGAGGTGGGTGGGTCTAGGCTTTGTGTAGGCTTTGTGGTCAAGTTATGAAACGGGTCTGCTCTTGGTGTGATATGTTACATTCGCGGCGAAATAAGATTTGGGAAAAGAACAGACGAACGACTGATTTTTTTAAGTTATATATTCTGACATAACGCTTTTAGTTTTAATACCATTCACTACAGGTTATACTCGTATATTCTAGATGATTAGGCTGAAATATTGCAGTTTGCAGTTTTTATATACGAGTATATGGGGGATTTCATGTCAAGTGAATGCATTTTTAAAGCAGATGGCTCCTGATCGGGATGAAACTTGCACCATGTTTAGTCCTATTGGATTGTATTTATATTATAAAATTTCAACGAGATCGGTACAGGGCTGTCCTATTTGGAGGGGGTTGAATTTTGACATTGTGACCAAACTTCCCTTTTTTCCTATCCATATAACAAATTACACTATGCAAGGGTTTGTCGAAGGGTTGTGCATAACATTTTCTAGTGTAATATCTAGTCCTAAACACGAAAAAATATTTAAAAATAAATTTTTGGTAAATTTTGTTAACAAATGTTATGGTAATTTTTTTTTAAATTTCATGTTGTTGGTTTTCCTTTAAAATTCACGTATTCTGGAAAGGTGCCTTTAGTATTTGGTCCATATTTTTTGAGAATGAAATAAATAGGACTACAAATGTAAACTATGTCACTTTCAAGTAGAAACAGAAGTTTAAGAAATTATTTTTTTCACAAAAAAAATGTTTTTGTTAACACGGAGAAACCATAAAAAATAGGAAAAAGTCGCAAAAAAATTGTTTGCTCCAATTTTTTAAAGCTTTCTTAATGAAGAAAATAATGGCTATTTAAAACAAGGAAGAAAGTTTCAGTCGGGTAAACCGACTAAGGTGTACCCTCACTTTGTGAGTAATGTAATATATCGCGACCTAAAAATGAAAAGGCGCTAAGTCCACTTTCTGCCTAAATGTATTTTTTTAAGCGGAATCTAAACTAATATTATATTTTGAAGTGCCTTTTTTATGTTCGGAACAATCTTGAGAAAGGCCCGGCTGATTTTCATGACATTTTTTATAATAAAAAGCTCTCGACCTGGTGAAGGTTTTAGGCCAAAAAAATTATTAAAAAGTTTATTAGAAAAGGAGATTCATGGCTTTCGAAATCCTAAGTAAAATTTACCTGCAAGCACAAACGGACATGAACAACTCATAGCGTATAAAAATTGTAGTTGTGGTAGTGAAAAATAAAGCAGTCTGCGGCACATCGACACGATGCGAGTGTTCCAATATATTACTCTCCCATCCTACAGTGAGTATTGCTTTGCTGAGAATAGCAATGTGATTTGTTCTTGTTTTGCCTACATATGGCCGAGCGTGTGTGTGCTATGGATAGCAACAGAGAATGGCAATGTATTTTGTTTTTGTTTTTTTGTCGTACGCTATGCGTGGTGACGTGAAAAAAGACAGAGGCAAGCAAAAACAAATGTAGCCAAACATTACCATGTTGCAGTGATGTTATGTTTGGTTTGAGTTTATTTTATTTTTGCCTTTGTTTTACTATTTTCTTGCAATGCGTTTACATTTTTTTGCCGTTATTTTTCAGAGCAGAATATCAAAATTTTTTTCAATTAAACTCATTTTATGTGTATGAGAGGTGTACGAGAGGTTAATGCAGCCCTCATGACATTCACTCCTCTGGCAAACGCACAGCCCACTTAGAAATTATCATAGTTTTAAAAATACTAATCTATATACATATATAAAAATGGAAAAAATTTTGTATGTATGTGTTTTATAGACGCTTAGACTACTGGACCGATTTTAAAATTTAAAAATTTCTTTTGTTTGAAAGCTATTTTGTCTGAGTTGGTTTTGGAAAAAAAAATTTTGCAAAAAGTGGGCGGGGAAAATGTGGGCGTGGCAAATCGTTTGTTTGTGAAGGCAGTCTACGTAATTGGCCAACAAATGGGCTGGATTGGAAATCTGAAATCTGGGGCAACGAAGTGCACCTGGTCCAGCTGGTGTAAGATAATTTGGATATACGTAGTATGTTCAAAAAATATCGAATTTTGTATTTTTTCAAAAAGCATTTATTTATTCATGAATATCTATTTTGTCCCCTTCAATGTAATTCCCCTCGGATATAATACACTTCTGACAACGTTTTTTACAATCCTCGAAGAACTTCGAAAAATCATTTTTTTGTGATCTTGTTCAGCTCCTCCTTCGATGCCGTCTTTATCTCCTCAATCGTGGCATAGCGTCGTCCTTTCATGGGCCTTTTCAGTTTTGGGAACAACAAATAGTCACAGGGGGCTAGGTCAGGGGAATACAGTGGCTGCGGCACCATTACTGTGTTGTTTTTGGCCAAATATTCTCGCACAAGCAAGGATGAGTGTGCGGGGGCGTTATCATGGTTCAAAAGCCAGTTTTTGTTCTTCCACAAATCCGGGCGTTTTTGGCGGATTGCTTCGCGCAGTTTGCGCATAACTTGCAGGTAATATTCTTTATTGGCCGTACTACCCTGTGGCAAGAACTCATAATGCACCACGACACTGCAATCAAAGAAAACTCTGATGTTTTTGTCTGTTGTTGACGTGCTCGGGGGTCCGGCACGCTGTTCGTCCTTCGCATCTTCTCGGCCCTCTAAGAAAATTTCTACCACCGATAAACGTTGCTTTGGTCCAAGGTAGCTTCACCATATGCCACAGTCAACAGTCGGAATGTGTCAGCGCACTTTATTTTGTTTTTCACACAAAATTTGATGCAGATTCTTTGATCCATTTTCTGAAAAAGATAAAAATCGAAGACAAGTTAAAACACATCCAAGCACAACAGTTATCAAAAATTAACTAAACACTCAAAATTGCCGACCTTGTCAGCATAAGTAAGGGACATGAGTACCAACATAACGCTACAAAAATATCAAAAATAAAATACACGTAGCCCGCGGAAATTAAAAATTCGCGATATTTTTTGAACATACCGTACATCGATTTGAAAACAAAAAGTTAAAAAAAATCACATTGCTGAAACGTAAAAGCGCTAAGTGCATACACCCTTTATAAAAGCATTAATATACAGTAAGTATTTTGCCTCTCCTGTAAAATTTTAAATATTTGACTTAGCGCCTTTACACTCTTAGGTCTCGACATAACAAATTAATATGTCAATTTGTGTGGGAGGTACCAGAAGGGGTTTAACGAATAAATTTTTTCCCGTAAACAGTAGATTCTTTAAATACATTGCACTGTGCCGAACTATAAGCGTTTATGTGCACTAGTATATTAACGTTATGAGCAATTACATTTTGGTATTATTTGAACATTTTGTGTGGGACGTACAAAAAGTGGCGTGGTGACAACGCCTATTTTTCACAGGGCTATAGGTACTTTAATAGCGTTACACTATGCAACATTTTATTGTATTTTCGTGCATTGGTTTTCACGCTATAGGATGTTAACTTTGTGTACAAAATGGTACATTTGTGTGGGAGGTACCAAAAGTGGCGTGGCAAAAGCGCCCATTTTTCACAGGACTGTAGGCACTATAAAAGCATTACACTACACAAAATTTCAAGTATTTTTTATGTACTGGTATCAAAGTTATAAGCTGTTAACTTTTGGATTTCCGCCGAACATATCTACTTGGTCGAAGAACTGACCATGGAGACACCAAGAATATTTGACCGATATCCGTTTTGGGCAATTTTAAGTCATTTGAGCAATGTCCGTCAGTATATCTGGCTGGTGCGCACGATAACTTTCGACTGGAGTAACAGATTGCCTATAATTTTGGTATATGGACTATGTTGATCCACACCTTCGAGTACCTCCCCCAGGAAGGGTCAAAATTTAGTGAAATATTGATTAGCTCATAACATATTTACTACTACCTACAATTCCACACATAGTATTATGACGATTTCTTTTCTGCAAAAAAGAGCAACATTTTCGTTGCCCTTTTTCCGAAAACTGGACTTTTATACCATATTTTGGAATTTTGAAATTAAAGCTAAGTTTAATTCGAGGGACTACATAAAAGGGAAATATTTTTCAGAATTTCGCGTCAACGGGGCAAAATTTTTTCAGAATCGAAATCAACATTAGTTTCTTGGTCGCTATCATCTTGAAAAAATGTGCGAAGTTGCCACGCCTCTTTAAACAGTATGTTTATACTCTCCACCATGGATCGCATGTGATTGATTTCAGATAAAAATAAACTCATTATACCAAATTTTAGACCAATTCGTTGAAATCTGATATTCTTGTGGCGTTTTCAAGTCAAATCTAGAAGGACCTTTGTATGGAGGCTGTATCAAAACATGGACCTTTAACTACCGTTGTTCGTGTGAATGATTCTGGGTATAAATAAACCTCAGCTCGATCAGTTGAAATTTGTGGTCTCTGTGGCATTAAGAAATGACTGAAGGAGCTATATCAAAAGATGGACCGATATTGTCCATTTTCAATCTCAACTTACCTGCAGATATGAATCATTCCATGCCAAACGGGACGATTTTTGACATCACTATTTTTGATTGCTTCGAAATTTTGTGTATGCATGATTTACCTAAAAATAAGTTGTACGTAGTTCAAGAAAAAATTTAAAAAAAAAAAATTCTTTAAGAGTTATGAGCAATTTAAAGTTGACGAAATTACGTTTTTTACGGTGTGTTCATTCTTTTGCTTGTATCTCCTGAAATACGTGACCGATTTTAATGTGCTATACCTTGTTTTGAAGGTAATTTCAACTAACTGGATTAAGCACTGCAACATATATACTAATTTTTAACGTTTTTGCCCTTTTATACTTTCTTTTGCGATTTTCAAAATGATTACACCCTTCGATTTTTTTGAAATTGTATTGTCGTGTTCTTAGATGTCTTTGTTAGCTACTGTATGAATTTGGAAGTGGTGAATTGATGGGAACTATTTTTTACGATTTTTTATAAAAAAAAACACTTGCATAATTTCTGTGAATGTGCTTTAAATAATTAACAGAATGATAATTTTTAGTCATTAGTTTATTAAAACAGTAAGAACAATAAAACATTTAAGAAAAGAATGACAATTATTAATAATCAGTATACTAATGTAAAAATAAGAACAATAAAAAATGTGTTAGAAAGATTTGAATCAAGTATACCACTAACAGTAAAAAAGAAGAAAATGGGTATAAAAATATTAATCATTGTACACCGTCTTAACATAGTACTTTTCGGAAGTTGTTGATGTCTGAACTCTAATTTTGTTATCGGACGTGGTAGTTTTGAGTTCAATAAATTACTTTTGCTTTATTATTGCTTCCTTTTCTCTTTGAATTGTCGAATTGAATGTGAAAAACGGACTAACAAAGTTATTGTATTTTTTTTCTACATCAAAAACTGAAATACAGGTTGCTGTGATTTTAAAAAAATTTTCATCTCAGAGTATAGTTTAACAAGTACTTTCTTATCTTTTGACTCTTGCTATTGTTTAAAGAGTTTTGTTTTTTAAATATCAAGTCATCACTGATTTTTGCGTTTTTGCAAATAATTTTGCAAAATTAATAATATTTATTGTTGTTATTGTTATATTAATAAACTAACGGCTAAAAATTATCATTCTGTTAATTATTTAAAGCACATTCACACATTCACAAATTATGCAAATGGTTTTTTTATAAAAAATCTTAAAAAATAGTTCCCATCAATTCACCACTTCCAAATTCATACAGTAGCTAACAAAGACATCTCAGAACACGACATTAAAATTTCAAAAAATCTAAGGGTGTAATCATTTTGAAAATCGCAATAGAAAGAATAAAAGGGCAAAAACATTCAAAAATGGTATTTTTGTTGCAGTGCTTACACCAGTTAGTTGTAGTAGTTGAAATTACCTTCAAAACAAGGTATAGCACATTAAAATCGGTCACGTATTTTAGAAGATACAAGCTAAAGGATAAACACACCTTTTAGAAAAAAACGTGATTTCGTCAACTTCAAATTGCTCATAACTCTTAAATTAATTTTTTAAATTTTTTTTCTTGAACTACGTATAAGATATTTTTATGTAAATAATGCATACACAAAATTTCGAAGCAATCGAAAATAGTGATGTCAAAAATCGTGCCGTTTGGCGTGGAATGACTCATATAAGAAGTATATTTACCAAAATTCAGCCACCTAGCTCAAGTATTATAGATTGTAGCGTGATTACAATAGACGGACAGACGGGCGGACGGACGGACGGACATGGCTAAATTGTCTTAGAATTTTACGACGATTATTAATATATATACTTTATGGGGTCTCAGATCCATATCTAGTGGTGTTACAAACGGAGTGACATAATGAATATACCCCCATCCAAATTTGACGCTTTTCGAAAATATATATTTCAAGCATTTACTTTTACTCGTTTATTTGTTTGGGTTCATTCCTGGATAAATAAACTCCATTGTGCTAAATTTGAATACAACGTTTACATGGATATCAGGCGGACAGACGGGCGGAAAATCATCGCTAGATCGAATCAGCTGGTGGTTCTGAGTCGATACATATACTTAAGGTGGGTTTAGCTCCAATATTTTTACGCGTTACAAACATCTAGCTCAAAACACACTTAGGATATTAAATACCTCTGGTCTTTCCCCACAGGTTCTCATTCGCATATATTGAAAATATGACTGTTAACAAATACATTTAAACTGTCTAATATTTCATGGAATTCGATAACGAGTATTTGTTAAAAATTCATAATTTCATTTAATTCCATATTTCGAAATAATTTCTTTTTTACTCCTTAACTTCGTCAATTTAATGTGTATTCTAAATACTTAATAATATACTATGTTATATAACACGTGTGAACTTTGTCCTGCTGTCCCACAACTACACCACAGGTTTAACAACAAAGGACTAAAGGTCTAAGTCGAAAAATAGCTGGTGTTGTCGGAGTTGTTGAATTTAACCCAGATTTCGAATCAAATCAATTTATAACAAAACGTTTGCCAAATGTTTCGTATACTCGTACAAACATACATACATATTATGTATGCATACAACTGGCCTATGAATGTATGTGTTGTGTACTTCGTAAATTCTTAATGTCCTGTAATCTTTTTAGAAAAGGACATGACATTAAAATATGTATTTCTTCTCGGTTTGCTGAGGCTGAACTTTTCTTTAAGCAACTAATGTGAGTTATCCTGGCTAAGCATGAGGATAACGGGGTTGGGGGAGAACATAACAGCAGCAGTAGCAGCTTTAGCAAATATGGAAAGTACTATTTAGGCATGCTAATATGGACTAAGAAGGACTCAAGTATATACAGAGCGGTCAAAGTATTACAAAACATGGTGGTACTCCTCCCCATCTCTCTGTCTTTGAGTCTTGCCAACTGCCAAGATTTTTAAAATAATTTATCAGAAAACTCTTTTGCCTTAGAGCCGCAGTGGATTTAGTTGCTACATGCTACATGTTTCTTTTCATCCTCATCCTTGTCATTGTTGTCAGCGTCGTCGTTCTCGTTCTCGTTATTGTCATCGTCAAGCTCGTCGTTGTCTAGCTGTTAAATCAAGATGACTTTAAAATGAGTTACATTAACATTTCTATATTATTTTGTTTTTCGCTCGTTACTGCTTGAGTTTGAACCTTAGAGACAGATAGCTGAGCTGAGAGTTAAGTGCCAAGGGAAATATATCTATATATATAGCAACAAGAACAGCCATGGATAGCCAGAATACACTGGAAAAAGTCAGTCAAAGAAATTGGCTGCACTGCAAACATTTTCTTACTTTTGCTCCAAAGCCGGACTAATACGATTACGAATGAAATGTCTGTGAAGCTAACTTTTCACAGTTAAGTCCATATTTTTTTCAGTGCAGCCAAGTTCTTTGACTGCCCGACTGCCTGTCTTCAATAAACAAGGGGCATCTATCAAGTTTAGCTGCTACAAAACAACAACAAAACGGAAGAAAAACAAAACACTGAACACCAACCAAATTAAGGAAGCTAAAGAAGGACATTGCTTTGGAAGTTTCCCCGGGTAGAGAGGCAGAGAGGAATAGAGTCGTCAAATATTACAGCCAAAGCGAACGGAAACATTGTTCAAACTCAACGAGAAAATGGCCCACCAAAGGCAAAGCAGAGGAAGCAAATGACCATGGAGCCTGGGACGGAGCCAAAACCGAAAGGAGAACAAGAAGACTTAAGAGAATTTGTATTTAACTTTCAAGTCGATGCTCATTAAAAATTAAAATCACTTTTTCGTAAAATGTCAACACAAATTGCTGCTTATTTATCACTTTAGAGAACAGGAGTAGCGGAAGCAAAAAGGAAACGAGAAAAGTAGAAATGCAGAAGGCTACACAAGACTTTGACTGGCAACAGTGTGGGCCAGCATACTAAGAAGGAGAATACAGTGGAAAGAAACTCAACAAATAGCAGAACATAATTTTGAGCCCATTACAATACTGCTATACTAATTTTTAGTACTAAATCGCACTTTGGTGAGGGAGGTAACAAAAAGGCAATTTCAATTTCGCTAATTCTTCGTGGGCTTATACTTATAAATGATTTAAATATGATTAGTGTACATATTTAATATTCTACTTAATTTTAAGCCTTGTTAGGTAGATATCCCAAATATTGGGCCAATCTTGGTCTTCTTCTTCACTTCTGAGTTAAAGCAAATACTACCACGTACCAAATATTAAATCAAGTGGACGATTATTTTAAGAGTTATCGTGAGCTCCAGACAGCAAGACAGACTGACTCCATCCTTACATGGCTTAAATGAATAAGATTTATTTAAACGAATATCTCAACATATAAGTATATGCGTTTTAGGTCCCTAGTTTGAGACTCTACACTTTTCACTGTATAGAGAGGCTATAATAAAATGTTTATAGAAATTTTCCATATTTAACCACTGTGACAAGTTTTTCAAAAACGAGCACATTATATAGGAAACAATTTTCTTGTTCTGCCAACATTCACACCTCCGTAACCCAAAAGAAACTTCGCAATATGTTTATGTAGATTTAGGTTGTGGGCTGCCATAAAAGCCACCAACTCCTGAGACTCCTTCAAGCTCTATGGCCTGGAAGGAAAATACGCATACTCAACCAGTGAGGCAACCATCCAGCCAGCCAGCAACCAACAAACAAACCAACCTGCATGGAATGAGGTTAAACTATACACTTAAATCCACATAAAGTTTTGCAACATCAACTATGTCCTTTAATTAACGCATACCATTGAAGGAAGACTGACGAAAGAAGTGAAATAATATGGATATGGTAAGGTGTTGAAGTGCGTACATACAGCACATAGTCAGCCTATTATGACAGCTAATACATTTTATGAATATTAATATCACTAAGTAGAAATAAAGATTAGACATTTTAAAAAATTAGCATGGGTTTCATAAGCAACAACATTCAATATCTTAAGTCTACAAATTTGAACATATATTTTTTTATTTAAAACCAGTAAGGAAAGGCTAAAGTCGGGCGGTGCCGACTATATAATACCCTACACCACTCTCGTAATATTGAATAACTCTGATATATAAATTTTGTAATTCATGTATAAATTGTTTACATAAATTTACTTTTGGGACATTTTATACTTAAATAATACCCTGTACCACAGTGTGGTGTAGGTTATAAAAACGATTGGATCAAATCGGATGAAACATATATATGGGAGCTATAGCTAAATCTTTACCGATTTTCTTCAAATTCAACAATGTTGGTTCATGGATCAAGAAACTCTACCATTCTAAATTTCAAAAAGATTGGATGTAAAATACAGCTTCTATAGAATTAAAGGGCCAAATCGGACGAAATATATATATGGGAGCTATAGCTAAATCTTAACCGATTTTCTTCAAATTCGGTAGTGTTGGTTCATGGATCAAGAAACTCTACCTTTCTAAATTTCAAAATGATTGGATGTAAAATACAGCTTCTTCAGGACTAAAGAGCAAAATCGGACGAAACATATATATGGGAGCTATAGCTAAATCTTAACCGATTTTCTTCAAATTCGGCAATGTTGGTTCATGGATCAAGAAACTCTACCATTCTAAATTTCAAAACGATCGGATGTAAAATACAGATTCTATAGGACTAAAGGGCCAAATCGGACGAAACATATATATGGGAGCTATAGCTAAATCTGGACCGATTTTCTTCAAATTCAGCAATATTGGTTCATGGATCAAGAAACTCTACCATTCTAAATTTCAAAACGATCGGATGTAAAATACAGCTTCTATAGGACTAAAGGACCAAATCGGACGAAAGATATATATGGGAGCTATATCTAAATCTGCACCGATTATCTTCAAATTCGCCAATGTTGGTCCATGGATCAAGAAACTCTACCATTCTAAATTTCAAAACGATCGGATGTAAAATATAGCTTCTATAGGACTAAAGGGCCAAATCGGACGAAACATATATATGGGAGCTATAGCTAAATCTTAACCGATTTTCTTCAAATTCGGCAATGTTGGTTCATGGATCAAGAAACTCTACCATTCTAAATTTCAAAACGATCGGATGTAAAATACAGCTTCTATAGGACTAAAGGACCAAATCGGACGAAAGATATATATGGGAGCTATATCTAAATCTGAACCGATTTTCTTCAAATTCGGCAATCTTGGTTCATGGATCAAGAAACTCTACCATTCTAAATTTCAAAACGATCGGATGTAAAATACAGCTTCTATAGGACTAAAGGGCCAAATCGGACGAAACATATATATGGGAGCTATAGCTAAATATTAACCGATTTTCTTCAAATTCAGCAATGTTGGTTCATGGGTCAAGAAACTCTACCACTCTAAATTTCAAAACGATCGGAAGTAAAATACAGCTTCTATAGGACTAAAGGGCAAATCGGAAGAAAAATATATATGGGAGCTATATCTAAATCTGAACCGATTTCAACCAAATTCAATAGCGAAATACTCTAAATTAAGTCGAATGAGCAATGTCCGTTCGTCCGTCTGGCTGCAGGCGGGTGCGCGTGATAACTCTCGAAAGGAGTAACCGATTGACTTCAAATTTGGTATGTGGTAATAATTTCTTCTATCTCCGGCTAAGTTCGAAGATTGTACATATTGGTCCACTCCTTCTAGTACCTCCCCTACAAACGGTTAACATTTAGTTAAATACTGTTTATTTAATAACTTCTATACTACTTATCCTCTGAAATTTTACACATAGTATTAGCTTATTAGTCACTAGTACATCGAAATAAATGGGCGAAGTTGCCTCGCCCCTTTTGGTACCACCCACACAAACGGACAATTTTGAACCAAAAGTTAATAGCTTATAACTCTATTACCTGTGCAAATAAATACTTGAAATTTTGTACAATGTAATGCTTTTATAGTACCTAGAGTCTAGAGAAAAGTGACCGTTATTCGGAGTGACCGTTATTCGGACGCCCGTTTTGGTACCCCCACACAAATGGATTATTTTGTCCCAAACTTAAGCAGCTCTTAATTTTCATACAAGTGCATACATTAAGGTTATTAAATGCAATGTTAATTCATAATTTGCAATGCAATATTTTTTGAGACTCAATGTGAGGGGATTCATTAGTCGGGTTACCCGACTTAACTTTCTTACTTGTTTTGTTAATAAATTTATATTATTATTTATTTACATATGTATTTATTTATTAAATACTTAATTAATTTATTTAATTTATTTATTCATTTATTTATTTATGTATTTATTAATTAATTAATTAATTAATTTATTTATTTATTTATTTATCTATTTATTTATTTATTTATTTATTTATTTATTTATTTATTTATTTATTTATTTATTTATTTATTTATTTATTTATTTATTTATTTATTTATTTATTTATTTATTTATTTATTTATTTATTTATTTATTTATTTATTTATTTATTTATTTATTTATTTATTTATTTATTTATTTATTTATTTATTTATTTATTTATTTATTTATTTATTTATTTATTTATTTATTTATTTATTTATTTATTTATTTATTTATTTATTTATTTATTTATTTATTTATTTATTTATTTATTTATTTATTTATTTATTTATTTATTTATTTATTTATTTATTTATTTATTTATTTATTTATTTATTTATTTATTTATTTATTTATTTATTTATTTATTTATTTATTTATTTATTTATTTATTTATTTATTTATTTATTTATTTATTTATTTATTTATTTATTTATTTATTTATTTATTTATTTATTTATTTATTTATTTATTTATTTATTTATTTATTTATTTATTTATTTATTTATTTATTTATTTATTTATTTATTTATTTATTTATTTATTTATTTATTTATTTATTTATTTATTTATTTATTTATTTATTTATTTATTTATTTATTTATTTATTTATTTATTTATTTATTTATTTATTTATTTATTTATTTATTTATTTATTTATTTATTTATTTATTTATTTATTTATTTATTTATTTATTTATTTATTTATTTATTTATTTATTTATTTATTTATTTATTTATTTATTTATTTATTTATTTATTTATTTATTTATTTATTTATTTATTTATTTATTTATTTATTTATTTATTTATTTATTTATTTATTTATTTATTTATTTATTTATTTATTTATTTATTTATTTATTTATTTATTTATTTATTTATTTATTTATTTATTTATTTATTTATTTATTTATTTATTTATTTATTTATTTATTTATTTATTTATTTATTTATTTATTTATTTATTTATTTATTTATTTATTTATTTATTTATTTATTTATTTATTTATTTATTTATTTATTTATTTATTTATTTATTTATTTATTTATTTATTTATTTATTTATTTATTTATTTATTTATTTATTTATTTATTTATTTATTTATTTATTTATTTATTTATTTATTTATTTATTTATTTATTTATTTATTTATTTATTTATTTATTTATTTATTTATTTATTTATTTATTTATTTATTTATTTATTTATTTATTTATTTATTTATTTATTTATTTATTTATTTATTTATTTATTTATTTATTTATTTATTTATTTATTTATTTATTTATTTATTTATTTATTTATTTATTTATTTATTTATTTATTTATTTATTTATTTATTTATTTATTTATTTATTTATTTATTTATTTATTTATTTATTTATTTATTTATTTATTTATTTATTTATTTATTTATTTATTTATTTATTTATTTATTTATTTATTTATTTATTTATTTATTTATTTATTTATTTATTTATTTATTTATTTATTTATTTATTTATTTATTTATTTATTTATTTATTTATTTATTTATTTATTTATTTATTTATTTATTTATTTATTTATTTATTTATTTATTTATTTATTTATTTATTTATTTATTTATTTATTTATTTATTTATTTATTTATTTATTTATTTATTTATTTATTTATTTATTTATTTATTTATTTATTTATTTATTTATTTATTTATTTATTTATTTATTTATTTATTTATTTATTTATTTATTTATTTATTTATTTATTTATTTATTTATTTATTTATTTATTTATTTATTTATTTATTTATTTATTTATTTATTTATTTATTTATTTATTTATTTATTTATTTATTTATTTATTTATTTATTTATTTATTTATTTATTTATTTATTTATTGATTTATTTTAAAACTGAAATGTTAATTCGCCAACACTTCAGTTTTTCGGACAATTAAAATTGTGGACAATAAACAGTTTACCTTTCAGAATTCTGCAATTTATTACGAAAAAATTAATATCAATTTCTTTATTATTTATAGAAAATAGCATTTACAGATATATTTTATTTATTTTTTTCAAAAATTATTAAATATACAATCGGAAATTGCTTGGTGATGTTTTAAAGTACGACATTCGGAAATTTTATAAATTTTTTGATCTTTCTAACAATTTCGAAAAAATAAATAAATAATGCTGAACCCAGTGGTGGTGGTATCCGTTTTTCTAGGCTAGCTCTTGCAGGGATGTCGGAGAGTTTTGTTATATCGGCAGTTGATTTTGAAGTGAAATACGTTGGAATAAAGGGTTCTGTCGAAAAAACGAAATAAGGGAGCCTTTGGAAAATTTATTTTCTCAAAAAATTGCAATCGCATTGTATCATAAGTCACAATTCATACAAATCTTTGACATTTTTAGTACATAATACCCAATAGTGTATTTAATACTCTTATTACTGAATATAGGTTTCAATTTAAAAAGGCAGAAAAACATGCAACTGTAGATAAAAATTTTTGATAGAATATTCGGAAAAGGAGCATTATTATTCAGGTTTTTTTAAATTTCCTTTGAAATTATAACTTTCCCTTAAATTGTTAATTCAAGGGAAAATCTAAACAAAACATTTAACAAAAAATTTTGTTTTTGTTGGTTACATGTCTCATGGGCGTTTATAAATTTTGTGCACGTGCCCAAGTAACACGATGACACATACGTAGTACGTATAACACCTTCAGTTTGAAATATGCTGAGCATATGCCCTGACTGGTCTTATCTCATCATAAACGGATGCTCTCTATACATATGTATAACGCTAAAGTGTCGTGTCCCAATTTAAGTTAAAACTCTTGTGTTTGTGTTTGCATATTCTAAGTCTTGTCTTGTGTCGTGCTGTAGTGTGTCTTGTGATGCTTTTCATCATAAAATATCCTTTTCACTTTAGTCATGCATACGTTTATCTCATGAATGTCTTAACACTCTATTCTTTATTATTTACATATTCATATCCGACTTAGGAACACTCTCAAGCAGACACCCACACACACACACATACACTTTCACTTGCATATTCTGCCCACACACACACAGATGCACAATTAAACTCAGGTGTTTGTGGAATTTTGTCCATATACGTGTCCGTATCCGAGACGATGTTGCTGTCGTTATGTGAATGGATGAGTGGGTGGTTGTGCTTGTGTTATAAAAGGATACATTTTGCCTTAATCGAGGAAAAGAAGGTGTTATTATTTGAGCATAAATAAATTATTTAGTATTTCCTTAACTTGAAACGAATGTCTATTAAAAGTGCATTCATTTAATGCCCCAGCCTTCGCAGTGTGTGTGTGTGTCTTTTGAAGAAAGAGTGGCAGAGAGTGAGAGAAAGAGTGCTGGAAAATCTTTAAGAATTTCCTATTATTTCTAATTTCAAACTATTCTTGTATGGCTGACACAAAGAAATCTATATGTAGTTATACATATATACAATTTCTCCTTGAATCTGTTGGCTTTAGTTTGGCTTAAAGACATAATATGGTTTTTGATATGATTATAAATTTACGGATGTGTTATGAACAAAATAATTTATTAGTTTGTCTTTTGTCCTGTATGAGTGAGAGTAAATCTAATTGGATTTGTCGGTATGTGCAGTTGTGCGTGTGTGCCTTTTCAAATATTTACTTAGTTAAATGCCAAATAAAACTCTAAACTCTAAAATTTGTCGTTTTAAATTAGAACAAAAATGCTAGGTTTAATTGCTATGCATGTCGGGAAGGCACAAATAGTTTTAAAATAAATTTTGGAATGTGAACAAAGCATATTTCGTAAAATTAAAACAAAACTTAAATTATAATGAAATAATGGAGAGAGGAATGTGTTTGCTCTTGTTTTATGAGCATTTCCATGCTTTGGGAAAATCAATAGCAAAAAAGTTACCAATAGTTTCACTATAATAAGCCTTACTTTGTGAGAAATATGGAATTCGGTATTTTCTGTGGGAGACTCTAGAAAATGAAAATGTTTTGAATTGTTATGAAAGCCAAGCTTTACTCAAGTTATAATATTCTGTCGAAATTTTCTTTCTTTTAAATTTAATATCCTTATTCTGTTTTTTTTTATATTGATATCTAACAAAAAATTCCTGCACCTGATTTTGTTGAAGACATCACAATCTTATATTGAGTTGTTAATGCCAGCTCACAAATCGAAACTTAAACATTTAACTCAAACTAACAATACAATTGTAGTAATCACTCATCTATCCATTCCTTGTTTTTTCCCTTATTATTGTTGTTATACTTCACGTGCTAAAGTGAAACTTTTGCCAAACAAGACAACACTACAAAGTGAGCAACAAACTTTCTCAGCATTTTGCACTCACTCAATCGAAGGCAGAAAAACTAGCACAAAGTTAATAAGATCTGCTCGAAAACAACAAACGAAACGAAAAAAGTTATTGACAGTTAACAATCAATCACTCTGACGACAATGGTGGTCGAACAGTGTTTGTAATAAGTTGGAGAAGGTGACCACTGCTGTCACAGGCAAACATATGTATCTATAAACATACATACATATGTATGTATGTATATGTATACCATCTCTCTCGCCATTGGAAAACCACAGAAACAAATCCGTTGAACTTTTTGCAAACAATGCAACTTCCGAACAATGTACATATATAGGGACACACCACATTTCGCCATCACTCATCTCTCACAAACTACTAACCACTCTGCTCACCCTCCACCACTCGTTTACAAACACAAATGCGCGCAGACATGTTTTATTTGAACTTCCGTTTGCCTTTACATGACATGATTATAAATAGATATTGATTGTTTTCTCTATTAATGAGAGTAACGGAATGGTGGCATATTTGTGTGTGTGTGTGTGTGTGCGAGTGGGAGTGAGTATCCCTAGTACAGCTACAGTTACTGATTCTCATTGTGCTTGCCTCATCCATTTCCATTTCGATCATGGAAATGATGATGATGATGAATTGTTGTAATGCTAATTAAATAATGCTGTATGCCAAGCAAAGTGTTTCACACACACACATGTCGTGCGTCTCTTTCTGGCTTTAGCCATATGTGCCTTATAAAACGAATAAATTAAAATCATTGCTTGATGATGAGACGATTTCATTCACTTCGTGGAAGAGTGTCACATGTCAGCATCGGAATTTTCTGCTAAGGGGCATTTGGATTTTCCAAAAACAAAATCGACAAAAAAGTTAAAGGTAATTTGCCCCGAACTGAAGGTCACTAACTTTGAAATTAGACGAAATAACCCACATCGCGGAAGCGATTCACATCTCAAAATGGGAAATTTCAACTAAGGGTGATTTAAATTTGGTACAAATCAATTCGATAAAGATAGTTACAGGTCATTGACACCGAATTTAATGCAATTTAAACCGAACTTAATGCAATTTAAACCGAATTAAAGGTTTTCATGAATATCGTATTAAAGCTGGAATTTGACCATTCTTTGGTTTTTGTGTTAAGTTTTGGGATTTGGTGGGTTCTGATACAATTATTAAATTTTATGGCTAACATTTTTGTAGAACATTTCATCCCCGCCCTCCTCATTTTTAGGGCTGTTTTCTACGATTTATTAAAATAGAGCCAAAAATTACTGCTATGCGGGAGAGCTAGATGGTTAGTATGTTAGGCGCCATTGACCCAGTTTAAAGATCATTAACGCGAAGCTCATGGAAGGTCATTGACCTCCGATTGAAGATCATTGATAGATTTCAAAATCATTAGGCCCATATTAAATGACATTTATAACAACTGGAAGGCCATATACTGAGGACTACATGTCATTGACTTCGGATTGAAAGTCATAGACTACGCTTTAAAGGTCATTGAATCCGAATTTTCATTGAACCCATACTAAACTCCACTGACTAAGTTTAAAAATCAACAACACGAAGGTCTTGGAAGGTCATGGACCTCCGGTTCAAGATCATGAATAAAATTAAAGGGTCGTGAATAGATTTAAAGAGTCACATTAAATGTCGTTTATTACAAATAAAATTCCTTAGACTAAAGACTCCAGTTTATTGACTCCGAATGAAAAGTCATTGACCCCAGATTAAAAGTCGTTGACTTCTGATTAAAAGTTTATTGATTCTGAATTGTTTTTGGACCTATATTAAGCTGACTTGATCCAGCTTGAAGATCATTAACACGAAGTTCATTGACTTCTGATGCAAGATCATTGATAGACTTTAAAGATAATTAGCCCCATATAATTTATCACAAAGGGAAGTCCAAAGACCACGAAATCTACGTCACTGACTCCGGATGAAAATTTATTGACCCCTAGATTAAAGTCACTGATTCCTTATTTTCATTGCGCTCATATTAAACGCCATTGACCACATTTAAGCATAATTAACACAAAGTTCATAGATCATAGGTCAATGACCTCAGATTCAAGACTATTAATAGATTTGAACGGTAATTTGCCTCATATTATGTAAATGTCGGTTTCATAAATATAATGTCACAGGCCACGGACTCACGGTAATTTACTCTGGATGAAAGTTCATTGATGGTATTAATACAGTTTAAAGAACCTTGACCTTAGATTGACGATCATGAAAACCACAGTTTGAAGGCCATAGACCTTAGATTCAAGATCTTGGACAAATTTAATAGTCATTAGATTAATATTAAATGTTATTTACCAAAAATTGAAGGCCTTGGACAAGGGACTCATGATAATTGACTCTGGATAAAAGGCCAACGATCCAACATTATCTGTCAATGTCTTCAACCCGAAGGCCATTCAAGATCAAGATCATTGACAGATTTAAAGGGTCATTAGCCCCATATTAACTGCCATTTATCACAAAATGAAGGCCGTGGACCGTAGACACAATGTCATTGACCACATATGAAAGGTAATTTATCCCTCATTAAAAGTCATTGACATCGGATAAGTTAAGAGTGACAGCCTGTATGACAAACTCCCACAGACTATCTAGGAACGTAAGGGAAATTATAGATATTTCCTTAACCGCTCCCGTTGAACCAATTTGTTTGCTTTGAACTTCAACATCAGCCAAGTCTACTAATTCTCTCAAAAAAGAAAGCCTAGGGTAGCCTGCATCCTTATCAAGAAAGATCGGGTCACAGGCATATAAGATGTTGTTTTTATTGTTCCTCTCTTCGTCTGCCAAGCTTCTGCAAGTAGTTTCGCAAGACAATGAATCGCTCTGCGTGCCGTACAATAAGGCAGTGACCCATCATGACACACTCTATAAAGACAGCAATGCACTGATGCATTTGCAGTTTAAGCAGGGCCACATCAGCCTGGGATGTATAGAGTTCCTAGGGACCCCCGTTTTTTATTGCCGTAGGGGTGCAATCGCTCAAAAAGAGCTTGCAGGTCCCCAGAAACATGTGAATATATATCACTGTTCCCGTGTAAGGTAGGTTCACCTGATTTTCAGTTCCCTTATATGCCACTGTGGCCCGGTACCCGTACCAGCTGTATATTGAATTATTTAGCCATCTCGTTAAAACATTTGCGACAGTCCAGGACAGTTTTAAATTCAAGAATACAGTTTCCAGAAACTTTAAAGCAGCCAGACTATCGGAGAAAATATTAATATCGAATTCCGGCAGAACCTTTATTTTCATTGATTACGGATTTTAGCTCAGCAACCCCAGATTAAACACTACTCATAGCAGAAATATGATGTACTGGCAATATTGTTCTCTTCCTTAGAAATCTTATCAATCCCGAACGGCTTTCTATATATTGAAGTGAGTGAATGCTTTGCTATGACTACCCCAAAGATTTCCACCTTTGAAATGTGACGTTCTTCTTGCACTAAACTAGAACTATGTTCCCTGAGAGTTTGAGAAGTTCTGCTATTGTTTACTTAAACTTATGAATATAGAATTTCCCCCTCACTCGTATTTGTCTATTGGGCAGGAGTGATTCGTATGAAATTAATAAATATTTGCTTATACTCGTACTGTGAGAAATTTTCATTTCTGGTATCAAAGCGTTGCTCGTCATTCTATACCCACTTGTGGATGAGTGAGTAGCTATCAATAATAATAAATTATAATTCCCTTCAGAATAGTTAACTAATTGAATGATATTATGCTGGATGTTTGCGTGAGGTTGTCCGGTCTTCAGCTCAAATATTTATTGCAATTATTGTTTGTGTAATTATTTGTTAAACAACTACTTGAAACTTAAACATAATGGAATATTTAATTGCACAAGTCGACAAGGAAATAAGGATGTTGATAAGTAGAAATGTTATGTGATTACTTCAACCTTTAATTACTGTTAATCGGAGGACTTTTAAGGATTAAATCTATTAGAATGATGATAACATCAACCACGACAAAATTCGGTTGGACCCATCAAATTGTTTTATCCTCATGTCTCTCCCATCGGTTTACTCGATTGCTTTGCAGCTTCTGACTTATCTTGTTTACTTCAATATTCCCTTAAGAAATTTACACCTTCACTGACCGACATTTTTCTTCATTGTAAAGTAATTAATTTATTTTATCAAACCAAAAAAGGATTCTACTTATATTCCATAGCCCTGTCCTAAATATGCAAGCTTTAAAATGTTCTATTAACTTTTGTGTTTGCCACAAAATCCACTCATAGCTCCGGCTAAACTTTTCGGGTGCGGCTATTCACAAACTTTAATAACAGCAATTGAAAGTTATGTAAAACCAAAAACATTCTAACTTTAATAATATAATTACAGAAAATAATGCCACATTTTCAGTTCACTTACTCAACTTTGTGTGGCAGCAAATGCTACTACAGCAGTGGCAGTCACCGCAGAAAGGAAATGATTTTAATGACTTTTTTTATCAAAATAAATTGTTTTCTCTGTGAGAGAGAAAAAAATACATAAAAAACGAAAAACGTTTATTGTTATTATCATTCACTCACTGACATTTTGTGTCCGCGCGTCGTCTGTGGCTATGAAAGAGAGTGTGATGTGTTCCTTTATTTTTTGAATTTGTTGTTATGTCCCTTCTAACCGTGCTTTTTTGTGTTGTTGTCTTTTCTCTTTGTTGTTCTCGTTGCAGGAAATGGACTTTGGCACCATTATGTGTTGGGCCGATAACAATGTGGGACAACAAAAGGAGCCCTGTGTGTTCCATTTGATAGCGGCGGGTAAACCTGAAATGCCATCCAATTGTACTGTTGTAAATCAGACCTCCGATTCTCTGGAGGTCTATTGCATTGAAGGTAAGTTATGAGCAAAACAAACAAAGCAATATACGACGAGTTGGTATATGCATACTTCACATAGGGAAACATCAAACAGTGAGATATATTAGGGCGGAACTAATTTTTATAAAATAAATTAATGTACAATATAAAACTTTTTTTAAAATAACGGCGGGACTATATTGACTCTTTATGAAGGATATTTTGCTTTGGAGGTGCCTAACAAAACCATTGCAAATTCGTGACTTGTCTACCACAACCACGTTGACCCTGTGGATATGTCACAGATATATGCCCATAAGCAACAACCGACCCATGCCCTCAACATCAATATAGTCCAGGCCATCATTGTAAATTGGTCCTGTCGAAGTAAATTGGTGTTCGAATCTACGAAGGATTTTTGAACGGTGTCAGATTACAAATCTATACCTCCATTATAAAACATGCTAAGTCGACTTAGTGTTATTCAGAGGTCCTAGTGGTGGTATTAACAACTTTGCTGCACGACGGGCCAAATGTGGAAAAATGTATGTGATGGCTTCGGAGTAAAAATAGACACAAGTTACTAATTTTCAGCCTCTTCAGTTGTAATTATTGGTTTCTATGACATTCAGATGTTATATCGGCAGAATCCTTAAATGCTATATCAAAACATGGACCTTTGACTAATTTTGTTCGTGTGCAAGGTTCCGGGTATAAATATATACTTCTGTTACCAATTTTTAACCTGATCAGCTGAAATTTTAGTTCTACATGGCGTTAAGAAACAAATCGGAGAGATGCTATATATAGGGGCTACATCAAAAAATATACCGATGTTGCCAATACTATAATCCAAGTATAGTATTTGTTTCCAGTTTCAGTCATCCGGGTCAATTATCGTAGATTGTAGCGGGAGTACAACAGAAGGGCGGACAGGTGGACAAGGCTAAATCATTTTAGAATTTTACGATTATTGAGAATATTTACTCTTATACTTCAAGGCATACATGATCAATATTTCGACGCATCCTATGGCGGAAAACCACAATAGAAAAGCAATTTACTTGAAACTTTGCAGTTTGTATTCGACAAAGTTCATAACAAAAAAAAAAATTACACAAATCAGTTCATATGAACTGTTTATTTTGAAAGTGGCGTAAACGCCATTCTGTTTTTAAAGCAGGAGTAGTATCGTTAGAAGGCTAAGTGAATAGTAGAAATATATTATTTACATTCTGTTCATCTCAAGACTTCAACGTTTCAATATTAAGTGACAATTTTCGCATTTGAGTTTTATTAACCCACTATTTTCAACGATAAATCGTGTAAAGCAGAGTGGCGTTTACGCCACTTTCAAAATAAACAGTTCATATGTTCTTATAGTCCCCCACACCACACCTACAAAATGAACACAGAAACAAAAAAAAAAGCTCAAAAATCAAATTTGGGGGAGGGAACCTCAGGACCTAAAAAATGGACACGGTCCCGCCTCGAACGTGGTCAGTATTATACTCAAATATGACGGAAAAAGTTCTAGACACCTCTCAAGAGCCAAGTAGTGCGACCCATAAAATTAAATGACACTTGCCGCAGGATGGGAAAAATTTGAAAGACAATTTCTGTGTGTCCAAAGCCTACTACGTGGACCGAGGTATAACTGCGTGTCAGACAGAATTAAAAAAGGAAATAATTCGTCCGTTTCTTAACCAGAGAGCCGATTGCGTCTAATCTAGGCATGCTTGTAGAAGAGGCATAAGAGATGATACGTTTTACATTTGGGCCCCCTATGGTATACAGGGCCTCAAAGTTGACCACCACGGGTAAAAATGCTTACCCACGTGTAACTTTACTCTTTTCGCACCTAAAAGTTATATCATATAGTTACCGAGATATTTGCATTGACAATTTAATTCTTTCACATCAACTTTTCTGATTTGGCAACAAAATTTCCTATACGATGAAAACAATTTTATCTGATATAGGAGTACTAAACAAACAAAATAGATTTTTTTGTAAATTTGTTCGGAAAAAATATGTGGTATTTTTAAAATTTTAACATATTATTTAAAAAAGTATAACATATTTATAACCAACTTAAAGTAAACATTCTAGAGAATGTTCTCGAAGAAACAACGGATCAAAAATATTCATTGGTATTGTAGCAAAGCTTCTTCAATTTTCATAATGTTTATAATAAATTTCAATAGTAAGCCACATTTTCTCCAATTGCAAAGCTAGAATATGGAAACCTTTACTATTTATACCCTACACCACACTGTGGTACAGGGTATTATAACTTTGTGCATTTGTTTGTAACACCCAAAAGGAGAAGAAATAGACCCATCGTTTATTATACCGATCGACTTAGAATCACTTTCTGAGTTGATTTAGCTATGTCCGTCTGTCTGTATGTCTGTCCGTCTGTGCATGTATTCTTGTAATCAAAGTACAGGTCGCAATTATGGTCCGATCTCGGGGAAACTTTACACATATCTTTTTTTTGGCCCAAGGACGATCCCTATTAAAATCGGTTCAGATTTAGATATAGCCCCTATACAGGGTTGCCCATATTCGACGGACCCATCTGGCAACGCCATAACTTTTGACAGAGATGTCAGATCGCTTAATGACATACCGCGTTTGAAGCGTCAGTCCAAGCAGATTTTTACCATGGAACAATACACGCCACGCGAGCGCTCTGAAATAGTTGAAATTTACATTCAACAGAAGAAGTCAATTGTGAAAACTCAACGTGCTTTTAAAATATTAAAAAATGTGAGAAGTGCGCCTTCTAAGAACACCATTAAGCGTTTATACGAAAACTTTTCGACTGGTGAGGCTCTTTCTAATCCGAAGAGGCCAAATAAAAGTCGACCAAGGCGATCGGCCGAGAATATCGCTGCCGTACGAGCCAGTGTTGAGAGGTCCCCAAGAACATCCCAAAAACGCCGTTCTCAGCAGTTCGGCATGGCTCGGTCCACTTTACAACGGATTATTCGCGTTGATTTGCATTTGTTCCCGTACAAAATTCAATTGACGCAAAGATTGTTGCCTGCGGACAAGCCTCGTCGATTGGAATGGGCCCAACGAGTCATCGAAATGGCCGATGATGACGAGCAATTTTGGAACAAAATTATCATGTCCGATGAAGCCCATTTCACATTGAATGGGACCGTAAATAAGCAAAATTGCCGTATTTACGCCACTGAAAATCCTCAGGAGATTCAAGAATTGCCTCTTCATGACGAAAAAGTCACAGTTTGGTGCGGCGTTAGTGCGAAAACGGTCATTGGGCCGTTTTTCTTCCAAAACGAAAATGGCCATGCTGTTACCATCAACCAGGAGCGTTATCGCGACATGATGACCAATTTTGTGATGCCAATTATTCGTCGAAAGCGTATGAGGCAGTTCTGGTTTCAACAAGACGGCGCTCCACAGCACACAAGTCGCATAACAATCGATTTTCTGAAGAATTTGTTTCCGGGCCGTTTGATGTCGAAAAGTGGTGATTTGGACTGGCCACCGCGTTCGCCCGATTTGACGCCGCCTGACTTCTTCTTGTGGGGATATTTGAAGTCAAAGGTTTACGTTAACAAGCCAAGGACCGTAGAAGAGCTCAAGGACAACATTCGTGAAGAAATAGCCGCTATTCCGGCCGAAATGTTGGCGAAAACGATGGAAAATGCTGCAAAAAGGGCACAATACGCCATCAACGCCAGAGGCGGCCATTTGAGAGATATCATATTCAAAAATCGATGTAAACAAATCTACTTGGAACAAATTAAATGATTAAGATTGCCAACCGCCAAATTTTTATTTTTTTCTTTGATTTTTTTTAAAAAAACATGGGTCCGTCGATTATGGGCAACCCTGTATATATGTTAGCCCCGATTTGACATGTAAGCGCTGTAAAAACTTTATTTTATATCCGATCAGCATGAAATTCGGCAGAAAGAGGTTTCTTATTATATGGATGAACACTATTATATTTGGAAGAAATCGGTTCAGATTTAGATATAGCCCCCATATATATGTTACCCCCGATTTGACCTGTAAGCGCTGTAAAAACTGTATTGTATAGCCAATCAGTGCGAAATTCGGCAGAAAGAGGTTTCTTATTACATGAAGGAATACTGCCAAATTTGGAGAAAATCGGTTCAGATTTAGATAAAGCTCCCATATATATGTTACCCCCGATTTGACATGTAAGCGCTGCACAGTGGAAAATTTTCGTCATTTTCTGATCGAAAATCAATAACTTTGTTAATTTGAGAGATATATTTTTAAAAATTTGCACACATAATATAGACAATATTTAAAAGGAAGTGTGAAAATATTTCGGATTTCGCACCACTACATATCCAGTAGTAAGCTTGCAAAATCTGTACTTTTATTTTTTTCTGAAACTGTATCACAGTTTTGACCGAATTGAAAGGTCCAAGTTGAAATATTTGTTTTCTGGAATTTGGTATGCAATTTGCATCTTTAATGGTTAATTAAAATCAATTCATTTATAAGGATAAATTAAAATTATGAGAAAATAAAGTTGAAACACAATTTTATTTTTTGTGAAAAAAACACAATATTTTTATAAATTAAAATTGTAAAGGATAAATTAAAATTATGAGAAAATAAAGTTGAAACACAATTTTATTTTTTGTGAAAAAAAACACAATATTTTTATAAATTAAAATTGTCTGTGTGGGGCATTTTCAATAACAACACCGCGTCTTCATCAAGATCTCTACAGGCTTTGCGTGTTTCATTTCTGATGCTATATATATAAGGATCTGAAGTACATAAAAGTCTCTTAAATACATCCTCATTTGTCGCTATCCTTGAATTTTTTCTGGAATGATTCAATCGGTAGTTTTTATAATCTTTGTTACGCGATTCTTGGGCATCTTCTGACAAATGACCCATTGGCAACATAGAGAAATGATTTAGAATGCTTTTTCCATGTATTAATAATTTATGGACAGAAGATGGCATATAATACCACTTATATTTTTCCACATATAGATTTGCTATTTGGAGAGCATACTTGTTATAATTTTCGCCATCTATCATGACACCGCATGATAAAGCTTGTAGAATATTGTACAACATACGTATTAGCTGTACATATATGCCTGTTATTTCAGCACTGACTTCTGCATTGGAAAAAAATCTTCGTGTAGTATTCCCGTCGTTGCTGTTTCCACTTCCCTGTCTAGGTTTGTCAATTATTAATCCTAATTCTTCACGGAAACGCTTTTGCACCAATTTTTTCTTGCATTTTTTTAATACCTGGTGTTCTTTAGAAATTGCTGACCACTTTTGGAAGTCCAGGTTATAAGAAAGATGTAAAATCATTTCCATACACCGAATCCATGCATGTAAGGTTGACATTCCATATTGCAAGACGTTTTCATTTTCAGTTCTTTTTATGGTACTTGGTATATCATTTATTTGCTTTGGACTCGCATTGCAAATAGTACATACTGCACAAGACGTCGTGTTTGTTAGTGTCTTAACAACTTTACCATCAACCATTGTTAGTAAGAGTTCGTGACTTATTTCGAGTTCATGCGTTCCGCAGTTAATAAATGTTGGCAACAACGACTTTATTTGGCTCTCGATATATTGAAATACTTCTTTGGTTTTTTCAGGAGTCTCTTTACACATTTCAATCGAAATGGGTCTGCAATAACGCACTTAAGAAGGAACAGGATTGTGCCAAACTAATGAGCCACCTTCTCTATCAATAATTTTTATAGGAACCAATGAAGTAATAAACAAATTGCCATCAGATATATTCTCAGACTCTTCGGGAAGAAATTGCTTATACTCACTTTGACCCGAGGAGCCATCACATCCCCATTTGCAATATAGAGTGAGCTTACGCATATTTTTGTTCTCAACATTGTCAATCATTAAAATTCGTTTGGCAGTATGGTCAAGTAGTTCTTGCAAAGATTTAACTTTTGCTACCGTATTCCCAATTTCAAGAGAATTTGGATAACAATTAAGTTTTTCTCTTTGAATTTTATAGTATGGTGGCATAAGTGGGCAATTATTATTTAGCATGATAATTCTTAAATGGGTATATTGACTTTTAGTTAAGTCGAGATCGAGAAATACACTCAATGCTTCTGTGCTATCCAGAGGTTTAACTTCCTCATTCTTCTCTAGGGTTTTCAGTAGTTCCTGCTTCTTCGACTTCTCCATGTACCTTATTAATTCTACAAGTTTTGCTTCTTCTATTTCTCCAATTGCACGAAGTTTCTGACTGTATGCACTCTGAATATGTTGTAGGCCATTGTCTTCCAAAAGTAAAACATTTTTCCGTCTTTTCGTTGAATCAGCCGATTTTTCGTATGGCAGTAAAGGTCTTCCCCTTTTCCTTAAGAGATTAATGGATTTCATAGCGATGGGCACATTTACACAATATTCTTTATTTAACCAATTTGCGTTATTTTTAAAAAATTTCTCTTTTTGCCTTCCTGATTTTAGCCATCGATCATTTATATGCTGTATTAAACCCTTCTGAATATGATTAATTATATATGATACATTTTCAAATACGTTCAAATTTCAATTCTCGCGCACAAACCGTTCAATAGATTGCACATTTCTATAACTGTTTATATAGACAAGAACCAGATAAGTATTCAGGGAAGATCGGTTCAGATTTACATTAAAGCTCCATATATATGTTCCTCCTGATTTGGTGTCAAAACGCTATATAAATTGTACTTTACTTCCGATCATTTACATTTTCAAGAAAGATGTTTCCCAATTTAGGAACGACTATTGCTAAATTTAGCGATTATCGGTTTAGAATTAGATAATATGTTCCTACCTATTTACCAATTATTCCAAATTATTATCGCAATGACCCTTATCGCATTGTTAGGGAGGTGTAGGGTATTATATAGTCGGCCCCGCCCGACTTTCTGCCTTTCCTTACTGTTTTTTTTCTTGGCAATGTCCTAGCATTTTATTTATATCAGTGCAGATACCGCATTTTAAAAGCAATTTAGCAGAAACTTTGTAGTTCGTATTATATTTTGACATGAATTCATCACAGCATACAATTTACAAATCGGTTCATATTTTGTTATAGTCACCCTATAGGGGTCCCTCCAAAATATACGCACTTAAGCCATATACTCGTATACCATATTTTCGAAGCATTTCGATTGAATCTTTGCAGTTTGTATTTAATTAAGACAAGAATTAATCGCAGTAAACATTTTTTTAATTCAGTTAATATTTTGTTATAGTCCACGTATAGATGTCCCTCCCAACAAGGCTTATTTAAGCCATAAACACCACATTTAGCTGAAACTTAGCAGTTTATATTCTATATTGGCAAGCATTTATCGCAATAAAATGTATACAAATAAAATTTTATTTTGTTGTAGTCCCCGTGTAGATGTAGCTCTGAAAAGAGCTATTTCAATCACACTCAACACATTTTTCAGGTGAAGAGTTTGGCAAAAGAATTTGCGACCTAAAAATTGCAGTGTTCGTTTTTTAACAATTTACTTGAACTAAAGGGATCGTTTCATGATTTGCTCCATATCCAAAGACTTTTCCAGTAATAAGATTGAATGCAATCCATGGTGGAGGGTATACATATAAGATTCGGCATGGCCGAACTTAACGGTTTTACTTGTTTATTTTGCTCTATATTTCTAAAATACTATATATACCTATCCTATTTGGTGGAAATATAAATCGATATGACCATTTCTTTAACATCATCGTATTTTTACATCGTATAGGAAATTTTGTGGTCAACTGCACTGCACTATGGCTTAAAAAACAGTACTTTGGTACGACCTCTATAGGAAACCTATATCAAAACATTGACCGATAAGGCCCATTTGGAATTAAGAAATATTTCTACCAAATTTCATCAACCTAGCTCTATTATTACGGATTGTAGCGTGATTACAACAGACGGACGGACGGACATGGCTAAATCGTCTTAGAATTTTAAGACGATTAAGAATATATATACTTTATGGGGTCTCAGATCAATATTTAGAGGTGTTACAAAGGGAGTGACAAAATGAATACAGCTCCCATCCTATGGTGGAGGGTATAAAAAAAATTAAGAGCCATTGAGCCACTCTAATAAACACATATAACAATAGCTTTATAAAGTAACACTATGACCAACAACAACAACTGCAAGAATCAAGTTCATAAATGTGCACACAGATACCGGTGATGACAACGACAACAAAAACAACGTCCATATCAACACCAACAACATAGCAACAGCATAAACGCAACAACAACAGTAGCAGCAACAGCAGCAATGGCACAAAGACAGTACTACAATGAGCATGGGGTGGTGACCTTTTTTCATAACAATAACAACAACAATGAAATCCTGCCTTCCTCGCACACCAATACCGGCTCATGCCACACACACACCATACAAAGGAATTGCCAAGTACATTGTGTTTTTGAAAAAAAGTGAAGAAAAAAGGAAATTGAGGAAAACTCTTGAATTGAATACAAGTTGATTGGCATTTTCTATCATGCAATCAATTTCAAATTGTTGCAGTTGTTGTTGCTGCTGCTGGAGCTACGGCTGCTGCCATTGCTGTTGGTGTTGTTTACTTGATTTTGCTTTTACAAAACCCCTTTCCACCCGCAGCTATTCACATACATACTAACAAGGCCACACGCACTGAAATCCTTACAGCCGCAGCAAACCGACCAATCACACCACCCCCACCACCTTCTCACTTCCTTCAGAAAACGCATACAAAACATGGCTAATAAATTCTTTTGTGTCTTGTGCGTAGAATAAATTCGAGTATTTAATAGAATGTCAGATATGGCAAATTTCAGGTTTTGAGGTACACTCACATATAATCGTATCAAAAGTGTCAAAAGATCATCAAAATATGAAAAAAAGAGAGTGAGTTTTTTTTTGGTATGATATCCTGCCTTGACGATTTTGGCCAAGACACAAATATTTATAGGTGACAATGAAGGGCACAAGCTTCAATTATGTGGAATATGTCCCTTTTGAGACATATTTTGTGCAGTAGGCGAATGGTGGAGACGACACTTTTTATAGATGACAATATTTTTTGGGCTACCAGACTGTCTGAGATGGTAGTTTTGAATTCCGAGACTCTTAAGAATTTGTTGGAATTTTTAAATCATTACCTTATAAGGGATGAGGAATGGCGAAAGCTGCAGAAGAAGAAAAACATCATATCCACACCCCTTTCGGTCCACAGAAAGTGATACAATTGTACCACTACTGCTTTTGTGGGATACCTACTGACTCAACCTACTACTACTGCCGTAAAAGTTGGTACTCCTAATGACCCCATATAATACTGTCCTAAAAGTAAATGATTTTCGAACTCTGCTTTCCGAAATCCCTAGTTCCAATAAGAGTGGACTTAGGTGTATGTGTATACATATATAGGAACTCCGTCTAGTACATCGACATATATATATATATACATATATATTTAAGTGGAGTTACTCAGCGAAAGGTAAATCCAAATATTAAATTTAAAATATATGTTTTCAAGAACACAGTGGCGTATGATGTATATTACTACATTTATATCACCAATACGCCCCAATTTATACAGTTATTACTGGGATACCTAAGCGTATGATTGATTTAAATATCATATAAAGGGTCCTTATGGAAACACCAGTATTTAAAATAATTGATTAATGGTTTTAATCAGATTGATTAATTAATAGAAAGGCGGACATCTGAACGTCAAATGAACGGAAGGCCCGACATAATATAAAAGAACAAACAAGTATATAGCTTTATAGAAAAAACTGGATCCAAAGATGTATTTTAATATATTTGTGGGTTTCCTACTGACCCAACCTACCTGAATGACCCAAAATAATACTGTTTTAAAAGTAATTGATTTTCGATCTCTGACCCTCGACTACTCTAGTGGACCTAGGTCTAGGTGTATATGTATATATATGTCTATAGGACCTCCGCCGAGAAAATCGACAAAAAATATACATATATATTTTAGTAGCCTTACTCAACAAAGATCCTTTTTTCCTTATTTCAAACTATGAATATTCAAATGTATTCACAATTTTAATAAATAACTCAAACTTCAAGTGAATTATAAAACTTGTATTTATTATATTTTCAGTGACATTTGTGCAACATTTCCCTCATATGTCAAATGATAAACACACTTACACATACATACATACATACAGTAAACATTATTTAATTTGATGTCAATTCATCTGCTTCATAAGCAATTCATTTTCCAAACTTTCATATTTTTCTAGGATTTTTAATTGACTTTACTTCATATACATATGTATTTATGTACACAAAATTGCAGAGCGTCGTACAATTTGCAAAATATGCATCAAAAACTATATGGAGAAAATATTTCTGATGAACACTTGATGGATTTTGTTTTTCTGAGAGGAATGGCAGATATGCTAACATTTATAAATTCCAATTTCAATTGACGTCACATTTCATAAAGGTCATCTATAAAAAACATGTGTTTGTGTGAGTGCCATTGCATTGCAAATAGATAAACGAAAGGATATTTTGTTTTTCGATGCCAAAGTATGGTAGTTAGTAAATATTAACTTTCTATGAATATTTACACAAAAAATGGTTTTGTTTATTATTATTTGAATTCGAGAAATGAAATTACATTTTAGTTTAGTTGGAGAAAATTGGCATTGGAATTTGAAAAGCATAACAATTGGAAAAACAAACACATGTGCATGTATGTAACTGAATTTGTATACTTTTTTGCAAAAAATATTTCGGAGAGATAAAGGCAATTATGCCATGGAGTCTTTAAATAGTAAAGGAGGTTTACTTTCAGCAAGACGGCGCTACGTGCCACACAAGCAACGAAACCATTGCTCTGTTACGGGAAAAGTTTCCGTGTTATCTCTCGAAGAGGTGATCACAATTGGCCACAGAAATCTTGTGAGTTAACACTTTGCGACTTCTTCCTTTGGGGCCACGTGAAAGATAAGGTATACGCCAACAGATCAGCGTCGATTCAAGACCGCAAAGATAGAATTCGCGAGGCTATCGAGGACATAAGGCAGCCACTTTGCGATTTGGTTATTGAAAATTTCATGAAAAGGATATGGTCCTGTAAGCGTGGTCGTGGTGGCCATTTGGCTGATGTTGTTTTTCGTTATTAACGGCATACCTTCCTCTTTATTATGAAATAAACATCCGATCATTTATCTCAAATAATGGAATTTTTCTTTGAATACCAAAATAAGACCTCATGTTGGAAAACCCTATATATCTGTCCGTAAAATATTGAAAAATATGTATACGTAAACGTATAAAACAGAACTTTTTGAGACAGAACAGAATATTTTACGATTTTTAAAGGCACTGGATGCACTTTTTTCGGATAGGTTTGTTCCGAATTTTTTTCTCCTATTCAATATCTGCAAATTTGCTTCAGACACAAAAGAGATATTCTGTACGGTATAAAGAGAAACAAGTAAAAGCGTTAAGTTCGGCCATGCCGAATCTTATATACCCTCCACCATGAATAGCATGTGACCAGACAAAATAACTCAAACCTAAAGAAAATAACACCGAAAAATTCAAAAAATTATAGTAGATGAGAATAGTAGGAATCATTGGAGCTATATCTAAATATGGACCGATATTGCCCATTTTCAATCCCAAGTTACCTATACCTATACCAAATTTCAGCCACCTAGCTCAAGTATTATAGATTGTAGCGTGATTACAACAGACGAACGGACGGACATGGCTAAATCGTCTTAAAATTTTAAGACGATCAAAAATATATATACTTTATGGAGCCTCAGATCAATATTAATGGTGTTACAAACGGAGTGACAAAATGAATCTACCCCCCCATCCTATGGTGGAGGGTATAAAAATATAGAAAAAGTGCAAAAAATCCATCTTGCGCAAAAAAATCCTTATGGCCATTAAGTTATTAATTGAGCCAACTTGAGTTAAGAAGTTCTTATTTTTTGGGGCTACATTCACGTCCAATTAAAAATATATTTTTTTAGACCGCAAAGGCTTATAATATATATTACTAAATTAATATCAATTATACGCTACAGTTTATGTAACTGAAGTACATAAGCGTATGGTTGATTTAAATGAAATATTAAATAGTTTGGACTTTATAGTATTGAATTGTTTATTTTGTCGTTTTTGTATTAGAACTATCCTATTTATATTGAGAAATCAGAATCAGATTTTCTCTTTCTATGTTATTTTGGCAAAACCCATTTTTAAGACAGTTAGAGTTATTTGAGCTATATCGGTCCGTCTGGCCCAATAACACTCGAAAATTAAATCTAGACATTAAGTATAAGAATATTTTTTCTGGACCACATAGCGTATGATATATACTAACAAATGAATATATACATAATCCCCCATTTTCACAACCTCCGGTTAGAGCTAACTCACAGTTAAAAAAATAAACATTTCATACAATTTGTCAGCTATAACTGTAGATTTCTAACAGTGGGATACCCGGAGATTGTGGAATTGGCCGTAAATGATCCTTTATAAAATACATATATTGTGGAAATATTCTGCGATCGAATACTGACGATAAATTTTGATTTACTATAACTGAATGAAAGGTAATTTGCAGTTTGACTCATTAGAAACAATTCTTTTTACTGATTGTGCAGCGTCTCACAGTGGGAGGAATTAAAAAATGCAAAAAATCGGTCGCTTCTTACGTTTTGAATGGCAGGGCGGAGCTACAAATGAGCTACTGAATTAAAGGAAATTTGATGTTCATCTTTGTTGCGACAATTTCTTCACTCGCAGCGTCTCAAAGTGGGAGCAATTAAAAAAAAGGAAATAATATTTTCGTTTCTTAATCAGTTAACCGATTGCAACACAACATGATATGTCTGTCGAAAAGTGATTAGATATGTTATGTTTTGAATGACAGGGGCGTAGCTACAGAGCCTCAAAATCAATTCCTGTGAAGCATAATAGCTTTTTTGCGCTTATTCATCCTGCCGAGGTATACAACAACTTTTCCCTGACTTGCCTCGTATTGAGATATCTGCAAATGAAAATTAAATTTTGCATTTGTTTCCCGATATTGTCCTAGTATTTTGTAGATATCGGAGCAGACCGATTTCTCTCACATCAACTTTTCCGAATAGGCAGCAAAAATTGGAAAACCGATGTACCGGGCAATGAACCGATGAACCGAAATAGGGCAAATTTTATGACCATTTGAAGTAATAATTTCCAAAAAAGTATGTTTTGGGGAAAAAGTATATCTCGTATTTTGGATTTATAGAATAATTTATTTAAAAAATTTATAAAACATCTGGATTCAAATCGAAGGAAACAACTGAAAAATATTCTTTGTCAGACATACAAAAAATGGCAAAATTAGAAATTTTTGTAATGTATAATTTCGAATGGCCATAACTTTTCTCTCAGCGGGTATATTAAATGGCAGTATTATTTCATCGAATAGCTAATTTTTTTGTCTATCCAGAAAATATACTGAGAAAGGAATGGCAATAATAGTAACATTTTGATAATTTGTGCCCGATCGTAGAGGCCATTTAAATTATATTGTTTTTAAAACCCTTTACAAAGAATGCAGATAAATGCTACAGGTGGAATTTCCTATCGGTTTCGTACTATATATATGTAGGTTCCTAGGTCCTGGTAATGTACTAGTATAAGAAGTATTTCTATATTGCAAATGAGGGTATTTAATTATTAAAATCGGGCATACGCCCCACAGCCCACACTGCGTATTAGCGACATTAATTTATTAATGTAGCTCATATGCCCCTGTGTTCCAGAAATGTTTAAAACCACTAAGGAAGCTCTAAAGTCGGACGAAGCCGACTATACGAATATGATAGCCTACATTACCCCACCGGAGCAGAATAAGTATAAATATTCTAAATAATTAAAATATTTTATTGCGGAATCGTCCTTCCTCTGTCCAAAAAGCTGCTATTTTTAAATTTTATAAAGATCTAGTCAAACATGTGGATTGTATAGCCTTAGATGCAAGATCAGTATATAGGGAGTATGTGCAATTCAAAACCGATATTCTTAACGTCCTAAGCAACGTTTTTGGTCCAAGAAATTGTTATCCGTTAAATTTTATAAAGTTCTATTCAGAAATACGTATGCTGTAGTCCTTATGGGGAAAATCGGGATATAAGTATATTTGGGGACAATATCTAAGACTGGGCCGATTCCCGTCAAATTTGGCAGGGTTTATTGTCGGTACAAACAACTTTTCGGTATAAAATTTTGTAAAGATTTGAGGAAAAATATGGCTTCTATACCGCGAAGATGTCAAAAGCCGATTTTATGAAATTTGGTAGGGATATTTGCTGCCTTAGGGATATTTGAACTTTCCTGCGCTAAATTTAATAATTCCGGAAAATAAAGCTTATATACCGCTTTAATGCCAAATCGGTGGGTACATATATATGGAAAGATTTGCAGACCGAATAAAAGCAAGCAACATTATATATGGAAACTTTATCTAAATCTGAAACGATTTTAATGAAAATTGGCGAAGATGATTATTGCCATACAGAACTTTCCTGTGCAAAATTTCATAGAGATCAGCCGGAAAGAAAGCTTATATAAAGCTTAAATTCCAAATCCCTAGATACATACGAGTATATCTGTGAGATAAATCTAAATCTGAACCGATTTTAATAAATATCAAAATGCTTGTTCCCTGAAGCAAGAATTTAGTCTGTGCCAAATTTCATCAAGATCGGAGTTAAATTGTGACCTGCACTTTGCGTTCAAGCTTAAGATGGATGGACGGATGGATAGACATGGTTAGATCGATTCTGCTATTGGTTCTGATGTCAAATATGTATATAGCCATCAAAATCAATCATACGACCTGCTGTTCCATTACCATTAGAGCGTATTAGCTATATGAATGAATTAACGTAGAGCAAACGCTCCGGTGGTTCATGGGATACGTTTTTTCTCGTACAGAAAAGATAGAGTCAACTAGTTTTTTTATATACAATTTATTTTTTTTTTATAAATACGAGGCCTGCTCAATAGAAAAAGGTGAAATTTAATATTACTCAAAAAATTACGATCAAGCAATGACGAGTGAGCAGGTGCATTATCGTGAAGCAAAAGCCATTAACTGCTGTTGTTCCACAATTCCGGTCGGTTTTTTGTATTGCTTCTCGCAAGCAGCGCTTAACTTCAAGATATTACTCCTTATTAACCGTGGGACCATGTAGCAAGAACCCATGATGCACTACGCCAGGGTAATAGAACCGAAACAGTGAGCAAACTCTTGATATTTGATCGAACTTGCCGTGCTTTTTTTCAACTTAGCTCTTCTTAGTTCTTCCATTGGGACTTTTGGACTTTGTTTTCGATGTCATAACCATATACCCATGATTCGTCATCAGTTATGAACCTTTTTAGTAAATCCGTATTGTCGTTAACGTCATTCATCATTTCCTAAGCGATATATGTATATTTATTAAAAAATTTAACTCTCAATGAGACACGCTTCTATGAATTGTTTGGTTCTAATAAATTAATATAATTGCTTTTCATTTCTTCTTTTATTTTTTTCAGGTTTTGATGGTGGTCTGCGTCAATGGTTCCTGCTAGAGATATTCGATCAACAGACGGCCACCTTACAGGCCAATATCTCCTCCAAATATCCGGTAGTGAGTGTAACGGGTCTGGATTCGGGGCGTTTCTTTAAAATGTTCATGTATGCGGTCAATGTACGAGGACGCAGTGAACCCGTACTTCTCGAGGGTTATACTCTAAAAGCGGCCGAGAAACAAACAGGTAACAATATTTTCTTTTTCAACAACTTGACCGTCCCCCATTCTCCAATTTCCTCGCTCTCGTCCAAAACGAAGAAGAATACCAGAGAAAAAACAAGTTGCAAATTCTTGGCGTTAATAAAAACTCATAAAATGTTTGTAAGACATTCTTCATTTTTGTGCTCTCAACGTTTGTGCCATCTTTCGTCAAGTTTTGAGCTGCCGCTTTGCCGAAATAATTTTGTTTTAAACAACTTTTTATGGCCTTTAGGGGCCATAGAAGCATCTTTGCTAACTGGGAGTAAATTTCAGTAGCTTGTTTTCTTTGGTTTTTTATTCTTTGCTGCGTTTTGACGGCATTTCTTGGGGCCAAAATGTGCTGGAGAAGAAGAGCATCACTCAGCTATACATATATACAGACATTTTGGAATTTATTTTTCTTTCGTGAATGTTTTTTTTTTGCTCAATGCCTTGCATATAATTTAAAATTATGAATATTTCATGAGTTTTGTGCCAAAGTAAACGAGAAGAAAATAAAATATGTTAAATAATATTTTATTTACATATCAATTGTTCTTTAGCCCACATATTTGTTATTGTAGGGGGTTGGGGGAGGAGGGGAATTGTCATTGTGTGATGTTATTGTCTTTTTTTGTTTTTATTTGGGGGAGGGCTGTGGTTGAGAGGAAACGTTATTTTAAAATTCGAACTAGATTTCGGGTTCGGTAATGAAAATTCAAATTATCAGCAACGGAAGTGACGCCCTAAAGCCATATTCATTTCACAAAAGTTTGGTAAGCGAGAGCTGACAGGGGAAAGGGGAGCGGGAATACTCTCATCTTTAGGGCAATTGAATTCCATTGGGGATTTTGGGTTTTTTCTCTTCATTGGACACAAAAAACCACAAAATCATTTTTCCCATTATTGATTCTATGGCCCAAGTTTTTTCTTTAATTTTGTTCGTCTTTGTTTGCTTATGTGGCCATGCATTTCAGCTCATGAAAAAATCTCATTCATTCATTTAGTGTTTGCTTTAATTACTATTCCTAACGTCGGATATCTTTTGCGCAATTATGCGTTAAATATTTGTTTAAAAAAAACTTTTTATAGCTTCTCATTCAATGCACGAGTTTTACAAAAAAAAAATAAAAAGAAAGAAACGCTAAAAATATTCATTTCCTGTGTGTTTATGCAAACTAGAGAAACATTAGGAAAATTAAATGAAAATTCAGAAGAAAAAAACGCTTGTTGGACTTTATTAATTTTCATCATGTTTTCGCTGTTTGGAAAATGGAGGAAAAATGCATAAGTTTTGTCTTGCTGTTCGTTTTTTTTTTGCTGTGCCTTTTTAATGGGTTTTAACAAGTCTGTTTTCTATTAATGCCAAAAGTATGTAGCGACAAATTTGTTATAATTAAATTTGAATGAACCATAAAGCTTTTGGGAGAAAAACCCTTGCAGGGCTACACAGCGAATATATTATATATTTTTAGAGAGTCAATGAGACTCTAGAGAGTTTTTAGGAAGATTATCTTAAAAAAATATATGAGAAAATATGAAAAAATATCGAAAGGAGAAAGTTTAAATTGTATGAATTGTTTTTAAAGTCGTATTTTGCGGTTAATTTTATTTGATATTTTCATATATTTTAAAATAATTTTAAAAAAGACCAAATGAAACTTAGTTAGACTAAAAGTGTGTTCATAAATAACACAAAATAATAGAGTTCTAGAATTCCTCAAGTACTTTGTGCCGTAAGATGAATTATTAATATACATCATACGACCGGGTGATTTGATATAGTTTACAAGTCTCGGAAAGTAAACAAGAGTTTCAAACAAACCAATATTGTATTTTTACAAAATGAGGCGGTAATAATAAGTAAAACTTACCAAGCGTAAGGACAAATACTTATAAAAATGAAATGTTTGCACTTTTCAAGTCGACATTATGAAGTCACCCGAATTGAAACTAACTCCAATTTTTAAAATGTGTTAGAAATAGGACATTTTCAGGAAAAGGAAAAAAATCAATTTTTTAGAAATCAAATCCCTATAAGTTCTTGTAATTAGCCTTTTAGCTCATTCAATGCGCAATATGAAACAATTAATATAAATAATACGCTCGTCAGTCACATGTACACATGTAGCGAATAAACAATATTAAATAATTTATATTAATCATATGGCCCCGTGGTTTCAAACTTTTTATAGATCTCTCCCATTTCTGCTAAACCAACTGTTACGTATGAAATAAATATATAAATAAATTTAAATCGAATCCTATATATTTGAGCAATATTACCAAAGAGCCTTTGATTAAGAATTTGCAAATCAGTTAAGTCAATGTTTTCAGGGCGAGTCTTTGAGATTTATGACAGGTTTTTGCGATATTATTCTAAAAAAAAATCAAAAGAAATCGTACAGAAAATTATCGGTAGCAGTTTTGTAAATAAAAATTCATTAATCCGAAAAATGTTTGGTGGATAATTGTTTGTGAGTAACACCAAAAATTTTTGAACGCTCAATTTAAACCATTGGCGTTTTTTTTGCCCGTCGGCATGAAATACTATAAAATGTTTGCACTATTCAAGACGACATAATGGAGTCCACCGAATAGAAAACAACTCCAATTTTTAAACTTAAAAAATGTGTTAGAAAAGAGAAAATTCGCGAAAAGGGCAAAAAAAATGCTGCATTTTGACCAAAAACGAAAAAGCAATAAGTTTCTTATAATTAGCCTTAAAATATCATTGAATATATCTATAAGCAATATGAAACAATTAATATAAATCATACGCTCATCCGTTACATGTACCCTAGCGAATATACAATATTAATTAATTTATATAAATAATACGACCCCGTGGTCTGGAAAGTTTTATATACACCACAATTATATATAGTATAAATTCGATGAAAAAACTCCTAAACCTGCCGGCCCTAGAAATGTGAGGATGAAAAAATGGCACCCGTGTGAAAAACATTTTTAAAAAATTCTCAATTCAAAACTTCTTTATGAACCGAATGACAAGGGCGATCATGATAATCTGGTCTGGACCACATATATATCTATGTCTTTCAATAGTTCCTTTGCCAAGGTGCAAGGGCAATGCTAAGCCAATGGCGGACTCCTGCGCTAAATATCAAGAAAGATACCTGAAATAAAATACACCCTGTAAATTAGACCTATTCAACAAGGTCAAATCCACAGGCTTACTATTTACTGTGTTGCCTATAAAGAGAATTTCAGAAAAAAACTTAAAGCTGAGGAAGGCGCAGAGAAAGATGATCACGACCTGAACCTACTGTGCGTAGCAAACAAACGCACAAAGGATTTTATACATAAATATGTTAAGAGAAAATAAAAGTACAAATATACATATAAAATAATCGCCAATTTAGTTGTACTCGAAAACGCTTTTTTAGAATTTTGACCCCATAACAATTAAGGTCGGATAATCCCATTAATACATTGCCATAATGATTTGTATATCCTGTAATAGTATGAGTTACGGGAATTACGTAATAACAAATCATACAACCCAGTGTGTAGGCTTAAAGCAGTGTCACCCTGTGAGGGAGAAAAGGGCGGAATGAAATTGGGCCCCAGGAAAAAACACCCCAATATATTTATGAACATGGGCCCCAAAAAATAACATGTCAAACAACAACAATTTTTTTGGGGCTTAATTGCATTTTTTGTCTGCTTTTTGGGGTTTCATTTCATTTTTTTGGGGCTTATTTTCATCTATAAATTTAGAAACAGGAGAGGCTACGCGTAAATGATTTGCTCCACGTTGCCAACTTTGGATCCTGTCCATAGGAGAAAGTCTTAAACAGAGGCCGAAGGCCGCAGGCCGTAGGCCGTCCGAGCAGGAAAAGATTTATAATTAAAAAATAGGTTCGTATATGTGTATTATTACATACTCCCCAGATTTACGAAGATACAATTTCTTAGTTTTTTGGGGTTCATTTTCATTTGATACTGTTTTCTTAATTGGGATGTAATTTCCTAAATTAGTTTTTGTAACGAAAATAGGCTCTAAATATGGGGCCCACATTCATTTTCAATTTGGGGTGCATTTTCTTGGGGCCCAACTTCCGGCCGCCGGAGAAAAGCAAGAAATGCAAATCATGTAACATTCCCAAAATAAATTGGCTATCTCACATATCTGCAGGAGCGCCCCAATAACTGAGTAGGTAGCGTGCTCGCCCATGTGTTTGGGGGTCGTGGGTTCGATTCCCACCAGAGACTCCGGTCTGTCGCTACAAAAATCTAGCCACATGGTCTTTGTCCCTGGACCATAAAATTAGAATATAAATTTACTTTATATAACGTGATCCATTTCGAGGTTCCCTACTTCTTTATCATTTGAACATTCTTTGGCATTTATTTTTTGAAGATTATGTCTCAGTTGGTCCATCCGTTGAGTCCAATTTTCGATGACTCGTTCGAGCATTTCGACTGGTAACTGGCGAATGACTCGCGTGATGTTTTGTTCCAAGGCCTGAATCGAAGCGGGTTTGTCCGCATAAACTTTAGAATTTACATATCCCCACAGGAACATCATGGCACGATAACGGTCGCCATTTACGGTCACGTTCTCACCGGCATCATTTTTGAAGAAATATGGACCGATGATTCCGGTACGTCGGATCGGGAATCGGTCAATTGCAAAACGAGACCTCTTAACGAGAGCTCATTACTCATGGGTGTCAATATTACTCATGGGTGTCAAGGTCGTGGATCGACTGGAAAGTGTTTTTTTGCATTTAAAAGAATGCACTTAGCGCAATTGGCGAACGATTATTTTGATAATAAAACTGAATAATTTGTAAACGTTGTAAGTCTTTCCATGATGAAATGCCAAATAATACTTAACACAAATAACATGACAGCATGACACGACTCACAAGTGATCTGTCAAAAAAATTCATTGAATTCATATTAATAAATAAAAATTTAGATGAAAACATCAAATAAAATAAATCATACAATTTCCTATACATTTAGAGAATTTTCGATAGAATCGTATAAATCTATTTAATTTAAGGAAATTTTCAAATGGCATTCTAAGAACACGCATTTGTACGTATTTTTTTTACAAAATAAATAATATATGTAGGTCATACGCAATAGGTTTCCGAAAGATGGAACAACTTTGGTTGTAACAAAAAGTGTTCTAACCTTCAGACGTTGCTTCTCTCTAATGTTTTGTAAAGAATCGGTTGTAATATTCTGAGAGTTGTATTCCTTGAACGAACATTAGTGCGTATTTCTATTTCTAGTAATCGCAGAATTTCGATTACTAGAACATTTTGGACATTAAGTATGAGGCAATTTCATTGACTTTATTTGAAATACATTCGACCAACAATATAATAGATGAATACTTTAGTGATTGACCCTAATATACATAGAGGCCTAAGTTTTCGACTCCATTAGAGATGATGACCTCAGCGGTGGAAACTAATATAGACAAGACTTCAGGGGCCCACTCTAGTATAGAGGAAGACCTCTGAGTTTGACTCTAATATGGATGAACACCTCAGACGTCAACTCTATTATTGACACAAAAATAGAGGTAAACTCCAGTATAGAGGAAGGCCTCAGAGGTTAACTCTAGTATAAACGAAGACTTCAGAGGTTGACTATAAAATAGATGAAGACATCGGAGGTCGAACTATAAGAATAAGATCTCATATGTCAACTTTAGTATAGAATAATACCTCACGTGTTGACTAGTAAATAACGAGACCTCATAGGTCGATCCTAAAGATTAAAGGTTCAGAGGTCGAACCTAGTTTAGACGAAGACATCGAAGGTCTACTCTAGTATAGAGGAATAACTATTAATTCCGCTCTAGTAAGGAGGAAGCCCTCAAGTGTTAACTCTAGTTCCGAGGAAGACTTCAATTGAAAGAGAACAGACATAAGTATAGAAAAATAATTCAGGGGTCGAATATAGCATAAAGTAAAAATTTTACGGTTTAGAGAATAGAATAAGAGATCGCTGTAATATACAGGAAAATTGCAATTGTCGTCTTTCAGTGACTGAATTTGATATAGAGGACGATCTTATCGATCGATTTAGATCCAATTTTCAAATTGTTTTGAAGTTATCGTAATTATTATGATGAAACTAAAACCGAATTATAAAATTATTTGGCATTTTAAACCCCCTACGATTTGAAAACCATTCTTTTACAATCCTCACTCACTGAATGGGTTAATATTCATATTCTCCACACTAATTAATGGGAGGGTTTGCCGAAAACAAATTATCAAAAGAAATGCAGCAAAAATATCACAAAAATGATAAACAATTAAAATAAAAAGGGAATGGCTAAAAACAGCTCTCATCGGCGTAAAAGACGAAAAAAATGGCACACAAAAAACGGAAGATAAATTAGCTTTTATGAAAAACGTTTAGCTGTATAAATGGCAACAATCCTTAACAGGCTTTTCGCCCCATGCCCCACCAACCCAGCACCCTCACATCCCCTTGGACATTAGTGAAGCAAAACTGAATGCTGCTAATATTACCCAGAATGTCTGCAGCGCTATGTCCTTGGATCGCTCTCCCACTAAAGCCATACGCCTTACTGTCTTTGGGCTTTTAGTTTCTGGAAGCGGCGACTGGAGTGTTTCTCTGTGGATGGGTAATGATGAAGAAAGACTAGACACACTTTGGCTAATTGTGCAGAATGGTTGTGTGTGAATGCATTGCGGAGGCAAAACAGAAAACTGTTACAGTACAGAAATCATCTAAAGCAAAAGAGAACGAAACTAAACGTTGAAGAAATTACGCGAAGAGTAACTAAACAGGCCAAGCATTTAAAAACAAATGATTAACAATAAGAGGTCGTTTTAAATATGAGGACGCTCTGGGAATGGTGTTTGATATGACAATTGAAGAAACCTCAAATAAGACAAACTCGTATGTTTCATGCTTCAGATGCCTTAGAGGCCCTTCAAGCGTATGAGTTATATTATTCCAGTCAGCAGCAAGGACATTCATGCGTATGAGTTATATGAATTAATTAATATGGATCATACGCTCACTTAACTTAAGAAGACTTTTAATTTCAGATGCTTACAATTTAACTTATTATTTCGAAGAGAAGCAAAACAGGCATTTTAAAGGCAAATAATTAGAATTATGCTGTCATTTTAAACATTAGAATGTTGTGGGGAAGGTGTTAGTTATGAAAGTTGAAAGAAATCTGATCAATTATAAGCCCCCATGCTCCATAAGTATTCGAGGCTCTTCATGCGTATTAGTTATATTATTCCAGTTAGCTGTAAGAACATGCATGCATTATATTAATAAGAATTGAAGAAACTATAAATAACATATACAGGGTTGTTGTGGAATCCGATTGCTGTCGAAATAGGAATTGAAATCGAGAAAAAAATAATTTTCTTTGACACCAAAGTAATCTTTTTCTCGTTGTGGAATTCGACTGTTGTCCGAATCGGAATTGAAAACGAAAAAAATAACCATCTACGCATAAAAAATAGCCTATTTTTTCTCGTTTTCTGTCGAATTCCACAACAACCCAAATATCATGTGTTCCCATTCTTCAAAAGCATTAGAAAAATTTCAAGCGTATGAACTATATTATACCGCTAAGCTGCAAGGATATTCATGCGTATGAGTTATATTAATTAATAAATATAGATCATACTATATCTTTTTTTAATTAATAAATATAACTCGTGCGCTCACTTATTCCAAAAGGACTTATTATTTCAGAACATTACAATTTAACTGCTAATAACATTAATCATACGTTTCAATGCTCCAGAAGCAGTTGAGACCCTGCCTGCGTATAAGTTATATTATTCCAGTAAGCTATAATAACATCCACGTGTATGGGTTATACTCGTATTACTTTATTAATATGGCTGATATGCTCACTTGGTCTGAAAACTTATAATTTCAAAAGATAACAATTAAACTAGCCGATGATTTTGTGTTAAGATACAATTTGGTTCCATCCTAGGGATAAATTTGCGCTTCAGTTAAAATTTTTAACAATTCGTCCATTCCTCATATCAAATGCAACAATATTCTGCTTCGTATCTTTTAACCCAAAATGTGACATTATGTTTTCTCTCCAAACCCGAGTCCAGGCTACAAGCAAAAGCATTAAAATACTTTTTTGTAAAGTTATGAGAATTTTATTAAATAAGATCTACCATATGTACCCATGCTTCAGAAGCATTAGATGCACTTCGTGCGTATTAGTTGTATTATTCCAGTAAGCTGCAAGAACATTCATGCGTATGAGTTACATTAATTAATTAATATACATCATACCATCTCTTGATCTAAAAGCTTATAATTTAGCTTTTAATTAATTCAATCAAACGTCCCTATGTTCCAGTAGCATTCGAGACCATTCATGCGTATAAGTTATATTATTCCGATAAGCTGCAAAGATATTGATGCGTATGAGTAACATTAATTTATTAATATGGATCCTAAGCTCAGTTGGACTAAGAAGACCTATAATTTGAGAAGAAAACAATTTTATTTCTAAATAAACTGACCGATTTATTATAAGTACATTAGGAAGATTTGGATTTCATCCTGGTGATAAGTTTGTGCTTTAATTAAAATTTATAAAAATTTGACCTTCCAATTCTTCAATAGTTCCATCCCTCGTATCAATTTCTACAATATACTTCTTCATATCTTACTGCTCAAAAGGGACATTATGTTTTCTCTCCAATCCCAGTCAGAGCTACATGAAAAAAATATTAAAAAAATCTTTGTGAAACATTTAATTTCTATGTCCATAAACATTACATATCCTAGGAGAATTAGAGGACACCCAAAGCAGAGCGAGTGCTGAAAGTGACGGACGGCAGATAAAAAATCTCCTTTTTATTCAATTTGATTTATTTTTGGTGTACTTTATATAACATTTTCGTATTGCTGACATTTGCATTTCAATTTTCATTTTATTTTTCTCTCTTTCTCATTTCTATCTATTCCACAGTGGCACTGACATCGTACAAAGGTTCGCAGACAAATATTGAGCTGACACCGATACTCTCGGTTGGCATATTTGTGGGCATATTAGTGGCAATTGTGTGCATTGGCATCGGCACAATTGCCGCATTGAAATTGCGCTCACACAAACAGCAGCAGAAATATCAACATCAGAATCAGAGATTCTCACGTCCTGACAATTTGCAAATTAAAGATAAAAGCTCATTGCCATTAAGTCATACCGAAGACACCCGGTACGATGAGAAGAAGAACGACGAAAAGAATCCGGACGTGGTGCCCTACAAAGAAGGTAAGTTGCATTAAACCGGTAGAGATATATAAGGAGAGAAAAGAGAGAGGTAGATATGCCAAACACTACCACAAAACACTATGAACATCGCCCGGCATCCTGCTACATTTTGTTTGTCAAATATGGCCAGGCTTCTCCAACCATTATTCTTAGCTATATTTTCCCAAACAGCCAGTGGTCAGCGAATATAAACTCTATGATAGCATTTTTCCTAATTAAGTAACATTATCCTCAAAATCTAAAAATCATTGGAGGTTTTGCCATTTTATTACTATATACTCCAAAATACAGCATTATTTCCATAATAAAACGCTTATTGAACATGGTTCATTAGTGCGCATAAGTAATATTCATAAAATAAAATTCATTATACGACATATTGAACAGCGAAATATTAACATAACCTTTCCATCAGTCAATTACCAAATTGTATAATAACGTTTATCTATTAAATGTGATCAAGTAGTATTGAAGGTTTGGCTAATTTGTTTCAATATATTCCATATCTCTCAAAACTTCAGAATTATTACCATAATTAAACGTTTATTTAGCATGGTACATAAGTGCGCATGAGTAATATTAATTAAATTATATTAATTATAAGACATTTGAACAGGGAAATATTCTCCCCAAATTTTACAATTTAAAAAAATCATCAAACACAAATTTAAAAAAATAATCAAACTTTGATCGCCACTCCTGAAAAACTACTTTTTTGCATTTAGCATAGTTTCGAATGAAGGTATCGATATATTCATTATCTCCCAAACTACTTAATTATTCCAACAATAAAACGTTTATTTAGCATTAGTACATTAGTGCGCATAAGTAATATTAATTAAATAATATACATCATACATCATATTGTAGGGGGATGTATCAACATAACACTTGCCATAAAGCAAGCGATTTCGGAGAAGATTTGTCAAGATTTTTCATTAATATATCATATATATTAATGGGATGCTTCTGTGACAAAGTCAGCTATTTTTTAGAACTTCATTTCTGCGATCATTCCCATTCCACTGCCCTCTCACTGTACCCATCTTGGAATATGTCTTCTGGCTGTGTTTGCTCAGCTTGGTGCTGTGTTTTTTCTGCTCTTTCTTTCTCTTTTGCTTGGTGAGGTTCGTGTTGTAGTAGATGGAAGATTTACAGGAAATATTTTACCTGAGGTTATGCAAATATGCTGGTATTCAAGCATTCAGGCATTACAGTCAAGCTAAGACAGACAGACAGTCAGCCCAACGTCAGACAAACAGGTGATGTAGGCAAAAACGGCATACTTAAATATTTAACAGACATTGACTACCAGAGAGTGTAGGTATATGCATGCGCGTGAGTGTGTGTGTGTGTGTACAATATTTCCTTCCCATCTACATCTCCTGCACCTTTAGCCCTGCAAAAGAGCACTTAACCTCTTTGCACATTGCTCGATTGCAATGCAGATTTCATTCTATGGTATTTCTAAGAGATGGGCTTTTTTGTTTAACCCCTTTTTGGGGTGGAAGGATTTTTTTAAATAGAAGAAAATTGGTAAAATTGGCAAAATCTTGGATAAACATGTGGGAATTAATGTGGTATTTGGGGAAATTAAAGATAACAAGCTAACCAGAGGGAGAACAAGAGAAGAGTTAAGATTAATTGCTTTAAATTGCCAATGACATTAAGTGCAAAGATGAAGGAAGAGTGAATGGAGCTAAGATTGGAAAATAGAGAATATGAAATATCAGGTAAAGGGAAAACAGTTTGGAAATCGAATGGAATATAAAAAAGGGGAAATGCTGAAATTTTCGGATTGCATAAAACGGATTAGGATTATTCGAGTATAAAAGGCTAGGGATAATGCTGCAACTAAAGCTGAGAGAGAAATTATTTCCAACTGATCTTTCCCTAAATATGATGATGAGCTGACACAATATCACACTAATTAAAATATATAGAAAACTGGTTGGTATACATATATGTTTACTAGTTACGTTCTTGTCGTCTAACCAAGTCTGTAGGCCTTCTTACGACAGATCAAGAGGTTCTGTAAAATAAAGTTGGATGTAAATGATATCGAACACAATTCAAATATATTTTCTTAAGATTTCCGATTTTCCTTTTAAAGAATAGCTATATAAAAAAATATTTCTTTGTCACTGAACCTTAGAGCGTATGAGGCATATTCATTAAATAATATACATCATACGTCACATAGAGCCTGTATACTTTCCAAGAGGTTCTTTAAAATAAAGTTTGATGTAAATGATATCGAATACAATAATATTTTCCTCAAATTTCCCATTCTCATATTAAAGAATAACTATCTTAAAAATATTTCCTAGTCACTGTACCCTAGAGCGTATGCGGCATATTAATTAAATAATAGGCATGTTTTCGTTACAAGCTAGTACTTTTAGTTTAGCACTTTGCAACGAAAACAACTGACTTCCACTAACTGGCACATAAGCAATAAGTGGCGGATTTTCACTGTCTGGTAGCAATGGTGTCATGAGTTGCGAAGAAAGAACAGTGCGAAACAGACAAAAAAATTCGTGAAAAGTATTTATAAAACATATATTTACTATTCTATGTTCAATTGTTTACACTCTTTTGCAAATATTAAAATAATTTCCCATTTTTGTTCTTCTTCTTCCCGTTAATTCACAATAATTGATAAAATCTCTCCAAAAATGGGATGCCATATTGCTAAATATAGGGTGCCCAATCTGGAAACATCATACTCGATTAAGACATGAACACAAGCACAAAACTTCATCGGGAACTAATAGTGCTTAAAAGTGCTTAGCTCCCCATACAAATTAAGCACTTATGGTGTAAAGAAAACACGCCTAGTATACATCATACGTCACATTGAGCTAATATACTTGCCAAACAACCATAATATACATAATCGTATAACTTCTTCCTTTGCGAAGGCTTAGTTTCAGCCAGCCTTATGTTAGAAAACTCCCATGTTTGGTTAGCCTCCGTTTGTGCATTGAAATAACTGGTAGGAGCGACAAACGAAAAGAACAGAGACATAATTGTGTGTAGTGATGGCAATGCTCACCATTACAGGTGGGGTAGTACTGACATCAACGAAAGGGGCCGTTGAGATAGTCCCATCGATTCTCATATTAAAGAATAACTACCGTAAAAAACTATTTCCTAGTCAATGTAGGAAATAGTAATATGCCCGTATAAGGCATATTAATTAAATATTGTACATCACGCTGAAAAAAAATCGCTTCTGTAGTATATTGTCCCAAACATATTCGGCTTGAAACATATATATGTTTGGGGTAGACTCTAAGCATGTAATATTTGGTACACACAAAAATTGTGTATTTGGGAAGATGTGGTTCTAAACAAATATTTGTTTACATTCCAATATGTTTTTATTTGGGACCATTATTTGTTTACATTCCAATATGTTTTTATTTGGGACCATTATTTCCGACACAAATATTTATTTGCATTTAAGTATTCATAAAATACATAAATTGTGTCAAACTTTTCAGTAATTCAAAGTAAAATTTTTAGAAATTTTTAATGTTCGTAAAAAATAATAATTGAAATCATATAATCTTGGATCAATATAAAGTACTTAGAGGATTGACAACTAATGATGGCTTGGAATACTCAGAAATTTGATATTTTGATTTAAAACAGAAGGTAATGCTGCATATGGTATCATAACTGGGAGGTACAATTCGAAACCCAAGTAAAATTTAAACTGAAATATGAAAAACTCAGCAAAAGTTTTGGAAATATTTTTTAAATAAAATATATTTGGAAAAATTCCTAAATAATAATTTTATTTGTATTTAAACACATATTTTATTTGAGAAATTTAGTTTGCAAATATAATTTGTTGTAACATATTAATATATGCGTTCCAAATATATTTTATTGATTTTCAAATAAAATTTATTTGCTAAGAAATATATAATATTTAAAAATTTGTGTTCCAAATATATTTGCTTTCGATTCAAACATATCAAAAAAGGCGATTTTGCCCCGTGATTAAACGGCACACGGAGCCTGGTTATATATATTCTTGCTTCGTTTAGAAGAGAAGACTTAGGTACTCAATTTCGTCCTTTTCTCCGAAAATTTAAGTGGAATGATTTCTGATTGGAATGTTTTGAACACTCATAGCCCGACCATACGAGATAGATATATTAGTATTATCGTAGATATATTAGTATAATCTGCTCACCATATATTAAAATATAAACAATACCAAAAATTAAACATAATTTTTGGAAGATAATCATATTTGGATAAATTCTCAGTCCTTAGATTTCGATCATACCAATTCCTGAAACCTTCTCTAGGTAAACACAAACACCACAGTTTCATTTAATTTTCGTCAATTCTTCAACTAAATTAAATGCAAAGTCATTATTACTTTAGTTAATGAAAAGGGGGGAAATCTCCCTCGCCCCCCAAACTACTATAGACTCAGACTCATCACTTAGTGACAAGCAAATGAAGATGTTTACGACATTGTCAGTCAAAAATGTTGAAGGATAACTCAATCAATCATAGAGTAGACAGTGGAACAACATTGATATTTTGCCTTGCCTCTCGACAGTCATCATCATCATTATTTGTTGTACATTCATTTGTACAACAAATTAATGATGTTAATTTAAACAAATGATAAATTATGCTCATATACAGATTAATTATTAAATATTTATGCAAACACTGAAACAATATAAATTAAATTTTATATAAATTTTTAAACACAATTACAAAATGTCGTTTCTTTACTAATGTTTTGTGTATTTTCTTTCTTCCCTTTCCTCATGCGACGACCTCCATCCTCCCTGGGCCAACTAATTTCCGTATTTTTAATGATTTCCTAAATAACACAACAACATTCAACACATAATGAAAACCCTGGGGCTGAAACCATCCACCGAACAACATGTTGCTGCCAAAAATTATAGTCGATGGCGAATACAAACAGAAATCAGCAACGCAAACACCATCCGGTCATTTATCGACAACCAGTGAAGCGGAAATCAGCTGTAAGGCCACAAATGATGAACGTGTTCTCTATCAAAGCAATAACGTAAGTGTTCAACCGTCATTACCATGAAACTATCTCCCCTCAAGTAGATAGCTGTATTTATTAAATTTTATATGAAACCTTGGTTATGTGGCAAATGAAGCATTTGTTGATATGTATGTTACACATATATATATTTTTGGAAACATTTTGGCATTGATATTGCATAAAATGTATATTTGACCTTGGTGAAATGAGACGAAGAAATTTGAAAACAATTACACACGGGGGAAAATCGTCATTTTTGATATGTTTGAAGTGAAAGAAAATATACTTGGAAACGATTTTTTTAAATATTATATATTTGTTAACAAATAAATTATATTTGAAAATCAAGAAATTTTGTTTGGAACGCATATATTAATATATTAGAACATAATTTATTTGCAAACTGACTTTCACAAATAAAATATGTATTTACACACAAACAATGTTATTGTGTAAGATGTTTTCCAAATATATTTTATTTAAAAAAGATTTTTAAAACTTTGCTGACTTATTCGAATTTTAGTTAGTTTTTCCTAGTTTTCGTGTTAAACTCTATAGCTAAAAATTACTTTTAATTTATAAATATTCCAATTCATCACTTTTTGTCAATCCATTAATGCAATTTATATTTACGAAATATACGATTTAAGTTTCAATTAAGTTTTACAAAAATATAAACATATAAAAAAAATTGCTCTTTGAACATCTGAAAAACAGAAAACTTGTCTCTATATTAAGGCATTGATACATTGCCAAAATATTTAAAGACAACTTAATCTTTGTTTCAGAAAAACTAGTTCCAAATAAAAAAATATTAGAATGTGAACATATTTTGGTTTAAAACAATATCCTCCCAAAACATATAATATTTGTGGGTGTCAAATGTTATATATTTGGAGTGTACCCTAAACATATGTATACTTCAAGCCGAATGTGTTTGGGACAATATACTACAGAAGCGATTTTTTTTCAGCGTGCAGAATATTTCCCCCAAACTTTTCGTATAAAATATATTCTAGTTTAAAATACTACAAACACTTAATTAAAAAACAAGTAAAGACGGATTAAGTTCGGCCATGCCGAATCTTATATCCCCTCCACCATGGATCGTATGTGAATGGTTTCGGATACAAATAAATTAATTATACCCAATATCAGCCCAATTCGTTGCAATTTGAGGTTTTTGTGGCGTTACAAAGTCAAATCTAAAGGGTTCTTTGTATGGGGGCTATTCCAAAACATGAAGCTATCACTACCCGTTGTTCGTCTGAAGAATTCCGGGTATAAATAAACGCCAGCTACCAATTTTCGGCCTGATCAGTTAAAATTTGTGGTCTCTGTTGCGTTAAGAAGTCAAATTGGGGAGATGCTACATATGGGGGCTATATCAAATATGTACCAAATTTCAGCTAACTAGCTCAAGTATTATAGATTGTAATGTTATTACAACAGACGGACGGACGGATGGAAGAACAGACATGGCTGAATCGTCTTAGAATTTCACGACGCTTAATAATATATATACTTTATGGGGTCTCAGATCAATATTTAGAAGTGTTACAAACGGAGTGACAAAATGATTGTGGTGGAGGGTATAATAACACTGGGAAAACCATACACAAGAGCGAATGAGTGATATTATTTAAATAATAGTTATCATACGCTATAGTAAAACAAACATGGTATTGGTTAATTTTTGTTAAGCAATAAAATGCATAGACCATCAATATTCATGAAAAAAACATATGATTGATAATAGTCAAATCCTGTAAGTAATATGTCACATTTTGGCAGTATTCCTTACACGCTCCAGGTGAACTGGAATATGTAGGCATGCCTCTAGCGACCTGCAAGCTCTTCTTGGGAAATAGTCCCCTTACAGCAACAAATTTCAGGTGGTCACTAGTCAGGAACTGCATACGTCCCAGGCTGTTGTGGCCCCGTGTAATCTCTAAACGTACCATCACACTGTTGTTGTTGGCGATACCGGACTTATCTTGGCTGCCATGATGGGGCACTGTCTTATTGGATGGTTCAAGGAGACCGATATAACTGGTGGTACCCTGGTGAAAAGAACTAGTTCCGTCTTGGAAGTGTTAACAGCAAGACCATTATCGGAAGCCCATCTTGCTGTTGTATGTGGGGTCTGTTGTAAGATGTCTCTAAGAGTGCTCTAGGAGTACTCTAAAATTTCTCTCTAACAGCTATTGCCACGTCATCGGCAACAACTCTTACACCCATCATCTACAGAGAAAGCAGAATATTGTGCAAGGATATATTCCATAGCAGAAGATACAGAACACCCCTTGAGGCGTTTCCCTGATTACAAATCTGTGGAAGCCAGTTGACCCTAATCTAGCTGAAATGCGTCTCTTAGTCAGAAGGTTATGAATGAAGCTACGTTTACTGCTATCAACCCCCAGGGTTGCTAGATCCAAAATTATAGCTGCTGAATGTATGCTATTGAAGGCCCCTTCTATATGTAGAGATGCTACTATAGCATATTCCTTAACAAAGAGAGATCCTTCAATAAAGCTAACTAGATCATGCACGGCAGCTGTTGTTGTTGCACAATAGCCTGTGGTAAATTTTATCTCTAATATAACTACATATATATTAATCTATCCCGGGTTTTAAGGAAAAATGACGATAGACTAATTGGCTTGAAATCCTTATCTTGGGATCTCTCAATTTTGTTGGTATGTGGTCCTGATTGATACAACATATGTAGATCTATCAAAGCCAGGGACCAATTGAACCGACAAATGTTGCTTGTTAAAGCTTTTGACAGCCCAATCTATTATAGATTCGGTTACAATCTCGCTGTTGTTGTTTTTGTTGTTGTAGCAGCTTGGAGACACTGAGTTGATAAATTTGTGTATTTATCAATGTGTATTTCTATTACAGACCTCGTTCCGGCATATATCCGATTATCACGGGAACCTTATGTTGTTTTCATCTACTCAATGTTGTCCGGTTGTATATTAACATTAATCTGCTAATTTCAGGGAATGGATGTTATTTGAGTGTTACAGTTTCTATTCTCCACAATAAGCGCTGCATTTCCGTAATAGTCGTCATGGTGATATGTCTATTTTTAGCTACACTGTTGACTTGGGTGATCAGATGTTGGTGTATTGGTAGTGCGACCGGTGAGTTATTTTTAGCTGCAGAAACTCGAATTATGATACAAACATGAAATGTTAATGAACAATTTTATCAGTGCCCTGGCTGGGAATTGAACGTAGCACCTTCGGGATCCAAGTCTAATGCACAAACCACTGAGCTACCGAAGGCCACATATTAATATTACAATCTCGCTGGCTACCTCTAATGGCTGCAGCTTAAAGGAAACCCCAAATTAAGTATTCAATGCATCTTCTTGGGTGAGCTTTCTACGCTTTCATCTATCCCGGATTTATTTTGAGCTTATCGCAACTCTTGTTATGCTCTTCATCATAGGATGGAGGGTATATTCATTTTGCCATTTCGCTTGTGAAACCTCTTAATATTGATCCGAGACCCCATAAAGTATATATTTAAGTATATTATTAACAGTCGTAAAAGACGGTTAAGCTAAGTCCGCCTGTCCGTCCGTCTGTTGTAATCGCGCTAGAATCCACAATAATTGAGCTAGATGACTGAAACTTTTCATAGATAATTCTTATAGCTGCCGGTAACTTGGGATTATCGGTCCATTTTTTGATATAGGCCCCATATATATAAGGCCCCATATATATAAGGCCCCATATATCTCCCCGATTTTACTTCTTAACGTCATAGAGACCACAAATGCCAAATCATCGGGCTGAAAATTGGTAACTGGGGTTTATTTATACCCGGAATACTTCAAACGAACAACGCTAGTCATAGGTCCATGTTTTAATGTAGCCTCATACAAAGGTCCCTCTAGATTTGGCTTCGTAACGCCACAAAAACCTCACATTTCAATTAATTGTGCTGAAATTTGATGTAATGAGTTTATTTGTACACGAAACCACTCATATGCGATCCATGGTGGCGGGTATATAAGATTGGGCATGGCCGAACTAAATCCGTCTTTACTTGTTTATCATAATTTTAGGAAACGAAATCCAAATTTACAATTCGAATACTAATCATTTCAATATTTATGGAGTATTTCAGTTATTTTTACCGAAATTCTACAAAGTTTCATGTTTTTCTTGACAATTATTTTCGGTTTAAATTAAATACATACTCGAACTTTAGCATTTCGAAGTTTGTGTTCCCACGGCTAAAATCAACAACAGGCCAACAAAGTGTCACCCTTCTCAACATCTTTAATCTGTATAATAAGTCAAAGCGTATTCATATAAAAGTGTGGGGGTTTTTATGGTAGTTTAGATGATTGATATATTTTTGTTTGCTTTGTTGCCTACTGCTATGTTACTGAAATCCGATTTTACCCTAAACTTAAACTTCAAATTTGTTTAAAATATTCAAAATTTCTCATGCATCCTTCACAAAATATTCCACGAAACTCCATATCGATCACTATTGCTAATAGAAATCACAAAAATAACTCTTTTTCATTCATGTATGTAAATTCCTTGCTAACTTTCTTAAGGAGTAGCGACGAAAACTTTTGGCCAAAAAGAAAAAAAAAGTTTTTTTCTTTTTTTGACTTTTAAGCATCTTAACGAAGATTTACTTCACTAATTTTCTCATTCTTTTGTGCCGGCATAGTTACCACATGTACATATCCTTTCTTCTTCTGGAAGAGAGAGAGAGATAGAATGTGAGAATATGAGCGAGTAAGCGAATGTGTGTGAAAGGAGATTTGCTGGTGTTCTCTATTATAACTTGGCTACACATCTGTTACTTTTGTAGAAATTTGAGAATTTGTTTCTTTTTTTTTTTGGTGGAAGCCTCGCTCCAATTTCTTAATACCTCTGTTAACAGGCCCAAAGTATGAAAATTAAGACAAAGTTTTTGTTTTAGTTGTTGATGAGGACGACAAGCAAGACTTCGACATTGACGATGACGTTGACTGCGACGACAAGGATGACAAGCCCGAGTGATGGCAGTAGTGAAGCTGACGATGATGAAGTTTTGTCCTTAAAATTCTTGCAAAATCACCAATGCGACAGTTGAGTTGGTTTTCTTGGTGTTGCTGTTTTCTAAGGTGTAGAATTTATTTGGGGGGGTGGTGTTTGGTTGGATGTCTTCCTGTGTGTGTACATATATTTATGTGTTTCCGTTTCTTGAACAGACAATACTGGCAAAAGTTTTGATTACTTTGTTTTACAATGAAATTGAATGTTTAATAACTTTTTGGAATTATTTTGCATTAATTGCTTAAAGTTTGTGTTGCTTAATGTGCTGACTTAACTTAGTATACATCATGAATATATATAGAGAAAGGAGCAGCAGCAACAACAGCAGCCACAGCAACAACATCAGCGGCAACAGCAACCTATTGTGTCATTTCGTGTTCACCAAGTCATTAACAATGTTTGATGCCATCTTAACCATCTACCAAAAATTTCCCAGAAACTGCACAGTGCTTAGAGATTGAACTGGAACTCGGGAAATTATTTTTATATTTGTTGGTTAAAGAAAATATTAAGAGATAAATGGACAGGCAAACAGGAAGGACTTGAAAAGAAAGACAGATTCTGGACCAGATAGCAAAAGGGATAAAATGATGACTTAAAAGTAATGTCTCAGATAGAAAGGAAGATACATCGATGGCTAATATTGTCTTCGAGATTGCCGTATAATTAACAAGAAAGAAAATTTAGGTCGAGCAAACCAGCAAAAGTATTCCTCACTTTGTGTGAAGGAATACTCATTTTTTTAACAAAACGGTGGTTCATTCCTTCTCTGTATTTTTTTTAAGAAGTCAATAATATGGAATATTCAGACTTTTAGATGATAGCTGCAGATGATTAAGGAGAATTTATACATTTTCATTTAAATTTTCCAATTTTTCTGAGAATACCAGAAGTGGGTACTAATTTGAGCTGAACACTTAAGTATTTGTATTTCCAAGACAACAAATATAAATGCCCTTCATACAAAACAAGAACGTGTCGTCTTTGAAATAAACAAATATGAGTTACATGGAAATCAATATTGAGGTCCAAATGTACATGTTATTAAGGACAATAGCTTTAAATGAAATGACAAATTCCCTTATTTGAATTGAGGTTTTTAATCTTAATAAAAATTGTCCTTGATATAATAAAAAAATATACCACTGATTAAGAGATATATGACTGATTGACTTTAGTTTCAGGAAAACTGTTTTGATACGACTTTAAACGTCTTTTCGGCCCTACGCTCCTTGTAGGATTAAAAGGAACAAATATATATCTAAAACGTCTTTGATGCTAGTACATGTTGCCTTTGAAATACCGAAATGTTGTCCTTAATTCAATCAAGACTTTGTCTTTAATTTTGCTCTTAATTTAAGGAAATGTTTGTTCTTATTGTTAAAATTATAAATAAATAAAAATAATGACCTTTCCCTTTAATGGGATGACAACATCGATAGAATCATGAAAACTTGACTAAATTTAAGGAAAATTGTTCTTGAAAAAATAATAACAGCACATCTAGATTTAATGACAATATTTTATTTAGTGGCAGGACAAATCTTTGTCGTTAAAATAAGTTCATTTTGCACCATGCTAGAATTAATAAAAAAATATACAAACATTTGCCTTTAATGGAATGGCAACTGCACTAGAATCTAAAAAATGTCCTGAATTGAAAGTAAATTGTTTGTGCAGTAATAAAAGCATGCACTTGATTGAAAATATTGTCATTAGTTTCAGGACAACGTTTTGATCAGTCTCCAAAGACAACTGTTATTAAAATAAGTGCATTTTGTACCAAAATTTAAGGTGTGAATAATCATTAAATCTGTGCATGCAACAAGGATATGTTGGCCTTAAAAAAATACTTTGCATATCAAAATCAAGTACTCATTGTCCACAGTTCTCTGTAATTTAAAGACATTGTTCTTCCTAAATTAAATTCACAGTGAACAAAAGTAAGGAGTCAGGAACATTTTTTTGAAATCAAGTAAATTGTCATTTATTAAAAAAAATTGGGTGGGGTATAAATAAGGACATTTGGCTTTAAAAGAATATCAATGTCTCGGCATTTAAGAAAATTGTCATTTATTAAAAAGAATTGGGGGTATAAAAAAGGACATTTGGCTTTAGTAGACTAACAACTTCTCTGGGCTTAAGTAAATTATGCAAAATTTTAAGAAAATTGTCTTTGAAATAATGACAGAATATACTTGATTTAACCCCTTTTGTGATCAATCTCCAAAAACAATTGTAATATAATTAAAATATTTTTCATATAAAAATCATGTACACATTTTCCACATTTCTCTTTAATTCAAAAATATTGTTTTTCGTACTTTAAGTCAAAATCTCCAATAAAGTAAGGACACAGGTAATTTTTTTCGGAATCCGGTAAATTGGCATAAATTAAACAAATTAATTGAAAAAAATTTAGCTAAATTTTAGGAAAAATGTCCGTGAAATAACGGCAGTGTAAACTTGATTTAATACTTGTAACAATATTGTCTTTAGTTCCAATACTACTTTTTTGCTTAGTATCCAAAGACAATTGTCTATAAAATAAGTACATACTGTACTTATCTTTAAAAATGTGCTTGCCGTAAAGGTCATGTTGGCCTTAATTCATATACGTGGCATATAAAAATCATGTTCATATTTTCCACATTTGTCTTTGAGTTAATGACATTGTTGTTCCTAATATTAAAGTCAAAACTTACAAAAAAGCTTTTATCCAAAGACACTTTTCTTGGAATCAAGTAAATAGTCCTGCATTTAATAGAATAACAACTTCTCTGGAGAAATAATAACAGTATTTTACTTGATTTTATTAAATACTAGCTGACCCCAGCAGACGTTGTCCTGCCCGTCCTGTTTGGGATGTATTGGTGTGTTATTCATTGATATTTCATTAAAAAATCATACATCCCGAGTTTCAGGAAAAAATCATTAAAAATTATATTGACCATTTGTCCACTACAGCGCCATCTACAGGAGAAATACATACAAACTATTATCAAGACAAACCACACATACACATTAAATTTAAGTCAAATCGCTCTGGAAATGCGAATTTTGCAAATAACTTGACCGCTCTGCAATTTATCGCGGTGAAAATAATTTTAAAACACAAATGACCCCAAAGCGAATATATTGTTAAATTTTCAGCCCATTCGCTTTTATCATGCGCTACTAACAAACGTACAAAGGATTTTATATATAAAGATTGTCTTTAGTTGTAGGACACATTTTTTGATCAGCCTCCAAAGAAAACTGTAATATAAATAACAACATGTATGTACTGCAGTTAAAGACATGAATAATTCTTAAATCTATGCTTGCAACCAGTAAATATCGTCCTCAATTAAAATGAGTGTCATTTTAATGTTTAGTACAAGTTGTCCACATTTGTCTTTAATTTTCAGACATAAGTATGTTCCTTATATTGAAATCAAAATGTATGTTAAAATAAAGGCACATGATTTTAATAGAATGATGTTTTTTTGGGAATTTGTGGGATAGAGATAACGTCATTTGGCTATATAAGAATCACAACTTCCCTGGAATCAAATAAATTGGCCTTAAATTTTTAGTTTCTTGAAATAACGACAATAACCTTAGTTGATTAGATGACAGTATTGTCTTTAGTAACTAGCCAAGTTCTTTAAGAGTCTGATTTTAAAATATAAACATATTTTAAACTGTGCTTAAAACATGTACATGTCGCCCTTAATTAAAATAAAAATACATAAAAATTAAATACATAACCATGTTTGTCTTTAAATTATAGACATTTTCGTTCCTAATATTAAAGTCAACATTTATATAATAGTAAGGACTTTTGTCTTTAATATAATGAAAATTGTTTTCTAAATTAAGTTAATTGTCCTAAATTTAAAAGAAAAGTTGTGCGATTATAATAACATGGGGATAATTTTATTCTGTTTTTTTATACCCTACACCACACTGTGGTACAGGGTATTATAACTTTGTGCATTTGTTTGTAACACCCAAAAGGAGAAGAAATAGACCCATCGTTTATTATACCGATCGACTTAGAGTCACTTTCTGAGTTGATTTAGCTATGTCCGTCTGTCTGTCTGTCCGTCTGTCCGTCTGTCTGTGCATGTATTCTTGTAATCAAAGTACAGGTCGCAATTATGGTCCGATCTCGACTAAACTTTACACATATCGTTTTTTTGGCCCAAGGACGATCCCTATTGAATTTGGTTAAAATCGGTTCAGATTTAGATATAGCCCCCATATATATGTTAGCCCCGATTTGACATGTAAGCGCTGTAAAAACTTTATTTTTTATCCGATCAGTACGAAATTCGACAGAAAGAGGTTTCTATTTTACATGAATGAGTATTCAGGGAAAATCGATTCAGATTTATATATAACCTCCATATATATGTTCCTCTTGATTTGGTTACAAAGCGCTATAGAAGTTGTACTTTACTTCCGATCATTACAAAAGACTCCAGAAAGATGTTTCTCAATTTAGGAACGAATATTGATTAATTTAGCGATTATCGGTTCAGAATTAGGTATATTCACATATATATGTTCTTACCCATTTACCAATTATTCCAAATTATTATGGCAATGACCCTTATCGTATTGTTAGGGAGGTGTAGGGTATGATACAGTCGGCCCCGCCCGACTTTCTGCCTTTCCTTACTGGTTTATTTTTGCTTCAGAGAAACACTGTTCCTTCTAATCACTCCAAGTTCGGCCCTCTCTTCGCTTTTGTCATCATCTCCAGCATTAATTTAAAAAGTACATTTCCCCTTCATTTCAAGGTTTAGTTTGCGTACACCTTGTGTACTTGTATAACAACATCATTGTCATAAGAAGAAAATCACATTTTAATTACTAATGAATTTTCTAATTTATTTTCCCCTTTCTCTCTCTCTCCATCTCATTGCAGGATGAGGAACTCCACTATGCCGAGTTGGCTTTACCATCGGCTGGCTCTGCTGCCACAGCACCGAAAAAATCAATCTCCGTTGACTGCAGCAGCAGTATGTTATTACAGGGTGCTGGCATCAATCCGAATCTGAGTGGCATCACTGGTGGCACTTTGCCTCATGGCAGTAGTGTGCGCAAACTGTTGCCCACCATACCGGCGTCAAGTACCCTACAACGCAACAAGCCAATGGCTCCGCCTCCATCGTACGACTACTTTGAGGAGCCTACGATATATGCCCAAATTGATCACTATAAGAACTCCACCAATGCAAGCGCCAGCAACTCCAGCTCGGTGTCACCCTTCCCGCCCTGTATATCGTCACCTAACTCACAGGGCACACCTTCCACGGTGTCACCGGGCACGGTACAAATGTATACGCTACCACCCCATCCCGGGGGTTATCATACTCTGCCTCATAATCACCATCAGCAACAGAATGTGCCTCCGCATAGTTCCACCACCACCTCCATGATGCAAATGATGGGTAATGCTCAAGCTGCTACGGCTCTTCCTCCTTCCTCGAGTAGTGCGACACAGTATCATCATGGCACGCTACCCATGCCGCCTTCGTACCAGCAGCACCAACAACAACAACAAATGCATTTACAGCATCAGGCCTCCACTCCTCCGATGGGTCAGGTGCTGGTTTCCAGTAACAGCAGCGGTTTGGCCACCGCCGCCGTCACCAGTCCTAGTAGTTCAATATCGGGCCTGTCGGCGGTAGGCAAATCCTATTCGAGAGAAATTGTCACAGTGCGAACACCGCTAATGTATTCGCAACAAGAGAGTTGTGTTTAAGTGTAAGAAGGAGAAGGATAACCGCAACTTAGTCATTAGGACCGATACTGGGAGAGGAGCGAAGTAGGCGCAGAACAAAGTCAAACCCCAAATTAAAAGCAACCTAAAACAGAAGAGTGAGAGTAGAGGCGTATATGAAAGAAGAGCAGAAGAGCACTGTTTTCTTTCGTTTTGTATGATAGAGAATCTGAAAAATTCATTTGTAAGATAATGTACTAGGACGACGACGATGACGAACTATATATATAAACTAATTTATATGTATAAGTAGAGATACAATACAGCAAACACAGAACAATAAAACAGGACGAGGTATTTGATAGGAGGAATGCATGCAAAGCTACTCCAAAAATAAAATTATTTTTTTAATTTTTGTTTTCCTTTGTTGTTCTTGGGATTTTTTAGTTAAACAGTGTGTATTTCATTTGCATACCCAAAAGATCAAATTATGAGTAATTCTAAGTGAATCAAGAGATTTTAAATTTCACTTTCTGGTTTGGAAAGTTACAAATAAGTCAACGCAACATTTAAGTCAATCAACGATCAATTTGTTGAGCCAGCAAACATACCCTCAAAAATACAAAGGAATTTGTTTTCTTTTAAACATATGGTTCGTTTTATATTACTATAGCGATTCTTGCAATATTTTTGTTAAAAATTGAAAGATTAATTTTTTTCTGCTTTGGAGATTTCCATCCACCTAACCTAGCTCGACAAGCATTGGTAAACAGCACAGCCAACAACCATACACGGAGGGAATATAATTCTTTCTGAAATTTTGGCGTCAATAAGTATTATACGACTTCTTACAATTTGTTTATGAAAATCAATAAATTTTCACAGATTTTAATATTGAGCTTAAGAGAGTTCCACAAAAGCTAGGCCATAAACCATTCTCAAGTAGGAGAACCAACAACGATTCCGTTCAAATTCAAGGGGTACAGGTTTCCTTAAAAATTTTATTTATTAAAAAATTAGCAGATTTTAATTTGTCACAGGCATTGTTAATTAGCTAACTCAACCACCTTTCTATATAATTAACAATCCGCATAAATTATTGCTATTTTCAAAATATTCTGTTCAAAAATTTAAACTGTGAATTGTCATTGATAAATTAAGGAACACCACAAATATTTTTCAATAAGAATATTTCTTACATTAATACATCAGGGAAAAAGGCGTACTGAAAGTCAAAGTAAATATCATTAATTTAAGGATTTTGCCTTTGATTTGGCTCCAAAGACAACCGTCATTAAAATTGGTACATGATTTATTTACCATAATCTAGAAACAAGTACATGTTGTTATGGATATAATTACTAGAAGAAATGAAGCAAGGATATGATATCTTTAAAACAAGATCATATCGTCCTTTAAATTATAAAATATATTTTAAATTAGCATCACGGAAACCTATATTTAAGTACAATTGTACATAAAATTAAGGACAACTGCTGTTAGTTGAATGAAAATGTTCCTTACTTCAAGTAAGTTGTTTTAAATTTAATAGTAAATGTCGTGTTATAAAGAACAAATATGGCTTAAAGACAATATTGTCTTTAGTTATAGGACAACATGATCACGTTTTGGTCACAAAAATAAAAGTCATAAAAATAATTACATATTGTACTACAGTTTCATGGCAACATATGCTAGCGGGCTACTTATAAAGACAAATGTAATTAACAAAAGTAACAGGTGGCGACCGATTATTGGTCAAATAAATAGTCAGCAATATTCCGCGTTCTGGGGCAGTGTAGGGTAACATTGTTTATTAACGTGTATTTCGCATTTGTTTACTACACAAATGTCAAAACAGAACTGACATAAGGGGCCAATCGCAAAATTTATAGCATTTTCTGATAGGAGGATTACTTTTGCGACATTTATAGCATTTTCTGATTGGAGGATTACTTTTGCGCCACCTTGTACATGTTGTACTACCATTAAAGAGATGAAAAATGTTTGATTCAAGTACATGTCGTATTTGAAATAATGACACGTTTTTCCAAAATGAAATACGTCTTGTATGAAAATCAATTACAGGTTTTGCATTTTAATCTTTAATTTAAAGACATTGCAATGTGTTTAAAGAAAGAAATTATGACTTTAATCCAATCGGAATGGTCTTGAAGTCATATAAATTCTCTAAAATTTTAAGAGAATTGTCCATGAAATAATGGCACAATATATTATTGATTTATATTGTCTTCAGTTCCAGGATTTTTTTAATCTGGCTCCAAAGGCAATTGTCATTGAGATGAGACATGTTGTTAAAAATGTAAAATGTCTTTAATTTTAATACATTTTATAATCCTTAATTTAAACATGTGCTTTATGAAAATCAAGTACACATTGTCCAAGTTTACTTTAATTTAAACATATTTTTGTGCCTAATGTTAAAGTCAAAATGTGTATAAAAATAAGGATGATTGTCATTACCCAAGACAACATGTATGTCTTCAAAGACAACTGTCTTTAAACTAAATAAATTTTGTTCTACAACCAAAAAAAAAACGAAGTTTCTTTAAATATAGTAAATGTTGTGGCAAAATGTTGTCTTTAAGTAGCTGTACCTATGAAACACCGTGAAATCTAGAACATGTTGTTACTCTTCATTCTAATACATGCTATAACCGTATGATAATTAGGTCCGTTGTCCAACTCCGATTTTGTCTCTAAATTAAAGACATATCTGTTCCTAATATTAATGTCATAATTCGCATAAAAGTAAGAAATAATTGTCATTAACGGTATGACAACATCCCTGAAATCAATGACAACATCCCTGAAACTATCCTACTTGACAGTTTACTTGATTTCAGTAAACAGTCAAGTAAACTGTCAATATTAAAGTCATAATACGCATAAAAGTAAGAAATAATTGCCAATAACGGAGTGACAACATCCCTGAAATCAAGTAAACTGTCCTAAATTCAATGACAATATTGGCTTCCGTTTCACAATTTTTTTTTTAATTTAGTACATGTTGTATCTAAAAAGTCTTTATGAAGCATCTTTAAATCCAGTTCATGTTGTTATCCTTAATTCCAATAATTTATATTTTAAAGAAATTTTTGTTTCTAATATTAAAGCCATACATACAAATAAGGACAATTCCCATTAATAGAAATTTCTGTAATCAAGTAAATTGTAATAAATTTAATGACAGTACATACTTTTGTTTTGGGAAAAAAATTTTATCTTACTCTGAAAAACATCAAACGTTATCCTTGAAATAAGAAGACATTTCTTTAAATAAAATGCATGTTATGATAATTAAGTACAGCTCTGATTTTGTCTGTATTTTAAAGACAAGTTCTGTTTCTAATATTGAATTCAAAATCTACTGAATTCCATGAATGAATGACAACTTTCATTTGTAATACTCGTAATGACCCCGTTATTCTTGATCTAATGACAACAATGGGTTTTGTTTTACAATTTAAAAACTGTGCAATTTGAAATAATGATAACGTATATCTTATATCTAATGACAACAATGTCTTTTGTTTTAGGACTGCTTTTTGTCAGTGTTCGTAATGGATTTTCAATGAGTTTATATGATGACATTTTTAAAAATTACTAACTTCTTGGAAATTTAATTACATCCACTTAAAAATAATTATATACAACTGTTTTAAATTATGCGACGATTTTCGGAATGGTCTCATTTTATTCACAACCAATCATACATTACGATAAAATAATAAAAATATTAAAATTGTGAATTTGTCGATGATTTTAGGAGTTTTTAATTAAATAATTATTAAAATGGATTGGATTTTCCGCGTTGTCTTGTAAGATATCTTTGAAACTGCTGATGGGATGAATAAATGATATAAGGATAAAATTATGTCTACGTAGTTTTGGATTCCTTAAAGCTTTCATAAACCAATTATGATAGATGATTTATGCAAAAATGTGTGATAAAACCTCTATTTTTTTTTAGATGTTTGTCTTTATTTTGATAAATACACAAGTCCCATCCCACTAATAGACCATTAAGCTCTTAATGGAAATGACCTACAATTTCGATTGAGCGAAAAGAAAAATAATAATATCGTTTTTGGACAAAAATTTTAATAATATTAAAATAATATTTTTGCGTTTTTTTTAGTTTCTTAAAATGATTGAAGAAATATCTAAAGACAACACTTTTAGCAAAATTTTCTAAATAAAACAGCTAATTATGTATATGGATGGGAAAAAGGGCTGGTTGAACAAAATATCAATAGTCAACACAGTCCAACTCGGACAGTCCTTAACGATCTCGTTGAAATTTTGTGTCACATCTACTATTTAATAGGACTAAACTTTGTGTATGCTTCATCCCGATCAGAAGACATCGGTTTTCAAAATTGACTGACTTGACATGAAATACCCCATATATAAAATGCAAATCATATCTTTGCAAATTATTCTATCCTTTTCAGAAGTTTTGAAATTTAAAATTCATTAAATGCAAATTTTAAACGAAAAAATCTCATAATTAATTTTTTGATTATAAAAATTGTTAAAGTTCACCTGGAATTACTTCACCTGGAATTACTCATTACGATTTTATTTATTCTGTTTTTCTTTCGGTTTTTCTTTATTCCTTTTCAAATATTAGCCAATAAGCTCACGAACTTTTTCTGATTTATTTCAAATTATAATTGGGTTCCAAATTTGAGTGATATGTGTATGCGTTAGATTGGCACACCTGCAAATGTTGCCCCCCCCCCCCCTACCGTTTTGCTTTTTAATTTCAATAAGCAATATCCGTAAGTAGTCAATAAATCGTAGCAGCAATCAAAAGCTTTTTTTATAAATGCAGATTTCATTTTCCATTTTTTTCAATGGAATTTCTCTGTTCGTGGTTTGTTTCTACTCCAACAACAATAAATCAATAATGATTAATTTTTTTAAACATGCAATACAACAACACCAGCAGCAGCAATCCGGGACACAAACCAAATGGCAAGTAAACAAACGCTGCTACCATTGCAAGAATTATAAATTGCAAATGTTTTTGCGTATGATTTGTATGACAGTTTGTCTGGAATCAGAATCCGAAGGGAGTGGGAAGGCTGCTCTGCATTTAAATGCTCTGTGTTGCCTTTACACCATTGAATGTGACAGTGGATATATGTCAACAATAAATTATATGACAACCTGCAACAAATCAAAAACACTAAGAACAACAATGCCAATAACCGAGAAATGCTAACGAAACTCCAACAATAAATAGTTGAGGAACAGACAACAAAAAAACGAACAAACTTCAGTTCATTGCAATTGATTACGGGGAAAACAAACGAAAGCCAATAAAAAATTATTAGTTTTTTTTTAACATTTGTTTTGCTTTTTCTTTGTCAAGCCAAACGAACAGAAATTGTAAATCATATTTTTGTTTTTATGATTTTTTTATGCATAATTTTTTATTAAATTTTTTTTCTGTGTAACTACCTAAAGAGCAATTAATAAAACTCAATTATAAATATAATTATTTGAATAAAATATAAAGGGATATAAGTAAAAAAGAGCATAACATCCCCATTTAAGCCGATAATAACCGAACGATATCAAGGCAACAGCAACCAAAAAAAAACGAAACAAAAGCAATGACAGAACAAATTAAATGCCTGAATTTTGAGCGACAAAAAAGTTACAAATCATTGCCAGACTGATATTAAAAAAATTCAAGACAAAAAACAATGTTTGCAACACCATTCAACAACAGTGTTAAAAAAGTAAATAACATAACAAACCAAAAAAAAAAATATATTTATTAATAAAAATATGTAAAATATCTTTGCTATCAGTGTAAATATGTACATATCTCACTATTATAGATATAAATAAACAAACTCAACACCTGAAAATAAAAACTAAAAAAATAAATTAAAACAAACACAAAATAAAAAATTAAAATTTAAGCAAAACCCTGATATCAATGTGACAGTGATCAAAATCTGTTTTGAAAGGAATTGATGTACGATATGATTGTAGATAGCAACGTTGCTTCGAGTTAAGGAAGAGAATAGCAAAATCACACATATGTACTTACATATATGTTGGTTGGATAGTAATGCTTTAAGACATTGCTTGAAATGAAGCTCAGCACCATTTGAAATATAGGAATTATAAGAATTTCTGATTTATTAATTTTTTTAAATAACAATTCATGATTATCGAAATATTTGATTTTATCTTTTATTTTTAAAAGTTAAACGTGGAACACAGTTGTGGTATTGTCTTTAATAAGAGGATACATTTTTCATTGTAGCAATATAATATTGGATTTTATAAAATACATGGACAAATATATTTAAGTTGGAAAATGTATTATTTTCTGACAAAATAAGAGACACCAAATTTAATAATCAAATGACAACTTCGCGGAATCAAGTAAATAGTCCTAAATTTAAATAACGACAAAACATATACATTAATGATTTAATGCCTATACTGTCTTCAGTTTCATGACAATTTGTTTTTTTTTTGCATCTGTCATTGAAAGCAGTACATGGTGCATTAAAATCAAGGAAACTTTGTCCAGCTTTAATTTTGTTTTGAATTTAAGACAATATTGATCATTATATTAAAGCCAAAAAGTAGGTACATTAAAATTTAGACAATGCTTTTTTTATCGAATAATAACTTTTCCGAAGTCTATTAAATTGTTCTAAAATTAATTAAAATTTTCCTTGAAATAATAGGAGCATAATCGCGAATAACGTTGTAAGCGCCATTAACGCCGTGTGAAGAAAAATAATTTGTAATTAATTAAATACATAAAATTTATAAGAAACATTTTTTTATAAAATAGATTTTTAATGCAACTATGTCTATAATGAGTGAAAAAAGAAACAATTTTAAAGGTTCTGCAACTTTTAAAACGTTTGTTACGAATTTTTGACCATTTTAATTTTGTGGTTTACAACGTTAGTCGCGATTATGCTTTAACTGACGAACCATTTTTTGGCTTTATTTATAGTTTTGTCTTTAGTTTTGTTCAATCAATTATTCTGAATTTAATTAAAATTTTCCTTGGAATAATGACAAAGTATTTTCTCGATTTAATGACATTATTGTTTTTAGTTTCAGTGTAATCTCCTTTTATATCTAGCTTTAAATAGAGCTGTTCTTAAGATAAGTACAAGCATACAACTTAGATTAATTTAACAGTTCACCTAAGACAACGGTCATTAACAATAGTACATGATGTCTTCAAATCAAGGTTTGTTTTTGTTTTTAATTTAAGGCAATTTTTATCGTAATATTTAAGTCATTGTGTTAAAATTGGAACAATTTCTTTTAATTAAATTAAATTTTAAACTAAATTTATTTAAAAAATTTCTTTGAAATAATGATAACATATTTTCTAGATTTATTCACAATATTGTCCTAGTTTCAGAGAAACTTTTTTTATATCTGACTCCAAAGACATTTGTCATTCCAAAAGGTACATATGGTACTAAAAACAAACATGAAAGGTCTTTAAATTTAATATATGTTATCTTTAAAACAAGCACATATCAACAATTCCATAACGAAAATCTAGAACACGTTGTCCAGCTCTAATTGTGTATTTAATGTACATTAAATTGTCTTTGTAACACTAAGTCAGTATGTACATCAATATAAGAACAATTACATTTAATTGAATAACAACTTTTAGGAAATTAAGCAAATTGTTCTAAATTTATTTAAAAAATTTCCTTGAAATAATGACACAATATTTTCTAGATTTATTCACAATATTGTCTTTAGTTTCAGGGCTAATTTCGCCATATTAACAAAACTTTTTGTTGTATCAATGAAACAATTCGTTCATTGGATTCAACCTAATGCACGGGCTCTTAGTAGTTACGAACTCAGTGCGTTACAATTACAAAGGTTCCTTTTGATTTCGTTTATGCTATGTCCTTTCTCGTAATATTAACGAATCATTTCGTTGTATTAGTAAAACAATATTAATGTACGAAATTCGATAATACGAAAACGAGCATTACTTTATATTTTCCACAAATATCAATTTTGACAGTAACGAAGATTAATTATATTTTATATTTTACTTTTGTTCAAAAGTTTACCGCAATATTTTTCAATTTTTTTTAATTTTCCAAAAAAAAAGATTAATTATGGTTTACTGGAATATTATTTCAATTTTTTAAAATTTTCTAAAAAAAGAAGTTTAATTGTATTTTTTTCACAATTTCACTGGAATATTTGTGAAAATTCCATTAGTAAAAATTTTCATTCCTAAATTATCGCAATGGTGCCGAGCAGAGATTAACGCCAAATATGTTAACCCTGGAATATTTTAAAATGTTGTTTGCATTATAAGTTTGGCATTTGCATTTATTTTATATTAGAAAATGTTTTAAAAACAAAATCTATAAAAAGAGAAACAAAAGTGGCATTTAACATAACAACTGCAACAACAAATTGTTCACCGGAAATCAAATATTGAACCGGACAATAATGATTGTCCGGTTTAAAAAAGCATCGTTAAACAACCACAATATTCCAATTTAAACCGAAACTTCAAAAAAAAAAAGAACTCCTCCTAGACGGAAACAAAAATCACAGAGATTCCGTTTCCGGTTTAGAAATCTATACAAATTTTCGATGTAAGAAACAAAAACCGAAAACACAATGTAAATATAGAATAACACATCAAAGGCAATATTAAGATGTCTGCCCTCCCCTCCTCCCACAAAACAATAAGTCTGTGGAAATTTTGTTTGTAAATTAAAAATGAAAAAAATAGATACAACAACACAAATTGAACCAATTTTCTGTTTAACAAAAAAAAGAAATAAGAAAAATAAAAAAACAAAAAAAAACCAAAAGACTTTTGTAAAATAAACTATACATATGAAATTGTTATTATCAAAACTAAAATTTGTTTCTTAATTATAATGAACCAAAAAAAGCAAAAACGAAAAAATTTAGAATAGTTATAAGAAAGAAAAAAAAACAGGCAATTAATATCTTAACTAACTTTTTAGGCTTAATTCTTTTTCTAGTCAATATAATAAGAAATTTATAAAAGAAAATTAAAATTAAATTAAATCAAATCTTTATTTGTCTTATGTGTAATATAAATGTATTTAATTCTAAATTGTATTTCTATGTAAAAATAAAAGAAAAGAAAAACGCAATTTACAAAACTCTCAAAATAGCTGTAATGTGTAAAAAGTTAGTCTATCTAAATAGTAACAAAACCTAAAGTCTTATCTCTTTTTTTTTGAATAGTTCTTAAGTTTAGCTAAACTTAGATGTAATAATACTGAAATTGCAACAACAGCAACAAAAATATATGGCAAAGCAAAGAACAGAACAGAAAAACAACAACAAAAATCACAAAGCAACACTCTTGAATATAAATACATAATTAAATAATTTAAAAAAGCAAAACAAAACAAAGTCTAGCAAATATAATTGTAAAATAAATTAAATTATTTCCAAAAAGAACAAAAACTGAAAAGATAAGCAACCGAACAAAATTTGAATGTTATTTAAAGAATAAAAGAAAAGCAAAAAAAACAAAACATATTGAATCAACTTTATTAATTAATGACAAACACTACAATTAAGCAACAAAAACAAGGAATGATTCGAGATTATTAAAAAAAAGAACAAATAAAATAATAAAAATGACAAAAATCTTTAATAATTACAAAAAAGTAATCAAAATTAAGGTCTTATTTTTGCATTGCACGAAACAAAGGTAAGTAAGTAGAAATTGAAAAGAAGGCAATTTTGGTTTCAGTTGCACTCAGAGAAAAATTAGGGAAGTAATTTGGGGAGATTACTTCGTATGGGAGAAAAAACAAAACATAAACCAAGGATGACCATTCGAAATTAGCAGAAATGTCCAGATTTTAGCCCAATCGGCGAAAATGTTAATGAATCATAGCGTCAAGAAGTATTATCCGGAGATATATATGAAAATATGGACGTCTGCTAGGTCGTTAAGGTCTTCGGAGAGCTTGCACCCTAAATAGGCTTGACAATACTTTTGCAGTTCATTTCATGAACATAGCAAGTGCTGTGCTGACTCCTCCTCTTTTTCATCTAAACATCTTCTACAGAAGTCCCAGAAGGAACACGCAGAAGGTCTTCAAAGAGCCTGCACCCTAAATAGGCTTGACAAAACTTTTGCAGTCCATTACATGAACATAGCAAGTGCTGTGCTGACTCCTCCTTTTTTTCATCTAAACAGCTTCTACAGAAGTCGAGGGAAATCAGCCCTTTGGTACATGTCACATCAATGACTGTCCAAAGAGATCGAACTAGCCTTTTTATTTTTGTGTTTATTTCCACCTTTCTACTTGTACACAGTAGACTATTCTGACACACTCGTCTGCTAATTCGTGGCCTTTTACGTTAGTATGTCCTGGTACCAGCCAGAACGTGATTTTGTGCACCTAAATTTTGGTTAGAGATAAATAGGTAAAAGCGTTAAATTCGGCCATGCCAAATCTTTTATACCATCCACCATGGATCGGATATGAAATTTCAGCCCAATTCGTTGAAATTGGAGGTTTTTGTGGCGTTACGAAGTGATATCCAGAGGTAGCTTTGTATGGGGGCTATATCAATACATGGACCCATGACTACGGTTGTTTGTTTGAAGGACACCGGGTATAAACAAACCCCAGTTACGAATTTTCAGCCCGATCAGTTGACCGTTGTGGTCTCTATGACGTGAAGAAGTCAAATCGGGGAGATGCTATATATGGGGGCTATATCCAAAAATGGACCGATATTTCTCATTTTCAATCCCAACATACCTGCAGATATACGAAGCATATGTACCAAATTTCAGCCACCTACCTCAAGTATTATAGATTGTAGCGTGATTACAACAGACGGACAGACGGACATGGCTAAATCGTCTTAGAATTTTACGACGATTAATAATATATATATCTTATGGGTCCTGAAAATCAATACAGGGTAGCTGATATGTAATGCAACAAAGTAAAGCGCTATATTTTTTTAATTTTTTTTTAAATTTTACTGTTCAAAAGCAAAAAATGTCGGAAATAACATACAATTTGAGAAACAGTTTAGATTTGTTCGAATTGGTCACCTTTGGCACGAATTATGGCCTTCAAATGGCAGACAAAGCCATCACACGCTGCACGAAAGTGGCTCTGCGGTATTTTGGCCCATTCCCGGCGAAGCGCCGTCTTGAGATGATCGATACTTTGGTATTTTTTAGTGCAAACATTACTCTCTAAAATGCCCCAGGCGCAAAAGTCCAACGGGTTGAGATCCGGAGATCTTGGTGGCCATTGTGCGGTAGAAATGAAGCGAGGAACCTCCTTTTTAAGCCATTCTTGGTTGACGCGTGCTGAGTGCGATGGTGCTGAGTCCTGTTGGAATGTCCATGGTCTGCGGCCGAAATGTTTGTCTGCCCAGGGCTTCAATACTGTCTTTAGGACATTTTCCCGATAATATTCGGCATTTATTTTGACCCCATGGTCGATGAATACGAGCGGGGAGCGACCATCGGCCGTTACGGCGGCCCACGCCATTACCATCGGCGGCGCTTGAGTTCTGGTGGCCAATCGAAGGTGTAAATTTTCAGCTGACCTCTTTGACAAGTAAACCCAATCATTTTGTTTGTTCACAAAATGCTCAATTTGGAATGGCTTCTCATCGGAGAAAACCAAATTCGGTAACTGGCCACTTTCGTGCAAGCGAAGCAACTCTTTCCAGTCTAAATTTTTTTTGTGCATCGGTGAGCTCTTGCACTTTTTGGAACTTCAATGGCTTTAGTCCAAGCTCATTTTTTAATATGTGTTGTATCCGTTCTCGCGATATGTTCAGCTCACGAGCAATTTTTCTACCACTTCGGCGTGGATTTCGATCAAATCTGGCCTTCACTTTTCGGATCATTTCTGGTGTTGTTACCGTTTTCTTTCGTCCACTTTTTGGACGCGATGCAACACTGCCAGTATCACGGTAACGAGCAATGGTACGAGAAACAAAAGATTTATTCACATTTAAATGCTGGAGGGCTCTAACGATAGCCACTTGTGTTTTTCCACCCAAATAAAGCAATCACACTATCACGCTTGAATTCCATCACGAATAACATTTTTTCTGAATTCAATAGATCAAAATGCGTTTGTAAGCTTGTAAACAATAAAATGAACTGTCACTGAAATAAATCTGTCAGCTATCAGACTAGCGGTTTAGAAATGATAGCAACCTGAAGTTGGTTGCAATACATATCAGCCACCCTGTATTTAGTGGTGTTACAAACGGAGTTACAGAAGGAATATACCCCCATACTATGGTGGAGGGAAAAAATACTATATGGGGTCTCAGATCAGTATTTAGAGGTGTTACAAACGGAGTGACAAAACTAATATACCCTCCATCCTGTGGTGTAGGGTATAAAAATAGCCCATAGTGTAGCGCAAATTGAAGGTTCCAGAGCCTCAGGCCTTGAGAACTGCTACAATCGCTTGCCTTGAAGACCGTACAATCGCCTCGGATTCTCTTGGAGACTTAGAGATTTAGGTCGCCTCCATTTTTTGATCCATTCGTTGAGTTTGAGATTTCATCGTCTTCTAGCCGCTATTTGACGCCCAACCTTCATTGCTAGGTATCACCACCTTAAACATTTCAACTTAGATTTTTTGTAGATACCATTTGAGGAGCAAATCTGAGAGCGCCGGTTATACCGATGCATATTAGTCCCTGAATTTTGGCTAAATGTGAGTGATGTGATATCTTCCTTACCGGTGCACACCATACCAGTGATCCTTAGGAGTGAATCGGTCTAATAATTGTTGTATACATCCCGGCTGTATTGCAGGCAAGGTAGATGCATTTGCCTATCCTCCATATTCCTTTTCAAGGATAGCTTGCAGTTTACAATGATGGCTAAGTGCTTGGCTTCTTTCGACAATTTCGAGGATGGAAATGTGGAATTTTATTTCTTCTTGTAAGTAGGTGATTCATGATCATTCCATGATCTCACTGATAGTTGGCATAAATTTGATTGTGGTCAAAATCACCCCCAAGTCTGCATACGCTGTGTTCTTGATGTCCGTTTTGTCGAGACCTTTAATGATTTCGTGTGTCACTATTTTCAATACTATCGGTGAGATCACGCCCCCTTGCGGAGTACCTCTCGTAACTAGCTTTGCCGAACCATTGGCCATAGTTAAGAGCGTTGAGTATGGATGCAATATTTACATTACTGAAGGCTCCTTTCACTTCTGGGAATGCAGGCAGTCTAAAGAGTAACTCATCTAAGGACCAAAAATCTGACTGGTCCAAAAAGTAACAAATCGAAGGACAAAAAGTGTAAATGGTCCAAAGAGTAACACTGCGACAGACTAAAAGTATGACACATCGATGACGTGCATTTATTCGATATATATTTCGGAGAACCAGGTATGGAATATTTGCCACATTCAAAGAGTAACACGTCGAAGGACCAAAATTCTGACATATGGATGGAGTGATTGCAATCTCCATATAGAATATCCAATAGAGAACATTTTTATTTCCTTGTTCAATGTCCGTCCGTCCGTCTATCTACTTATTTTTAGTTCGAAAGTCCACCCTGCTAGTAGCTAATATGTCTATCTATCCATCCGTCGGTCGATCTATTGAGATTTTCCATAAAATGAATAGTCCAAACTGTAGCAGAAATAAATTTCATGGGTTAATATTAAAAATTCTGTCCCTTGTATCCCCAGTCTACAGAGAGAATGGTTCAAATACTAAACGCCGACTTATCTAATTATAAAGAACATTTTCCCCAAATGTATTGTGGAAATTATAGCCGTTAACTTTCTGTGCAAAATTGCCCATGTGTATGGGAGTTACCAAAAGTGGGGTGGCAATAAAGCCCATTTTCACGGGACTGTAGGTACTATAAAATCATTGCACATTTTTCAAATATTTGTATGGGTTGCAATCAAAGTTTTAAGCCCCAAACTTTTGTGCAACAATACTCGTAAAAACATAATTTTGTTGAAATTATCTTACTTTTACCAAAAGAGCTATAATTTCTGCATTTATCCATAGATTTTTTCAAATAGACATTGTAGTCACATGGAATGCTAGCTTTCAAAAAATGGAACGAAAAGTTTTTTGTCATAAAATTTGTTTCTAATTGCTGTAATGACAGTTCGTAAAAATGAATATCTGCATAGTATTGCGGCGCAGCATTCAGCCTTGCTGCCGCTATACCTAACCACTGGTTTTCTGTTCCCATACATATACAAAAAGTTGCCAATATAAGCATACATACTGTTACATGAAGAAACGCAACATTCCAGCAATAAACCAAATCTCTTAACTACAGAAAAAAATCAACAAATATACAACATGAATTAATTTACAACAATTGCTAAAATAAACGTTAAGTTTCTCTGGGAACCGAAACAAGTATCCCTGACAACCAATGCAACATCATCAAACCCCCTTTTTCATTCACTGCTTCTGTTCCTGCTGCTGCGGCACCCTTTGAATGTGTATTCTCAGTATTTGCTAAAGTTTATGCATAATAAAAATCAGTATTATTAACATAAATTGCATGTTTATAACACACTCAAGCTCAAGTGTCGAGTATGACAACACAAGCAAATGCATTCACCTCACCCTTCCAACAAACACATACATATGCACACGAACACTCAGCCATTTGAAAGGATAACAGACAACCAGGCAAAGTGCATCACACGTGTTGTACACTTCTCAGATATGCGATGTAAAGTTTAAGTGAACATGTCAAGTTCTCGTTCGTTAACATGAAAAAAGGGTTGCAAAGTAGAGAGTAATAGTTTTATATAGAAATAAATTGGGGCGAAATGAGAACAGGAGAGGAAGTCAATTGTGAGGAAGTCAATAGACATTAATAGGAGCCCAATAACTACCCAAATAAGGTCAGTGACTATAGAAATAAAGTCAATGGCCAAAAAAAATGTCAAACTATTGACAGACGGTCAATGACCGTTCACAGAAGGTCAATGCACATTGACAGAAAATCAATGCACATTGACAGAAAATCAATGCACATTGACAGAAGATCAATGCACATTGGCAGAAGATCAATGAATATTGACAAAAGGTCAATGAACATTGCCCGAAGGTCAATGACCATTGACGGTAGGTAAATGAACATTAACAGAAAGTCAGTGAACATTGACAGAAGGTCAATGACCATTGACAGAAGGTCAATGACCATTGACAGAAGGTCAATGACCATTGACAGAAGGTCAATGACCATTGACAGAAGGCAAATGACCATTGCCAGATGGTCAATGGCAATTACCTGAAGGACAATGGCCCTTGCAATTAGGTCAATGAACAAAAACTATTGACAGCAGATCAAAGACCTTTGACAGAAGATCAACGAAGGTAAAATACCATTGGCAGAGGGTCAATGAACATTGACAGAAGGTCAATTAAGATTTAAAGGAGGTCAATGAACAATGAATGATTGTCAACGACCATTGACAGAAGGTCAATGACCACTGACAGAAGGTCAAAGAACATTGACAGAAGGTAAATGTACATTAACGGAAGTTCAGTGAACATTGGAAGAAGGGTAATGACCATTGACAGAAGGGTAATGACCATTGACAGAAGGTCAATGACTATTGACAGAAGGTCAATGACTATTGACAGAAGGTCAATGACTATTGACAGAAGGTCAATGACTATTGACAGAAGGTCAATGACTATTGACAGAAGGTCAATGACTATTGACAGAAGGTCAATGACTATTGACAGAAGGTCAATGACTATTGACAGAAGGTCAATGACTATTGACAGAAGGTCAATGACTATTGACAGAAGGTCAATGACTATTGACAGAAGGTCAATGACTATTGACAGAAGGTCAATGACTATTGACAGAAGGTCAATGACTATTGACAGAAGTTCAATGATCATTGACAGAAGTTCAATGATCATTAACAGAAGGTCAATGAACATTGACAGAAGGTCAATGAGCATTAACAGAAGGTCAATGAACATTGACAGAAGGTCAATGAACATTGACAGAAGGTCAATGAACATTGACAGAAGGTCAATGAACATTGACTGAAGGTCAATGAACATTGACAGATGGTCAATAAACATTGACAGAAGGTCAATGAACATTGACAGAAGGTCAATGAGCATTGACAAAGGGTCAATTAACATTTACAGAAGGTCAACGAACATTGACAGAAGGTCAGTGAATACTGACAGAAGATCAATGAATACTGACAGAAGGTCAATGACCATTGACAGGTTATCAAAAACCATTGACAGAAGATCAAAAACCTTTGACAGAAGATCAAATACCATTGGCAGAAGGTCATTGACCATTGACATAAAGTCAGTGACTATTGACATAAGGTCAATGACCATTGACATAAGGTCAATGACCATTGACATAAGACCTTTGACAATTGACATAAGGTCAATGACAATTGACATAAGGTCAATGACAATTGACATAAGGTCAATGAAAATTGACATAAGTTCAATGACAATTGACAGAAGGTCAATGACCATTGCCAGAAGGTCAATGAACATTGGCAGATGGTCAATGACCATTGGCAGATGGTCAATGACCATTGGCAGATGGTCAATGACCATTGGCAGATGGTCAATGACCTTTGGCAGATGGTCAATGACCATTGGAAGATGGTCAATGACCTTTGGCAGATGGTCAATGACAATTGACATAAGGTCAATGACAATTGACATAAGGTCAATGACAATTGACATAAGGTCAATGACAATTGACATAAGGTCAATGACAATTGACAGAAGGTCAATGACAATTGACAGAAGGTCAATGACAATTGACAGAAGGTCAATGACCATTGACAGAAGATCAATGAACATTGACAGAAGGTCATTGACCATTGGCAGATGTACAATGACCATTGACAGAAGGTCAATGACCATTGACAGGAGGTCAAAGATCAGATCTTGCTGACAAAAATTGCACCTTGCTTCGTATTCGACTCTCTTTTTATACCAGAGTCGTGGTTCTACTTTTGTAGATCTCTACGAATATCAGACAGATGATTTGTCTTCAGTTTGGTTGGACTATGTATCAATAACCCTTGAAATACTTGTAGTAGGTTATCCAATCCTAAAATGTTCAGTAAGTGGTTTTACATAAAATCCAAAAAAATATCATTCATTCTACCTTTTTAATAACCCTTTACATCTGACTATATATAAGTATAGTATATCAGCATTTAAAATGTTGGCAAAAGCTAAATGTTCAACATTTTAATAATTTTCCTTTAGAAATTATTTAATACCACCCACCTTTTATGCTAGTAAAGCTAAATCTCCTGCATGTCTTTCAGATTTTATAGTTGTCTTCTTTCTGGCTCTGCGTAGATAAATAACACAGGTATCAAATCAACAAAAAAAGACTTGACGTGATGGCATTATGCCACTTAAGTTTTGTAGCTGTAGTGATATTTGAAAGGATTCAAGTCTCTTCAGATGACCAAACACACATACACATAAGAATCCTCCTTCCCAAGAATATCCTTTCCCCAAAAAGAAAGAGTGACGGTAAAGCCAAGAAATGCCATCACATTCTAAGCAATGAATGAAATGGAATGAGTGAACGAATGACGAAAGATGAAATAATGTGCTAAGTAAAGCATAACGTATGGAATGTCACAAACAAACATAGCCAAAGTAAGGTATGTTGACAGCTCAACAAACAGCCATCGACGAAGGAATGACTGAACGAAAGGACACACGACAACGAAGGAGAGTGGCAGAGACAGAGAGAGAGTGAGCGGCACCAGTCTAAAGGCACTAATCTTATAAGATGCTATTGGCCAAGGGACAGTGGAGTTTGTAGAACAAAATCTTTAGCAAAGCATTAATGAAGACCAAGTTTCTTAAGGGTAAACTGACAGCATAGATTCTGAAATTTTGCATTTATATTTTAGATATTGTCAGGATTCATTGACTCTTTTTCATTAGTCATTGAAATCTTTCAAATGAGCATTTATGGACTGTTCAGCGTCAATGGTAATGTTAGAAACACCATTTCAATGGTCATTAACCTACTGCCAATGATTATTGTCCCCCTGTCAGTGCTTATTGGCACTCTGATAATGATCATAAATATACTGCCAATTACTACCGACTCCTGCTAATGACCTACCCCCCGGTAATTTGGTAATTGTAATTTGTACTCTAGTTATTGCCATTGAAACTCTGGTAATTGTCCCTGGCACTCTGGTAATAGACTTTGGTACTTTATCACTATTCATTGACCCTTAACTGATAGATAGTACGATACTGGGTTGTAGATGACAATTGACATGTGGACATTGACCACAATCACATAGTCAATGAAGAACTATGTGATGGTTTATAACCAGAACCATTGGTTAATGATCGGTGGTGGGGGTAAATAGTCCTTGATAGTAGATTAATGACGATATACATTGTGTCAATGGAATCTATCACTGCGGGTTCGATTACCAATGACACTATCTTGTAAGGTCCATTGATCCACATCGAGGATTATAAGTGACTATTTTAACATCACGAGAGATTCAACTAAATGACAATGAGCAACTGATCATGAACATAACCAGGGGATCATTGACCTCCCAAGGAACTCAGTGGCCATTACTAGAAGGTCAATAACCCATACCAAATTTCATGACCATTACCAGAGACCCAATGGACATTATCAGAGGGTCAATGACTTACCAGAGGGTCAGTGGTCAGTACCAGAGGGTCATTGACCCTACCCAGTGGGTAAATAACCCTTACCAGAGGTTACGGGTAAATGACAAAAGCCAGAGCGTTGAATAACACAGTGGTCTTTGATCCAGTTGCAATGATTACACTATGCAACAAAATTCGAGGGAAGTGGATAACAGTTTCTGGGGCAACTAGGTGTCACAAACACGAAAAAAATATTAAATTATTTTTTATACCCTACACCACACTGTGGTACAGGGTATTATAACTTTGTGCATTTGTTTGTAACACCCAAAAGGAGAAGAAATAGACCCATCGTTTATTATACCGATCGTCTTAGAATCACTTTCTGAGTCGATTTAGCTATGTCCGTCTGTCCGTCTGTCTGTCTGTCTGTCTGTCTGTCCGTCTGTCTGTCTGTCTGTCTGTCCGTCTGTGCATGTATTCTTGTAATCAAAGTACAGGTCGAAATTATGGTCCGATCTCGATGAAACTTTACACATATCTTATTTTTGGCCCAAGGACGATCCCCATTGAATTTGGTTAAAATCGGTTCAGATTTAGATATAGCCCCCATATATATGTTAGCCCCGATTTGACATGTAAGCGCTGTAAAAACTTTATTTTATACCCGATCAGTATGAAATTCGGCAGGAAAAGGTTTCTTATTACATGAATGAACTCTGTTAAATTTGGAAGAAATCGGTTCAGATTTAGATATAGCCCCCATATATACATTACCCCCGATTTGACATATAAGCGCTGTAAAAATGTTATTTTATATCCGATCAGTGCGAAATTCGGCAAAGAGAGGTTTCTTATTACATGAAGGAATACTGCTAAATTCGGAGAAAATCGGTTCAGATTCAGATATAGCCCCCATATATATGTTACCCCTGATTTGACATGTAAGCGCTGTAAAAACTGTATTTTATATCCGATCAGTGCAAAATTTGGCAGAAAGAGGTTTCTTATTACATAAAGGAATACTGCTAAATTTGGAGAAAATCGGTTCAGATTTAGATATAGCCCCCATATATACGTTACCCCCGATTTGACTTGTAAGCGCTGTAAAAATGTTATTTTATATCCGATCAGTATGAAATTCGGCAGAAAGAGGTTTCTTATTATATGAATGAACACTGTTAAATTTGGAAGAAATCGGTTCAGATTTAGATATAGCCCCGATATATACGTTACCCCCGATTTGACATGTAGGCGCTGTAGAGACTGTATTTTATATGCAATCAGTACGAAATTCGACAGAAGGAGGTCTTTTTACATGAATGAGTATTCAGGGAAGATCGGTTCAGATTTATATTGATTGTTCCTCCTGATTTGGTATCAAACCGCTATAGAAGTTGTATTTTACTTCCGATCATTAAAATTTTCCAGAAAGATGTTTCTCAATTTAGGAACGAATATTGCTTAATTTAGCGATTATCGTTTCAGAATTAGATAATATGTTTCTACCCATTTACCAATTATTCCAAATTATTATGGCAATGACCCTTATCGCATTGTTAGGGAGGTGTAGGGTATTATATAGTCGGCCCCGCCCGACTTTCTGCCTTTCCTTACTGGTTTATGGTATATTTTTTTTTTAATTTTTTTTTTTAATTCCAGCTTTCATGGAAAGTGCGTTCAGTATTTGGAACATAATTTTTCAAGTATAATCCTGATTGAGCCGTGTTATGCCTCAAATTAATAGATTGTCTAAGTTAATAGATTGGAGTAGGAAGTGTCCAAGTATACTCGTATCTAACAGCCTTATAACGGAAACATCATCAAGTTCAACTGAGTACTCAACTCTGAGCGATTCAAGTTTGAGTCAGAAGTCATCGCTTTTAACTCAGTTTCAGCACATTGATCGAGTGAGAGATTTGGAACTGAACAAATATAAGGCAGAACTACTTGCATCTGGGATGAAACAGTACAATATTTTGGCCCCAGATGTTAACATATCATATTATAGAGTCCGTGATATACCTTACAAACAATTTTATACAACTGTGGATAACAGATGCTTTTGCAAGGACATTCCCGGATTGTTCGAGAAACGTCAAACATACAATTCTACAGATTGGCGGTTACTTGTTGACAGCAGTAAAGAAAGTTTGAAAGCAGTACTTTTACACAACGGAAATCAGAAATCAGAAACCCCGGTCAACACTAAGGAATCATACGAAACAATGGCTAAATTGATAAAATACATAAAATAGGAACATGACTGGAAAATTTGTTGCGATTTAAAAGTAGTTGATATGTTATGCCTCTGGGATAGCCGATATTTTGCCACAACGGCATATTAAGCTGGGGCTCTTTAAAAATTTTGTAAAAGCCTTAAGGAAAGATGGCAATTCACTCTCATATTTAAAAAGTTTATTTAAAAGTCTTTCTTTTCAAAAAATCGAAGAAGGAGTTTTTGATGGGCATAAAATAGGGAAACTGATGAAAGATGTGAATTTCGAATCATATTTGATGTCGGATGAAATTGCAGCATGGAGGTCGTTTAAGCTTGTAGTTTAAAATTTCCTTGGATCCAATAAAAGCCCGCAATATGAAACAATGATTAATGATTTGTTAAAAAATTTTGAAAAAATTGGTTAGAAATATATTTTTTTATATTTATGTATATAACACATATGTATGTATTCTTCCATTTTATTTTTCGCCTTATGTATTCCAACAGGTGTAAATATGTCCCTCAAAATGAATTTCTTTCATACTCATTTAAACTTTTTCCCCGAGAATCTTGGCGACGTAAGAACATGGCGAAAGGTTTCACCAAGAATTGAAGTCCATCGAGCGGCGTTACCAAGGGCACTGGGATGAACAAAATGATGGGAGATTATATTTGGTTCCTCATTAGTGAAACCGATTCCGAAATCTACAAACGTCAACAAAGAACTCACAATTACTTCTAATGAAACTTATACATGTAAATAAACTCAAATGCACATAATATAAATAAAAGTAACAAATAAAATCGCTATTTAAACAGAAATTAAAAAAAAGTTTTTTGGAAATTATCTTACCTCTACCAAAAAGGCTACATTTTCTACATTTATCCATAGATTTTTTCAAATAGGCATTATTTTCTTCGCTAGGATGCAAACTTTTAAAAAATAAAACACAATTTTTGATTTTTTTTTGAAAAAAAATCGACTTTTTCCTATTTGTTTAATGACTGTTACTAAACCACTGTTTCTAAGTGAAAGAGATGTTTCCAACATTGGTAGCCCACATTAATAGCTTCAATTTAACGCATAAGTTGACCTGATCGGGCATATACTCCAAAAATTATAGTGCAAATACTAATACTTGTTGCGTAGTGTTTTTGACCTAGTTCCATGAAACATGAGCATTAACATCAATAACCTTTTAAGGAACTCAGTGACCATTACTAATGAATTAGGGTGTCCAAAACCGGGACCGGTTATCCGGTTAACCGGTTTTGCAACCTAAACCCGTAACCGGTTTCTTAAAAAATGTCATTTTCGGTTAACCGAGAAAGCCGGTTTTTTCATGTCGGTTAACCGGTTTTTTTATTTATTGTTTAAAACAAAAATTAAAGTATTGATTTTTCTATTTTTATACCCTCACTTTAGTGTGACGAGGGTATATATCATTTGCTACGGAAAAAAGTGTAAAACATCGAAGGAGTGACCTAAGACCCCAAGTATGTTCGGCGGAAATCCGTTTTGGGTCATTTTAAGTCGAATGAGCAATGTCCGTCCGTCCGTCTGTCTGTCTGTCTGTCTGTCTGTCTGTCTGCTGGCTGGTGCGCACGATAACTTTCGAAAGGAGTAACCGATAGACTTCAAATTTCGTATGTGGTAATATTTTTTTCTATCTCCGGCTAAGTTCGAAGATGGGCCATATTGGTCTACTCCTTCTGGTATCTCCCCCACAAAGGGTTAAAATGTTCTGAAATATTGATTCTTTAATAACTGCTATTATACGTATTCGAATCTTCTGAATTTCCACACATAGTATTAGTTTGTTAGTCTCTATCAACTTGAGGAAGATGGGCGAAATTACCATGCCCCTTTTGGTACCTCCCACACAAATGCACCATTTTGCACTAAAATTTAAAAGCTTATATCATAAATACCAGTGTTTAGAAATACATGAAATGTTGTACAGTGTAATGCTGTTATAGTGCCTACAGCCCAGTAAAAAATGGGCGTTGTTGCCACGCCCCTTTTGGTACCTCCCACACAAATGCACCATTTTGCACTAAAATTTAAAAGCTTATATCATTAATACCAGTGTATAAAAATGCTTGACATTTTGCACAGCGTAATAATAGTGCCTACAGTCCATTGAAAAAAGGGCGTTATTGTCACGTCCCTTTTGGTACCTCTCCCACAAAGGTACCATTTTGCACCAAAAGTTAACAGTTTATAACATTAATATCAGTGTATACAATTACTTGAAATTTTGTGCAGTGTAATGCTTTTATAATGCCTATAGTCCAGTGAAAAATGAGCATTATCACCACGCCCCTTTTTGTACCTCCCACACAAAATGGCCAAATTATACCACAATTTAATATCACAACGTTAATATACCAGTCCATATAAACGGTTACAATTCGGCACAGTGCAATGTATTTAAAGTATCTACTGTTCAGCGAAATATAGGTGTATTTCTTAAACCCCCTGGTACCTCCCACAAAAATTGACAGAATAATTTGTGTAATATTCAATATTACATTACTCACAAAGTGAGGGTATATCTTAGTCGGTTTACCCGACTGAAACTTTCTTACTTGTTCTACTTGTTGTGGATACCATTTATACAAGATGCAACAAATAACAACGATGAGGTGGATAATTCTGACAGTTGTTCTGAATATTCTGAAAGTGAATATGAATTCACTGATCTTGAAAATGATTGTGGCTTTATTCCTGATATCCATGATGTAATAAATAAAGTCAGGAAGTACAACAAAGCATTCAATAAGTCGTCCATGAAGCACAGAACACTTCAAGCATACGTTCAAGAACGGAAAGACAAATAGCTTCGACGTTTTTGCGATTTTAAATCCCGACAGAACAGCCAGATACCTCTGGTTCGGTTTGATATATAAGTTGTTATATTGATGAGTCAAATCATTTAATTTTGCATTTATGTAAGTCACACACCGAATCGAAAAACGAATAACATTGTATGATGACTTTGCTCTTTTTGAAAAGTTTCAGAAGAAAACGGAGAAGCTGTGTTACTTATACAATGCTTTAATGACTATCGGACTAATATTGACTACATCAACGTTTGTGAGCCTTTTCAACGTCAAATTACATAAAAAATTAAAAGAAAACTCGTTTAAACATAATCATTTAAATTGTATTCTATTTTTATACCCTCACTTTATAGAGACGAGGGTATATATCATTTGCTACGAAAAAAAGTGTAACACATCGAAGGAGTGATCTAAGACCCTAAGTATGTTCGGCGGATATTCGTTTTGGGTCATTTTAAGTCGAATGAGCAATGTCCGTCCGTCTGTCTGTCTGTCTGCTGGCTGGTGCGCACGATAACTCTCGAAAGGAGTAACCGATTGACTTCAAATTTGGTACGTGGTAATATTTTTTTCTATCTCCGGCTAAGTTCGAAGATGGGCCATATCGGTGCACTCCTTCTAGTACCTCCCCCACAAAGGGTTAAAATGTTGTGAAATATTGCATCTTTGATAACTGATATACTGCTTATTCGAATTTTCTGAAATTCCACACATAGCATTAGTTTATTAGTCGCTATCAACTCGAGAAAAATGGGTCATGTTGCTGCGCTCCTTTTGGTACCTCCCACACAAGTGCACCATTTTGCACCAACAGTTAACAGCTTATAACATTAATAGAAGTGTATAAAAATACTTGACATTTTATACAGTGTAATGCTTTTAAAGTGCCTACAGTCCAGTGAAAAATGGCTGTTATTGCCACGCCCCTTTTGGTACCTCCCACACAAAGGTACCATTTTGCACCAAAAGTTAACAGCTTATAACATTAATACTAGTGTATAAAAATACTTGAAATTTTGTACAGGGTAATGCTTTTATAGTGTCTATAGCCCTGTAAAAAATGGTCGTTATTGCCACGCCCCTTTTTGTGCCTCCCACACAAAGGTACCATTTTGCACCAAAAGTTAAGAGCTTACAGCGTGAGTACCAATGCACGAAAATTAAACAACATTTTGCACAGGTTAACACTTTTAAAGTGTCTATAGCCCTGTAAAAAATGGGCGTCATCACCACGCCCCTTTTTGTGCCTCCCACACAAAATGGCCAAATCATACCAAAATTTAATATCTGATAACGTTAATATACCACTGCAAATAAACGCTTATAATTCGGCACAGTGCAATGTATTTAAAGTATCTATTATTCAGCGAAAAATAGGTGTATTTGTTAAAAACCTTCTGGTACCTCCCACACAAATTGACAGAATAATTCGTTTAATATTCCATATTACATTACTCACAAAGTGAGGGTATACCTTAGTCGGTTTACCCGACTGAAACTTTCTTACTTGTTAAGATATTATTATAGAAAAAAACATTCTAAATGTGTTATTATTATTTTTTTAAGGTTATTACAGAAATATAATACTTTCTATTTAAAGTAGACCAAAAAATTAAAACTGTAATAAACGAAATAATAATCTATTTTTGTTTATTAATTTTTACTGCAAATGATTGTTAGTTGTTTTTTGTTTTACAGTAAACATTTAATGACATTTTAATCACTTTCGTATATTATTTAAAAACCGGTTAACCGGTTTCGACAAAATATAATTACCGAAAACCGGGTTTTAAAAAAAGTAACATTTCGGTTAAACCGGAAACCGTTTTTTCGAAATAACCGGTTTTTTGGACACCTTATAATGAATATTATCAGTGGGTCAATGACCATTACCAGAGGGTAATTTACCAGTACGAGCGGGTTATTGTCCAGTACCTGAGGATCAATTACCCTAATCAGAGGGTAAATTACCCTTACCAGGGGATACGAGTAAATGACAAATACCATAGTGTTAAAGAACACCACTTTCATTGAACCAATTGCAATGATTATGAACCTAGTGCCATGGTTATGGATCAAATGATATGATTATTGACCTATTGATTAGATAATTGGCAGCCTTTCAGTAACATACTGGTCACTCAATGACCACCGGTAATGGCATTCACAAAACTTTCTCGTAGTGCCCCCTGACGCTATGACACATAAAAAAATTCGCAAAAAGTTTTTTGTTCCATTTCATGAAAGCTTCATCCTAACGAATGTATAAACAAGTAAGAAAGTTCAGTCGGGTAAACCGGCTTATGAATCCCCTCACCTTGAGTCCGAGTATGTTGTATAAAAGGTATTAAAGAATCAATATTTCACTAAAAGTTAACCCTTTGTGGGGGAGGTACTAGAAGGAGTGGACCAATATGGCCCATCTTCGAACTTAGCCGGAGATAGAGAAAAATATTATTTGAAGTCAATCGGTTACTGCTTTCAAGAGTTATCGTGCGCACCAGCCAGCAGACAGACGGACGGAGGGACGGACGGACATTGCTCAAATTAAAATTATCCAAAACGGATTTCCACCGAACATACTTAGGGTCTTAGGTCACTCCTTCGATGTGTTACACTTTTAGCTAGTAGCAAATGATATATACCCTCCTCTCTTAGGTGAGGAGATAAATATGACCTATTTTGTTAAAATAGGGAAATTAAAAAAATAATAATTTTTCATATTTTCCATTTTGGCAATTTTGTTTGGGAGATACCAGAAGGGGCGTGGCAATAAAACCCATTTTTTAATATACTATGGGTTCTATAAAAACATTACACTGTACAAAATTTCAGGTATGTGCAGGAAATCAAGTTATAAGGCGTTAACTATTTATCCAAAATGGTCCATTTGTATAGGAGGTAAAAAAAGGGACGTGGCAATATCGGCCATTTTGCACGAGACTATATATATTGTAAAGGCATTAGACTCCATAAAAATTAAAGGATTTCTATGGACTGAAATCAAGGTATAAGCCGTTAACATTTTGCGCAAAATTGTCAATTTGTGTTGGAGGTACAAAAGGGGCGTAGCAATAACGCCCATTATCCAAGGAAAGATATAAGCCGCTAACTTCTTGTGCAAAATGGTGCATTTGTATGGGAGGTACCAAAAGGGGCGTGGCAACTTCGCCCATTTTTCTCAAGATGATAGCGACCAAGAAACTTATACTATGTGTGGAATGGTCAAAGATTCTGAATAGTAGTATATAAGTTATAAGATAATCAATATTTGACTAAATTTTGACCTTTGTGGAGGAGGTACTCGAAGTAGTGGACCAACATAGTCCATCTTTGACCTTAGTCTGAATAGAAATATTGACACATACCAAATTTTAGGTCTATCGGTTAATCCTGTCGAATTATTTATAAGTTGTTTGTGAAAATTGTGTGCAATAGGGATTTTTAACTATGAAAAAATAAATTAGGAATTCTTAATAGTAGGTCGTGGAAGCAGTGTACCAAAATCCATCAAAAACTGAATTTCCTTGTTCTTGTTGTTACGCCCTTCGTTTCTGATGAAGATATACCCTTGTTAACAATAGTGGGTGTATAAAAACCAGAGTATGTTGAAATTCTCTTTTTTCTACCAAAAGTTCTATACATTCTACATTTTCTAAAGACTTTCTTCAAATAGGCATTTTTTTGTTCGTTAGAAAGCTAGCTTCCAAAAATTGGAACAAACAATTTTTTTGCTAATTTCTTTCTATTTTTTATGGTCAATCAAATTTTTTTAATTATTTTAACTACCGTTACTAAACTTATGTATCCACCTGAAAGTGTAATTACTAACATTTGTATTTCTCATAATTTTCTATAATAAAGTTCCAGGCTTTAACGAGGATATACTTCTAAAAATATGGTCCAAATACTAAAGATACCTTCCAAGAAATAGGATATTTTTAAGATTTTTTTTTAAAAAAAAATTACCACTAAATGTTATGTACATCCCTTCGACAACAATTTTGTTGCATAATGTAATTGAAACAATGACAAATGACAGTAGGCTTTTCCAATATTCCCCGAACTTTCATGTAGTGGTGATTAGATGTATTATCAACACATCATTGATATTATTGACACATCATTATAATTTGTTACCGGTGATCTTTGTCTCACCTCTTTATTAATGAATTATCGTTTGTCAATGCTTATTGATCAAATGATAATGATTATTGACCTAATTACATGTCAATTTATTCAATGATATTGATTATTGAATTAATGTTTTGGTTATTAACCCAGTTATTATGATTGCTGATCTAATACAATGCATACTCACTAATGATACTGATTATTGACTTACATTATAATTTGTTACCGATGATCATTGACCCGTTTCACTGGTAATGATCGCTTGTTAATGCTTATTGATCAAATGATAATGAGCATTGACCTAATGACATTTTAATTGATTCATTGACATTGAATATTAAATTAATGTCGTTGTTTTTAATCCAATCATAAAGATTACACTATGCAACAAATGAACACTTTTCTTCGATTCTACTATCAAAGTGTAGAATAACCCTATACTCGGTTTGGCGAAGTTTGTGACCAATTCTTTTTTATTGGCCTCCAAAGTTTCTGAAAATCAGTGGGCCCCTCGAAAAAGGTGTCATCTGCTTTTGTCCTACAACTAATTCAGACTTGGCGATACCGCTTAACTATATTTGGCAATAATGTAGCTAAGAATATGCTGAACAAAGTTTCTTAAATTTTTTTGCGAAAAAACAATTTTTCCGGTACTTTTTTTTTTGAAAAAGTAAAGGAAAAAAATTTTTTTTTTCACTTTTTCAGCATAACTTACAGGATCTCGTAATTTTTCAATAACAATGGTTGGCAAAATTGTAACACCCCTTAAAATGTGGTGGGCGGGGATGAAATGTTCTACAAAGATGTAGGCCATAAAATTTCACTATATGTGTCAGAACACACCAAAGCTCAAAACATAACACAAACACCAAAAAAGGTCAAATTCCTGTTCGTGCAGCAATGTTGTCATACGATTTAGTGGTCGAAGCAATAACGATACCAATAAAGGGCCTTTTTGACTGGAATTTGACCGTTATTTTTGTTTTTGTGCTAAGTTTCGGGCTGTGGTGTGTTCTGACACATATAGTAAACATGTATGGCCAACATTTTTGTAGAACATTTCATCCCCGCCCTCCCCATTTCAAGGGGTGTTTTTTACGTTTGTTAAAATAGGTCCAAAAATTACAGTTATGTGGGGGAGCTAGAGGGTTAATATGTTTCACAAAAATATTGGCCCTAATATTTTCTATAAATTTGCTGAACATACCCTATACCAAAAAATATATTTTTGTTACATAATACATAGTGAAATAGTAAAATTTTTGGGGTACAATGTGGTTTTTTGTGCTATTAAGGGTGCCCAGACACGTTCAGATTATATTGATATGTTTACAAAAGTTGTTCAGATTTACGTTGGCTACAATTTTGCCAACCGTTGTTATTAAAAAATTACGAGTCCCTGGAAGTTATGCTTAAAAAGTGAAAAAAAAATATTTTTTTCCTTTACTTTTTCAAAAAAAAAAGTACCGGAAAAATTGTTATTCGCAAAAAAAATGTAAGAAACTTTGTTCAGCATATTCCTAGCTACATTATTGCCAAATATAGTTAAGCGGTATCACCAAGTCTGAATTAGTTGTTGGACAAAAGCTGATGAGGGGCCCACTGATTTTCAGCAACTTTGGAGGCGCATAAAAAAAAATTGGTCACCAATTTTGCCAAACGCTAGTTTAGGGTTATACTACCCTTTGCTAGTAGAATCGAACCTATACTGTCAAGTCCGTGTATTTTTTCACTTTTTCACAGTGTTATCAACCTAATAATAGACAATGTGTTTTTTGGTCATATTCCTCGTTTTTTTTTGTTATTTCACTTTTGTAATGTTTACAAACTCATTTTCAATGACTATTAAGAATAGAGCTCTTTCAATGGATCAGTGGTCCCTGGTCATTACCATTTGATTTAAAACAAATATATATCACTGCTAAATCTCATAACCAAACCCACTGTGCGTAGTCAAATGAAATTGTGTGCATTTGATATGGGAAGACGAAGACAGAAATTGAAATGTTAAAACCAATCATTGTGGCTGTTAACTAAGAAAATATTTTTGGGCAAAAGAAGAAAAATAAAAGGAAACCCAACACGCTCATACCAAAATGAACATGGGACAGAATTTTTTATTCGATGGTTGTCACACTACGGGGAAATCGAATGGAAGTGCCAAAGGTAATTCTTGTGGCTGTTGTCGAGGAAGGGAGAGAGAGAGAGATTCAGGGGGGGGTCAATAAACATAGAGTGGAAATGTTTTCACGTCTTCGGCAACATAATCATTTACAATTACAGGCATTACAATGTCATTTGCAGTTCTGTTTGATTTGCTCAATGTTGCTTTGAAAACATCTCTCGACTTATGGTCAACGAATTTAGCAATGGGACATTATGATGATGATGGATCCCCCACTCCCACTTTTTGGAATTCCATATTCCTTCCAGGAACGGAAACCAAGTTTCCACTTTCAATGTACACTTGAATAGACATAAAAACCTATTACCAATATTTTCCTTTTGGGCATAGCACTATAGATGATGTTGATGATGATGAGGAGGTGATGACGATCCAGAGCATAAGGACAACAACGACAAGATGAAGAAGAAGGACCATGGTCAGGGCAATGATGAGGAGGATAGTGACGACGATGGTGATGATAATGATGAGTGTGTCAAGTATGGGTAGGACTTCTATACATTTTCTTTCATTCGGTGACTTTATGCATCGCTAACGTTAACATGTCCAACGAAGCGTAGATCCAAAGACACCTCATCTTTAGGTATGAGGACCAGCTATCAGGGATTTTTGTGTGTTTCTTCCCTTTTCACTCACTTGTGTTCACTCGTTGTCTAGAGCTTCCCAGCCAATAGAGGTATGAGGACACGTTGATGGTGATGGCATCTCTCAGCTCTAAGTTTGAATGAGTATTTTTGGTAGGTAATACTCGTGTACAACATTATTACAAGGAAAACAAGTACATACTTGTTCACACACACACACTCGCACAAACTCACACGTTCTCATACAAACAAGTGCCATGTTAAATTATTTTCAAATCCTTACGTACACATACAATCATTTGAGTTGATAGTTCACACACACATCTGTTCATACAAAGTTATACATTCATAGCCTGTGTACATTTGGACAAAAAGACCTACCGTTCGTCCGAATGAACCGAGCGATGGACCAACTCAAATGTGAAATGTGAAAAGAGTATGTTGGCCATGATATGAAATGGCAATGACCATATTTATCATAGCAATAACGAGTTTAGAGATGCAGACACGTGTGTGTCCATTCATTCGTTCGTTAGTTTGCACCACAAGGACAAAATCTCTTTCATTGGAGGCAGCAGCAACAGCAAAAGGGAGAGATGGAGAGAGAGCCAGGATAAACATTTATTGGTAAATCCAATTTTTAAAAGGGTAATTACGATTATGTCCGTACTCTAGAAATGATTGAATTGAAAATGAGGCTGAAAGGTTGAAGATAATAGAACAGGAATTTAATTAATAGCCTGGGAATGGCTGAGCATGAAGCGTTGGATTATCATCTGCTGCGAGGTCATATCCTTATTATACTGCTAGGCCGGAGAACAACAGTTTTGGAAGGAGTTGTAGTCAAATGCATTGAATTGAATGTGGAAATATTTTATGGGGAGAACTGATAAGTAAAATTACCTTTATGTTATCTTCTAAGTAACTTGTGCCCTGCTTCTGCCACATCGGGAATTTAGGTGGTAATCAGCAGACAAGCAAGCTTTTATATCAGGCAATGAATGCCATTTCAGGGACAAAGGAGGTTTAGGTTTAGGCTAGGGTGGCAGCCGTTTTAACCAGCTCACATAGACCAATTAAGGGGTTAGTGTTACCACGGGCTCAGATGCCCCTCATCGAAACCAATCTGTTTCATATACAAAGTTATTAATAGTAGGAATATCGGTACAGGAAAGATTTGTCAACCGGACTCTCAACAAATCCTTCAGTGAAGTGACGAAGGAATAGTGGAGACATGTGGAATCTGTCACTATGGTCCAATGGCTCGCTCTCCTCAGAGTGATGCCAGGCACATCAACAATCTGCAACGATGAAGGGTGCCTTCGCGGGAGAGTAAAGCTCTTGGCTTTTGGTGACTCTAGATCAGTAGAACTACTGCTCTAAGTCGAGTGATTGTGGTCTGGCCAGACACTCTGTTGGATGTTTTCGAGAAAACCGACATCCCTAGTCGTCCTAGAGCCCTCAACTGGTTTAAAGAAGAACTACTCGACTCGCCAGACATTATCGAGATGCTCAGAGTTTGCAATGCTGGTTTGCCCACACTTAACGCTGTGGAACACAAAAAAAAATAATAAGGCTCTGACAACGGATTCTGATAGAGGTGTTAAAAAAGTATAAACGTGTATCGGCGATTGGATTTGAGTTTACGATGCACATTCTTATGATGAATAGTAGGCCGGGTCGATTTGTGGGGAGGCAAAAAAAGTCGCCATTGCTCAGTGAAAATCGTATTCTAGGGATCAAAATAAGAAACTTTGCCGAAGGAACCATACCTCTAAAACGAATTCTGATGTCCCGGAATTTGGGTCGAACTTTTGGGTAGGGGCAAATATTGAAAAATCCCACTTTGACCCATTTAGAGTGCTCCAATCGAGAGGGATTTTTTCCGGGACATCAGAATTCGTTTTAGAGGTATGGTTCCTTCGGCAAAGTTTCTTATTTTGATCCCTAGAATACGATTTTCACTGAGCAATGGGCGATTTTTAAATCGACCCGCCCTAATGAATAGGCAATGGAAACCGTGTGATCCTTGCATTTTAGGTCTAGGATGTCTTCAGCAACATTACGTAGAACACTACGGGAAACATTTTAACTCTCATGCTCCTAAATATAGGGGTCTTTTTGGTCACTTTTGTTAAAAAGGTTAACAGAGTTTGTCTGTTTTTGCTGCTTTCATGAATTTAAACTTTTCTAATAAATACAGTGTATATTTATACCCTACACCACACTGTGGTACAGGGTATTATAACTTTGTGCATTTGTTTGTAACACCCAAAAGGAGAAGAAATAGACCCATCGTTTATTATACCGATCGACTTAGAATCACTTTCTGAGTTGATTTAGCTATGTCCGTCTGTCTGTCCGTCTGTCTGTCCGTCTGTGCATGTATTCTTGTAATCAAAGTACAGGTCGCAATTATGGTCCGATCTCGACGAAACTTTGCACATATCTTTTTTTTGGCCCAAGGACAATCCCTATTGAATTTGGTTAAAATCGGTTCAGATTTATATATAGCCCCCATATATATGTTAGCCCCGATTTGACATGTAAGCGCTGTAAAAACTTTATTTTATAACCGATCAGTATGAAATTCGGCAGAAAGAGGATACTTATTATATGAATGAACACTGTTAAATTTGGAAGAAATCGGTTCAGATTTAGATATAGCCCCCATATATACGGTACCCCCGATTTGACATGTAAGCGCTGTAAAAATGTTATTTTATATCCGATCAGTGCGAAAGTCGGCAAAAAGAGGTTTCTTTCTACATGATGGAATACGCCCAATTTGGAGAAACTCGGTTTAGATTTAGAAAATGGATTCAGATTTAGATATAGCTCCCAAATATATGTTACCCCCGATTTAACATGTAAGCGCTTTAGAGAGTATATTTTATATCCGAGCAGTACGAAATTCCACAGAAGGAGGTCTTTTTACATGAATGAGTATTCAGGGAAGATCGGTTCAGATTTATATTAAAGCTCCATATATATGTTCTTCCTGATTTGGTATCAAACCGCTATAGAAGTTGTATTTTACTTCCGATCATTAAAATTTTCCAGAAAGATGTTTCTCAATTTAGGAACGAATATTGCTTAATTTAGCGATTATCGTTTCAGAATTAGATAATATGTTTCTACCCATTTACCAATTATTCCAAATTATTGTGGCAATGACCCTTATCGCATTGTTAGGGAGGTGTAGGTTATTATATAGTCGGCCCCGCCCGACTTTATGCCTTTCCTTACTGGTTTTAAAATATTTTATATAAATAAACGAATGGACACACATATGAATGAATATTGTTTGGTCCGGAATATAATTGATTCAGTACATTTTATTAAATCGATCTCGAAGTCGTAGCCGGAGTCGCCGTCGGAGTCGACTCCAAAATGAATTTTGCAAAATTATCTAATTCAACTATTTTCGCGATTAAAAAACAGAAGGAATCACAACAAGTTATGTATATGCTGTATATGGGAGCTTTATCTAAATATGGACCGATATCGCCCATTTTCAATCCCAAGTTACCTGCAGCTATAAGAAGTATCTATACCAAATTTCAGCCACCTAACTCAAATATTATAGATTGTAGCGTGATTACAACGTGGCTAAATCGTCTTAGAATTTTAAGACGATTAAGAATATATATACTTTATGGGGTCTCAGATCAATATTTAGAGGTGTTACAAACGGAGTGACAAAATGAATATACCCCCCATCCTATGGTGGAGGGTATAAAAATAATAAAATGTATGCACTTGAAAGTATAATGTCATGAAATTTGCAAAATCACTCCACAGTCCTGACTTAAATGTCAGAAATAATTTAAAACTTAAAATCTATTTTAAAAATGGATCTAAGTTTGGACTTATTTCTGGTACGGTAAAGTTTACAGCTTTAATTTCTTCATATACTTATAGTAGAATTTTATGACAAATATTTTTGTGGAACATTTTAACTCGCTAAATACCTGTTTTAAGGGTGACTTTTACCCATATAAAAAAAGGCCCCTATATTAAGGAGGCAGATGTGTCCTATAAAAATATTTGCCATAAAAATCTACTATAACTTGGAAGAAACGAAAATTCTAAACTTAACCTAAAAATCAGAAATAAGTCAAAACTAAGATCCATTTTTTTGGTAAATTTCGTACTTTTTCGAATTGGAGCTAAACCTAAAAATGGATTTTAAGTTTTGAATTATTTTTGGCGATTTTCGGCCGAGATTAGGGGACGGCCTTCCGTCGGGATTAAAGATTTCTCTTCTGGGGTAAGTCCGAACACGGCTACGCCGGGATTAAGGATTTTCTCCTCCGCAGTATGTTCAAAAACTTATACGCGGTACCCTTGGACCGTTTAGCCATCTATGGACATACCCCAGAGATAAAAACTTTAGTCCGGAGGAGAAAAATCCTCGCAAAGCACCTATAATCCACCTAGCCGGAATGAAATAACTCCCAATAAAAATGAAATAACTTCTAATAAAATCTCATTGGGACTTATTTCATAATAAGTCCCAATACATTGGGAAAAAAAATAAATCCCAACATACATTGAATTTTTTTGGGACTTTTTCATTTGGGACTTATTTCATAATAAGTTTCAATGCATTGGGAAAGAAATAAGTCCCAATATACATTGACATATTTTGGGACTTTTTCATTTGGGAGTTATTTCACGGTACCTTAGACACTTACTTTCTGCCAATAGATAATGACTTACTAGCAGAGGTATGCGGTGGGTCATTTTAGGCTCAAGTTCTTGCAAAATCGCGGACCTAAAACTTATTCACATACAAAAAATAATGCACGAATTACTATTTTTTTAATAAATAAATTAGCTCATAACAAAAATAGTTTTAATATCAATTAAACTGGCGTTATTTGAGTAATGTTGTACCATTAATGTATAAATATTATTTGGGCCATGCGGCCAATAACTCGTCGAATGTTGATTTCCTGGGGATCAATTGTCTCTGGTTTATCGGCGTAGTGACATTACATAAACTCAAAGCAAATAATCCATTGGTTTTAAGCCACATGATCTTGGTGTATGTGGAGAACTTGTACCTCCACATATATAGACAGTTTAAACTTAATGCAGCTCTGGCTGCAATTTCTCTCGCCACGATATCAATCGGCAGTATATGGAGTAGGACTTGCAGAGACTCAGTCGCTGTATTCCGTAAAGGGCCGCTTATTCATAGATCGGCAGTTCTATGATCCTTCGATAATTTGTTTGTAATGGATAGCACCCCAATGCCGTGCAACAGTATAGGGCGGACTGCTGTTATATACATCTATACAATAGACGATTCTAGGAGATAGGCCCCAACGCGACCCTACAGCTTTCCTGCAGGAATATAAGGCGATGTTGGCTTTCCTTACACAGTTGTAATACATTAAATCTGAATGACAATGTCCTATCTAGAATTATTCCTAGAAATTTTGCTCTTTCAGAAAACAATAACCCTCTTTCATTTACACAAGTTATGGGAGGAGGTAAATGCATAGAAATCGAGGCATTTATGTGTTAAATAAGCGTATTTTGGATCGACCTCTATAGGGTGATTATAATAAAATACGAACCGATTTGTAAAATTTTTGCCGTGATGATTTCTTGTCAAAATATAATACAAAATTCAAAGTTTTAGCTAAATTGCTTTACAAATGTGGTATCTATCGCTCAAAAACCGTATTTTGGAGCCACCTCTTTAGGGGAGCTATATCAAAGCATTGACCGATATGGCCCATTTGCAGTCCAAACGACCTGAAACTAAAGGGTCCGCCATCTAACGATTTTTTTTCAACTAGTCCTTATTTCGTGAACGGTAACACTTAGCTTATGTCTGATTTGACAGATAATTAGTTTTATGTACATACAGAGGTCGCCCCAAAATATACGTATTTTAGCCACATTTTCTAAGCATTTTAACTGAATCTTTGCAGTTTGTATTTAATTAAGACAAGAATTCAACGCAGTAAACATTTTTTAAATCAGTTCATATTTTGTTATAGTCCACCTATAGATGTCGCTCCCAAAAAAGTTTTTTTTAAGCCATAAACACCACATTTTCTAAGAAATTTAGCAGAAACTTTGCAGTTTGTATTCTAATTTGGCCCGAATTCATCTCAATAAATTTTATACAAATCAAATTTTATTTTTTTGTAGTCCCCATGTAGATGTAGCTCTCAAAAATGGGGCCTAAAATTTGGCTAAAAATTGCAGCGTTCCTTTTTTTAATAATTTACTTAAACATAAACATGATTTGCTCCCTATCCAAAGATTTGTTTATTTATTATTATATGAATTACAATACAAAGTAAATTTATATTCTAATTTTACAGTACACGGAGAATCCGGGTGACAAAGACCATGTTGCTTGTTAATTTTTGTTGCGACAGAGCAGAGCCACTGGTGGGAATCAAACCCACGACCCCCAAACTCATAGGCGAGCTCGCTACCAACTCACCTACTGGGGCGCCCGTCCAAAGAAATAAAATTGAATGCAATCCATTATGGAGGGTATATAACATTCGGCATGGCCGAACTTAACGCATTAACTTGTTTGTTTTATTGTCATAAAATGTATGTCTCAATCTACACAAAAAAAGTTTTTAGGTCTCGAAAACAAAAAAAAATGTTGTTGCATAGTGTATTTTGCTAATTTGAATATACGTATATTTATACCCTAGACCACACTGTGGTACAGGGTATTATAGATTGGTACATTTGCTCTTAACACCCAAAAATAGAAGAAATATAGCCATTGTATAACATACCGTCGACTTTTTTTATCCACTCACCTTAGAGAGGAGGGTATATATCATTTGCTACGAGCCAAAAGAGTAACACATCAAAGGAGTGACCTAAGACCCCAAGTATGTTCGGCGGATATCCGTTTTGGGTCATTTCAAGTTGAATGAGCAATGTCCGTCCGTCTGTCTGTCTCTCTGTCTGTCTGCAGGCTGGTGCGCACGATAACTCTCGAAAGGAGTAACCGATTGACTTCAAATTTGGTATGTGGTAATATTTTCTTCTATCTCCGGTTAAGTTCGAAGATGGGTCATATTGGTCCACTCCTTCTGGTAGCTCCCCCACAAAGGGTTAACATTTAGAGAAATATTGATTATTTAATAACTTCTATACTGCTTATTTGAATCCTCTGAAATTCTACACATAGTATTAGTCTATTAGTCACTATTACCTCGAGAAAAAAGGGCATTATTGCCACGCTCCTTTTGGTACCTCCCACACAAATGGACCATTTTAACCAAAAGTAAACAGCTTTTAACTTTAATACCAGTACATACTTTAAAGTTATTAAATGCAATTTAAATTGATAGTAATTTAATTAAAACAAAAAAAAATACGAATATTGTTTTGGATTCAAGGTGAGGGGATTCATATGTCGGTTTACCCGACTGAACTTCACTTTGAATCACTTTTTAAGTTGAATTAGCAATGGCCGTTTGTCATATATTCTTAATTTTTTATGTCACTTTGAGTCACTTTTTGAGTTGAATTAGCAATGGCCGTTTGTCAGCGCATGTATTCTTGTAATCAAAGTACAGGTCGCAATTATTGTCCGATCTCAACGAAACATACACATATTTTTCTTTTGCCCAAGGACGATCACTATTGAATGTGGTTAAAATCGACATATATGTACCTCAAATGTGGCATTTTTGACAATGGAAATTCGGCAGAACGAACTTTCTTATTACATGAATGAACACTGCCAAATTTGTGGAAAATCGGTTCAGATTTATATGTAGCCTCCATATATACATATATAAGTTCCTTCTGATTTGGCCTTTAACGCTATAGAAGCTTTATTTCACATCACATTAATTTGGAATGTACCAAAAGCAAATGTATACGAATAATTTTTATCTTAAGTATACCTGGATATTTCAGTGTTATTCGATATTTCTAGGAGTAGGTTATTGGTTAGTCGGCCCCGCCTGATTTAGTCTTTCCTAAACGGTTTTAAAATGATTTATAATACAAAAAGTTTGGACATATACTGGGAGCCACAACTCATTACATATTAAGAACAAAATACCGTCTTCATATACATATGTTAATGTGTATCACAAATCTTGAAATTTTGAAAATAAATCATAAAATGTTTATGTTTTTAACTTCCACTGGAAAACATTTAGATAGGTATAATCCCAAAAGTAGTACAATTTGTCAATGGAATTGAATTGTTCAAAAGTTTAGAATTTTTGCAAAGAAATTCTGGGAATTTAATTTTTATTTCTGTCAAATTTTCAAATAGAAATCCCTTCATTCCTATCCTCTGCGGCATACAAAACTCTCACATGCCACATGTATTACAAAATATCAATGTTTAGCTTTTTACAAAAAGTTTAAGTAACAAAAATCATCCCCACTGGTGAAAAATATGCATAATAAACATAAAATGTCATCTGAGTTTATTATGATTTTGATGAAAAGCTCTGCTTCACAATTCTCTATTGGATTATCCAGATGATGAGGATGATGATGATGATCATCATCATCGCGATAGCAAAGAGGGTGATAGACGAGTGGGTGAAGAGTGTGGCGAGGGGAATAGGGACTTATTGCGGATGATAGCGATAACGTCGATAACGAGTTCGCGAAGCTGCTGACAATGATGTGTTTAAAAGTTTCAATGATGTTGCGACGAATGTTGTTGCCGTTGTTGCTGCTGTTGTTTCTGCTGTGACAAAACATCGGAACAACACAAAATAAATTTCCAGCAATCACTTCAGGTGATAATACCCATTGGAGTACCCATTACCCATTGGTGTATTTGATGAAAATGGGTTTGTTGCTGCAATGACGACGAGTGTTGCGACAGACAAACAGATGGACAGACAAGAATGCCATCGACGCGTCCGCCACCTTTCTTTTGCCGATATTGATGTTGCTGCTGCCGCTGCACCTGTATAAATATGTATTCACACTCATCCATACATACATAGAAATATCCTTGCATTCATGAGGCATCCTTCCATCCTCCGTTCATAGTCGTATGTATGTATGTGTTTGTTTGATGGCAGTATTGATGGTTGATAGCTGACGGCGAATGGCGGATGAGTGGTGCTGTATATATATATTCAAGTATGGCTTAAAGGGTATAGTTTTATTAAAAGGTACGAATGGAATATATACTCGTACATATCTACGTACACTCCGAATTGATTTTATGAATTCGCTGTGTACGTTGATGTGAATGCAGGTCGCAACATTAGGGTGACCACAAAACCAAAAAAAGTTTCTATAGGTTATTATTGATGATGATGATGCCAAATAATCATGTCCAGTAACTCGATTAATCACCTGGCAAGATCGTGAATTTTGACCCAGCTAGAATTTTTCGTGTTGGGTTTCTTGTAGTCGCATGTCTATGGCAATTAACCGCACTGGACGACACCCATAAAGTCAAACAATCCTAGGCTTTAATTCGTTTCATTATACCCTCACTTTAGTGTGACGAGGGTATATATCATTTGCTACGGAAAAAAGTGTAACACATCGAAGGAGTGACCTAAGACCCCAAGTATGTTCGGAGGAAAACCGTTTTGGGTCATTTTAAGTCGAATGAGCAATGTCCGTCCGTCTGTCTGTCTGTCTGTCTGTCTGTCTGCTGGCTGGTGCGCACGATAACTCTCGAAAGGAGTAACCGATTGACTTCAAATTTGGTATGTGGTAATATTTTTTTCTATCTCCGGCTAAGTTCGAAGATGGGTCATATTGGTCCACTCCTTCTAGTACCTCCCCCACAAAGGGTTAAAATGTTGTGAAAAATTGATTCTTTAATAACTGCTATACTACTTATTCGAATCTTCTGAAATTCCACACATAGTATTAGCTTATTAGTCGCTATCAACTCAAGAAAAATTGGCCAAGTCGCCACGTCCCTTTTGGTACCTCCCACACAAATGCACCGTTTTGCACCAAAAGTTAACAGCTTATAACGTTAATAACAGTGTATAAAAAAACTTGAAATTTTGTATAGTATTATGCTTTTATATTGCCTACAGTCGAGGGAAAAATTGGCGTTGTTGCCACGCCCTTTTTGGTACCTCCCACACAAATGCACCGTTTTGCACCAAAAGTTAACAGCTTATAACGTTAATAACAGTGTATAAAAAACTTGAAATTTTGTATAGTATTATGCTTTTATATTGCCTACAGTCGAGGGAAAAATTGGCGTTGTTGCCACGCCCTTTTTGGTACCTCCCACACAAAGGTACCTTTTTGCACCAAAAGTTAACAGCTTATAACATTAAAACCAGTGTATAAAAATACGTGAAATTTTGTACAGTGTAATGTTTTTATAGTGTCTATAGCCCTGTGAAAAATGGGCGTTATTGCCACGCCCCTCTTTGTACCTCCCACACAAAATGCCCACATCATACCACAATTTAATGTCTCATAACGTTTATACCAGTGCACATAAATGCTTATAATTCGGCACAGTGCAATGAATTTAAAGTATCTAATGTTCAGCGAAAAATAGGTGTATTTGATAAACCCCTTCTGGTACCTCCCACACAAATTGACAGAATAATTCGAGTAATATTCAATATTACATTACTCACAAAGTGAGGGTATACCTTAGTCGGTTTACCCGACTGAAACTTTCTTACTTGTTTTTATGATTTTTTGTGACGAAACGGTTAAATTTTTTATTGAAAGTAATGTTACTTTTATGTATAAATTTCAAAGTTTATTGTGGAAAATTTTCATAAAAATATGGCAAATATGACATTATGCTGAAGCGCATCGAAAAAAATTTTAATTTAAAAAAAAAATTATTTATTTAGATAATCGTTATAGGCAGGTAATGCTGTCAAGTTTTTTTTAAATTTGAATTTTTGGAAAGCGAAAAATTTGAGTTTTCGCTGGAAAACTGCGACTGATTTGTTATTGTTAAATAAAAAAATTAACAAAGTTATTCTGATGAACTGAGCACATATGAGGCGCGGTTGCTTAGACTGCTGTATCTTCGTTAGTTTTGCTTCGATTCGCCTCAAATTTTCACACAATATTTTTGAAAGGTTGTCTATTCAGAAACATTTTTTTAAAAAAATGCAAAAAAGGTTTATAAACGTTACCCCTCCCCCTTTAAATTATGCATCTATTTTCTTCGGAATGGTCTCATTTTATTAATGACTATGGACGAAGTGACATCGCTTTTGTGGACTGGACAAAGTGACATCGCTTTTGTGGACATTGTGACACAGGGTCTCGTTATCCATAGACCTTACGTTTACAGTGATCAAACCCGATTTAAACTAAATCGGCCAAACTGTTTTTTGCTTCCACGGTCCCCGGTTTATTCCAAACTCAGAAATTTCGGTGCAACCGGTTTTTCATGTGTTTCCACAGGTTTCCCATTTTTGAAATATTCCCACTGAAATATTAAAAATTATGTACAATAATTATATATACATAAGTAAAAGAAATATCACAAATTTAAAATAGTTATGAATGATTTCCATAGATGCGTACACGGGGCAAAATCGTATTTTTGATATTTTTCAGTTCAATGAAAATATATGTATTTGGAAATAAAATTTTTAAATATTATATATTTCTGAACAAATACATTTTATTTCAACAAACTTAAATCAACAGCGCATGTCGCACATGTTCAACAACTCAACATTTAAAAAAATTTAGTAAAGACCCAAAACGGTTTCCGTTAATATTAATGATATATTACAAAAAAACAATACGTCATTTGAAGAATATATTTAAAAAAAGATAACATATCATATTCAATTGTGCGTTTCAAAATGTTTTTATGAGGCTTATATTTAAAAATTATTAAAATTTTCTCAAAAAATAAGTTTTTCCTTTTTTGCAATACTTTGTAAGATATCGTCGAAACCGCTGAAAGGATGGAAAATAGCATTTCAGCAAGTTGAATGCTACTTAATTTAGAATTTTGTAAAGCTTTCCTGAACCAATTCGGATAAATGGTTCTCTAGTTATGCTATAATACGAGTATGTGTTTCAACCTCACAAATCCAGAAGAGTAAACAATTTTTGTGAGACTCAATATTTCTAAATGTTATTGACGAAATACCAAGACTAGTCTGACAATTTCGTCTGTTTTTGCAAAACACTGCACAGTGGTACGAATTCAAAAAGGGGAAATAATTCAACCGTTTCTCAACTAAACAACCGATTGCGACCAAACTTGGCATGCTAGATGTTAAGTTTTATAATTGGGCACCCTATGTCAGAAAGGGCTGAGCTAGAGGGCCTTAAAGTTGGCCACATCGGGTGAAGAAAATTTTCAACCGCGTTTTTCTCTTCCGATTTATAAAATTTCTTTTTGTGGCTGTTCTACTAACTGGGGTCTACAAATAAACTGTTTACACCTAAGAATTATCTCGTATAGTTACCTAGACATCTGCAATTAAAAATTTAATTTTTCATTTTTTCCCTTACCGTGTGCTAGTATTTTGTAAATATCGGAGCACAATATGCACCGATTTCATCCATATCAACATGTCTGGATGGGCAATAAAATTTTCTATATGACGAAAAAAATTGGTTTTGACCACTTGAAGTTATATTTTCAAAAAAAATCGTTTTTTGTGAAAAAAAACCACTTCCTGTGGTCATAACTATTTATACTATCGAACCAATGTTTTTCGTCATATAGGAAATTTTATTGATTTTTTAAAAAATGCCGCATTGTGTCCTCTTTTAAACAAAGTAAAGTTTGCAAAAATCGGCTCAGTCGTTCAAGAGCAATTACAAATTTCGTTAAACACAAAAACTAATTTTTTAATTTTTTCAAAAATTAAAATGCCCATACAATTTTTAAAAATTTTCTTTTTTAAGAAAAATTTATTGCGAGGTCTTATTTTTATACCCTACACCACACTGTGGTACAGGGTATTATAAGTTTGTTTCACGGCAGATGTTTGTAACACCTGAAAATAACACAGCTAGGCCTATCACAAAGTATACCGATCGACTCAGAATCACTAGCTGAGTCGATTTAACCATGTCTATCCTTCCTACTGTCCGTCCGTCTGTCCATATAAAGTTGTTCGTCGACTACAGATCGCAATTTCACTCCGATCGTTCTGAAATTCTACAGTTTAGAGTATTTCGCAACTGTAAAGATCCCTATTGAATTTGGTTGAAATCGGTTCAGGTTTCGATATAGCTCCCATATATATCTTTCGTCCGATTTGGCCCTTTAGTCCTATAAAAGCTGTATTTTATATCGAATCGTTTTGAAATTTAGAATGATAGAGTTTCTTGATCCATGAACCAATATTGCCGAATTTGAAGAAAATCGGTTAAGATTTAGCTATAGCTCCCACATATATGTTTCGTCCGATTTTGCTCTTTAGTCCTGTAGAAGCTGTATTTTACATCCAATCATTTTGAAACTTAGAATGGTAGAGTTTATTGATCCATGAACCAACACCACCGAATTTGAAGAAAATCGGTTAAGATTTAACTATAGCTCCCATATATATGTTTCGTCCGATTTGGCCCTTTAGTTCTATAGAAGCTGTATTTTACATACAATCGTTTTGAAATTTAGAATGGTGGAGTTTCTTGATCCATGAACCAACATTGCCAACAACCAACCAACAATTGCAATTTGAAGAAAATCGGTTAATATTTAGATATAGCTCCCATACATATCTTTCGTCCGATTTGACCCTTTAGTCCTATAGATGCTGTAGTTTACATCCAATCGTTTTGATATTTAGAATGGTAGAGTGGTACCGGGTATTATTTAAGTATAAAATGTCCCAAAAGTAAATTTATTTTAAACTACATATGTCGATATCAAACATTCTGACCCCATTGGTTTCTTCATTGGATGCAAGCTCTCACAAAAAAGAAACAGATATGTTTCTTTTTTTATGATCCCTTTCGTGCAAACAAAAAAAAATTTTTTTTCTGGAAAAACCAGTAGGGAAAGACATAAAGTCTAGCGGGTTGACTATAAACGTAGGCGGTGTCCATCTCAATTTTATTTTTTTGGGTGCGGACCGACCCATTCTACATTTTGATCCATTGTGGGAGGGAGGCGTCACTAGAAGGAGTGGAACAACAGGGTCCATCTTTGATCTTAACAAAGTATAGAAAAAAACTTTCAACTCATACCAAATATGAAGTCCATCAGTTAATCCTATCGAAAGTTATAGTGCGCACCAGCCAGACAGACAGGCGGACATTGCCCAAATGGGTTAAAATGGCTCAAAACGGATTTCCGCCAACTATACATGTTGTTGCTTAGCTCATTTGCAATTTGTCAAATAGGCATTGTTTTCTTATTAATGATGTTAGCTTTAAAAATTTGATCAAAGTGTTTTTTTTATACCCTACACCACACTGTGGTACAGGGTATTATGACTTAGTGCATTTGTTTGTAACACCCAAAAGGAGAAGAGATAGATCCATTGTTTATTATACCGATCGACTTGTAATCACTTTCTGAGTCGATTTAGCTATGTCCGTCTGTCTGTCCGTCTGTCTGTCCGTCGGTCTGTAGATGTATTCTTGTAATCAAAGTACAGGTCGCAATTATGGCCCGATCTTGACGAAACTTTACACATATCTTTTTTTTGGCCCAAGGACGATCCCTATTCAATTTGGTTAAAATCGGTTCAGATCTGCATATAGCCCCCATATATATGTTAGCCCCGATTTGACATGTCAGCGCTGTAAAAACTTTATTTCATATCCGATCAGTATGAAATTCAGCAGAAAGAGGTATCTTATTACATGAAGGAATACTGCCAAATTCGGAGAAAATCGGTTCAGATTTAGATATAGCCCCCATATATATGTTACCCCCGATTTTACATGTAAGCGCCGTAAAAAATTTATTTTATAACCGATCAGTGTGAAATTCGGCAGAAAGAGGTTTCTTATTACATGAAGGAATACTGCCAAATTCGGAGAAAATCGGTTCAGATTTAGATATAGCCCCCATATATATGTTACCCCCGATTTTACATGTAAGCGCTGTAAAAAGTGTATTTTTAATCCGATCAGTACGAAATTCGGCAGAAAAAGGTTTCTTATTACATGAATTAATACTACCAAATTTGAGGGAAATCGGTTGAGATTTAGATATAGCCCACATATATATGTTACCCCCGATTTGACATGTAAGCGCTGCAGAAACTGTATTTTATATCCGATCAGTAAAAAAATTGGCAGAAAGAGGTTTCTCATTACGTGAATTAACACTGCTAAATTTGAGGGAAATCGGTTCAGATTTAGATATAGCCCCCATATATGTATATGTTACCCCCGATTTGACATGGAAGCGCTGTAGAACTTTATTTTAAATCCGATCAGTAAAAAAAATTGTCAGAAGAGGTTTCTCATTACATGAATTAACACTGCCAAATTTGAGGGAAATCGGTTCAGATTTAGATATAGCCCCCATATATATGTTACCCCCGATTTGACATGTAAGTGCTGTAGAGACTGTATTTTATATCCGGTCAGTACAAAATTTGACAGAAAGAAGTTTATTTTTACTTGAATGAGTATTCAAGGAAAATCCGTTCAGATTTATATATAACCTCCATATATATGTTCCTCCTGATTTGGTACCAAAGCGCTATATAAGTTGTACTTTACTTCCCATCAAAATTTTCCAGAAAGGTGTTCCTAATTTTTTTATATAAGCGCTATTTTAGAGACCTGAAAGGCTTCAGCGGAAATGAAAATTTAAACATTACTTAAACCAATTATTCCAAGGTAGTACCAATTATTCCAAGGATGTACCTACCTAACATACCCTGCATATATTACATTGCCGAGGTGGTGTAGGGTATTATATAGTCGGCCCCGCCCGATTTTAACCTTTCTTTACTGGTTTCTTATTAATGATGTTAGCTTTAAAAATTGGAACAACGAGTTTTTCAGATTTTTTGCTCTTTTTTCACAAAAATTATGAGGGCGGTGATGAAATGTTCTACAAAAATGTTGTCCATAAAATTGTACTATATATGTCAGAACACACCAAAGCCCAAAACTTATCACAAACACCAAAAATGGCTACATTATTTTTTTCACTTTTATTTTTGTTATTCACACTTTGTCCTTTATTTTTAATTTTTTTCGCGTAAAATGTTAAGAAGCTTTGTTTACAATATTCTCAGCTACATTATTGCCGAATGTAGTTAAGCGGTATCACCAAGTCTGCTTTTTCAGAATCTTTAGAGGCACATTAAAAAAATGGTCACCAATTTCACCAAACCGAGTATAGGGTCATACTACGCTTTGGTAGTAGAAGAGAACATATACTGTTAAGTCCGTGTATTTTTCAAAAAATTTTAATTCTTATTTTTAATCCCGGTTCGCATTTAGATACAGGCCAAAATTATATACAGACCCCATTTCTCTCAATTTTGCAGCTATTCCATAAAAAAAATTGTAGTCGGAAATTATTACAGATTTGGAACAACAATAAATACGTGAGCTTATTCTGATGATCTAGGGTATGATATAGTCTGCTCTGCCCAAATTTTGCCTTTCCTTACTGGTTCGATTTATACCGATTTGTTAATACCATTAACTTTTATTAACCCCCCAATGTACAATGTCCATCACTGGAAAAAATATCAAAAAAAAATCGAATGAAAATGTAAGAGCGTCAGTAAAAAGAGTGGAGAGGGGCAGGGAGAAAAATTTTCTGACCTGGATATGTGCCAATAACAAATGCCACTCAAAAACGGAAGTCGAACATGAGCTTACACCAAATTCAGAGGACACTGTTGTCGTTAAAAAAATTGTTTTTTTTTCTCTCGAAATGTGCTATGGCAACACTTTAAAAAGGACTTTTGTGATTTTTACTTTGCCCTCCGCTTAGTCGAGCGCCTCCTCTCGCTCCCTCTCTCTCACACACCTTATCTCTCTATCTGCCTTGCATTTACATATTTCCTCCTTGTGGTGCTTTATTACAATAAAGTTTTGTGACATTTTGATGGCAGCGACTATGATATTTTCATCATCGTCACCGACACCAAACGAACACTGAACACCGACTGAACATCATTGCCAACCAACCAACCAATATCATCGCAATCCTCATCGCCATTTGAATCATCACCGTCGCCGTCACCATCATCGTAGTCATAGTCACAGTCAGCGCGTCAGCATTGCTCCAATGACACTATCCCACCAGTGTTACAATGGCATAATTCAGGGAAATGTTGCCATCTGTAAATGGGGGTAAAGTGAAATGTGAGTGTAATCGGGTGCCATGAGTAGTATAGTTCTACGAATATACCATTCAGTTCTGGCATATAAATGCATGCATTCGTCATATGTATGTATGAAAGAATTCACACACACACACAGACAGTCGTACATATATAGGTGAATGTGCATATTTCATAGTTTATATCAGTGTTTTTCCTCAATTGTCTTTGTCTCTTTGTTTGTTTGTTTGTATTACTGCGGTATTATCACTCACTTACATTTTATTTTCTCTTCTCAGTTTCATTTCATTTTTATTTAAAAAAGAGGTGCGTTGCCAACATCATTTGTGGATAGAGAGAGAGCGAGGAAGTGAGAGGTAGAGGGAAAAGTGACAATTTGAGATTTTGATTTCGTTTTCGTTTTCGCAGCAATAACTCTATATGTAATGAAGCAACACCCTCACCTACGAATATACGTACATTGTGCATATATATGTACATGCAACAATGGATTTCTTTCTATCATTGCAATCGTCTGAAGTTCGCAGAAATAGTATACATGTTTTCAACGATATTAATATATAAATTAATTACAAAAAGCAGAGTAGTGTTTTTCGGCTTTGGAGTTACAGAGCCGGAGATAAGTATTCACATGGGAACAATACATGCATTTAAGCCGCGATATTTCAGAAACTAAAGTTGTTATTATTTATTAAATAGACTTTGCGTTAAATCCCAATTGTTGAAAAATTTTCATTACACAGTACAACACATGATTTTGGGATTCAATTCTGAGAACAGGACGTGAAAGTAGACCCAAAAATGAGAACTTATGCATCATTCGTTTAGTCAATTTGGCTCAATTAATAATTTAATGACGATTTTATTTGCTCAAAGTGTATATTTTGGACTTTTACTATATTTTTCTCTCGGTATACCGTACGGAATATCTCTTTGTGTCCGAAGCAATTGATATTGAATAGGAGAAAAAAATGCGGAACAAACCTACCCCAAACAAGTGCATCGCCTTATAAATCGCACTACTTTGGTTGAGAAGTTACGTTATAATAACTGAAAATCTTCACCAAAGAAAAAATATTTGAAAAATAAATCAAAACACCAAATATAAACGAAACACATACATACAAATATTTTTCCTTTCTACGCGGAAAGATATTTTCGATTTTCAATTCCTTATGATTTGTTGCATTACAATTAACTTCATAAAACCATTACAGAGGTAAAAAGAAATTTTTCTGAAGTTTTACCTCGCCCCCTGCTTCCAATTTTCATTTAATTTTTTTAATATTGTGGGTCATTACTCCCACATACTAAGGCAATATTTTCTGAGAATTTGGGAAAGATCTAATTTTTGTCATGTGACACTTGAGAAAGAACTACCCATATATGTACAATATTTAAAAAAATTGGTTGTACATATATTTACTTTTGATTTAAACATATCAAAAAATACGATTTTGGGAAAAAGGGGGGGTTTGACCAAAATTTTAAAATACCACACCCTTCAACTCGGGCATTCCTTAACAGACCTAGTCAAAATTTTTTTTGTCATAACTACCGTTAAATATGACAAAATTTGGTGCATCAGAAGACATCCCGATCAGAAGACGTATGTTTTAAAAATTCACTCACTTGATATGAAATCCTCCCTACATACTCGAATAAACATCTGTACTTGAAAAATTCGTTGAAGTTACATTTATCTACAAAATTATTTCAAAGTGACAATTTAATTTAAAATTTAGTTGATGTGGAATTTTTATTGAAAATTTTAGTTTTTAAAAGTTTTTCTGAAATTTTCTTTTGTATGGAAAATTTTCTTAAGCTTTTTATTAAAGTTTGAATAACTGAGCTCGAGATCTAATAAATATAAAATTTCTAGAAATTCTATTTTTCCAGAAAATTTCATCAAATCTGGAATATTTTATAACGAAATTGCAAATTTGTAAATATTGTCAAAATAGCTTTTTTCTACAAAATTTCGAGGAAGTTTTATTGTTTGAAGTTCTTTCAATTATATGCTTAAAGAAAATTTCATCGAAATTGCAATTTAATAAAAAAAGATCTCCAAACTGTAGTTTATAAAAAATATTTGAAATCGCAATTTAATGGATAATTTTGTCAAAATTGCATTTCTTTGAGAAATATAGTCGAAACTGGATTTTTATAAAAGTTATAATTTTGTCAAAATTGCATTTCTTTGAGAAATATAGTCGAAACTGGATTTTTATAAAAGTTTCTTCTAAAGTGTCGTGTTTAAGTACGATTTTATTGAATTTTGTTGATATCATTAATTTCTCTAGGTGCATAGATTGGCACATTTATCGTACGTTAACGCTCGTTGAAATCTGCCTACTCCTCGTTACTACATCCTTGCAATATTTGATTTGCAGATTTCAACGAGTAAGTATTTGTTTTTCTTTGACACTTGCTCCGCCACCTCTCTCCATCTTGGACTTTCGTTCGGTACGCGTCACATATCGTTACCCTTACTTACTAAATAAAGCTACGCTTTACTATCGTCGAAATAACTAAACTTCTTGTGTTTTATTTATTTTCTATTTCGCCCATTGCATTTCTGCATCGCCACACACTCCTGAGCTATCGTTGTTCTTGTAATTGGTTATTGGAGTTTGTCATAGAAGGGATTTCGTCGATTCGCCTGCCCTTACCTACCTTGCTGGCAAACCCCCCACCTAAACAGTCGTTTAATAAAAAAATTGTCAAAATCTTTGATAAAAAAACTGAAAATTTTAAAAAACTTTCTATAAATAAAATCATAATACCCTATACCACAGTGTGGGCCTCTAAAGTTAGTGGGGGTCGGTCATACATTTGGACTCGATTGGAGCACTCTAAGTGGGTCAAAGTGGGATTTTTCAAAATTTGCCCCTACCCAAAAGTTCGACCCAAATTCCGGCACATCAGAATTCGTTTTAGAGGTATGGTTCCTTCGGCAAAGTTTCTTATTTTGATCCCTAGAATACATTTTCACTGAGCAATGGCGACTTTTTTTGCCTCCCCACAAATCGACCCGGCCTAGTATATATAATCAAAATGTAAGTTATTCTAGAAATTCGTTTAAAATTTGCAAAAAAATTATAAAATTGTTTTTTTTTTAATCTTGTCTTTCATTTTTTTCATCAAAATTTTATTAATTACCAAAAATTTAGTTTTTGCAGCCTTTTTGCAAAAATTTCGTCGATGCATTTTTCGAGAAAAAAATCTTAAAAATTTAATTCTTCTAGGAAATTTATTCGAGATCGTTTCTTTGTAGAAAATTTCAATTTAACAAAAGATTTTGTCGAAATTAATTTTTTTGAAAATTTTGTAAAATCTGTATTATTTATTTCAACATTGGAATGTAAAAAATTTAAATTGCTATTTTTACAAAATTTTAGAAAATGTCGTCGAAAGTCCATTTAAAGAAATTTCAATTTTATAGAAAATGTTGTCGAAATTTAATTTTTTATAGAAAATTTCGCAGTAATTGTAATTTTGTACAAAATATCGTCGAAAAAGCATATTTACAGAGATTTTATTTTTTAAAATTATTTGTCTGAATTTGAAGTATTTTTGTTGAACTTATCTTATTATATTGAACTTATCTTATCTCACAAAAAATTTAGTTACAATTTATTTTATATGAAATATTTTTTCCTTTTTTTCCCAAAAAAAAAAACATTAAATAAATGTGACGGACTATTTTTGTTACAACAATATTAAATGTAAAAAATAAAATGGTTTTATTGTCATTCTTTCATTGTAATAATTCGTGTTTCTGTATGATTGGGAAATAAAGAAAACTATCTAGACCCGGTCCACTTCGTTGCCCCAGATTGAGATTTCCGATCCCGTCCATTGTTGAACCAATCGCGAATCCTGCCACCAAATACATATACATAAAACAACACACTCTTGCTAACAAATTGTGCAAGATATCTTAATTTCAAAATCTGGCTTACATGGGCGGGGCCACGCCCGTTAGTCTGTTCCGCCCATTTTGAACTAATCATGTAGACTGCCACCAGATGCATATAAACAGAATTACAGTACTATCGCTACTAAATTGTGCAAAATAGCTCAAATTTGGGTTATATGGGCGGGGCCACGCCCTTTGGTCTGATCCCGCTAATTTTTAGACCAATCACGTAGGCTTCCACCACAAACATACACAAAATTACAGCATTCTCGCAAACAGATTGTGGAATATACCTCAATTTGAAAAGGTTGCTTATATAGGCGAGGCCACGCCCATTGATACATATGCACAAAACTACAGCACTCTCGCTAACAAACTGTGCAAGATATCTTAATTTCCAGATTTAACTTATATGGGCGGGGCCACGCCCATTAGTCCAATCCCGTCCAATTACGCGGACTGCTACCAGATACATATTCGCAAAATGTCAGCACTCTCTTTAACAAATTGTGTAATATATCTTAATTTCAATATTAGGCTTACATGGGCGGGACACGCCCTTTGGTCCGATCCCGGTTATTTTTAGAACAATCACGTAGAATACTACAGATACATATGTACAAAATTACAGCACTCTCGCTAACAAAACTTTCAAGATATCTCAATTTCAAAATTTAACTTATGTGGGCGTGGCCACTCCCATTGGTCCGATCCCGCCCATTTTTAAACCAATAAGGTGGACTACCACCAGATACATATACACAGAATTACAACACTCTCTCTAACATATTGTGAAAAATATCTAAATTTTAAAATGTTGCTTATATGGGCGGTACGCCCATTGGTCCGTTTCCGCCCATTTTCAGGCCAATCACGTAGAATGCCACCAGATACATATGTAAAACATTACAGCACTCTAGCTAACAAATTGTGCAAGATATATCAATTTACAAATTTGGCTTATACGGGCGGTGCCATGCCCATTGGTCCGTTCCTGCCCATTTTTGGACCAATCAGGTAGACTACCGCCAGCTACATATGCACAAAATTACAGCATTCTCGCAAAAAAATTTTGCAAGATATATGAATTTCAAAATTTTGCTTAAATGGGCGGTGCCACGCCCAGTGGTCCGATTCCGCCTGTTTTTGGGCCAATCACGTAGACTGCCTCCAGGTATATACATACAAAATTCCAGCTCTCTCGCTAACAAATTGTGCAAGATATCTCAAATTCAAAATTTGGCTTGTATGGGCGGGGCCACGCCCATTGGACCGATTCCGCCCATGTTTAGACCAATCACGTAGACAAATATATATATACAAAATTGCAGTTCTCTCGCTAACAAATTGTGCAATATATCTGAAATTCCAAATTTGGCTTGTAGGGCGGGGCAACGCCCATTGGTCCGATCCCGCCAATTTTTCGACCAATCACGTAGATCGCTAATAGATATATATACACAAAATTGCAGCTCCCTCGCTAATAAATTGTGCCAGATATCTCAATTTTGGCTTATATGGGTGGTGCCACGCCCATTGGCCCGATTCCTCCCTAATCACGTAGACTGCCACCAGATACATATACACAAAATTGTGCAAGATATATCATTTTTAAGATTTGGCTTATATGGGGGGTGCCACGCCCATTAGTCTGATCCCGCCCATTTTTTGACCAATCACGTACACTGCCACCAGATACATATATACAATATCCCAGCACTCTCGCTAACAAATTGTGCAAGATATATCATTTTTAAAATTTGGCTTATATGGGCGGTGCCACGCCCATTGGTCCGATCCCGCCCATTTTTGGATTAATCACGTAGACTGCCGCCAGATACATATGTACATACAAAATTACAGCACTCACGCTAACAAATTGTGCAAGATATCTCAATTTTAAAATTTGTCTTATGTGGGCGGGGCCACGCCCACTTGATATATCGAAAATTCAAGTACCCTATTTTCACCACGCCCCACACATATACATTCTGTGAAAATTTCAAGAAGATCGGTACAGCCATTTAGACGTCTATACGGTACAAACAAACCAACAAACAAACAAACACACATTCTGCTTTATATATATAGATAGATATATAATACAAATATGTTGCTTGCTTGCTTTTATTCGATCTGCAAATCTTTGTGATTCTAACTAGGATACTCTCCCAGCTTTGAGACCATTTTGCTTCTATATTATTATAGAAACAAGTATTTTATACATGGCGGTGTATAAATATGTATTAAAAATTGGCAGCACACATACTGGATCATGATTTCTGAGCCGTGACACTCGTTATCAACAGTTCTGCTGCAATTGTATGGGAGATACGGAGCTCTATATGGTTGACTTCAACACGCAAGCGAATGAGAAATCTTTGTGAAACCACACTCTTCCAAAAACAATTGTTAGCCAAAGTTAATACAAAACTCCAGCCATGTCCAATGAGAAGCAAATTTTGCTCCATCAAATGGAAAATTACCACACTATTCAGAAAAGCTTCTATGGTTTTTGACTGCACTAAGTGTAGTTTGTGGTGAGTCACAAGACATACATTGGACATGACTGGTGTTTTGTATTAACTTTGGTTAACAATTGTTTTTGGAAGATTTTGGAAGAGTGTGGTTTCACAATTATTTCTCATTCGCTTGCGTGTTGAAGTCAACCATATAGAGCTCCGTATCTCCCATACAATTGCAGCAGAACTGTTGATAACGAGTGCCACGGCTCAGAAATCATGATCCAGTATGTGTGCTGCCAATTTTTAATACATATTTATACACCGCCATGTATAAAATACTTGTTTCTATAATAATATAGAAACAAAATGGTCTTGAAGCCGGGAGAGTATCCTAGTTAGAATCATAATACAAATATTTTTACCAACAGTCAAGAGTGACCTATCAACTATGCAGAGAAACCTAAACAAAAATATTTTTATTTTAGTTGGCACTTGAAATCTTTATTTATTTGCCCTCATCACTTCATAGCTAAGGCCAATAAATATGTTTGCCAATTTTACTGTTGAATCTATTAATTTTTCTTCTTCTTCGTCCTCTGCGCCCATCCATATTCTAGTCCATAGTAAATTGAATTGATTAGAAGCGATAAGAACAGACGACAAATTGCCTCCAAGCAAAGATATAGAATAAGCGAACAAAAGAATACCATTGTCATTATTGTCATTATTCTACGTTCTAATCATTATGGTCATTATTATCATCATCAGCAGCAGCAACAAGAACAACAATATTGTGATTAACTCGGGAAGTCCTTACCATTTGCTTTACAATTCATGCTCATCTTCATGTTCATTGGCATGCAAAAAGAGTGCATTAGAAAAGGATGAAAAAAAGAACACAAAAATAATAACTATGAGTTGTTATCAAATGGCAAAAGAGAGGCAACAAATGTGAAGCACGGCAATATCGAATGAACGAAAGCAGACGGACGTCTGTTCAAATGGTAAGTAAGACAAATGTGGACTCAGATCTAACAAAGTTAAACATACGTCTAAAAGAATCCACATTCTGACATACAAAGAATATACTCGAACATTTGAACAAATACCCCATATCAGGAGATAACATAACATTATTTTTACTTCTTCCTTCCATGCCTCAGTCCGACCATCGTACAGTGGGGGAAGTGGAAACAAAATGAAGACCATTTCAAACTTCAAACACTTATTCCATACACGATTTAAAAAAATTTTAATTTTTGGGTTATAGAGTACAGCTTTTCAAAGAAAGAAAAGTAGATATACATGTAACAAATCCGACGACAAATGTCGAAGTTGTTTGCCCATCAATGAAGTTGATTTTTCTGTACACTTGCACATTTTATAAACAAACGTAGCACAGACCACAACAATTCATTATAATATGTATGTAGTCGTATTAAAGTAGGCATATACATATGAAGCAAATTGACAATGGTCATTGACCTTTAGTCAATCGTCGTTGTCCTTCTGCCAATGCTCATTGATCTTCTATAGATTGTCATTCTGCAGAGAATCTTTGACCTTCTGCCAACGGCCCTTTTAGTCAACGGACATTGACTTTTAGTTAATGGAAATTGATTTTCTGTCATAGAAATTGACTTTCAGTCAATGGAAACTGTCTTTTAGTCAATGAAAATTGACCTTCAATCAATCAAAATTGACTCTTAGTCAAAGGAAATTGACTTTAAGTTAAAGGATATTGACTTTCAGGTAATGGAAACTAACTTTCCGTCACTGGGAACTAACTTTCCGTCAATGGAAATTTACTTTCCGTCAATTGAAATTGACTTTCAGTCAATGGAAATTTACTTTCAGTCAATGGAAATTGACTTTCAGTCAATGGAAATTGACTTTCAATCAATAGAAATTGACTTTCAGTCAATGGAAATTGACTTTCAATCAAGAGAAATTGACTTTCAGTTAATGGAAATTAAATTTCAGTCAATGGACATTGACTTGCAGTCAATGGAAATTGACTTTCAGTCAATGGAAATTGACATGCAGTCAATGGAAATTGACTGTTAGTCAATGGAAATGGGCATTCAGTCAATGGAAATTGACTTTCAGTCAATAGAAATTGACTTTCAGTCAATGGAAATTGAATTTCTGTTAAGGGAAATTGAATTTCCGTCAGTGAAAATAAACATTCAGTCAATTAAATTGGCTTATAGTCAGTGGAATCTGATTTTATGTGAATAGAAATTAGGTTTTAGTCAATGGAAATTGACTTTCTGTTAATGGAAATAGATTTCAGTCAATGGAAATTGACATGCAGTCCATAGAAATTGACTTTCATTCCCAATGTCAATAGAAATTGACATTCAGTCAATAGGAATGGACTTTCATGTAAATGGAAATTGACTTTCAGTCATGGAAATTGAACTTTAGTCAATGGAATTTGATTTTAAGCCGATAGAAATTTGCTTTCAGTCATTGGAAATTAACTTTCAATCAATGGAAATTGACTTTCAGTCAATGGAAATTGATTTTCAGTCAATGGAAATTGATTTTCAGTCAATGAAATTGATTTTCAGTGGATGGAAGTTGATTTTCATTCAATGGAAAAATTTGCTTTCAGTCATTGGAAATTAACTTTCAATCAATGGAAATTGACTTTCAGTCAATGGAAATTGATTTTCAGTCAATGGAAATTGATTTTCAGTCAATGAAATTGATTTTCAGTCAATGAAATTGATTTTCAGTGGATGGAAGTTGATTTTCATTCAATGGAAACTAACTTTTAGTCAAAGGATTTGACACTAGCCCTAAGTTAAAAACGTAGGCTCGACAAAGTCTACTCTATAAATGTGCGAATCTTCTTTTTAATTGGCAGAAAAGCTGATTTTTCCCCAAACGATATCATCTTTTCCCACTGTGCGCCCGTCCAACAATTTCTCCCTCTCCTGCCAAGTAGTTATCTTTACAATCATCCTTTCTTTCCTTTCCCCATAGGGGGTGTACTCGTATAAATATGTTGTGTTTTGTGTCCTTTCCATATGCAAAGCTTGTTGCAAAAATGTATTTGAATATTTATTACACACATAACTATAATTTATTTGCCATAATTTATCATCGTCTTCTCCCCGTTCTGTTATTCGTTATACGTTTTGCTTATATTCTTCCAGGGCTCGGTCGAGTCTTGCTTTTCGCAATTGTTTGGCGGATACTTGTCGTTTTTTTGTTTGTTTGTTATTGTTGATGTTCATCTTCCTTGGCGTATTTGCTCCATATCCTATTTGTGTAATCTTATTACGTTCCTTGTTATGCCGTTGTAAATGTGGTCTTTTGCTTAATTGGCCAAAACCAGACAAGTTGCAAACACAAGGCAATACCAAGGGACAAAGAAAAAATTGCTTCATTTTAACATTATTTTGTCAATTTGCCCATTTGTCTAGTGTGTTTGTGTTGCGGAAGGAAGAGGGGGTTTCGTTTGATTCGCTTTATGACGCCTATTTAGCAGCTAACATTAGAATTAATGGATATCGAAAGTAAAAAGGAATATGTAATGCGAAAATGAATCGGTTTTTGTAAGCGTTTTTTTGCAGTAGCGCAACGAAACGATTTTTTAAAACATATACGAATTTATAATAATCAGTCAGACAAATGAAAATAAAAATAGAATATTAATGTAAAAAAGACAAAATCCTTTTTTCATTTCATAGAAGAATTTGGCTTTGCTAATAATATTACAATTAATATGGTTCATCTACTATTAATTATGCTTTTTGTTTCAAATCGTAATATTTCCGGTTTAAAAAATATATTCAATATTAAAGTAAATTATATGACCACGTCTATTATAATTGATCTCTTGTCATTGGCCATTGACATTATATTTTTAATCATTGTTCCTTAGTTACAGATCACTTACCTCTCTTCGATTGCTAATGATATCAGTCCACAGCCATTCTCCGCAGTTAGTCATTGACCGAGAATCATCACTGAGATCTTCCACTGAATTTTACCCCAGACCACCTCATTTTAATACCGATGTTTGATTGACTTTCTGTCAATGGTCATTGACATTTTTTCTCTGGTCATTAACCTTCTGTTAATGGTAATTAACCTCCAGTCAGTGGTAATTAAGCTCCAGTCAACAGCAATTGACCTCAAGTCAATGGCAATTGACCTCCACTCAATGGAAATTGACCTCCACTCAATGGAAATTGACCTCCAGTCAATGGCAATTGACCTCCAGTCAATGGCAATTGACCTCCAGTCAATGACAACTGACCTCCAGTCAATGGCAATTGACCTCCAGTCATTGGCAATTGACCTCCAGTCATTGGCATTTGAACTCCAGTCAATAGTAATGACCTGCAGTTAATGCTAATTGTTCTTCAGTTAATGGTAATTGACCCCCAGTCGATGGCAATTGACCTCCAGTCAATGGTAATTGACCCCCGGTCAGGTAATTGTACTCCAGTCAATGGTAATTGACCCCCAGTCAATGGTAATTGACCCCCACTCAATGGTAATTGACCACCAGTCAATGGTAACTGACCTCCAGTCAATGGTAATTAACCTCCAGTCAATGGTAATTGACCTACAGTCAATAGTAATTGACGTCAATGGTAATTGACCTCCAGTCAGTGGTAATTGAACTCTAGTCAAGGGTAATTGACCTCCAGTCAATGGTAATTGACCTCCAGTCAATGGTAATTGACCTCCAGTCAATGGTAATTGACCTCCAGTCAATGGTAATTGACCTCCAGTCAATGGTAATTGACCTCCAGTCAATGGTAATTGACCTCCAGTCGATGGTAATTGACCTCCACTCAATGGTAATTGACCTGCAGTCAATGGTAGTTGACCTCCAATCAATGGTAATTGACCTCATGTCAATGGTAATTGAACATTAGTCAATGGTAATGGACCAATCAATAGTTATTGACCTTAAGTCAATCAATAGTAATTGACCTTCTTTAAATGGAAGTTCACATTCAGTCAATGGTAATTGACTTCCAGTCAATAATATTTTACCTCCAATCATTGGTAATTGTCCTCCATTCAATGGTTATTGATCGACAGGATTTTGTTTTTCTGTCAATGGAACTTAATGGTAATTGACCTTTAATCAATGGTAATTGAGCTTTAATCAATGGTAGTTGACCTCCAGTCAATGGTAATTGTCCCCCAGTCAATGGTATTTGTGCTACTTGACTTCTGTTCAATGATAATTGACCTCCATTCAATGGTAATTGACCTCCAGTCAATGATAATATACCTCCAGTCAATGGTTATTGACCTTCTGTGAATGACAGACTATAATTAAGCAATGATCGCTGACCCTATGTCAAAGTTCATTGACTGAAAATGATCAAGGTACTCTCTTTAATAGTTATTAACATTCAATCAAAAGTAGTTGATGTTCCGTCAACGACTGAATGATCAATGGTCATTGAGCTACAGTTAATGGTCCAATAATGATTGGACTATTATTAACAGCTATTGACTTCCAGTCAGTGGTCATTGATATCCTGACAGTAATAGTTGGTCTCCCGACAATGGACAGTAGGTCTATGAACTACCTTGTCAATAGTCATTGACCTACTGTCAGTAGTCATTGACCACCTATGAGTGGTCCTCGGCTTCCAATCAATAGTCATTGATGTCTGGCCAAAAGTTATTGACCTCTCGTGTTCATAGAAAATAGTATCATTGAGTTTGCGTCAACTGTCATTGACTTCCAGTGAATGTTTTTGTCTGATTTAAGCAACGGTTGTTAATTTCGTTTCAGATGGGGTTTTCTTATTGTCATTGTTCTTTGACTTCTCGTCAATGGTCATTGACAACGGTCATTGGTATCTTTTAAATGGTATTTGAGTATATTTTCATGTGTATTGACCTGTTGTCAATAGTTCAATAGTTTTTTATTTCTCACCAATTGTCCAATGTTCATTGATCTCTCATCAATGGCTGTCAGAGGCTGGTTAATGACCATTGTCCTTTTGTCAATTGCTATTGAGTTTACTTATTGAACCATCTACTTTGTACAAGGTATTCTTTAGATAGAAACAATAAATGTATATATCTTATAAACCATTTTCGGTATTCATGCTTAGAAATTGACCACTAAATTCCCAGAAACTTCTTAAAATTCCTATCAATTAATGGTCATTGACTGCATGCTGCCTGATACATCAGTTCAGGGACTGACCGTATTTCAAGTTTTATTCCACTCAATACTGGTCACTGATGCTAACCCGTATGCCTTCTATTTGAGCAGATATCACCCGGAGACCAATACCATACCATACACCAATACTGGCGAAAGTGACAGATTTACCTTAAAATTCGACAACCACCTCTGGCAATGACACTTGGCCAATGAAAAGGGTTTGAAAAATGCCCAGATTTTGACAGTGGCAAAAAGATAAAGACCATTTTCAATTGGATTGTTGCTGAAGATGTCACCGAAATAAAATGTATTTTGTCTTGGCCAGACATCAGTGATGAATAATGGCGCAGAGCAGTTCGTTGGCTTTTTAAAAGTGTTGGATTGTCAATAGGATTCATTGTCCATTTGTGTTTTTCAAAAAAGAAAAAAATGCTTAAGGAGAAATACTGGTACATATCTGATTTTCTTTTTGTGACCTTATGTACTTGTGACTACAGACTGAAGAATGATCTGCATTGATGTCATCTCAACTAAGTGAAATTAAATGTTTAATATTAGTCCAGTCTAGTGACAACTTGGCATTGAAGAGAAATACGAATTTGCTGCTAATGCTTCAAATGTATTAGAATTGAGAAAATGCCATTCAATGAATATTATATGAAAAAATAGATAGTCAGTCTCCTCTGGAGGTCCATTGTATGAGGCCTCCTACGTCTGTGCCTGAAAATATGGCTATGAGTCCCCAAAACGGGCACTGCGCATTTTCAATGTTTAAAACATTAAGTAAATTGAATCCTACGTAAAAATTATTGCAACACAAAAAAACTCAAAGTCAACAAAAGTCTTGGCATTTGCATTCATATATTTTGTGTCAGTGTAGGATTTTGCGTAAGCTATAACATTGGGGTAAAGTTTAAAGTGGGGTGCATATCAAAACATATTTGATTATTGTTTTTGCCAGACATGAAAAATAAATCTTAATCATAGTAGGAGTTATCTGATGTAAACAAGATTTTATTGAATCCTATATGAGCCCGGAGCGCTTCGTAGCCCAGATCTTTTTTAAATTTCAGTCGCTGAGGCAAGGTTATATACATCTTGTTATACCAACAATATGTATAACAATATAAATACCAACAATATTTATAACTTATAATTCTGGCAAGGCTCTGCTCTACTTAGAAGCAATGGAGTAAACACAATTATTTTAAAACTGAAACTGTACATGAATCGGCAGCAAACAAATAGTAAATAGTTTAGACAATAACACACATAAATATTTTTTATAGCTACGGTTAGAGGTCTTCAAATAAAAATATGTAGAAACTGCGCACAGTGGGAGGAATTAAAAAAAGTTAAATAATTCGGCCGTTTCTTAACCAGGCAACCAATCTCGACATAAAAAAAATTAAGTTTTAAATTTGAAAATGATTAGCGATTATTAAGTATATATTAATTTTTAAATATTTGGAGGCATTATTACAATTCTGCCTGAATTTGAAAAAAATTTTTTTTATTGTTTTCCTGACCTTGGCATTTTTTTACTATCAGTGCAGAATATAAACCGATTTCTCTTACATTCACTGTTTTGAATTGACAACAAAATTTGTTATACGATGTAAAAAATCTTGTTCAGATGTGGCCACTGAGAAAAAAGCTACGGCCATTTTAATTTATATTTAAAAAAATAGATATTTTTTATTGCGAAAAATTTAGTATTTTGGAGATATAGAGGATATTAAATAAAGAAGGAATAACATACTTAAATTTGTCTTAAAGTAGCTCATAAATTTAAAAATGTTAAGATGTGGGGTACTGTGAAGTATCGATGATATGACAATAAACCATTACCGATTCGGCCCCTAAGGTAAGTATTGAGCATGACATTGGGAAGATAGGGAGAGAAAGAGTCGCCAAGGTCTGGACAATTGGGTTGACAGCATAATCTACTTACTGCGAAGTCTTCTGAGAAAGCCACATGAATGTTATCGTGTTCCAAAAATAATGGGTAGGGTCCTAGGTCACTCCATCGAAGGAGTGACCCGACGTATATTCGGCGGAAATCCTTTGTAGGTCATTTTAAGTAATTTCACCAATGTCTGTAAAGACTACCCGATTGACCAGTTGTTTATAAGGCCCTAAAATATTAGAGCTAGACCCTCACCTTGAAGTTTACCAATCGACTCAGAATCACTAGCAGATTTGACAAAATCTTGGGTGTTTGTCTTAAATTTGTTTCTTAAATTTTACATAATTCAATCTTTCAAGTCAGGGACGAAGCCCATTGATTTTAATCAATTTTCGTTTCGACTTAGCTTCCATATATATGTTCCTTCCAATATGGTCCATTAGCGCTATATTATTTTTTGTTCCTTCCGATTTGGCTCTTTAACGCTATATAATTTGTATTTTACATCCAATGAAAAGACGAATGCTGTCAAATCAATATTCAAATTCTGAAAATTGGTTCAGATTTACGTATAGGCCCCATATATGTTTTACTAAATGTCGAATTTTCATTTAATCTCTATAACATCTTAATTTCTAAGCAGATCCTTATAAAATTAACAGGTACCAGTTTTTGGAACCAAAAACGAATAAAATTAAATAAAATTACGAAAAGGTCACCTAGCCAGCACCTGATATACTTATAGAATAAAATATTAACATGTACCAAATTTGAAGTCACTCAATTACACATATCAAGAGTAAGAGTGAGAAGACACATCATCTTACTAATATCGCTCTTGTTAAGTTTCAGGAAATTCCCTTTTTTCTTCTCATTTGGGTCATCCCACAGTATATTTGCAGTTTCTCCCACTGTTTCGATATTCCACACAGTTTTGTCAGCCATCACTGCCCAGTGTTTCAACTCTTCCTACGTGGCTTCGAAAGGTTTCCAATTTTCTAAGTTTGTTACGCGAAGTAATCAGCCTTTTGAAGCCAAGCTGATTTTTCCGTTTGCCCGTTCATTTCCAATCACTCCACTGTGTCCCGGTACCCAGAATATAAATAGTTTACCATGTGCTGAGTTATCATTTATCGTTCTTTTACAGTCTAACACAGTTCTGGATTTGACCCTTTCCGATGTTATTGCTTTGATCGCTATTTGGCTGTCCGTGAAAATGTTGGCATATTTAGGCTTTGTGGTATTACTGAGCCAGTTCACACACTCAGTGATTGCTCGAACTTCTGCTTGAAATAACGTGTTATGGTCCGGGAGGCGGAAGTCAAGTTCGTCTTCTGGTTCATCCATAAAGTCCCAGACCCGTACTTCCTTCCACATGAGCCAGTGTCCCGTTCTCCCAGGAGCGTCTGTCTGGCACAAACGAATCACAGGTAGCTGCAGGCCATACTTCTGGAAAGCGGTCTGAGATTTCTTGTGTTTGATTGTGACTGATTTAAAAATATAGTGATGGTACGACTTGTGGTCCCGATTTATCCATTCAACCTTCATTTGTCGACGTCTTGCTGTGAGGGCTACCTCATAATTTATCTGTCTTAATCTGGATGTATATTTTTTGGATGTGCAGAATAGTCTCCAACGCTCTTGTTGATGCAGTTCTAATCGTCCCGCTTATGCCTACACGCAAAGAAAAAATTTGTTTCTGCGAAACGAAATATTAGACATCTACAATTCTCGTTTGCCGAAACTGAAATTTCGTTTGTTGTGACAGAAACTTATTTCGCCTAAGCAATTGTGATTTCTGACCAAAAGAAATTTCAGTCGTCGTAATTGAGAATTGTAGTTGTCTAATAGTTCGTTTCGCAGAAACGAATTTTTTCTTTGCGTGTAGACATCACATACGTTGAATTTTTTGCAAAGGTATTACTTTGCACTTCTTGGCTTTATATGTCCACTAAACTACAGACGCTCATGTAAAGCCAGTGTGTCATATTTGGATGTTGTCCCCATTTTGAACATAATACGACAGACAATAAAATGTATTTTGCTTTAGTCAACACAAAACAACAAACGACCATTTTTATACCCCACTTTAGTGATACGAGGGAATATATCATTTGCTACGGCCAAAAGTGTAACACATCGTTTTGGGCCATTTTAAGTCGAATGAGAAATGTCCGTCCGTCTGTCTGTCTGTCTGTCTGCTGGCTGGTGCGCACGATAACTCTCGAAAGGAGTAACCGATTGACTTCAAATTTGGTATGTTTAATATTTCTATCTCCGGCTAAGTTCGAAGATGGGTCATATTGGTCCACTCCTTCTAGTACCTCCCCCACAAAGGGTTAAAATGTTGTGAAATATTGATTCTTTAATAACTGCTATACTACTTATTCGAACCTTATTCGAATCTTCTGAAATTCCACACATAGTATTAGTTTATTAGGTGCTATCAACTCCAGAAAAATGGGCGAAGTTGCCACGCCCCTTTTGGTACCTCCATTAATACCTGTGTATAAAAATACTTGAAATTTTGTAGAGTGTAATGCTTTTATAGTGCCTATAGCCCTGTGAAAAATGGGCTTTATCACCACGCCCCTTTTTGTACCTCCCACACAAAATGGCCAAATAATATCACAATATAATATCTCAAAGCGTTACAATACCAGTGACAGAAACGCTTATAATTCGGCGCAGTGCAATGTATTTAAAGTATCTACTGCTCATCGAAAAATAGGTGTATTTGTTAAATCACAAAGTGAGGTTATACTGTAGTCGGTAGTTCTTACTTGTTGATGTCTCGTTCTTTCGATAAACATCAAAGCAAAGTTTCAATCAAATACCTCTAGAAATGCGAACTTTTGCATATAACATGACCACTCAACATTTATCGCCGTGAAAATAATTGTAAAACACAGATGACCCCGAACCGATCCTTTGTCCATTCTCTCTTATGCTTTCGGAGATCATCCGTTACAAACAAGTACAAAGGATTTTATATAGACGCTGAAAAAAATCGCTTCTGCAGTATATTGTCCCAAATATATTCTGCTTGAAATATATAAATGTTTAGGGTACATTCTAAACATATACTATTTAGCGCATATAAAAATTATATATTTGGAAAGATGTTGTTCTAATAAAATTTTTGTTTCCGTCCTAATATTTTGAATTGGGGACTATTATTTACGAAACAAATATTTATTTGCATTTAGGTAATCAGCTAATATATCAATAACTTAATTTTAGTAAAAGTTTTATTTTTTCAGTAATAATAAATGTTTTTCAAAATGTTTTTAAGTAATAAGGTATAACTTGAAATCACTGAAAATGAATTACAAATTGAATTCGAAAAATATGCAACGTTTTTAAAATCTTTTTAAATTACATTAATTGCAAAATATTTTGTTATAATATATTTATATATGCGTTCCAAATAAATTTTATTGATTTTCAAATAAAATTTATTTGCTCAGAAATAAAAATAATTAAAAAAATTGTGTTCCAAATATATTTTTATCCGATTCAGACATATCAAAAATGGTGATTTTATCCCAGTGTATAAAGATATTTACTTACTATTTGTTTCAGTAATGTTTTCGAGTGTTTTTGTGTATTGGTATTAATATTATTAAATGTTGTCACGTCGTTGTAGGGACAATAAAAGCAAAGGTACTAAAACGGGTGTGGTCATAATAGTCATTTTTACCAGGACTGTAGGAATTTAAAGATTTATACACTGTGCAAAAATTTTGAGTATATTGATATTCACGATATAAGCTGTTAACTGTTTGTACAAAATGGTACGTTTGTGTGGGAGGTATCAAAAGAGTCGTGATAATTACGCCAATTTTTCTACAGACTGTAGGTGCTATAAGAACATTACACTGTACAAAATTTAAAGTATTTGTAGGCACTAGTATTGAAGTTATATTTTGTAAACTTTTCGTAGAAAATGGTACCTTTGTGTGGGAGGTACCGAAAGGGGCATGGCTATAACGCCCATTTTTCACTGGATTGCGGGTACTATAAAAGCATTACACTGTGCAAGATTTCAAGTATAGGGTTTTCCAACACGAGGTGTTATTTTGGTATTCAAAGAAAAATTTCATTTTTTGAGATAAATGATCGGATGTTTATTTCACAATAAAGAGGAAGGTATGCCGTTAATACTGAAAAACAACATCAGCCGAATGGCCACCACGACCACGCTTACAGGACCATATCCTTTTCATGAAATTTTCCATAACCAAATCGCAAAGTGGCTGCCCTATGTCCTCGATAGCCTCACGAATTCTATCTTTGAGGTCTTGACTCGACGCTGGGCTGTTGGCGTAGACCTTATCTTTCACGTGGCCCCAAAGGAAGAAGTCGCAAGGTGTTAAATCACGAGAGATAACACGGTCCGAAAACTTTTCCCGTAGAAAAGAGCAATGGTTTTGTTGCTTGTGTGGCACGTAGCGCCGTCTTGTTGAATGTAAACGTTGTCCAGATAAATACCGTCCAACTCGTATCGTTTTTTGTTCGATCGTTTTGTATAGTTCGATGATCGTGTATCGTTCCATTTTTAGTAATGGCAATAATAATATTATCGTAGCAAATAATATTATGAAAAATTAAGAAATTTCAGTCGGGTAAACCGATTAAGGTATACCTAGTCTCTGACAAGTTTTCCTTATAAAAAGGTAGTCTTCGACAACTTTTCCTTAGAAAAAGGTAGTCTCCGACAACTTTTCTTTAGGAAAATGTGGTCTCAGACTACTTTTCTTTAGAAAAAGTGAGCTTTGAAAACATTTCTTTAGAACAAGTAAGAAATTTCAGTCGTGTAAACCGATAAAGGTATACCCTACCTTTATGAGCAATGTAAATATGCACTTGTATATGTACTAATATTATGAGCTATTTAATTTTGGTATGTCTTGGATCTTTTTATATGGGAGGTACTAAAACGGGTGTGGTCATAACAGTCATTTTTACCAGGACTGTAGGAATTTAAAGATTTATACACTGTGCAAAAATTTTGAGTATATTGATATTCACGATATAAGCTGTTAACAGTTTGTACAAAATGGTACGTTTGTGTGGGAGGTATCAAAAGAGTCGTGATAATTACGCCAATTTTTCTACAGACTGTAGGTGCTATAAGAACATTACACTGTACAAAATTTAAAGTATTTGTAGGCACTAGTATTGAAGTTATATTTTGTAAACTTTTCGTACAAAATGGTACCTTTGCGTGGGAGGTACCGAAAGGGGCATAGCTATAACGCCCATTTTTCACTGGATTGTGGGTACTATAAAAGCATTACACTGTGCAAGATTTCAAGTATAGGGGTTTCCAACACGAGGTGTTATTTTGGTATTCAAAGAAAAATTTCATTTTTTGAGATAAATGATCGGATGTTTATTTCACAATAAAGAGGAAGGTATGCCGTTAATTTTACAATTTTGCTTGTTGACTTAGCCACCGATGTGGAAATGGGCCTCATCAGTCAAGATGATTTTGTATCGTTCGTATCGTTTTTTGTTCGATCGTTTTGTATAGTTCGATGATCGTGTATCGTTCCATTTTTAGTAATGGCAATAATAATATTATCGTAGCAAATAATATTATGAAAAATTAAGAAATTTCAGTCGGGTAAAACGATTAAGGTATACCTAGTCTCTGACAACTTTTCCTTATAAAAAGGTAGTCTTCGACAACTTTTCCTTAGAAAAAGGTAGTCTCCGACAACTTTTCTTTAGGAAAATGTGGTCTCAGACAACTTTTCTTTAGAAAAAGTGAGCTTTGAAAACATTTTTTTAGAACAAGTAAGAAATTTCAGTCGTGTAAACCGATAAAGGTATACCCTACCTTTATGATCAATGTAAATATGCACTTGTATATGTACTAATATTATGAGCTATTTAATTTTGGTATGTCTTGGTTCTTTTTATATGGGAGGTACTAAAACGGGTGTGGTCATAACTGCCATTTTTACCAGGACTGTAGGAATTTTAAGAACTATACGCTGTGCAAAAACTTTGAGTATATATCTATAGATATTCACGATATAAGCTGTTAACTTTTTGTACAAAATGGTACATTTGTGTGGGAGGTATCAAAAGTGTCGTGATAATTACGCCCATTTTTCTACATACTGTAGGTGCTATAAGAACATTACACTGTACAAAATTTAAAGTATTTGTAGGCACTAGTATTAAAGTTATAAGCTGTAAACTTTTCGTACAAAATGGTACCTTTGTGTGGGAGGTACCGAAAGGGGCATGGCTATAACGCCCATTTTTCACTGGATTCTAGGTACTATAAAAGCATTACACTGTACAAGATTTCAAGTATTGGCATGAAGTGATATTAAAGCTACAAGGAGTTAACTTTTGGTGCAAAATGGTCCATTTGTGTGGGAGGTACCAAAAGGGGCGTGGCAACTTCGCCCATTTTTCTCGACGTGATAGTGACTAATAAAGTAATACTATATGTAGAATTTCAGTAGCAAATGATATATACCGTTACTAGCTTTAACCCGGTGCGGTTCGCAGCCCCATCATTTATTTATTTTCTTTTTAGGGTACTGTAGAATAGTTATACCTCTTTCTTTCAAAAACAAATGACTATTCCATATGGGGAACAGTTATCTTGTTTATGTTCCTGGCATCAAAGTACAATATTTATCCCTTTTCCCATCTGTGCCTCTGAACGTCAAAAACTATTTTTTGGACAATACTTCACCTTCTTCCCCTAGTTTATGTTCCAATAGCTACACTCACACCCTGATACAATATAAAACAATGTTTACCACACCATGTCTTTAAAAGTTTTATTTAAAAAAAGGTAAAATGAATGCCTAGCTTAAGTTGCAAGACTTATAATTGCCATTGGGATCATATTTAATCACTTTCGCTCCATTCATTCAACCCAATGTGTCATAATTTACCATTTTTGCACCACTGTACAACATTTAATCGTTTTTGCCCCAACAGTGCCACTAAAATAAATCATAGTTTATATTCCATGAGCCATATTTGCAACCTTAGGCCGTATTTTACCCTTTATGTCCCCTATCTGTGACACGTTTAACTTTTTACCATACCGTGCCTTATTTAATTTCTTTCCCACGGTTTACATAGAAGTATCGCACTCTGGTTATGAATCACTGCACTACTTTACGTAAATCAATATTTTATTATTCCACTGTTCTTCTAAAGTGTGAAATTGTATACATATCTAGGACTATATATAACACTTTTTCTCCACATACCACATTTAGCCACACTTTACCGTTTTTAACAATTTTAACCTTTCTTGCTTCACTGTACCACATTTAACACTTTTTGCTATAATAAACCCTATTTAACAACTTTTAGCCACTCTGCACCATAATATTAAACTTTAACTAAAATCATAACATTTGAAAAAAATAACTTCTTATCTCATATTTATGTTTCAGATGTTGCCCTCTCTCCCTAGATCCATGATTTTGCCCATCCTAAGCACCTTTATGTATTACAGTGCCATATTTAACCATTTTTGCCCTACTGTGGCATTTTTAACCATTTTTTCCCACTGTACCATATTTAACCCTTTTTGACCCACTGTACAATAGTCAACCATTTTTGTCACATTGTACCATATTTAATAATTTTTGTCCCTCTGTACCATAGTTAACAGATTTTTGCCTCATTATTTCCGAGGTAACGCTTTTGGCCCACTGTACCATATTTAACCCATTTTGTCTCACTTTTCCATTTTTAACTATATTTTCCCCGCTGTACTATGGTTAAGCCTTTTTTCCCATTGTGCAATATTAAAAATTTGCTCCCTGTAACATTTTTAACACTTTTTCCCCACTGCGCCATATTTAATCCAATTTACTACACTGTATCACATTTAACACATTTTTGTCCCTTTTTGACCACTGTACCATTTTTGTTACACTGTGCCATATTTAATCCTTTTGTCCTCCACTGTATCATAGTTAATACATTTTTGCCCCACTGTACCATATTTAATCCATTTTGTGCAACTTTACCATATTTAACTATTTTTGCCTCACTGTACCATAGTTGACCCTTTGTGTCCCACTGTGCCATATTTAACGCTTTTTGTCTCACTGTGCCATATTTCACACTTTGTCTCACTGTACCATATTTAACACATTTTACCTCACTGCACCATAATTGAAAATTTTCACCACTCTACCATACTTAACCCCTATTTGACACAGTGTACCATATTTAACATTTTTTGTCCCACTGTACCATATTTAACACTTTTTGTCTCACTGTACCGTATTTAAAATTTGTCCCACTCCACCATACTTAACCCTTAACGCCCACTGTACCATATTTAATCACATTTTATCCACTGTACCATTTTTGCCCACTATACAGTATTTAATGTTTTTGACCCACTGTGCTCTTCACATCTCAAGTTTAAGTTCCAATTTTGCCAGATTGATTAATTTTTGCCCCAATACATCATAATTAACCTGTTTTCCCCCACTGTGCCTCTTATAGTTAGAATTTCCAAAAATCACATCCATTTTCTAGTTTATGTTACAAAAGCTACCCTAGAACCATGGAACAATATCTAACATTGTTAAACCACTGTACCCTATTTTACACATTTTGCCCCACTGCGCCCCGAAAAGTACGATTACAAAAAAAAACTGACTACCCCGATCGGTTGTCGTAAGGACATCCCGCGCTTCAATTTTCACCATTCTAAGGGGGTAACATATTTATCCCTCTCTGTCCCAATGTGCCCCTAAAATTTTCTAAAAATCGCTCCTTGTTCTAGCTTACGTCCCAAGAGCTACTCTAACAGCAACTTTCACGATTCTAGCTCTTGCCATTTGGATTGGGCTGTTGTACCACATTTATCGCATTTATGCCCCATTGTGCGGTTAAATGTTCGGATTTCAAAAAAATGCAGTCAATTTCTGGGTCGACCTCATAAGGGCTACCCTCACACCAAATTTCACGATTCTAGCTCGTGATTTGGCGGTGGTACCATATTTATCCCTTTTTGCCCCATTGTGCAGTTAATAGTACGAATTACGAAAAATCTACCTCACACCAAATTTCATGATTCTAGCTTCAGCCGTTTGGTCTGGGCCATGATCAGTCAGTCAATCAGTCAGTCAGCCAGTCAGGCAACAATATTATATATATATGTAGGTAGATAGATAGATAGATTGCTCGTCACACTAAAGTGAGGGTATAATTATGAGATTTTATTTCTGACTAAAAGGATTTGTTATGCAATTATTTTTTGGTTATTAAATTGTATAGCTTTTTCCCACTTTTTAACCGCGCCATGTTTCAACCCTCTGACAATTTCCTGTCTACGGTAGTACATACGAGTATACCCTGCCCATAATCAAGCTACTTCTGATGCGGGAGTTATTTATAATTTTTAACAAAACTTTTTATTTACTTTTATTAATAATTGTCCTTTAAATATAAAGTGTGCGTCCACATCCTTTGCTCCTCCAAAGATTTTAAGTGCAAGTGTAAATACATCTATATATGTATGTGTGTGTGAGTAGATAACAATTTACGTTTCATAAAATTAATTTTTGGTGTACAAAAAGATGTTCAGCACAGCACAACACAAGACTGGTTCGCGCGATGTTTTCGTAAATTGTTTTTAATTTCTTTTTCGACACTTCTTTGCATTATTTTGTTGTTGTTCTTGCATTTTTTATTATTTTTTCTTATTAAATGATAAGGTCCTTAATAACGATGAACACATAAATTCTTATAAAAATTCATTATGAAAAAAAAACTTTCTTCGGTTGTTCTTGGGCCATCCAAGCGTATGATGAATTGTATATTCATTTGATGGCAGACTCGTATGCATTTATGAAGTAGTACCCTAAAGCAGGCAATTGAAAAAAATATTGAATAAATTTGTGTATTATAATCATTTTTAAATAAATAGATGAAACAACACTGTTCTATTTTCAGCAGTTTGTTAAGTGGAGGTGTAGTAGGATTCATTTACTAATTTCTCAGTAAAACAACTTCAACATTTTAGTAGATCATATTTAAGTTTTCTTGCGATGACTTAGGTGAAGTAGGGTAGGCGACAGATAAAAAAATAGTTTTATAACTTAGGCTCTGCATGTCGAGTCAAAGTTAAATAATGGTATTGTTCTTGTGTACTCGAAATAACAACCCAGGTGAAATTGCATATGAGATGTTCCGTTAGGTCCAAACTATCTAACCAAAAACTCTAATATAATTAAGATATTTTTTGTTATATACTTGTATTCTTCTGGAAAAATTATAAAATGTAATGAACGGTGTCCTCCAGTCGTCGTAGCCCTTTTCTATCACTTTTGAATATCTGATTTCACATACTTGCGTGTGTTCTTTCAGTTCCAATTTATTATAATTTCTTTGAAATGAGTAGCGAGCAAGTTTTAAATATTTCTTCTTGGTTTCCTTTATATTATTTAAAATCTTTTGACTGGTTTTTTGTTTTTCGCTCTTCTTTTGCATATATGTATACATTTGCGGACGAGGGGAAGGTGTGTGGGAAGGGGATGTGTAAATAAGTATGTACCCGAGTGCGTATGAGATTCTGTTCATAATTACAGTGGTGGGAAGAAATATAGCAACAGCAACTAAATAGGCAATCTATTACAAACATATCATAAGTCGAAAAAACTTTTCGACTGGACATACACTTCAGCCAGTGGATCCACCCGTTGTGTCTTCCGTTAATGACCTTTCTGTATCCTCAAGAATTATAGAAAATCGGCACTTGACACAAATTGCCTAAGTATCTTCTGTTCTAATTCTGCGAGATGTGTCATTACTGTTAATGCGTCGAACGCGAAGTATTGGAAGAATTTTCCAAATTTACTGCTTGAAGTTATCTGCCCTCTCAGACCCGTTTATTTTCAATCACTGACACCCAAAAGATATACAGTTGAAAGTGTGCTGAGTAATCGTTAGTCACTCTTTAAAAGTTTCCCAAAATTTTTTGAATTCAAAATTTCTCTCACATGATTGGTTCATTTTGCCCAAATACATCTAGGAGTCAAAGTCGACCATAATTTTTCTACTCCGGACTCCGACTCCGGGCAAATTTCCCACACTCCGACTCCACAGCCCTGTTTAGACCTCAGTATATCATCCGATCTCCTGTTTTTTACCATCTACTATTTGCTCCATTATTTTGAACAGAAAATAATGTTGATATCGATACCTTCATTCTTAAACATGCTAAGTCGACTTAGCATGTTTTTATGGAGATTGCATTTTTAACTTAATTATTTTCAGTCAAAAATTGGTGCTTATCTGTCAACCCAATCAAAAGTTAATCACAAAACAGTATAGGTCATTCGATTTCCATTACACAGGCATAGTTTAGAATAGAGGTATCGATATATTGATCGTGGACGTTGGACTTGAAAGTAGCACCAAAAATAAGAACTTCTGCATTATTCGTTTAGTCAAGTTGGCTCGATCGAGAAAGATCGAAAAAAAATTTAAAAAACTTTAAATGGCTTTAATTCCTTAAATAGGCCTCTTAATGCAAAAAGGCTGAGAATATGAGATCATTTTATTTTCTGTAAAAAAATAAATAACAACAAGGACGACAATGTAAAATCATTTATTCTCTTTGTATTTCGGTAGCAGAACTTAAAATGGCTGCAATTTCTTAAATTTGTCCACAGAAGCACTCTTTTATAACAAGCTGTCTCCACTAATCTTCATTTGACATAGGAGAGTTGTTCAGACATCAATCTGTCATCCAGTTTTCTGATCTATAACATGCCATCAACTATTCACTCCATGACTTTGAACAAGAAAAATTTTGACTTATTAATCGATAAGCCTTTGAGTCGCGTAGCTCATCTTGCCAGGCTTTAGAGATCACCCATTTAATTTATCAAATTTTTTATATTCTTATCAACATTTAAAATGGTTGCAATTTCTTAAATAAGTCTCCTAAAACGCATATCGATACCTCCATTCTAAACTATGCTAAGTGCAAACAGGTAGTTTTTCAGGAGAGGCGATCAAAGTTTGATGATTATTTTAATTTTGTGTAGAATTTCTTTACAATGTAAATCGAATGACCTGTACTGTTTTGTGAATAACTTTTGATTGGGTTGACGGATAAACACCAAATTTTGACTGAAAATAATTTGGACAATTTAAAAAATAAAAATCTCCCTAAAACTATGCTAAGTCGACTTAGTATGTTTTAGAATGGAGATATGTCGAAAATTTGAGTTCATATATTTTATATCAACATTTAAACAAACTTAAAATGGCTGTACTTCCTTCAATAGGCCTCCTACAACAAAAAGGCTGGCATTTTGGATATATAAACAACAAGGACGATAATGTGATATCACAAATTTTTTGGGCAACGCTTTGAATTTCCATAGCAAAACTTAAAATGGCTGTAGTTCCTTAATTTTTTTACTTTGTATACTTTGACTTTGTATACTTACCTCTAATCTTTTTCAGACTTCAATCTGTCATCCGGTATTCTGATGCCATCTACTATTTGTTCCATGATTTTGAACAGAAAAGAATTTTGATTTAATGGAAATCGCTATAATTCCTTACATTTTTTCACTGAATCTTCATTTGCCATAGGAGGGTTGTTTAGACTTAAAGCTGCCATCCGGTATCCTGATTTTTACATGACATCTACTATATGCTGCATGGTATTGAGCTGCAACTAAAGGGTTTTTGTTATTTTGGTATTTAAAGAAAAATGCCATTTTTTTTAAACAAATGATCGGATGTTTATTTCATAATAAAGAGGAAGGTATGCCGTTAATAATGAAAGACAACAGCACCCAATTGGCTGATCATCCACGACCACGCTTACAGGACCATATCCTTTTCATGAAATTTTCCATAACCAAATCGCAAAGTGGCTGCCCTATGTCTTCGATAGCCTCACGAATTCTATATTTGAGGTCTTCAATCGACGCTGGGCTGTTGGCGTAGACCTTATCTTTCACGTGGCCCCAAAGGGAGAACTCGCAAGGTGTTAAATCACAAGATCTCGGTGGCCAATTGTGATCACCTCTTCGAGAGATAACACGGTCCGGAAACTTTTCCCGTAACATAGCAATGGTTTCGTTGCTTGTGTGGCACGTAGCGCCTTCTTGTTGAAAGCAAACGTTGTCCAGATCAATACCATCCAACTCCGACCATAAAAAATCATTAATCATCTCTAGATTGCGCAATTCATTTACCGTAACTGTTGATCCAACCTCATTTTCGAAAAAGTAAGGTCCAGTGACCCCGCCGGACCATATACCGCACCACACAGTCACATGTTGAGGATGGAGAGGCTTCTCAACAATAAATCTTGGGTTTTCCGAGCCCCAGATGCGAAAATTTTGCTTGTTGACGTAGCCCCCGAAGTGTAAATGGGCCTCATCAGTCAAGATGATTTTTCGATGGTTTTCGATTTTTAATAATTTCAATGCGTTGTTGAATCGTGTATCGTTCCATTTTTACTAATGGCGTAGTTTCTACTTGTCAAATGTCAAAGAATAAAAGCTTCAAAAGTGACAGCTACCGAAATACCGGGTGATTCAAAATAACACCTCTTGTTGGAAAACCCTTTATATTAGACTTTTTACCAGACTTTTGAGATCACAAATTTTTTGTTTATCATTTTAATTATCTTACCAAAATTTGCAATTCCTTAAATAGGCCTCCTAGAGCACAAATGCCAAAATTTTTAGATCACTTATTTTACATCTCAATTTAAAGAAACTTAAAATGGTTGTAATTTCTTAACTAGGCCACCTACAGCAAAACGGCTGACAATTTGGGATCACTTAGTTTTCTGTAAAAAAAATTACAATAATAGCTGTAATTTCTTACAATAACAAGGACGAGAATGTGATTAATCACTAATTTTTTTGTTAAAAATTTGAAATTTTCTTAGCAAAATTTAAAATGGCTGTAATTCCTTAAAAAAGCCTCCTACAGCCAAATCCAGAATTCACATGATGACTCTCACTTAAATTATGACTTTAAGAGCACCAAATATCCAGAATAAACATATATAACATTTTCTTAAATAGATTCTCCTCCAACATGTGTAGGATCTTAGGGTGATCCTTCTATGTGTTATATGTATTTTTGGTGCATACCAAACTCGGTATACTCTCCATAAAGTGATACCACAAAAGTTATAGTTTTGTGGTATCAATTAGAATCGAACATTTTTTTTCGAAATTTGTATCCATAATTTCGTATTTTTTCCATCATTTATAATTCGCTATTTCCCTAAATGCAATGATTAAATACTACTCCTTGAAATGACCAATATGGCTCTATAAAATCACACAACTGTTTCAGACGGAATATATATGATTGTGTGTGTGTGTTTGAATAATTTCCATTCTGGAAAATTTATTGTTTATACGTTGTTGCCAAACAGCAAGAAACACAATTCAAACATGCATACACTTAATGAATGTGTTGATGTATTGTTAAATTGCTCGTTGTTGCAGAATGGCACAAGCAAAAAACAAAAAGCGGAAACGGAAAACCCCAAACGACATAAATGACAACGCTGCTGATGACGATGGCGGCGACAATGATGTTGTTGGTATACGGACAACAGAGACGTGCAGTGACGTTTGTTGCTGCCCCTGCTTCAGCTTCTGCTGAAGATGATGTGGATGATGGAAGACCAAATGGAAACAAGTGGAAAATAATAAAATGTCAACATTACCCGAAAAATACATTTAGCGATCCATGAAGACACAAAGGACACCAAAACGATGACGAGCAAAGGATGGTGACAAACGCCAGAAAGCACTTCACGCTCGGGCCTACAGATGGATGTGCGTATGCACAACAACGAATGAGCATATTAATTAAGTTAAAAAGCCACGCAAATATCTTCATAAATAATCATAAAGGCCGAACACGAAAACTGCAGAAAAGGAAAACAAAAAAAGTGAACAATGCAATTAGTACAGCAGAGAAGGAAACAGGAACTTGAACAGGAGACAAATGTGTTTGGACAGAGTTTAACGAAATTAAAATGAAGTATATTTTATTTCTCTAACCAGGTATCCTAATTTAAGGTACATTAATATGGTTGCAGGCGTTCCTTATTTAAGGTACATTAAAATGATTGTAATTCCTTAAACAAGCCAACTAGAGCGAAAATCATGAAAATTTGAGATCACTGACATTGTGATGAAAAATTTTAATATTTTCGTGGAATGTACCTTTAGTATTTGGGGAAAATTATGAGGGCTACAAATGTTGGCATAATACATTCACGTTGAGACAGTGCACACTGGTCCCAAATCCATTTTTTGTGGCATAAATATGAAGGAATGTATATACAGCCCTCCAAATTTGCACACCTGTTAGTCATGACATACATAACAAATGGACAAAAATTTGGACCAATCTGGCAACGTCCACTACCACCTCTCACAGAGCTGGATGTTTGTAACCTAAGTGCAGGATGCAAATAAGGTCAAATTTGTATTAAATTTGGCATGGATATGTTTTTTGTACCAAGGACATACCTTATTTAATTTGAAGAAAATCGGTTCAGATTTTTCAAATTAAATTTCCTACCGATTAGTACAGTATGAAACCTATTTGTCGCCTCGACATCCATACAAGCATAAACATCGCCACATTCAATATTTTTGGGGTGGTTATGGTGTACACAAAAAGTGAGCCAATAATATATTTCACAGCTCTATGAATTCTTCGGATCCATTATTATCCAGTATTTCCATTTCTAAGAGACAAACATTAAATAAAAGGAATTCATGCAGTTATGCTAAAAGTGGAATTTAGTTATAACATTGGGAGGTACTAATTATTATCACAATACTCTCGATGTGAAAAAACCAGTTACATTATTAATGTGGCTATGTTGTCTAGCATGCGACCTTCTGTAGTGCTTATAAAATTTGTTCGGCTAAGAAGCCAACAGGAAGTGCAGAAGCGACAATTACATATAGTTCCCATCTATGCACTAATATCTTAAGAGCAGTTGCTGACATGGGATACAAATTATATATTTCCACGTATAACAATTTTTAAATTTTTAAAACAAACGAAACATCGGCACCTTTTGTCTTACTCACAGATATAGCTGCCGCATGAACAAGAATGGGAGTGTTATGTTCTTGGAGCAGTGAGATTTCAGTTGTCAATTTCCATTTTAGTCGTTTCCCCCCTTCATTGTAGGTCAAGCTGGAACGTCCCACAAAACTGGACACCGCTATCGCATAATAATCGTGTTCCATATTTATTGCAAATTTTTTAGAATACACTCTAAGTGGGCTTCATAAACCTTTGTGAACATAAACTATAAAACTATGAACTTGAATCTTTATCTATTCTATTTTGCATTCGCTAATATTTTTATACATTTTTGTAGCACTATATTCGAAACGGCATAATTTTTGAGTCCATTACAATTTCAAATAGATAAAATCTCAGCACAGCCAAACAAACAATCCTGCGTTTAAAAATTCATGAACACGCGAGTACATCTATAACTTTTACTTTACGAAATAAAAATAAAGTGAGGTTATTTGTATCTAAAATACCACATCACATAAAAATGAAATAATACGACAAAGACAAAACAATTATGAATTATGTTATAATAATTATAAACTACATACCTTTTAGCACGATTTTCCATATTTCACAGATAAAACACAATTTTATTTTTGCAGATTTCTAGTATCAAAGATATCGTCAATATTTTCTCAAGAAGAAGTGCTTAAAAACACGTGATTGAACTACTAACTTTGATCGCATTCACAAAAACAGGGTTGCCACCTGAGTTAAAAAAAATAAATTATCTATCGAATATATGTATATACTTCTGGTAATTTATATAGTTTATTTTTTGAATTTATGCCACAAAAATTGAATTTGGGAGCAATGTGCGGTGGTTAAGTTACTGTCGTTAAAACAATTAGCAAAAAAAAATATTTTTTGGGTAATTCCAATGTTATCGAACCCACTCCGAATATTTATGGATTTAGATTTCAATGAAATTTTACGCTCGTATACTAGAATACCATGCAGACTTAAAACTTTTTACCGATTGTCCAAATTCATAACGAGTTTGATTTTATTGAGTTCCCAAGTTGGTCACCTACAACACTTTCTTAAAAATTTTGCCTTCTTAAAGACTGCATAACTTATGAATGGAATACATATCAGATTTGAATGAACTACGTACCATTTGAAAGGATTTAGCATCCTCTCTAAGAATTATATATTGGGTAATTATTTTTTTTTCTATTAGGGCATCAAAAGGACGAAAATGACATTAATCCTTGATTATCCTGAAAAGTATATCTTCCATTTCTTTCGTTTTATTTTTAAAAATTGCCAATATATTTTACCACAAACTTATGCGCTGGTTTTTTTTCAAGTTTTACAACTTAGCAGCGCATAAGTTGTAAACAACTTACAATTAATCATATTTATTTGGAATTTTGTTACAGTTTTAAATTTCCGCGATCTTCATACCCTTATTATATTATATATTCATTTTGTCACTCCGCTTGTAACACCTCTAATATTGATCTGATACCCCATAAAGTATATACATATATTCTTAATCGTCGTAAAATTCTAAGACGATTTAGCCATGTCCGTCTGTCTGTTGTAATCAAGATACAGTCCGTAATAATAGACCTAGGTTGATCAAATTTGGTATATATATTTCTTATAGTTGCAGGTAGTTTGGGCTTGCAAATGGACCATATCGGTCAATGTTTTTATATAGCTGACCTATAGAGGTCTCTCGAAAATACGGGTTTTGAGCCATAGATACAACATTTTTAAAGCAATTTAGCAGAAACTTTGCAGTTTGTATTATAATTTGACAAGAATTCATCACAGCAAAAATTTTACAAATCGGTTCATATTTTGTTATAGTCACCCTACAGAGGTCGCTCCAAAACATACGGATTTAACCCATAAATACCACATTTTCTAAGCATTTTGACTGAATCTTTTCAGTATGTATTTAATGAAGACAAAAATTCATCCCAGTAAACATTTCTTAAACCAGTTCATATTTTGTTATAGTCAACCTATAGATGTCGCTCCCAAAAATTCTTATTTAAGCCATAAACACCACATTTTCTAAGAAGAGCAGAAACTTTGCATTTTGTATTCCATTTTTTGCAAGAAGTCATCTCAATAAAATTTATACAAATCAGTTTTTATATTGTTGTGGTCCCCGTGTAGATCTAGTTCTCAAATATGCTATCTTAAGCCATAAATACCACATTTTTCCGCGTTCGTTTATTATACCCATCGACTTGGAATCACTTCCTGAGTCGATTTAACCATGTCCGTCCGTCCGTCCGTCTTTATGTGTATCGTTGTAATCAAAGTGCAGGTCATACTTATGGTCCGATTGTGATGAAATTAAGCACAGTGCTCTTATTTGGCCCTATTGAAATCAGTCAAAATCGGTTTAGATTTAGATATAGCCCCTATATATATGTTACACCCGATTTGCCATGTAAGCGCTGTTGAAACTGTAATTTGTATCAAACTGTATTTTGCATCAGTACGAAATTTGGCAGAGAGAGTTCTCTTATTACATGAATGAACTCTGCCAAATTCGGGGAAATTCAGTTCAGATTTAGATATAGCCCCCATATGTATGTTTCACCCGATTTAACATGTAAGCGCTGTAGAAACCGTTTTTTATATCCGATCAGTACGAAATTCGGCAGAGAGAGTTTTCTTATTACATGCACGGGGGAAAATCGTCATTTTTGGTATGTTTGAATTGAAAGAAAATATATCTGGAAGCGATTTTTTCAAATACTATATATTTGTTAACAAATAAATTTTATTTGAAAATCAAGAAATCTTGTTTGGAACGCATATATTATTATATTAGAACATAATATATTTGCTAACTGACTTTCACAAATAAAATATGTGTGTACCCACAAACAAAGTTATTGTTTAAGAAGTTTTCCAAACATATTTTATTTAAAAAAATTTTTAAAACTTTGCTGATTTTTTCGAATTTTAGTTAGTTTTTCCTAGTTTTCGTTTTAAACCTTATAGCTAAAAATGTCTTTTAATTTATAAATATTCCAATTCATAATTTTTTGTCAATCCATCAATGCAATTTATATTAAAAACATTTAAAATTAAAAAAAAATGATCTTTGAGCATCTGGAAAACAGAAAACTTGTCTTTAAATCAAGGCATTGATACATCGCCAAAATAATTAAATACAAATTAATCTTTGTTTCGGAAATAAGGGTTCCAAATAAAAAAAAATTTTAATGGTAACATATTTTTGTTTAGAACAATATTCTCCCAAACATATAATATTTATGTATGTCAAATATTATATATTTGGAGTGTACTCTAAACATATGTATATTTCAAGCCGAATATGTTTGGGACAATATACTACAGAAGCGATTTTTTTCAGCGTGCGTATGAACACTGCCAAATTCTTATCGCAATTCCCTTTTTTCGCATTGTTAGGGAGGTGTCGGGTATTATATAGTCGGCTTCGCCCGACTATATTGGTTTTTGAGTAATTTCCTTAAACAAAAAGGATCGTTTCATGATTTGCTCTATATCCAAAGATTTTTCCAGTAATATAATTGAATGCAATCCATGGTGGAGGGTGTATAAGATTCGGCATGACCGAACTTAACGCTTTTACCAGTTTGTATTACAATGAAGTAACTAACATAGTTTCTTACTGTATTCGCGATTACTCGCGAAACGAAGCAGATCCGATTTTGACTTCTTCATAGAGTATGGTAAGTCGAAATAGATTTTAGCCGACAATCGATTATAAGGCTAAAAAAACGGCTATTTCGAAATCGACTTTAGTCGACAATTGATTATGAGGCTAAAAAAACGACTATTTCGTGGTCGACTTTTTGCTTCCAACTTTATACTGAAATCGACTTTTGGTATCGATTAATCGAAACACATATAGCCATTAAAATAAAATATATTTTTCATTTAATCCTAATATAAAACCAGTAAGGAAAGGCAGAAAGTCGTGCGGGGCCGACTATATAATACCCTACACCTCCCTAACAATGCGATAAGGGTCATTGCCATAAAAATTTGGAATAATTGGTAGAAACATCATATTATAATGGGTAGAAACATATTATCTAATTCTGAAACGATAATCGCTAAATTAATCAATATTCGTTCCTAAATTGAGAAACATCTTTCTGGAAAATTTTAATGATCGGAAGTAAAATACAACTTCTATAGCGGTTTGATACCAAATCAGGAGGAACAATCAATATAAATCTGAACCGATCTTCCCTGAATACTCATTCATGTAAAAATACCTCCTTCTGTCGAATTTCGTACTGATCGCATATAAAATACAGTCTCTACAGCGCCTTCATGTCAAATCGGGGGTAACGTATATATGGGGGCTATATCTAAATCTGAACCGATTTCTTCCAAATTTAACAGTGTTCATTCATATAAAAAGAAACCTCTTTCTGCCGAATTTCATACTGATCGGATATAAAATACTGTTTTTACAGCGCTTACATGTCAAATCGGGGGTAACATATATATATGGGGGCTATATCTGAATCTGAACCGATTTTCTCCGAATTTAGCAGTATTCCTTCATGTAATAAGAAACCTCTCTTTGCCGAATTTCGCACTGATCGGATATAAAATAACATTTTTACAGCGCTTATATGTCAAATCGGGGGTAATGTATATATGGGGGTTATATCTAAATCTGAACCGATTTCTTCCAAATTTAACAGAGTTTATTCATGTCATAAGAAACCTTTTCCTGCCGAATTTCATACCGATCGGATATAAAATAAAGTTTTTACAGCGCTTACATGTCAAATCGGGGCTAACATATATATGGGGGCTATATCTAAATCTGAACCGATTTTAACCAAATTCAATAGGGATCGTCCTTGGGCCAAAAAAAAGATATGTGTAAAGTTTCGTCGAGATCGGACCATAATTGCGATTCAAAGTATGATTACAAGAATACATGTACAGACGGACAGACAGACAGACGGACGGACAGACAGACGGACATAGCTAAATCGACTCAGAAAGTGATTCTAAGTCCCTCGGTATAATAAACGATGGGTCTATTTCTTCTCCTTTTGGGTGTTACAAACAAATGCACAAAGTTATAATACCCTGTACCACAGTGTGGTGTAGGGTATAAACATGAAATTATCAAAATTTTTTTTTTTTAATAAATTTTAAATTAGATTTAAATTTTCACGGTCGCTAGCTATAACCCATTTTGGTGTATTCGTGTAGTATTTTCATTAAAGTTTCGCCACGTTTAGGTCACAAAATATGAACATAAGAAGTAATACCGCATTCCAATTTTAACATTTCAGTCAATTTAACATATTTCAAAGAAAATCAGCATACTTTAAACTGACTTTATTTTATTTAATCGACCAGAAAAAGTTTACTTTTAGGTCCGATTAATCGACCTAGTCGACTAAAACGATATTTCGTTGATGAAAAGGTCGAAAGTCGACTTTCAGCTTCTAGTACCATACTCTACCTCTTCACAGTTGAGTAGAGGGGATGATTCTGAACAAAATCTCATTAACAGTTTTTGGCCTCAAACTATGGGAACTTTTGAACACTTGAGGCACGCTGTGAAGGTATGTCCATCAACTTTTTAGGAAATATTAAGGCCAATAATTTTGTGTAACATTTTAACCCTCTAGCTCCCCCACATAATGGTAATTTGTAGCCCTATCGCACAAAACACCCCCAAAAATTGGGAGGGCGGGGATGAAATGTTGTACAAAAATGTTTGCCATATTCCAGTCAAAAACATCCTTTTGAAATATTTGGGCAGCAATGTTATTCATACGGCCCGGTGTAATTTGTCTATTTTTTGGTGTTTGTGTTAAGTTTTGTCCTTTGGAATGTTCTGACTTATATTTTAAAATTTTATGGCACAAATTGTTGTAGAACCTTTCATGCCCGCCCTGGTGAAGAAACGGCCGAAATATTTTCCTTTTGTTTAATTACTCCAACTGTTCGCTGGGGTATATTAAGGTTTCTCCAAGCCTCTTATAAAAACGTAAAGAGTAGACTTGAATTTGAAGAATATTGCCTGGCCAGACCCCTATACGTTTTCATGCATTTGTATGGCAAAAAGGTTACCGTAACTTTGAATTTCTAAGTATGTTCGAATGCATAAAAAACATGTATTATCAACTTTAGAATGTTGTTGTCACACAGGATTAGTGCATTTGGTGCAGTAAAAACGTGTCTTCCTACGCAGCTTTTCGTCTTGCGTGAAACAAATTCTGCAATCTTTTCTGGAACTCAGTGTACCTGGAAGTAAACATCTGCATTGAATTCAAAGAAAAACAACCCAAAATGTGAAAATTGTATAGGCCAGGCATATGTGTTTGTTCGAGGGGGGACTTTTTTCTTTTGCAGTTTTCTTCGTGTTGGAACGATATTTTTGATTTTTTTTACAGATAGAACGCCAACAATATTTTAGGCGGCTACTGGAAAATACAGATATCTACCTAAACTAGAAGTATGTTTAATTAACGCCCAATAATTAAATATGACTGGCCAGAACCATGTGTTTGTCCAAGGGTTAAAGAAGCAAGAAGCTTGTAGGTGAGTACAAATTCGGATACAAGATATCGAATGATAAAGAAACTACCAGAATTATGGGGAGTATTATGATCAATACTTGATCAGTATTGATCCGTTTTTCCGCTTGTCTAACGAACATTACTTAATTGATTTAAGAAGTCATTCAGAGTTATAGGCGGGTATTTTTTTTAATTAAATGTAGATATAAAAACAAGCCAATTAATTAATTTTTAAAGTTTTTCCTTTTATTCCATATTTTAGGACTTTCGCTTCAAGCCATATCAAAACGAAAAATATTTATTAACACCTTTGTTTTGCTAAAAAGATACATTTTTGATCATTCCCATTTGTAACATTTGTCCTTTCCTTTTCCCTTTTCCCTCATACAATAAATTCACAACCGCTACCTTCAAACCACTCAATGTGCTGAAACGCCCCAAAACAAAGCAAAAACAAGACACAACTGGCTCAACGAAGGCAATCTCACAAAAATATGTCCATTATAGTAATTAAATTTGTTTTTCTGTTGGCTGTTGTTGTCCTTCATTCATTCTTTTTCGTTCAGTAAATAAAGGATATCATTATCATTATTCTAAATTCAATGTTAATGTAAATGTCACAAAAATTATTCTCATGCTATGGCAACTGGTTTTCCAAACCCACAATGCCTACCTCTCAGCCCCCTTCATCGTCATCACCAGCACCAACACCACTATCACTTCCACGACATAGTATTCGAAAAATATGCTTAAGCCAATTTGAGGCTTTGAAGTTGTATGAGAATGAGAATAAGCGGCATTTGTATGAATACGTTTGATGAGGGGAAATAATTGTAGTTTGGGGTATGGGCAAAAAAATCACAATGCTGGAAAAAGGATCATATGTAGGAAATTAAAATTTTACAATTATATATTGTTGTTATATCTACGGCTTAAATACTGCGCAACACGCGATGGCATGCTTTTGTAACCAATTATTTAATCAATTTCTATAATTTTTTTTTATTTTTATGTCCATACTTTACAATTTCAGTTATACGAGTATATACGAGTATTTGTTACAGTTGACAGTTTTTGGCGATGCTTTTTTTCCTTTAGTTTTTTTCGAAAAGAAAAATATTTTGAGGGAAAAATAAGAAACATTTAATTAAATTACCCGATTATCTTTGATGCTTTGTGATCTGACGAAACCTTTTGTGAATGTCCTTCTCATCCGGTTTCACGAGGACAACATTAGCGGTCATGGCACTACCGGAACAAATGAAAATGCCCCCAAAGAAGATAATTGGGGAAAAAGGAGTGAACATTGGTATGCCAAAGTATTTAATAAAATTATGAAAATGAGGCAAAAATTTTGTATTTAAATGGAAAAGGAAGAATAGCATTTCCGAGCAAAGGAGAAGGACTTATACAAATGTTCAATTGTGAAATATTTAATATCCCCCTATTTAACCCCAAACGTAATTAATCTATACATTGGGCACAATATTGATGATATCCTAATATTACCTACACGCTTTCCTCTCACCATGAATGATAAAATTCGAATTTTTCACAGAAAAACATTAAATGTCGCCACTAATTAAAAATTATACCATTATAATTACATATTACAACTTTTCCTTAAGAAAAAGTGGTCTCAGACAACTTTTCCTTAGGAAAAGGAGGTCTCCGAAAACTTTTCCTTAAGAAAAAGGTGGTCTCCGACAACTTTTCCTTAAGAAAAGGTGGTCTCCGACAAATTTTCCTTAAGAAAAGGTGGTCTCCGACAACTTTTTCTTAAGAAAAGGTGGTCTCCGACAACTTTTACTTAAGAAAAGCTGGTCTCCGACAACTTTTTCTTAAGAAAAGGTGGTCTCCGACAACTTTTCCTTAAGAAAAGGTGGTCTCCGAAAACTTTTCCTTAAGAAAAGGTGGTCTCCGACAACTTTTCCTTAGGAAAAGGTGGTCTCCGACAACTTTTCCTTAGGAAAAGGTGGTCTCCGACAACTTTTCCTTAAGAAAAGGTGGTCTCCGACAACTTTTCCTTAAGAAAAGGTGGTCTCCGACAACTTTTCCTTAAGAAAAGGTGGTCTCCGACAACTTTCCCTTAAGGAAAAGAGGTCTCCAACAACTTTTCCTTAAGAAAAGGTGGTCTCCGACAAGTTTTCCTTAAGAAAAGGTGGTCTCCGACAACTTTTCCTTAAGAAAAGATGGTCTCCGACAAGTTTTCCTTAAGAAAAGGTGATCTCCGACAACTTGTCCTTAAGAAAAGGTGATCTCCGACAACTTTTCCTTTAGAAAAGGTGATCTCCGACAACTTTTCCTTTAGAAAAGGTGGTCTCCGACAACTTTTCTTTAGGAAAAGGTGGCCGCCGACAACTTTTCCTTAGTAAAAGGTGGTCTCCGACAACTTTTCCTTAGGAAAATGTAGTCTCCGACAACTTTTTCGTCTCACGTCTAGTGGAGTCGAGTGAATAAGCTCCATATCAAAACCACCCAAAGCCCTTGATCCAGACGTCATCTCACTGCTGATGTTAAAGAAGATTGGGAGTAAAGGTTTGGGTTGTCGGAACAATCAGTTAGTCAATTGGAAAGATGCCCTTATAGTTACCATTTCAAATCGAGACAAATCCGCTACTAATAGAGAATCTTACCGACCTATTTCGTTACTTTCATCAATGGTTTTAGAATCCCCTCAGGAAAGCGCATAGCACAACAACGGCTTTGCAGGATATAACATCCAAGATTACAACCGGCCTAAATCAGCGAACTTTTGTGTCCGCTCGTGATCTATCCAAAGCGTTCGATACGATCGACCATTCGATACTGATTTCAGACATCATGAACTCCAATCTTCCAAATGATCTCAACCGAAGGATTGCGAATTACGTTAATGGTTGACAAACAAGCCTTCGTATAATTTTGAGGACAAAATTCAATTTCCGTAAGTTTAAAATGGGCGTTCCGCACGGCGGAGTCCAGGCACCCGTTTTATTTAACATTCACCTTGCAAAACTCCCTAATCCTGCAGCAGGTGTTTCGCTGGTGCCATACGCCGATGATTGTTCTGTCATATCCTCATCCTCCTAATGTGGACGACGTAAGCGTTAAATTTTAACTATAATCTTCAATTATCCACCGCAAAGTCTAGGGTGTCTCTTTTCACTTCTTGGGGCCGATAAGTTAATATGGAACTCGACAACGTTGTCGCAGGTAGGCGTATCCCCACGGCACACAATACGAAGATTTTTGGCGTAGTCTTTGACAACCTTCTCCTCTTCTCGTCACACGCCCCCTATATCATCCAGAAAGGGGAAAGCAAGGCATAAGGCCCTGGAAGCATTAGCAATTGGCGGTCTTCGAAGCCATAAACGGCTATTCTTTACATTTAGTTTGTAGTTATCTCGGGGGTTATTTTTAAGTGGAAGACTTCGAAATAAACGCTTCAGCCCAATAACGAAATTAATGGAAACCTTAGAGAACTATTTCTCTCAAAACAGTCACATGCTCTTCTAACTCCCTTACCTTTAAAAAAATTGAGATCAAATCTTAACATATGTCACTAGACATACAAATCGAAGACATTTTTAGCTGGTTTCTTCGAGAAAAATATTTCTCGGGAAACATTACTATAGGTGTCCCTTCAATATATTTATGAACAATCAACAGGTTTTATACTATAGCAATTTTTATTAGTTAGCTTTGTAATTTCCTTAAACCCTAACCGAGAAATTATACACAAAAATGTAAGTCAAAAACTAATATCAATAAATGTTTGTGCTATGAGTAAAAAAAAAACAAAATAGTATAATAACTCGAAATCTGCTTATTTCTTATAAAAACGTAGAAAAGGGACTCCTGGTATTTGTTTGGGAGGAATCTTTTTCTCAAAGATGCCAACTTAAAATATTGAAGATTTGTACGATTTTGACATATGATAAGATTTGATTGCAATTTTTAGGGATAATGAGGAGAGAAGCAGAAACGACTATTTTGAGAAAAAATATGTCTCCAAAAGTTCCCATTATTTCGTTCTTTGAACTAAAGCATGTATTCCGAAGACTTCCACTTCAAAATCACCTAGCAGATAACTAACCTCTCTGATTTGTTAGCAAAATTTGTGGTCAAATATCGCGAAAACAAGAGCTAACTCAGAAAACCGACTAGCAACACTGGATTCAGCAAGTTCGAAATAGGTATATCCTAGGGTCTCCTTTATGTCAAATTTTTGGACTTACACAGTGTAACCGTTATTGGTACATAGGTATAGGTCATTTCTGGCAACACGGAATTTTACTCAACTATTCCTTTTAGCTATTTAACACTTTAAGAACATCATACAGATATCCTTTTCCATATTGATTCAATATTAAAGTTTTGACTATTTGCATTTTGTTTTTTGAGTGTATTTAAACCCAAACAAACAAACCAGTTCACAGGCAATACGTTAGCTGAAGGTTTTGCATAGTAAGTAGTTACTTGTCTAAGACTACTTATAACTGAGTTTTCCTTGTGCCCACACTTGGGTGTATTCATTCATTCGCCCGCCACACTTATATACCCAGTTAATCGTTTGTGTGGGTGCTTGTATGTATGTGTGTGTATGTTCACGCTCATAATAAGTAATGTTGTAGTAGTTGGCAAAAGGAAGAGCACCATGTATAAGTAATAAGACGCAAAAACTATGCTAAGCCAAAGTAAAGAGTAAAAGAATAATAATAAAGCTACTCCTTCTACTTCTCCTGCTGCTGATGCAGCCAAGGACAAGAGAGCGAGGGAACGTAGGAGTTGGAGTGGAAGGAAGCCCATGAAGATTTGACGAAGATGTGACATTAAGAAAATATGATGAATTCATCATGGTATGCAAAATGCTGCTATTTTGCACAGCATAAAAAATTTAACAGCCAACTGCCTCAGTAAAAGACGGCCAAGCAAATGACGAAGACAACGACAGAGACTACAACGAAGACGTTGATGTTGACGATGGCAATGACGATGATGATGCTAACGCTGACAATGGTGTACAGCATAAGGATGAGCATGAGGATGCAGATGCAGATGAGCTGAGGCAGAACTAAGGACTAACAATGTCTGCATCACGTATAACGACTGCGATTATGATTATAATGATATGAAAGTCCAACAATACGAGAAGAACGCCAAGAACAAGAAGAAAAAGAAGACGACGATTTATACAACTAACAACACTAGCATACATGTAGACTAGACCAAGATGAATCGGATTGTGGCCCAAAGCTGATGAGCAAGCAGCCAAGCGTCTTTGATTCGAGAAAACATTGGAATTTTCTGCATAAACTTTACATTTTTCTTAAGTGCATATGCACGTGTTTACACTTACAGCCATGGGTCAAGGGATTGCAAAAATCCACGTAAGAACGGAAGTAAGTTAGTGGGAACGGCAGTTAGCTCTATGACTTAATCATTTGAATTTAAGAGCAACAATTATATGATAAGAATATCAAAGCATAGACCACAGAATTATTCAAAATTGCAATTTTCGGAATTTGCTTATTTTTAGAAAATTTTGACAACATTTATTTTTTATAGAAAATTTCTTCAAAATTTTGAATTAAACTATAATATCTGCTAAATTACATATTTGTACAAAATTTTGGATTTTTTCTTTTTCCAAAAAATTTCTTAGGAACAAAAATTTCGCCGAAAGCGTATCTATGTGCAAAAATTCCGTATTTAGTGCACATTCCTAGAAAATTTTTGTCAAAGTTTCATTTCCTAGAAAATTTTGTGTTTATTATTAAATTACATTTTCCTATAACATTTTCTCGAAATTTAATTTTTCTAGAAAATGTTGTCAAAATTGAAACTACGTTAAAATGCTATTTTTCCAGAAAATTCCAAATTTCATATTCTTAAAGACATGTGTTAATTATTAGCATAAAAGTTTAATTTTACAGACGATTTCTTCAAAAATGTATTTTTCTACACAAGTTTCTTACAATTGCGTTTTCCTAGAAATTTTTTTTTTCAAAGATGAGAAAATTTTTTTCAAAAAATATCTAAATTTTTTTTCAAAATTGGAAATTTTGTCGAAACTGGAAAAATGTTTCCAAAATTACCATTTCCTAGAAAATTTTGTTAAAAATCGAAATTTTCTTAAAAATTTCGCAAAAAATTGATTTTTTCAGAAAAACTCAAAATTTTATATTGAATTTTTTTAAAATTTTTATTTTGAAATATGATTATTCAGAAAATGTAGTCAAACATTTTTTGCATCTTTTTTAAAATTTACAAAATAAATTTACAATTTTACAATTTAAATTTTCGAAATTTCGTTTTTCAATTTAATTTTTATAGCAAATTTCTTCAAAATTGTATAATTGTAATATAATAAAAATGTTTTTCAAGAATATTTCTCAAGAAAATATTTTTTTTACCTGATTTTCAACCTACTGTTTGTTATGAATCGGAACAAAATTGCGTTTTTAGAATTTGTTTAAAAAGTTGAATTTTTCTAGAATTTTTTTTTACAAAATTCGTCAGAATTGCAAATTTCTGAAAATTTCTTACTGAAAATTATTTTTTTTTGCAAAATTTTGTCAAAATTACAAATTCCTATAAGTTTTGACGAAATGAAATTTTTCTGCCTTATTTCTTCCAAATTAAATTTTTCTCATTTTTTGTGTGCATTATTTTTGGAAAACTGTTTCAAAATTTTTTTACACTTCCGTCCAATAAAATTAAAATTTATGTTTCAAAAAATTAAATTAAACTCGTCCATGAAATTTCTGCGAATTTGTTTCTTTTTTGCAAAATTTTGCATTCTTTTTAGAAAATTTAAGGATTTTTTTTTTGAAAATTCCATCCGTCAAAAATTAATTTTTCTCAAAAAAATAAAATTTAACTTTTCCAGGAAATTTCTCTGAAATTTAGCATTTTTTCTGAAAATTTTCTTCGAAATCGGTATTTGGTCGAAAGTTTATTTATATGTAAAATTTTTTCAAAATTGCATATTCCCAGGAGACCTTTATCGAAACTGCGTTTTCCTAGAAATTTTTGTCAATGATGCATTTTCCAGAAAAGATTTTATAATATTTAAAAATTTAAATGTAATAATTCGAAATTAAATTTTTCTTCTAAATTTAATTTTTCTAGAAAATGTTGTCAACAATGCTTACAATTTATTGACGATTATTTTCCTGTCAACGTTCCAGGACAAAAAAGTTCACAAGATTGTAAGTTCAGAGGGTTGCATTTTTTTCGACATTTTCCTGACAATATTGTAAGATCTGACAACTGTGTGTACATAGCTACAGCTTAATTTTTTTTAGAAAATGTTGTCAAAGATGAATTTTTTCCGATTTTTTTTTCCTAAAATGTCTATGCAATTTTGATATAATCTCTCCTCCCTTAAAATTTTTTTCGAAATTTTATTTTTCTAGAAAATATTTGCAAATTTTTTCTAGAAAATTTCGTTGAAATCGGAATTTACTTTTAAAATTCGTGGAAATTTGATTAGAAACCTTCAATATACCAAATTGAAAATTCTTCGAAATATCATTTTTGAAAAAAAAAAATTCTTATAGAAAATTTCTTCAAAATTGTATTTTACCAAAATTCTCTTTTAAAAGAACACACTTCGAGGAAATTTCGGATAAATTGCATTTTAATTCAAAGAATCATATTTTTTAAAAATTTCGTAGAAAAAATCTCCAAAGTTGTATATTAAAAAAAATTAAAAGTAAACTTTTCTGAGAAATTTTTGCGAAATTAAATTTTCGCAAGTGTATTTTTTTGCAAAATTTTTTCAATACTGCTATTCCTATAAAATCGTTGTCAAAATTACATTTTCCAGAAAATTTTGTCAAAATTATATTTTCCAAAAAATAATTGTTTTTGGTTTTTGTAAAAAAAGTCTCGATATTGCATTTTTCTGGAAAAAATTGTCACAACTGAATCTTCTTAAAGAAATGTTGTTTATTATTAGCAGACAAATTGTATTGTTATAGAAAATTTATTCAAAATTTTATTTTTTCTAGAAAATTTTGTCAAAATTGCGTTTAGCTACGAATTTTTGTCGAAGTTAAATTTTTCTAGAAAATTTAGTTAAAGATGCACTTTTCCAGAAATTCCTTAGAAATTGGATTCTTCAAGAAAATCGGAATTTTTCTTAAAAATGTCGTTGACTGTATTATTTTTGCAAAAAAAGTAGAAATTCGAAATTTTATTGTTTAGGTAAATTACTTCGATCGAAGCAGCGTTTCAAAAAATTTAATTTTAATTTTATAGAACATTTTTTCAAAATTGTATTTTTCTTTTCGGTTAAAAGTACAAAATTTAATTTTTATAGAAAAAATCATATCTAAACAACCTTCAAAATTGAAATTTCATCAAATGTGGATTTTTCTGGAATTTTTTTTAAATAATGTAAGTTTCGTAAAAAATTTTACAAAAATAGACTTCAGTAAAATGTTTCTCGAAATTCGATTTTACCACAACAATTAGCATATTGATAAAAAAAATTGTTGAAATTGATTTTTCTTTGAAAATTGTACCGAAATTTAATTTTTCTTCAAAACTTTTGCCAAAATTACTTTTTTTTAATTTTTTTTTAGAAATGTTAGTAACAGTTGGATTTTCCTGGAAAATTTGTCTTAAATATTCGGTTGAAATTGCTCTTTCCTTCAAAATTTGGGCGGAATTGAATGTTTGTTATTTCTTATATTTTTTGTAGAGAATTTTATCTAAATTAAATTTTTATAGAAAATTTGTAACAAAAATGAATTTTTCAAAATTTCTTTTTCCAAAGTTTACTTCTCCAGGAAATTTCGACGGAATTTCATTTCATAGAAAATTTCACCAACATTGATTTTTCTCTAGAAAATTTAGTCAACAATTTATTATTCTAAAATTTTTCCCGAACATGGTTCAGACAGAATCTTTAATAATAAGCTATGAATTTTATTTTACGACTAAACGGTTTATAGACAGTTGCTAATGCTAAAATAAGATCTAGCCATCATTTATATTTGGAAGTTTTTAAAAAACTAAGAAATTTTTGAAATCGGAAAAATGCCCAAGATTGTTCCTTAACAAATATTGGATCCTAAAAAATCCAGTTACTGTGAGAGTCTGGGGCATATTTTGTGTAAATTTAAAGAAAATCGAAGAGAAGCATTTTGCTAAATTAAATTTTTTCAAAAGTTTATAAATTAAAAAAAAATATTATCTTTCATAAATATAAACTTTTGTTGTAATCAGATTTTTTCTAAAAATTTCCGCAGAAATTTATTTTTTTTTTACAAAATTGAATTTTTCTATAGACTGTGTCGAAATTAAATTTTCTTGCTAAAATTCTTCCTGAAATTTGTATTTTTTTATATAAATTATATCATAATTTAATTTTTATAGAAAATGTCTTCAAATTGTGTATTTCAGTAAAACATTTTAAAAGAAAAATATTATAGGAAATTTCTGCGAAATTGTATGTTAATACAAAATTTCGTTCGAAATTTAAATTTCGTCTAAAAGGTATTTTTCTACAAAATTTTATCAATATGTTGTATTTTCATGGAAAATGTTTGTCAACATTGCATTTCCCAGAAAATGTAAATTTAAATTTTCTTAAAAAATGTTCTCGAAATTGCATTTTTCCAGGAAACGTTGTCGAAATTAAAACTTCGTTTTAATTGCATATTTTTCTAGAAAATGGCAAAATAGCATCTTAAACAAATGTTGTTAGTTATTAGGTGAAAACTAATTCCTCAAAAATGTATTTTTTGTTAAATTTTTGTCAAAACTGCGTGTTCCTTGAAATTTTTGCCAAAGTTAAATTTTTCCAGAAAATTTTGCCTGTGATGATTTTCACAAAAAATGTCTATAACATTTGCATTTTCCTTGAAAATTTCGACAAATTGGATTTTCATAAAAATTTCACAAAAATTGAAATTTTTTACAAAATATTTTCAAAATTGAATTTTCCTAAAAATTTTGTGGAATTTGCATTTTTCAGTACATTTCTTCGAAATTCCATTTTTCGTTTTTTTTTATTTTGTGAATTATTTGCGTTTTTCGAAAATGTCGGTAGCCCGTTTTATTCAGTCTTTCGAAAATTTTATTAAAATTTATTTTTAAAAAAAAAATTATATTAAACTCTTCCATGAAATTTCTGTGAAATTTCAATTTTATAATTTGCATTTTTTTTAAAAAAAATCTTCGAAATTAAAGCTTTGTCGAAAATGTAATTTTCTGCAACATTTTTTCAATATTACGTTGCATATTCCTAGAAAATACTTGTCAAAATTGCATTTCCTAGAAAATTTTGTCAAAAATACATTTTCCTCTGTTGCGTTTTTCTAGAAAATGTCAAAATTAGATTTTCTTAAAGAAATGTTTTAATTGTTAGGGGATAAATTGCATTTTGATAGAAAATTTCTTTAATATTTTATTTTTCTAGAAAATTTTTAACTTGCGTTTTCCTTGAAATTTTTGTCACAGTTAAATTTTTCTAGATAATTTAGTCTATGATTATACATTTTGTCATAAAAAATTGTCAAAAAACATATCTATAAAACTTTGTCAAAATTGCTTTTTCCTTAAAAATTTTGTCGAAATGAATTGGATTTTCATAAATATTTCGCTAACATTTGAATTTTTACAAAATATTTTCAAATTTGTTGAAATTAATTTTTTTTGCACATTTCTTCAAAATCGCATTTTTTTTGTGGAATTTGTTTGTATTTTCCACTAAAAAAGTTGTACACTTCAAAAAAATGTCAAAACTATTCTAAGAAATTTTTGCGAAAATGGATTTTTATAATAACTTTTGCACTATTTCTAAAAATTTTCTGTGAAATTGATACTCAGTCTAAAATTAATTTTTTCTACAAAATTGTTTCGATATTGCGTATTCCTAGAAAATGTTTGTGAAAATTGTTTTTCCTAGAAAATGTTGCGAATATCTTAAACAAATTTCGTTAAAATTGCATCTTTTTAGAGAAATGTTGTTAATTATTAGCAGAAACATTGCATTCCTATAGAAAACAATTTCAGAATTTCATAGAAACTTCTACAAAAGCTACATTTTGTCTAGAACAATTTGTCAAAGATGGATTCTTACAAAAAATAAAAAAAATTTTTATAAAATTTTGTTAAAATTGCTATTCTTGGCAAAATTTTGTCAACATTACATTTTTGTATAAAAATTTGTTAAAATGTTATTTTTCTAAAATTTTGTGTAGAAATTGAATTTTTTCAAAAAAAATCACAATTGAATTTTTTGCTAAATTTCTTCAAAATATCATTTTTCTAAAAAATTCAATTTGCATTTTGTCAAAATTTCATTATTCCAAAATTTTTTTTGAAAGTACACTCTTCCAGGAAATCTACATTTTTATTGATAATTTTGTCAAAATCAGACTTTTCCAAAAAGTTTCTTCGAATTGTTTTTTTCTGGAAATTTTTTCAATTATTTCAATTATTAAAATTACGGTTTCATCAAACAAATTGCCGAAGTTGCATTTTACCTACAACAATTCCCTTCGAAATATGTATGTAGGATAATTTTAAAAAATTTTGTTGGAATTGTGTTTTTCGTGAAAATTTTATTGAAATTAAAATTTTCTAAAATTAAAATTTTCTAAAAATATCGGCAAAATTTTATTTTTCAAAAATTTTGTTCAAATTTACATTCCAGGATTTTTCTAGAAAAATTTGTCAAAATTGCTCAATCCTGGAAAATTTCTTTGAAATTGGATGTTTCGAGAAAATGTTAGCATAACGGCATTTTTCAAAAATTTCGTTGAATTCGGAATTTTCTTAAAAATTTCGTAGAAATTTTTTGCAAATTTTTCCAAATTTGCATTTCCCTCAAAATTTTTACCAAATAGCGTTTTTCAATTTTTTGTTCGAATTTTCGTTTTTTTAATTTTTATAGAAATCTACTACTAAATTTTATTTTTCCAATTTTTTTTTAAAGTACTTTCAGGAAATTTCAACAAAATTACATTTTTATTGAAAATTTCGTAAAGAAATTTTTTTTAGATAATTTCTTCAAAACTTTATTTTTCTAAAAATGTTCGCTCGAAACGGAAATTTCGTCGATTCGATATATATATTCCCAGATAATATTTTCCAAAATGTTTTTCGTGAAAATTTTATCGAAATTAAAATTTTCCAGAAATATCGGCATAATGTAATTTTTCGAGAAATTTTTGTCAAATTTGCATTCCAGGAATTTTCTAGAAAAATTTGTCAAAATTGCTCAATCCTGGAAAATTTCGTTGAAATTGGATTTTTCTAGAAAATGTTTGCACAACGGCATTTTTTCAGAAAATTTCGTAGAATTCGGAATTTTCTTAAACATTTCATAGAAATTTGATTTTATGAAAATGTTTCCAAATTTGTATTTTTACAAAATAGCGTTTTTCATTTTTTTTCGAATTTTCGTTTTTTGAATTTTTATAGAAAATTACTACAAAATTTTATTTTTCCAAATCTTTTTTTAAAGAAAATTCTTCCAGGAAATTTCGCAAAATTATATTTTTATAGAAAATTTCGTAAAAGAATTTTTTTTGATAATTTCTTCAAAAAAATTATCTATCTACGACATTTCCGCAGTTATGCTATTATTACCACTTTCTTTCGCCACTCGTTCCCTATTCGTTGGCCTTAGGCTACATGTCTGTCTAAGTACATCTAACTGATCTGGTATCCTTTTGCTGCACCGACTACTGTCTTCTGATGCTCATAATGATTGTTTGCTATTTACAAAGTGTTACTTTCTCAGTTTCGTTTTGGCATCATCATCTATTTACTTTAAGTGTCCTTTTTGGACCCAATTTTCTAAGGGTTTGTTTTTCCTTTCTGAATTCCTAATGAAAATTTCATGTAAATGAGCATGAAAAATCTCTTTCATTATATGTCTTCTTACTTTGCTGTTTGGCCGCTGGAGCGAACGAGCGAAGGAACAATTGAGCTGCTGTGGTCCTTTCGTCTCGACTTTACTTTGTGGCGGCACAGCATTGGCAAGAGACAAATGTCGGCTTATGAATTACATTGCGTGACATCATCATCAGCATCAGCGTCAGAGTCATCCGTTTTTATCCTCGTTTGATGTTTGCATTCGCATTTGCAAGAAAAATTCCTTCGTTCCCTTTTTTCTTTTTCTTCGCTTCTGATTAGGATTTATGCAAGACAATATTTTTTCTGGACACTTTGTAGCCTGTGTAGCCGCCACAAATAAGGATAGAAATATATATTTTTTGTAATTAATTGGAAAGCTGACTAATGTCTGATTAGACATGAATCTTTTGGTGAATAATAATATTTAAAGATAAAATGCTTTTTTCAAAGATATTAACCTCCCCGGGGTAAAAAGGGATAATTTGAAGATTAATAAATAAGAAATCCTTGGTATTAAGTTTAGGATTACCCCTGTGTTATCTTTCCAGGCGATTCCAGAGATTTGACCTGTTGTAGAGCAGAATGCTTTTTATTGTGGAAGGCATATACGATTCTAGGACCTAACTTTAAGTATTAATATGCTATGTACTTATTCAGCATATCTTGAACTTGACTATCGAATATCCTTGAGGCACATAAATTCAAATTTCAATTCGTAAACTGACAATGACATTTCTTGTCATCACTGCGCCCTCCCTCAAAATGTATGATTAAGTAATACGCATTCAATTAAGTTCATGGCTACACTCATACTCTCATGTCTGCCTTTCATTTGGATTTAAATTAAAATGTATTTAAACTCACTCAACTGTCAATCATCTTAAGCCTTTATTCAAACCGTCATTCACTTGAAATTCCAATTCATTCATGCCACACCTTGCCTCCGATTGGGAAATGAGACCATTTATGGTAAATGGCAGTGTGACATAAAACCACATTCGTTTACAATTTAAAGTGCCACTGATTCCTCAATCGCTGGCGTGTAGTTCATCATAAAATTAACCCATTAAGGGTGGTGGAAGGTGGGTTGGCGGGTGCGAATAAAATATTTATATATTTTATTTAATAAAAAAATACTCGTGCAGCTTAAAATGTGTATATGTATAAGTATTTACTAAAAATAAAAAGTTGAAAAGTTGATGTTAGCCAACTTTTCGTATAGAAAAGTTGACGTTAGTTAACTTTTCGTATAGAAAAGTTGACGTTAGTTAACTTTTCGTATAGAAATGTTGACGTTAGTTCACTTTTCGTATAGAAAAGTTGACGTTAGTTAACTTTTCGTATAGGAAAGTTGACGTTAGTTAACTTTTTGTATAGGAAAGTTGACGTTAGTTAACTTTTCGTATAGAAAAGTTGACGTTAGTTAACTTTTCGTATAGAAAAGTTGACGTTAGTTAACTTTTCGTATAGAAAAGTTGACGTTAGTTAACTTTTCGTATAGAAAAGTTGACGTTAGTTAACTTTTCGTATAGAAAAGTTGACGTTAGTGAACTTTTCGTATAGAAAAGTTGACGTTAGTTAACTTTTCGTATAGAAAAGTTGACGTTAGTTAACTTTTCGTATAGAAAAGTTGACGTTAGTTAACTTTTCGTATAGAAAAGTTGACGTTAGTTAACTTTTCGTATAGAAAAGTTGACGTTAGTTAACTTTTCGTATAGAAAAGTTGACGTTAGTTAACTTTTCGTATAGAAAAATTGACGTTAGTTAACTTTTCGTATAGAAAAGTTGACGTTAGTTAACTTTTCGTATAGAAATGTTGACGGTAGTTAACTTTTCGTATAGAAAAGTTGACGTTAGTTAACTTTTCGTATAGAAAAGTTGACGTTAGTTAACTTTTCGTATAGAGAAGTTGACGTTAGTTAACTTTTCGTATAGAAAATTTGACGTTAGTTAACTTTTCGTATAGAAAATTTAACGTTAGTTAACTTTTCGTATAGAAAAGTTGACGTTAGTTAACTTTTCTTATAGAAAAGTTGACGTTAGTTAACTTTTATTATAGAAAAGTTGACGTTAGTTAACTTTTCGTATAGAAATGTTGACGTTAGTTAACTTTTCGTATAGAAAAGTTGACGTTAGTTAACTTTTCGTATAGAAAAGTTGACGTTAGTTAACTTTTCGTATAGAAAAGTTGACGTTAGTTAACTTTTCGTATAGAGAAGTTGATGTTAGTTAACTTTTCGTATAGAAAATTTGATGTTAGTTAACTTTTCGTATAGAAAATTTGACGTTAGTTAACTTTTCGTATAGAAAATTTGACGTTAGTTAACTTTTCGTATAGAAAAGTTGACGTTAGTTAACTATTCGTATAGAAAATTTGACGTTAGTTAACTTTTCGTATAGAAAAGTTGACGTTTGTCGGTTATTTGTCGCTGGTAAACCCAATCTTACCATAATTTATTAATCTACCTTGAGATATGTTATACGAGTATGGTCGTATGTACATAAATATATATGAATGTGTATTAACCTCAATTTTAATCGCTTTGTAAACGCTTCATTGATATTGTATTGCTTTTGAACATCAATACACGCAGGTACACATACTCGTACAGACATACTCGCTTATGTAATATACTCAATATGTGTTAATACAAAACACTGTAAATGCTTTAGCGTAAACTACTTACATATATACATAATGCCCGTGGAAAATCCATAAATGTCCACATTCAAGACAATGGCCATGACCGCCACATAAGTTAAAGTCAAAAGGGTTGCAGCGAAAAACAACAACAACATCGTTATTGTTGTTGTGGATATAATTCTGCAGTACATTTTGAAAAATTACTCTTCTTATCCTTTCGCTCCCATGGAGTCAAATACGGCCCCTCTCTGTACGGTGACGTGGCGGGTGTTTCCGAAAAATTATACCTGGCGAATTTTTAAATTAATGAATTTAGGTCAAGGGTTTTGTATTTTGAATGCTCCGCACATGCCAAAACAATAACAACTATGGAAAGCACTTATACATTAAGATGGGTTATGTTGTTAATTGGAGATGTCATATCTTTCAAATTTGGCCAGAACTTTTCAGCTACTGTTGTATTTTTAAAAGAAAAAAATCATATCTGTCACTAACCTCCTCTAATTTACACACACCGCTGCATGCTTCGGAGGATAACATTTTCCAGGCCCTTGTATCTTAATTTTATGATCATCCCTTCCCCAAATTGAACTTATATAGTCGAAATAAAGGCTGACAGGGTCTACTGGATATTCTGTTCGCTGAAGAATGATATTGTGGACATTGCGGACATCGCCTTGCTTTTTTTTTCATTTTTGGCCATCAATATATTACAGCTGCTGTTGTTGTGGCCAATACTCTTACCGCCACGGGTATGGTTCTGCTACTACAATCGCTGTGGCTCGAACCGTTGTTTGGTTTTGTTGGCGAAAATTTCTAAACTCATTTTTTCTCATCTAATGCACTCGTGGGAACAATTTTCTTGTACTACAATTTATTTAGTATGAGTTTAGTGCACTTTTGGGATACTCGTCGCGCAAATATTTACCAGAGCTGTCTCAGCCCCTCTTCTGCCCCCCAACCTAACCACTCTCCACCGCAAACAAACAACAACCCCACGTGCCGACGCTTTAAATGCGATTCACATTGAATTAAAACAAGAGAGCGAAACGGGCGAAAAAAAATCTAATGCATTTTTAATAGACGTGTTTTAGGTATTCTTGCTTTTTTTGTCGTTGTTGATTTGTATAATCAAATTACATTTGGGCTTTGCCCCTTTGACACACTTGTTGTGGTTTCTGCAATGTTTTCAACTGCGTTATTGAATAAACTGAACAAAATTTTTTTTTGCAAAATATGAGAAGGTGAAAACGTTTGAGGTGATTGGCTCTGAATTTTGCAACATAACAAGTTGTATGGGGACAAGCTTTCTATAGAAAAGGACCTTTAATATAGAAAAGATGTTGCAGACAAACTTTGCTACAGAAAAATTGTTTTGGGACAACATTTTCTGTATAAATGTTGTTTTGGGAGAGCGTTTTCTATAGAAAACTTGTGTTGGGTCAAAGTTTTCTTTAGAAAAGTTGTGTTGGGACAAAGTTTTCTTTAGAAAAGTTGTGTTGGGACAACGTTTTCTATAGAAAAGTTATGTTGGGACAACGTTTTGTGTAGAAAAGTTGTGTTGGGACAACATTTACTATAGAAAAGTTGTGTTGGGACAACGTTTACTATAGAAAAGTTGTGTTGGGACAACGTTTTCTATAGAAAAGTTGTGTTGGGAAGACGTTTTCTATACAAAAGTTGTGTTGGGACAACGTTTTTATAGAAAAGTTGTGTTGGGAAAACGTTTTCTATATAAAAGCTGTGGGTCGACGTTTTCTTTAGAAAAGTTGTGTTGGGACAACGTTTTCTATAGAAAAGTTGTGTTGGGACAACCTTTTCTATTTGTGTTGTGACAACGTTATCTATAGAAAAGTTGTGTTGGGACAACGTTTTATATAGAAAAGTTGAATTGGGACAAAGTTTTCTACTGAAAAGTTGTGTTGGGGCAGCGTGTACTATAGAAAAGTTGTGTTGGGACGACCTTTTCTATAGAAAATTTGTGATGGCACAACGTTTTCTTTATAAAAGTTGTGATGGTACAATGTTTTCTGTAGAAAAGTTGGGTTTTCTGTAGAAAAGTTGTGTTGGAACAACGATTTCTTTAAAAAAGTTGTGTTGGCACAACGTTTTCTGTAGAAAAGTTGTGTTGGCACAACGTTTTTCCATAGAAAAGTAGTGATGGGACAACGTTTTTCCATAGAAAAGTTGTGATGGGACAACGTTTTCTATGGAAAAGTTTTGTGTGGACAATGCTTTCTGTAGAAAAGTTGTGTTGGATCAACTTTTTCTATAGAAAAGTTGTGTTGGCTCAACTTTTTCTATATAAAAGATATGTTAGAACAAAGTTTTCTATAGAAAAGTTGTATTGGGAAAACGTTTTCTATAGAAAAGTTGTGTTCAGACAATGTTTTATATAGAAAAGATGTGTTGGGACAACGTTTTCTATAGAAAAGTTATATTGGGACAACTTTTTTTTATGGAAAAGTTGTGTTGGGACAACGTTTTCTATAGAAAAGTTGTGTTGGGACAGCGTTTTCTATAGAAAAGTTGTGTTGGGACAACGTTTTCTATAGAAAAGTTGTGTCGGGACAACGTTTACTATAGAAAAGTTATGTTGGGACAACGGTTTCTGTAGAAAAGTTTTGTTGGCACAACGTTTTGTATAGAGAAGTTGTATTGCCACAACGTTTCTATAGAAAAGTTGTGTTGGCACAACGTTTTCCCATAGAAAAGTTGTGTCGGCACAACGTTTTTCTATAGAAAAGTTGACAGAGTTCAACATTTCCAATAAAACCAGAAATTTGAAAAAGTTTTCAGTACTTTTTTATAGCCGATTCAAATTTAGAATTTTAAATGGCCCACCCGTTACAGTAAAAAAGCTTCAAAGCGCCTAAATACTAAATAGGGCGGAACATATATAGGTGGCTATATCTAAATCTGAACCGATTGTCTTGAAATTTAGAGGTGTTCGTTACTAAACTACGACACTTCTTTCTGCCGAATTCCGTACTGATTGGATATACAACACGGTTTCTACGACCTGCACTTTGATTAAAGTGGTACATCTACAGACGGACGGAGGGACAGACGAACATGGTTAAATCGACTCTCGAAGTTATTTCAAGTCGATCGGTATAATAACCGATGGTTCTATCTCTTCTCCTTTTGAGTGTTACAAACAAATGCACATAATAACCTGATGGTGGTGAACGGTATAAACAGGGTCATCCTTATCTTCCCCCATATATCACTGAGATGCAACTTGAGTCTGGCAATGAATGAAATCTTGTTTCATAAACTTTTTTTTTGTTGGAGGTAGTAGAAAAAGTCAACCAATATCGACCATATGTCCGTCCTAGAGAACTTAAAATAACTTTAAATTTCTTGGACTTCTCATTTTTAGTCCGAGTTAGCCTGAGGCTAACTGAAGGCAATCGATTAGATCTTTCGAAAGCTATCGTGCGCACTAATCAGACAGAAAGACGGACGGACGAACATAGCTCAAATGACTTATAATGTCCTAAATCAGATTTCGGGATAACACACTCGTAGACCCTAGTCTTAGGTGAATCAAACAGCTTCTTCTGTGTGTTAATGAACAAAACTCTTGCCATTGACGAATTTAAATATATGTACCTTCAAATGGAGTACAATATCTTTAAATCTATAATAACAGCATTACGTCTTTAAGCTGAAAACTAATTTTTGTGAACTTAAAAAAGTTGCATAGTTTTCCTTATTCATAGAATTTAATTTATTTATAAATACCATCATTAATTATCACCCAACATCGACAGACTCCATGGCAGCATGACTCTTCCATGCTGCTGCCATTCATTGTGAACTAAATCTTGAAGCAAACTTTTCATAAACTCTTTTCTCTCGATTTTTTTGATAGATCATAATTTACTCTCCAAACTATTTGACAGTCAATTTTTGAATGGCTTTGTTTTTTCTGTTTGCTCCATTTTTGCCTAATGTCAAGGTGCACATTACACAAAAGGGGGAGTGGATGGCCGTCTGCGAGTACTTGCAGGGACAGATAACCTTGTAATGCCAAGATACCCATAATCAAAACTCTATATGCACAAAACGAGGGAGAGAGTGGGAAGAAGAGAGGGAGTGAGGGAGGATGAGAAAAGAGAGTGTGAGTACTTCCTCTAGGCATTAAGTAGGATGCAGAAAGCACAGACTAAAAGCAAGAGAAATAACGTTAAATTCAAGTTAGATTTGTTTTTTAGTCAAAGTAATAGTTTATCATAAAGGCTTTTAGACAACTAGCAACAATTTGCCATTATGTTGTGTTGTTGGTGGGCTCAAAGTGGGTATTGCTATTGTAGTTGCTGTTGTTTCGTACTCTTGATGCAGAGCGCTGCTCCTGCTAAAGCTGCTGTAACCTAAAAAATGCACATTTCTACGTTCCACTTTGCAAGTTTTTAGAAAGTTTTGCTGTCGCAAGTTTTGTTGCTACCATTCTGTTTCTTACTTGTGGGAGGGAGGTTGTTTGCGGGTGTGTGTACCAGAATCTCAATTTAGTTTTTCGGCTCCCCCCCTCTCCGCCTCCCTTCCCTTACTCCCTTGCTGTTTACCTCTCTTTTCGTTGCAAAAGAAACTTAAAATTTATATCATACTTTACGTTTGCTTTGGGACCATTTTTTCTGATGTTGCAGTTTACCCCATACCCCCTTGTCACGAGGATCTGGCTTTAGAATTTTTGTTTTTGTGTTTGTTTTGTGTATGAGCGTGTGTGAGCATTTTATAAATATTGCCATGTACGAGTACCCAGAGATACCATCACCACAAGTGATGGTTTGTGTGCCACAGAGCGCGCTTTTCTGGCATTACTTTGTCGTAGTGTTCTGTTCTGTCCTCTTCGTTCCACTAGTACTACTCAACTTCATTCTGCCCTTCTCCGCACTACTCTCTGCACAACTTCTATGGTGTGTTGTGTTGTGTGCAATTCTGTTGTATCGTATAGTAGTGTTACTGCGCTGCATTGCTCTGCTAATGTTGCAAATTTTCCCTTCGCTCTGAATAGTTTTGTACGACTGTGTCTTCAATGTGCGTATGAATGTGTGATTCTCTGGAAAAAAAATCGCTCACATACGGTCACAGTGAGAACGAACACTGTACGGCTATAAAATACTTATTTTGGGCACAACATCAGCAAAACGAGAAAATAAAAAAGGAAAACTGTATAAACAATGTTTTGGTCGGTCAAGACGAATTTTACTCGTACAATTAAAAGATGAAATGTACATAAGGTCAATACAATACACATGCCATCCTGAAATGTTCTATAATTCAGTGGCATCGTATGCCCACACTGAGAGAAAAATTGTTGAAGTAACGAAACCGATTTTTTAATACAATATTATCCTTACTAAATACAAATAAATATTTATTTCTGTCTAAACATAGTGGAAACCATCAGCATCACTTTTTGAAATTGTCAGCACAAAAATCGGCAATGCCTTCGTAGCTCAGATTTGGATTACGAAGGTTTGGGGTTCACGTTTTCATTATAAATTATAATTTCTGCACCTCAAAATAACGACTCTATAACAACATCAGATTGCCTAGTTCAGTTTAAAAAAAAAACGGGTCTCCAATAGGGATGATATGACTTCGAAGTGACGTTTCGGCCATTTGTAATATTTCATGATCTGTCATTTGTTTTTCATTGTATTCAGTAGAGTTTACAATTTCATCATGGAAAGATATACGCATGAACAACGTTTACAAATTATTCAGTTTTATTATCAAAATAATCGTTCTCCAATTGCAACTTTTCGGGCGCTAAGTCCATTTTTTTAAAATCCAAAAAAGACACTTTCCCGTCTACCTACGACATTGACACCCATGAGCAATATTTTAGCTCTCGTTAAGAGCTATATTTTTGCTATTGACCGATTGTGGCTAAGTGCCACACAGCAAGTGAAACAATTGCATTGTTACGAGAAAAGTTTGGAGATTCGATTATTTCAAGAAGTTGTGACATTGAATGTCCTCCAAGAGGTTGTGATTTAACACCATTAGACAATTTCCTGTGGGGTTATTTGAAGTCATTGGTCTTTCGAAATAAACCAGACTCTCTTCAAGCTTTACAAGTCAATATTTAACGTGTCATTAATAACATACGACTTGATTTAGTGAAAAAAGTGCTCGAAAATTGGGTTCATCTTCTTCACATTAAATAAAAAACTTTTTAATTTCCTTAACAACAAGTGTGTTTTTTTTTTCAAAAAAATCATATCACTCTTATTAGAAAACCCTGTAGATATGACATCATGACGATATATTAATAGAAATGCAGCGTTTTTGGTGAAGCACAGAAACGGTAAATTTAGTATTTCGATCATATTTTTTGAAGTATAAGGTCGGTAAAGCCGGGATACTATTTAAAATTTAAGGAAATTATAAAGGCTAAGAACACAAGCTTCACGTAGAAGTGGAGTTTTAGTAACTGTAGTTTAACCAATTAGAAAAAACTTGATTTTTTTTTTAAATAAATCGTTTTTTGCTGTTACGAAAAAAAAGTAGAAAGCAGAAAATATTCGCAAGAAATTAGCTTGTTACAGTTTTTGAAAGCTAGCAACCTAACGAAGAAACAAATGCCTTTTTGCACAACGTATATGTAAACGTATAAATTATAACCCATATTGTAAAAATAGGGAAATTAAAAACAAAGATTAATTTTTTTATTTTAGCAATTTTGTTTGGGAGGTACCAAAAGGGGCGTGGCAGTAATGCCCATTTTTATCCCCTCACCTAAAAAAAATATTTACTCCTATATCCGGCTAAGTTTGAAGTTGGACCATATTGGTCCACCCTTCTATTACCTCCCGCACAAAGGGTTAACATTTAGTGGAATATTGTTTATTTAATAACCTCTATACTACTTATTTGAATCCTCTGAAACTCTACACATAGTATTAGTTTATTGATCACTATTACCTTGAGAAAAATGGGTGAAGATGCCACGACCCTTTTGGTTCCTCCCACACAAATGGAAAATTTTGAACCAAAAGTTAATAGCTTATAACTTCATTACCAGTGCATACAAAGACCTGAAATTTTGTACAGTGTAATGGTTTAATAGTACCTCCACTACAGTGAAAAATGGGCATTACCTCCACTACAGTGAAAAATGGGCATTATTTCCACGACCCTTTTGGTACCTCCCACACAAATGGACCATTTTGTACCATAAGTTACCAGCCTATAACTTTATTACCAGTGCATACAAAGACCTGAAATTTTGTACAGTATAATGGTTTATTAGTACCTACACTACAGTAAAAAATGGGCATTATTGCCATGCCCCTTTTGGTACCTCCCACACAAATGGACCATTTCGTACCATAAGTTACCAGCTTATAACTTTATTACCAGTGCATACAAATACCTGGCATTTTGTATAGTGTAATGGTTTAATAGTGCCTAAAATACAGTGAAAAATGGGCATTGTAGCCAAGCTCCTTTTGGTACCTCTCACACAAATTGGTCATTTTGTACCAAAAGTTACCAACTTATAACTTTAATAACAGAGAAAGTGGCCGTAATTGGCACGCCCCTTTTGGTACCTCCCACACAAATGGACCATTTTGTACCAAAAGTTACCAGATATTAACTTTAATACCAGTGCATACAAATACTTGAATTTTTGTACAGTGTAATGCTTTTATAGTACCTAGAGTAGAGAGAAAAATGGGCGTTATTGTCGCACCTTTTTGATACCTCCCACACAAATGGAACTTTTTGTACCAAAAGTTAACAGCTTTTAAGTTTAATACCAGTGTATACAAATACTTGAAATTTCGTAGAGTGCAATGCTTTTATAGTACCTAGAGTCTAAAGAAAAGTGGCCTTTATTGGCACGCTCCTTTTGGTACCCCACACACAAATGGACCATTTTACACCAAAAGTTACCAGCTTATAACTTTAATACCAGTACATACTTTAAAGTTATTAAATGCAATTTAAATTGATAATAATTTAATTAAAACAGAAAAAAAAAAATTGCTGATCATTTTTTGGGACTCAAGGTGAGGGAATTTATAAGTCAGTTTAGTCGACTGAACTTTCTTACTTGTTCTTAAAAAAATTGGGAAACGGAGTTCTAAAAATTACGTTCTCGAAATTAGCACTAATAATAATGAGCTATTGATACGGCTATTGTAGTCAAGTTTGACTAACGCCAATGTTGTCCTTGAAAAGCTACGTTTCAGCTAGTTTCAACATTGCAATTAATATGCTATTTATACCCTACACCACACTGTAGTGTGTTTGTAACACCTGAAAATAACACAGCTAGACCCACCTTAAAGTATACCGATCGACTCAGAATCACTAGCTGAGTTGATTTAGAAGACGTATTTTACATCCAATCATTTTGAAATTTAGAATGGTAGAGTTTCGTGATCCATGAGCCAACACTACCGAATTTGAAGAAAATCGGTTAAGATTTAGCTATAGCTCCTACATATATATTTTTCGTCCGATTGGGCCCTTTAGTTGTATAGAAGCTGTATTTTACATCCAATCGTTTTGAAATTTAGAATTGAAGAGTTTCTTGATCCATGAACCAACATTGCCGAATTTGAAGAAAATCGGTTAATATTTAGATATAGCTCTCATACATATCTTTCGTCCGATTTGACCCTTTAGTCCTATAGATGCTGTAGTTTACTTCCAATCATTTTGAAATGTAGAATGGTAGAGTTTCTTGATCCATGAACCAACACTACCGATTGGATGTAGTCGTTTTGAAATTTAGAATGGTATAGTTTCTTGATCCATGAACCAACACTACCGAATTTGACAAAATCGGTTAAGGTTTAGCTATAGCTCCCATATATATGTTTCGTCCGATTTGGCCCTTTAGTTCTATAGAAGCTGTATTTTACATCCAATCGTTTTGAAATTTAGAACGGTAGTGTTTCTTGATCCATGAACCAACATTGCCGAATTTGAAGAAAATCGGTTAAGATTTAGCTATAGCTCCCATATATATGTTTCGTCCGATTTTGCTCTTTAGTCCTGTAGAAGCTGTATTTTACATCCAATAATTTTGAAATTTAGAATGGTATAGTTTCTTGATCCATGAACCAACACTACCGAATTTGACAAAATCTGTTAAGATTTAGCTATAGCTCCCATATATATGTTTCGTCCGATTTGGCCCTTTAGTTCTATAGAAGCTGTATTTTACATCCAATCGTTTTGAAATTTAGAACGGTAGAGTTTCTTGATCCATGAACCAACATTGCCGAATTTGAAGAAAATCGGTTAATATTTAGCTATAGATCCCATATATATGTTTCATCCGATTTGGCTCTTTAGATCCAATCGTTTTTATACCCTACACCACACTGTGGTACAGGGTATTATTTAAGTATAAAATGTCCCAAAAGTAAATTTATGTAAACAATTTATACATGAATTACAAAATTTATATATCAGAGTTATTCAATATAACGAGAGTGGTGTAGGGTATTATATAGTCGGCCCCGCCCGACTTTAGCCTTTCCTTACTGGTTTTTAAATTACACTTGAAATTTATGATCTGTTATTGTTTGTTCTAAAATATGTTGTTGGTTACATATTCAATGACAAACCTATCATACCATCTCGCAACATGTTGTGATTGGTGGGAATAAAACCCAGAAAGTTTTGTTTAGTTTTTGCTGTTGTTCTTGCTGTTGCTGTTTCTAGTTTGCCGTGTGTAAATGTATTACGTAAAAGTTTTGGCTGTCGTACAGTTTTGTCATTTTACTTCTGTTAGGATTGTAACAATGGCAAAACTATTGCAACGTATTATTCGCATTAGTGTTGTTAAGATATTTTTCGTTTGCATTTTGTTTTTGTTTCTGCTTCAGCCGTCTGCTCTACAACGCTCCACAGTGATGTGTACCGAATGCAACTATTTTGTTGCAACGAAAGTTCTTCCTTATGGATTGCTCGGCGTATGTCCTTCTCCTCCCTCCCTCGATTTTTGTTGTTACTCTCGGTGGTGATGGTGGCGTTTGTAAAAAGCCATAGAAATATTTCGAGTTGAGTTTTTATAAGATTTGCATGCGTTAATAAAGTGTATGATCTGATAGCGTATCTTAAATGTTTTATTGTCAGACATTCACTCGTGTTTCGTACTCGTATTTGTCTTTGGCTTACGTGGAAGAATGTATATAAGTAAGTACGTGTGTATGTACCTGTGTATATTTGAATGGAATTTGTACTTTTGATACGAGTACGAATGTTAAAGCACCAAAAGTTTTTGATTATGAATTTATGCATCAAATTATTACGAGAGGAGAACAAACCAGACATACATATGACACAGTGGAGGATAGTTGTGGATTTGTAGGTTTGTTATTGAATGCAATGTGTCTCGGAGTTCTTTTGAAGAGATGAATTATTAATACAAACCTATAGCGATTGAGAAAATTTACTCTATTAAATTCTATCCATAAATATCAACTATTTGACTCATGACAATATTCACACGATTTTCCGAAATTCATATGTTAAAAGGGTTAAATGGTCCAAAATGGGATAAAGATGGTCCCAGGGTTGTTTTTGATATTCCTACTTTTAGAGATTCAATGAGGCAAGACGGGTTAAGTATGGTACCAATTTACGATGGTGTCTCTGACAACATAAATTAGAGAAATTCTTCGAAATTCCTACTTTTTTAAGAATGCAATAAAGACAAAGGCTGTTAAATAAGGAGCAAACATTATAAGAACATATATTCTGAAGTTCGTAAATTTAGAGGGCTAAATATGGTCAATTTCCCGCCCCACAAAAGTCAGAATATTTAATGTCAGTGTTATGTCTGTACTTTTATATGGTTGCAGCTCATGGGGCAACACGTAACAACAGAAACGTAAATTGCAGACGTTTGTAAACCGGCGATTGAGCCAAGTCTTCCGCATCTTTTGGCCAAACTGTCTAACAAATAAACAATTGCTTATTCTATATAATTCTACACATGTCAACAAGCAAATAATTCGTAGATAATGGTCTTGGATCGGGCACATATTGAGAAAGACCCAAGGAGATATAGGAAAGACAGCAATAGAATGGAATCCCCAAGGATATAGATGACCAGGACTCCGACCCCAGGCCGCGCAAAAACAACGTGGCAGAGAACAACACGTAGCGACTATCAAAGGATCAATTTATCATGGAACCAGATCAAACCTCTTGCTTCCAACAGAGATTCATGGAGAGATATAGTAAACATAATATGTTCCTGAAGATAACTTTGTATTATTTATTTTCAAATTTACTATGTGCAATACATGCATAAATAAATAAAAGACATTTGAATTGATTTCTTCAAAATTTATTAGCGTTTATTCGTAGTTAAAATCAGTTATTTCTTCCAATTTTTGTAATGAGGGACTGTTAACACTTAAACGGGTATATGGGGCTATATCTAAATCTATTTCTTCTCCTTTTGGGTGTTACAAACAAATGTACAAAATTGTAATGCCCTGTACCATAGTGTAGTGTAGGGTATAAAAAGAGCACTGTGCTAAGTTTCATCACAATCAATAATAACTACGTGCAATTTGATTGAAAAGATACATATACAGATGGATCTTCATTACAACTCCGCAGTGGAAAAAAACTCGAAAAAATCATTTTTGACACGCATACTTTATCTATAATTTTTTTTCAAAAATGTTTTGTTTTCAACGTTTTTTTATAAATTAATTCTTAATTATTTTTCTTTTTTAATATTTATATAAAGACAAAATTTAAAAAAAAACGTTGAATTGCTATAAAAGTGTATTGTGGTCACCTATAGTGATTTTTTACATGTAATCTTTTTCTCGAATATTTCACCTAAAAAATCTATCGATTTCAACTACTTTTGACATATCGTTTATTCCATGCCAAACAGAAATAATTTTCGAAAAAAAAATCTGAACGACATTCACGATTGTCTTGAAAATTTGCATATGCGTTTTAATATGGAAATGAATCATCTTGTAGCTGGCGAGAAAAAACAAATTTTATTTATTAAAAATAAACTTTTAAACATCTGAAAAATTTGCGAAAAACCGCATTTCAGAAGTTCTGTATTATGCAAACGGGTGGACGAAATTTTACAAATGAAGGCTCGTTTGTAGGGTCTTGAATTGTACTTTCAAGTACATATATATATTTATAAAGGCTTTTCCAATATGAGTGATATGATTTCTTTGAAAAATAGCACACTTATTGCAAAGGAAATTCAAAAGTTTTTTATTTAATATAAAGTACAATCGATACAAATATGTTCTAAATAAAACGTAGTTCAAATGGCCTCCACGACTTCTGCAGGAACGAATTGGATGAACCCAATTTTCGAGCACTTTTTTCACTAAATCAAATCGTATGTCATGAATGGCACGTTCAATATTGACTTGTAAAGCTTGTAGAGAGTCTGGTCTTTTTCGAAAGACCAATGATTTCAAATAACCCCACAAGAAATAGTCTAATGGTGTTAAATCACAACTTCTCGGAGGCCATTCAATATCACAATTTCTTGAAATGATCAAATCTCCAAACCTTTCTCGCAACAATTCAATAGTTTTATTTGCTATGTTGCACGTACCCACAATCGGGCAATGGCAAAAAGATAGCTCTTAGCGAGAGCTAAAATATTTCTCATGTGTGTCAAGGTCGTAGGTCAACTAGAGAGTTTTTTTTTTGGATTTAAAAAAAAATGGACTTAGCATCACTTTCAAATGTGAACGGAAAGTTTTATTTTTTCTCTAGCTCCTTAACGGTACGTCGGCTCGGAAATCAGTCAACGGCAAAAGGATAGCTTTTAACGAGAGCTAAAATATTGCTCATGTGTGTCAAGGTCGTAGGTCGACTTCAAAGTGGTATCAGATCATACACTTTTTTTGGATTTAAAAAAAATGGACTTTGCTGACGAAAAGTTACTATTGGAGAACGATTAGTTTGATAATAAAACTGAATAATTTGTAAACGTTGTTCTTGCGTATATATCTTCATGATGTAATTGTAAATTTTTAAAAAATACCGGAGTTGAACACCAACTTAAAATTTTCAGCGTTCGTTTAGAATATATGGGCCAACATAACATTATATTTTACAGAATTTTAAGTTGGTGTCATTGATGTATAAATTGCAAATTGTATTTGCGGACGTATTTAAAACCGTTAAGGACGCGAAAGTGAAACCTTGCTACATAAAGAGCAACTAACGACTTTAAAATTAGCCTTAATATGTGAAAATCCGTCCATGCGTTCCGAAATTACATTGCTTAAAACGTACGCCTTTTGAGAATATTTTCCTTATTTCTCAGATTTCAGAGCTAGTAACATCTGGCAAAAAATTTTTATTTTTTTCGCCAACTATAAGATGTTTTTATTTTGAGCAGAGAATCGATATGCAAATTTATTTTGAAATCGGGAATGGTAACCCAAAAACAGGTATTCGGTTTGACATGGAATGAACGATTTATTTATTTTTGTAGGGCGGTTATCAGGGGTAATGGGACCAGCGGGGGTGCGCGGTGTTTTTTTTGGAAGAAATACTTCCTGAAGTGTCTGCTTAATTTTTTTCCTTGGCGTGTAACATCTATTCTGAAGCATTCCATCCTCAAGCACAGTGGATAGCAGCTGTATTTATTTTTTTTTTTCAAAAAATTACAAAAAAATATAAATAATTTTGGCCCACTTATATGTTAGAGAATTAAGTGAAGTTTAAAACATAAAAATTCTCCAAAATCGGAGAGTACAAACAATGTTAAAAATGGCATTTAAATTGCAAAACTTAAAAACCGCAAACAAAAAAATGTTCGTATTTTATAAAAAAAATTCTGAAGAACAGAAGATTTTTCGAATCGGACCATAACTTAAGAAGTTGTGACCAAATCACAGACAGACACACAGACGGACAGACAGACGAACGGACATTGCTCAAATGACTTAAAATAAAGCAAAATGGATTTCCGCCGAACAGACTTATGGTCTTAGGTCACTTCTTCGATGTGTTAAACTTTTGGCTCGTAGCAATTGATGTATACCCTCCTCTCTAAATCGGAGAAATCAAGACCGAATTTTTTTAGAAACCATCGATTTGTCGTGGAATTCCCCATATACTTTATGTTACAAACGGAGTGACTAAATGAATATACCCACCATTCAATGGTGGAGGGTATACAAATATTGTTTTTTGACAAAAATGTAAAAAAAAAGTTTTAATTTCTCAAATAAATAAATTAAAAAAAAAATGTTGTTGCTATTTTTTTTATTTCTAAATACTGTAGGTAAGGGGTTTTCCAATTAGAGTAATATGATTTCTTTGAAAAAAAAAAAAACACACTTATTGTTAAGGAAATTCAAATGTTTTTTATTTAATTTGAAGTGCAATCGATGCAATAAAGTTCTAAATAAAACGTCATTCAAATGGCCTCCACGACTTCATCTGCAGAAACGAATTCGATGAACCCAATTTTCGAGCACTTTTTCAAGTCGTATGTCATGAATGGCAAGTTTAATATTGACTTGTAAAGCTTGAAGAGAGTCTGGATTATTTCGAAAGGCCAATGACTTCAAATAACCCCACAAGAAATAATCTAATGGTGTTAAATCACAACTTCTTGGAGGCCACAATTTCTTGAAATAAACGAATCTCCAAACTTTTCTCGCAACAATTCAATTGTTTCAAAAAAATGGACTTAGCATAATTTTCAGATGTGAACGGCAAGTTTATTTTTGCTCTAGCTCCTTAACGGTACGTCGGATCGGAAATCGGTCAAAAAGATAGCTCTTAACGAGAGCTAAAACATTGCTCGTAGGTGTCAAGGTCGTAGGTCGATTGGAAAGTATCTTTTTTTTGGATTTAAAAAAAAATGGACTAAGCGCACGAAAAGTTGCAATTGGAGAACGATTATTGTGATAATATAATTGAATACAATAAAACAAATGACAGATCATGCCATATTACAAATGGCCGAAACGTCACTTAAAAATCATATCCCTATTGGAATACCCTATACAATCCAATAGGACTAAACTTGGTGCAAGTTTCATACCAATCAGGGGACATCGCTTTTAAGAATTGACTCACTTGACATGAAATCCTCCAAAGTACATAAGGATAGTTCTTTCTCAAGTGTCACAAGTTAAAAATTATATCTTTTTCTAATTCTCAGAAAAAGTTGCCCTAGTATGTGCGAGTAATTACCCACAATATTAAAAAAATTAAATGAAAATAGGGGAGAGGTGGCGAGATAAAAGTTCATAAAAATTGATTTTTTCCTCTGTAATGGTTTTTTGAAGATAATTTTAATGCTACAATGCATAAGAAATTGAAAATAGAAAATATTGTCTCTTAAAGGATTTTCCTTGCACTTTTCAGAACAAATATCAATTTTATCTTAAACAATTTAGTTCGATCATTTTTTGCGCAAATATAAATAAAAATTGCGATATCTTAGAATCGATCTAATTTTTATACCCTACACCACACTGTGGTACAGGGTATTATAACTTTGTGCATTTGTTTGTAACACCCAAAAGGAGAAGAAATAGACCCATCGTTTATTATACCGATCGACTTAGAATCACTTTCTGAGTTGATTTAGCTATGTCCGTCTGTCCGTCTGTCTGTCTGTCCGTCTGTCTGTCCGTCTGTCCGTCTGTCCGTCTGTCCGTCTGTGCATGTATTCTTGTAATCAAAGTACAGGTCGCAAATATGGTCCGATCTCGACGAAACTTTACAAATATCTTTTTTTTGGCCCAAGGACGATCCCTATTGAATTTGGTTAAAATCGGTTCAGATTTAGATATAGCCCCCATATATATGTTAGCCCCTATTTGACATATAAGCGCTGTAAAAACTTGATTTTATATCCGATCAGTATGAAATTTGGCAGAAAGAGGTTTCTTATTATATGGATGAACACTATTAAATTTGGAAGAAATCGGTTCAGATTTAGATATAGCCCCCATATATACGTTACCCCCGATTTGACATGTAAGCGCTGTAAAAACTTTATTTTATATCCGATCAGTATTAAATTCTTTACACATATCTTATTTTTGGCCCGAGGACGATCCCTATTGAATTTGGAAGAAATCGGTTCAGATTTAGATATAGCCCCCATATATACGTTACCCCCGATTTGACATGTAAGCGCTGTAAAAACTTTATTTTATATCCGATCAGTATGAAATTCTTTACACATATATTTTTTTTGGCCCGAGGACGATCCCTATTGAATTTGGTTAAAATCGGTTTAGATTTAGATATAGCCCCCATATATATGTTAGCCCCGATTTGACATATAAGCGCTGTAAAAACTTTATTTTATATCCGATCAGTATGAAATTTGGCAGAAAGAGGTTTCTTATTATATGGATGAACACTATTAAATTTGGAAGAAATCGGTTTAGATTTAGATATAGCCCCCATATATACGTTACCCCCGATTTGACATGTAAGCGCTTTAAAAACTTTATTTTATATCCGATCAGTATGAAATTCGGCAGAAAGAGGTTTCTTATTATATGGATAAACACTATTAAATTTGGAAGAAATCGGTTTAGATTTAGATATAGCCCCCATATATACGTTACCCCCGATTTGACATGTAAGCGCTGTAAAAACTGTATTTTATATCCGATCTGTACGAAATTCGACAGAAGGAGGTCTTTTTACATGAATAAGTATTCAGGGAAGATCGGTTCAGATTTATATTAAAGCTCCATATATATGTTCCTCCTGATTTGGTATCAAACAAAATTTTTCAGAAAGATGTTTCTCACTTTAGGAACGAATATTGCTTAATTTAGCGATTATCGTTTCAGAATTAGATAATATGTTTCTACCCATTTACCAATTATTCCAAATTATTATGGCAATGACCCTTATCGCATTGTTAGTGAGGTGTAGGGTATTATATAGTCGGCCCCGCCCGACTTTCTGCCTTTCCTTACTGGTTTTTCTTTAATTTTTTTATAAAAAATGGTTCAAATGTACTCTACCAATGGTGTAAATTTTGAAGTGGGGACAACTTTGGTTTAGAAGTTACTTTATAATAACTGCAAATCTTCAATAAATCACAAAGAAATATATTTGTATGTGTTTTCAACACAATTTTGTTTGTTGATTTTTTCAAGTAAGTTTTTTTTCTTTGTAAGTTGGTTAGGATTTTCAGTTATTATAGGCAAAATAAAAAGTCTGTTTCTTCTACGATAGTTTAAATATTAATAGTATTCAAAATCTAAATTCAAGATGAAAGTGAACACAATTCATAAATATTGATTGATTGAAGGGACTGCTTTATAGTCTTACAGAAAGCCTTAGTTTATATCTTCCTGCACTTTAGCTTATTGCTTTCAATCAGTTAATCTCTAAGTAGTTATTTTTAAAAAAATTTACGCTTTCCCCACTGTACATCACACACAATGGATGGGCTTAGAGGCTTTTATGCCGTGTGAAGTGTTTTCCATTTAGGGTGGTGCTTTTTCTTGTCACCTAATTTCTTGTTACATTCTTCATTCTGTAGCTTTGTTTCCCGGGTGACCTGGTGCCATAGTTGAATTTCACACTTATGCTAATAAGAAGATGATGAAGATGAGCATTAGAACGAGGGTGAGAATGACGATGCGGACACGAATGGATGGCATGGATGAAATGGATGACGATGACGGCAACGGCGACAACAAGGCTACAGTGTTATAATGCTGCCGGGCCGGCTTAAAGCATTCATTAAACCACTAATTACTTGTATCTGCTTAGACTGTCTTACACTTGGGGTAATCATTTGTAAAAAATAAACGTCTTCCTCGTTCTGCCTTTACAGGTCAAAGTAAGATGTCGTTCGTTGTGTGTACACCAGGAAAAAAATGACCAGAAAAAAAGCGAAATATATTAAGAGGAAAAATTATCTTGACAGGAGAACAGCGTTAGAAAAAACAGACCAACTAAACTCCCAGGATGACGTTGGATAATCATCCAAACGTAGCATCCAACAAGATGAAGGTGCAAAACAAGGTTATTAAAATCGCTGAGATGAAATTATGGCTATGAAAAGAAGTTAATTAAAATTAATTGAATGAAATCATTTCACTCTCTCTAAGACAAATCTTTGCTGCTAATGATTTTTACAAGAAAAAATAGCACTGGGTAATATGCCGTGACAAGTCCATAAGTGTCACACCTCCATCCGCCTGTCCGTCTCTCCGTTCATTTTTGGGAATAAATTGAGCAGCAAACAATTAAGAAATGTTTTAATTATATTTTTGAGGCACAGGACCACCTAAAGGACTGCCTAAGGAAATGCAAAACGCTGTAGGATAATAGATATGTAACAGTGAAAAATTTCGTGTTTTTTAGCAGGAATTTGTTAGAATTTTTTCTGTAATATGCCCGGACTGAATATTAGAATAAATAACTCGTTTTCCGGAAGCTCCGTTAATGCTAAAAACGAGCCCTTATAGATGTCAAGCTTCACACAAACTGACTGCAGTAACTGTCGGTTAGCGCTAACAGAGCCTTAACCGAGATTCCTGGAAATGAGGATAAGTCGAAAAAATACTGAAATTTATATTGGAATTAAAAATAACTCATATTTTTATACCCTACACCAAACTGTGGTACAGGGTATTATAAGTTTGTTTCACGGCAGATGTTTGTAACACATGAAAATAACACAGCTAGACCCACCTTAAAGTATACCGATCGACTCAGAATCACTAGCTGAGTCGATTTAACCATGTCCGTCCGTCCGTCCGTCTGTCCATGTAAAGTTGTTCGTCAACTACAGGTCGCAATTTCACTCCGATCGTTCTGAAATTTTGCAGTTAAGAGTATTTCGCAGCTGTTAAGATCGCTATTGAATTTGGTTGAAATCGGTTCAGATTTAGATATAGCTCCCATATATATCTTTCGTCCGATTTGGCCCTTTAGTCCTATAGAAGCTGTTTTTCACATCCAATCGTTTTGAAATTTAGAATGGTAGAGTTTCTTGATCCATGAACCAACACTACCGAATTTGAAGAAAATCGGTTAGGATTTAGCAATAGCTCCCATATATATGTTTCGTCCGATTTTGCTCTTTAGTTCTGTAGAAGCTGTATTTTACATCCAATCATTATTTTGAAATTTAGAATGGTAGTATTTCTTGATCCATGAACCAACACTACCGAATTTGAAGAAAATCGGTTAAGATTTAGCTATAGCTCCCATATATATGTTTCGTCCGATTTGGCCCTTTAGTTCTATAGAAGCTATATTTTACATCCAATCGTTTTGAAATCTAGAATGGTAGAGTTTCTTGATCCATGAACCAAGATTGCCGAATTTGAAGAAAATCGGTAAAGATTTAGCTATAGCTTCCATATATATGTTTCATCCGATTTGGCTTTTTAGATCCAATCGTTTTTATACCCTACACCACACTGTGGTACAGGGTATTATTTAAGTATAAAATGTCCCAAAAGTAAATTTATGTAAACAATATATACATGAATTACAAAATTTATATATCAGAGTTATTCAATATTACGAGAGTGGTGTAGGGTATTATATAGTCGGCCCCGCCCGACTTTAGCCTTTCCTTACTGGTATATATAATATTGGTGTAGTCCAAAACTTCTCGGCTCTGTGGCTCCCTTGAAATCCTGCGAACAGGTTTAACAAATACTCTCACATCGTATTATAAATATGTGCATTCTTCATCTCTCAACGACTTCCCTGGAGTATAACTTCAATTTATTTATTTCCATGCAGGTTTTGTATAAATAATAACCCTAAAAAAGTTTTTAACTTTATAGGAATTTGCATTTTCTCTGCAGCGAAAAATCGAACTTATGTTCTGGCAGATCGAACACCGTGGCGTATAATTACACTGTACAACACGAAAGAAGGGGTTCAGATTATGGATTTTAATATCGGCGTTTTGAAGGATCACATTGGAATTTTATTTTAGGGGGAAGTGGTGTAAAATATCCCCCTTTTGCTCATTCGCGCAGCATATTGGTATATGAAGAAACATCGTGTTCTTTGCATCTGAGATATGGGGTTTGTTCAGAAACTTTGTAGAAAGCTTTAAAGCCACTATATTTGTGGAATATATTAACCCTGTAACTTTCCCACAATAACTGATCCCAAAACTTAAAACAAATACGAAAAAACTTCCAAATTCCAGTTAAAACCCCTTCTACTAGTATCGTTATTTCTTGGACCACTGGGTCGTATGAACATCATTGCTGCATGAATATTTAAAAACGGTATTATTGACTGGAATTTGACTGTTTTTTGGTGTTTCTGATAAGTTTTGGACATTAGTTTGCCCCGACATATGTAAAATTTTATGGACAACATTTTTGGAGAACTTTTTATTCCCGCCCACCCAATTTTTAGGGGTGCTTTTTACGATGTATTAAAATAGAGCAAAAAATTACAGTTATGTGACGGAGCTAGAGCGTTAATATGTTCCAAAAAATTTTGGCCTTAACATTTTCTACAAAGTTTCTGAACATAATTCATACCACCACATACCGATATGCTGCACGAACAGGCAAAAAAAAAAACTTCCCCTAAAAGAAAATTCGTTTTGGGTGTATCGGATTTTCAACGTGCGGGTTTTCTGTGCCCCAAATGCGACAATTTTGCTTGTTTACATACCCGCCAAGATCAAAATGAGCTTCATCTGAAAAGATGATTTTTTTGGCAAAATCGGCATCTTCTGTAAGTCGATCGCTCCCAGCGTTGTTCAAGCGTATTCACAACCATATTCGTTCAGCGGAAGGATAAAACTAATTATCTGTCAAATCAGATCACTAGTTGAAAAAAAACGTTAGATGGCGGACCCTTTATAAGAGAAACAACATTTCACTAAATTTTGTCCCTTTGTGGGGGAAGTGGTCGAAGGAGTGGACCAACATGGTCCATTTTTGATCTTATCTGTAAAAGGTAAAACTATGAACACATACAAAATTTGAAGTCAATCGGTCACTCCTACCGAAAGTTAGGAGTTTGATCTTGCGCACCAGCAAGACAGACGGACATCAAATGACTTAAAATGGCCCAAAACAGATTTTACCCAATTATACTAGAGGTTGTAGTTCTCTGCTTCTATGAGTTACGATGTGAAGTGCGATTTTTTGAGCTACTGTCACTAAATCACTGTTTCTACATGAAAGATATATTTCCAGCATTTGTAGCTGTACTCCGGCCCAATGGGGCTTAAAATTAGAACTAAAAAAATTAAAAACTGAAGTACCATGATAAAATTTGGATGTAATGAAGTTGGGACAAAAGCTTCTTCGTTACTCGTATCTTCACTCCAAATGCAACAACTTTGCATATTTACGTACCCATTCGACCAAAAATGAGCTTCACCGCTGATTTTTTTTTTTTTGAAAATTTCGAAAAGAATCATTATTTTCTTAAAAAATTTCAACAATTTGCAAGCGTTTTGTCTCGTGTTAGTCTATCCATGATGAAATGTCAAACCAAAAAATAAACTACACTACGCAACAAACGATTAATTTGTCCAAGACCTAAAAACTTTTTTTATAATCTACAAAAATAAATGATCATAAAATAAAAACCAAAAATTTGTTTAGGGTAAAGTTTTTTTAGATTCCAATTTTCTTAGTATTTTAACTAAAGTTTTGAATCACAAGCCCGATAGAGCCGGAAAACGCAAAAAAAAACATAAAAAATAGAAAAAATCGCCAAATAATTTTTATTACATTTTTTAAAATCCAGTACCTTACCGAAGAAAACAATGCTAAAATGAAAAAATCGAGGGTTAAATACACTGTCTAACAAATGAACACTTTTTGATTAGATCAACATAGATACCCTATATTTCTAAAATGGCATACTGAGTAGATAATTTTTGTTGAATAAACTTATGATCCAGCTGGTCTGGGTTTTATTTTTTAGTGGGTCAAAGTTTTGAATTTTTGTCGAAGTGTACATTATACTAAATGAAAACCAGTAAGGAAAGGCTAAAGTCGGCCGGGCCGACTGTGTTATAACCTACACCACCTTGAACTGAATTTCCCCGAATTTGGTAGTTTTCTTCACGTAATACTCGTAAGAAAACTCTCTCTGCCGAATTTCGTACTTATCGGATGTAAAATACGGGTTCTACAGCGCTTATATTTCAATTAGGGTGTAACATATATATTGGGACTGTGTTTAAATCTGAACCTATTTTAGCCAATTTCAGTAGGGATTGTCCTTGGGCACTGTGCTAAATTTCATCACAATCGGACCATAAATACGACCTGCACTTTGATTACAAGAATATATGGACAGACAGACGGACATGGCTAAATTTACTCAAAAATTAGTTCTATGTCGATCGGTATACGTAATAAACTATGGTTATATTTCTTCTCTTTTTAGGCGTTACAAACAAATGCACAAAGTCATAATACCCTGTACCACAGTGTGGTGTAGCATATAAAAATGCTGTAAGTTAATGTCTGAGAGATTTCCCATAGTCAAAGTTATACATTGGAATATTATGAGGATAATTTTTGTGGATGATCTTAACCCCCTAGCTTCCCTCTTAATTGGTCAATTTTGCCCTTTTTCGAAAAAATCAAAAAGTCCTTTCAAAAGAACATTTAAGGATCAAAATATTCTACAAAATTGTTTACCGAAAAATTTCACCAGGGTAAAATACGTAAAATGACGTGCCAACTTATACAAAAACAAGTAAGAAAGTTCAGTCGGGTAAACCGACTTATGAATCCCCTCATATTGAGTCCCAAAGTAATATTAATAAATTTATTTATGTTTTTGTTTTAATTAAAATATTATCAATTTAAATTGCATTTAATAACTTTAAAGTATGTACTGGTATTAAAGTTGTAAGCTGTTAAATTTTGGTGTAAAATGGTCGATATGTGTGGGGGGGGGGGGGTACCAAAAGGGATGTGCCAATAACGGCCACTTTTCTCTAGGCTCTAGGTACTATAAAAGCATTGTACTCTACGAAATTTCAAGTATTTGTATGCAATGATATTGAAGTTAAAAGCTGTGAACTTTTGGCACCAAAAGGCCCATTTGTGTGGGAGGTACCAAAAGGGGCGTTGCAATAACGGCAATTTTTCTCTGGACTCCAGGTACTATAAAAGCATTGCACTGTACAAAATTTCAAGTATTTGTATGCACTGGTATTAAAGTTATATGCTGGTAACTTTTGGTACAAACTGGTCCATTTGTATGGGAGGTATCAAAAGGGGCATGCCCATAACGAACACTTTTCTCTGGACTCTAGGTACTATAAAAGCATTACAATGTACAACATTTTAAGTATTTGTATGAACTCATATTAAATCCATATTCAGTTAACTTTTGGTGTAAAATAATCCATTTGTGTAAGAGGTACTAAAAAGGGAGTGACCACTTCGCCCATTTTTCATGACGTGTTAGCGACTAACAAACTAATACTATGTATGAACTTTCAGAAGATTCGAGTAAGTAGTATAGATGGTATTAAAGAATCAATATTTCACTAAAAGTTAACCCTTTGTGTGGGAGGTACTAGAAGGATTGGACCACTAAGGCCCATCTTCGATCTTAGCCGGAGATAGAGAAAAATATTACTGCATACCAAATTTGAAGTCAATTGGTTACTCCTTTCGAGAGTTATCGTGCGCACCAGCCAGCAGACAGATACACAGACAGACTGCCGGACGGACGGACGAACATTGCTCAAATGACTTAAAATTACCCAAAACTGATTTCCACGATCATTCTTAGGGTCTTAGGTCACTCCTTCGATGTGTTACACTTTTGGCTCGTAGCAAATGATATATACCCTCCACTCTAAGGTGAGGGGATAAAAATAGTTTCAAATTTAGTTATAACTCACATATATATGTTTCGTCCGATTTGGTCCTTTAGCCCTGTAGAAGATGTTTTATACATCCAATTGTTTTGAAATTTAGCATTGTAAAGTTTCTGGACGAATGGACCAACATTGCCGAATTTGAAAAAATAGGTTCGGATTTTGTTGTGCTCCCATATATGTATATGTTTCGGCCGATTTGGCTATAGAAGCAAAGACGTACCAAATGTAAATTCTGTAAACAAATTTTAGTTATGATACTTATGATACTCGAGTGGTGTAGGGTATCATATAGTCGCCAAATATGGTAATTTGAATGGGTGCCAGAACAGGGGAAAACATTTTGTGTATGACTATTGCAAAATTTTTCTAAAATAGGAAGTATAAAAATATGTAAATGATTGCAATTGAAGTTATGGAGAAGTTTCTGTTCAAATGAATCTGTCAATTTACGTGGGCCTACCAGAGGGAGTTTGACAAATATGCCTATTTGAAGCTAAACAGTAGGTTCATAAAAGGCATTGCACTGTGCCCATTTTTCTTTACGTGTTAGCGACTAACAAACTAATACTGTGTGTGAAATTTAAGAAGATTCGAGTAAGTAGTATAGATGGTATTAAAGAATCAATATTTCACTAAAAGTTAACCCTTTGTGTGGGAGGTACTAGAAGGAGTGGACCAATATGCCTCATCTTCGAACTTAGCCGGAGATAGAGAAAAATATGTACGCATACCAAATTTGAAGTCAATCGGTTACTCCTTTCGACAGTTATCGTGCGCACCAACCAGCAAACAGACACACAGACAGACGGACGGACGAACATCGATCAAAAGACTTAAAATTATCCAAAACGGATTTCCGCCGAACATACTTAGGGTCTTAGGTCATTCCTTCGATGTGTTACACTTTTGGCTCGTAGCAAATGATAAATACCCTCATCTCTAAGGTGAGGGGATAAAACTACGATTTTTTTTTTCGCAATATTTAGCAATAACAGTCGGAACCGCTGAACAGATAAAAAATGAAGGCTACTTTATTTTGATCATTTAACTAATTCGGATAAGTGTTTCTTGATTTATGATAAAATATATTGATTAAACTCGCTGTTTTGCATATCACGGTTTATCGAGAGCTACATCCAATCCAAAGAAACCTCCTTTAAGGCTGAGAAGTGTATTATCCCATATATCCAAATCGATTGCAAAACCATGCGCTGCAGCAAAAACATTTTTGAGCTGTATTAGTAATATTGAACAAAAGCTAGCAAATATTAAAAATACAACTTTTCGGCTTTTTCGTTGAAAAATTAAATATTTTGTTTAAAAATTGCACTACACAAAAATATACAGCCAAAAATCGCGGTAATTCCCGCACAGATTTCCCGGGATTGAAAAGTATTACCTTTTCCCGGGATTTCCCTGGATCACGTTTCCTGGAAAAAATCCTGTTACTCCTTTCTGACGGACATTTATCCAGACTGACGAACATTTCTCAAATGAATTAAAATGTCCTCAAAACCGATTTCAACCACACTATATAGGATCGTATGTCACTCCTTCGATATGCTACACTTTAACAAATAATATACGCGTATATCCTCATTCACGAAATGGGGGTACATAAATTATATTAGCCGAAGCACTGGGTATAACTCATTCATTGAGAAAGTCTTGCTCCTGTATATTCAAAGAGTTTTGATTTCTTTATATATGTATGTAGCTAAATTTTCAAAAGTTGGATACATTCTTAACTGTACTCCAAAACAATGTGCATTTATAAACGCAACCCGAGCCATGCATTAGTTCTCAGACACATTGTGAATATCAGTCTACAGTATATTGGACCACCCGAGCCGGCCAGTCTTTTGGTTACATAGTAAATATAGTGTATATCTGATTGTTTGTGTATCTCTGGCCTCTGTTAAATCATATTATTGTTTCTGTATTTGTTTTGTTGTTTTCTAGGCCTCAACAACTCATTGGATCATTGTTGTTCAAGTGTTTATCCGGTAGTAAGTACCCTACTATCAGTGTATTTGTCTATAAGCGTTTGTGTGTAATATCAGTATGTAGTTGTTTTTCCTGTTGTTGCAGCAATAATGTTTTATGTATTTGCTTTGTTGCATGAACACCTGCTCGCTTCTGCGTTCTTGCCTTCTTTGCATATGACTTCATTGTAACTTGTGTCGATATGAGAGAGAGAAAGCGTCTGGTTTTGTACACTTGCCTTTTACTATGAATGGGAATGTAATTATGCATGAGAATGAAAGTGTGTGTGGGTGTGTTTGTATGTGTGTTTATGTCGTTCTGTTTGTGTCCTCTAGACCAGCTTTGTAGGCTCTTTGTGTGTTTGAGCCGGCGTCAAGAACAATGCCCTCATAAGTTTCTAGACCAGTGCCCAAAAGTGCCAAACACTTGAAATTGTCTAATGAATCTCCCTCCTACTCTTCCCCTCTCCTCTCTCACTGTCACTCCACTGCTCTCGACGGCTGGTAATACCAGCCGCCCATTAGATGACCAGTATTTTAGAATTACGCTTCAGGAATGAATACTTAAATGAAATCCTCAACGAGCTGTTGTTTGTGTTGTTTGTGTTCTTGTGCTGTTGTTTGTGTTCTTGTTGCTGCTGTTGTCGAGTCTGGTGGTTTCGACCAAAATCAATTTTAATTGCAGGAGGGCTGCTTGTATGCAATGTGTCAAATGTCCTATGAAAATTATGGGCTCTGACATAATGGGACAGTTATGTGGTATCACTTGGGGGAATGCAATGATAGTATTTTAAATTGTGTTTGAATTCTTTGGAATTTTTATTAAACGGAAAGATTTGATGAAATCTAATTTCTATGAAAATACTCGTAGTATTTTAATCGGCTAAGGACTGTTCGAATTGGAGGAGGCTGAATTTTTACATTTTGGCCAAACGGTCCATATTTACCCAATTTTATAACTAACAGAGTACAACACATGGTTTTGGGACTCAATTCTGAGAATTGGACGTGAAAGTAGCCCCAAAAATAAGAACTTCTGCATCCAGTGCCTTAAAAATCGCCAAAATGCCCACAAAGTCATTAAACATCAGTCAGTAAAATATTGAAAAATACGTATACGTAATATATAATACGTAAACGTATAAAAAAGAACATTAAAACAGAACATTATAAAACATAACAGAATATTATTGCGATTGTTCAGGAACTGGGTACACTTTTTTCGGGTAGGTTAGGTTAGGTTGTCGGAGGAAGGCACCAGATTCTGTCTGATGCCTAAAACTTGAACCAGGTTTGATATATTGTTATTCCTCAGATTCTGCTTCTTCTCTTCTTCCACTAGTACAAAGCAAATCGTGGAAATCGTCGAAGAAAAGCACTTTGGTTATAAAGGACGTTGTCCCAATATAGCGTAAAATTCTCCAGATTTTTCTCCCACGTCTGGAAACCGTTTGCATCATTCAGGATAAGCCAGCATGAGGATGCCTTCATGAAAGCCAACATTTACCTGGTTCGGTACCTCGAATTTCCGTCAATGTCTGAAAGAAGAATGAGCCGAGTATCTTATTTTGCTTAAGGCCGTGCACTGACAAAGGGAATTATATCTATCTTCAGAATGGTCAGCCTCCCCGCACCATATTCGTGATCCATTTTGAGGTTTCCTACTTTTTTAAAGAAAAAAAAAACACAAAAAATTCAAATTGAATTTAAAGAACATTCTTTGGCATTTATTTTTTTGAGGATTATGTCTATCAAATGTGGGCCGCGGCTACGTCTCAGATGGTCCATCCGTTGAGTCCAATTTTCGATGACTCGTTCTAGCATTTCGACTGGTAACTGGCGAATGACACGCGTGATGTTTTGCTCCAAGGCCTAAATCGAAGCTGGTTTGTCCGCATAAACTTTAGATTTTACATATCCCCACAGGAAAAAGTCTAACGGTGTGATATCACACGATCTTGGTGGCCAATCGATCGGTCCAAAACGTGAAATTATCTGCTCACCGAAGTGTTCTCTCAATATATCCATTGATTGATGCGATGTGTGGGAAGTGGCGCCGTCTTGTTGAAACCAAATGTCGCCGAGATCACGAGCTTCAATTTCAGGCATCAAATAGTCGGTTATCATGGCACGATAACGGTCGCCATTGACGGTTGCGTTCTCACCGGCATCATTTTTGAAGAAATATGGACCGATGATTCCACCGGCCCACAAACCACACCAAACCGTTGTTTTTCTGGATGAAGTGGCAGCTCTTGAATCTCTACAGGTTGCTCTTCGTCCCAAATGCGGCAATTTTGCTTGTTTACATACCCATTCAGCCAGAAATGGGCCTCATCGCTGAACAAAATTTGGCTCGAAGCGATGTCGCTTGGGAAGGTCGGGCGGCTACGAAAATGTAGCGGCTACGGCCGCTACATTTTCATCACTGCGTGCTGGACGTGGTCTATTCGGTCGAATATTATCCAATAATTAATGCTGGGTCCCAAGATGGGTGATGGTATTGCGAATAGTACGCTCAGTAGGCCGATTATGTTGACCATAAGTTGAGCGAAGTGCACGAAACACATTCCTCACAGAACGTGAATTTTCGTAATAAAGTTGAACGATTTGTAATCGTTGTTCGGGCGTAAGTCTTTCCATGATGAAATTCCAAACAATACTTAACAAAAATAACATGACAGCATGGCACGATTCACATGTGATCTGTCAAAAAAAGGATATTGCAAAAAGTATCTTTACTTGGATCACCCGTTACATATATCATCATTTCTGATGCCGATTATTACCATGTGTTTTCCCAGTGAATTATCTGCAGTTATCATGCCGATGACTGCCCTCAACTCATCTCTCTTCATTATCAACAAATATTCGGCATTTCTCGTAAACTTTTCGTCCCAGAGTAGTTTGGTCTGCTCACAGCCTGTGGAGGTCACCCACCGCCTGTGCCATTTCTCCTAACTCTTGCCTTTGATTCTGAAAAAATAATAGAACAAACGTGATAAAACATGCGGAACAACGCCCCCTGTAAGGTGTGTTCCTTTCTTAGCTAAAACGTCCGCTTCTTTATTTCCCGGGATATCTTTGTGGCCTTTCGCCCAGCACAGAGTTATATTATGCTGTTCAGTGAGAATCCTCAATTCTCTATGACAGCGGCTGACTACCTTGGACTAATATCCTTTCCCATTAATGCCTTTATTACCGCTTGGCTATCAATGAAAATACTGATATCACTGGTGTATAGTAGTCTCATCGATAGCATGTCAGCGTCTTAAAAATTGCATATATTCCAGCCGGGAATATGCTGCATTCATCCATTAGCTTATAAGATTCTCGATTTTCGGGTAGGTTTGTTCCGCATCTTTTTTCTCCTATTCAATGTCTAAACCTTTGATTCAGATACAAAAGAGATATTTCGTACGGTATACAGAGAAAAAAATTATAGAAAAAGTGCTAAAAATTCACCTTGAGCACAAAAAAATCGTATGGGCATTAAATTATTAATTTAGCCAATTTGACTGAAACGAATGATGCAGAAGTTCTTATTTTTGGGGCTACTTTCACGTCCAGTTCTCAGAATTGAGTCCCAAATCAATGAGCTGAAAAATGTTGTACTGTGTAATTCTTCTTCTTATTTGCTAATACGTTCTTCGAATTTTAGCGACCAATACAATTATGTATTGTTACAATTTTACATGTAACTAACTAATTACATATAACTGTGGAACAAAATGAATTTTTTGAAAATAATAAGGTCCTTACAACGGCTTCTGATAGAAGTGGCCCCTTTTGTAGCAAAGCCATGCTCGTCCATACACCTCAAGTATAGGGAGAAGATAGACTCGAAAATGATCTTGTGTGCGTCCACCCCGTCGGTAGCCTCGAAAGGTAGACCGAGCCCTATAGCTCAAAAACCAGCCGAGATAACCGATGGTAGATGATGTGTCATTGAACCTTGATTCCGAGGAACGTGGAGGCAACAAGAGGAATAGATCCAAAGACACAATTTCAGCGGAGACCACTGCGGTCAAAAAAATAAAGAGAGATCAAGGAGCTAATCTCTACAATGAGGGATGTATTAGAATAGCCATTGTAGATGATAGGAATGAAGATCGAAGGATTAAAGAGAAAAATTGGAAGCAACTAGAGTACAAACTATTTTTTGAGGTACAACAGGGTACAAGATTCTCCATTGCAAAACAAAAGGAACGTTAGACTGGTTGCAGAATTGTATAAAGGGTCCAACGTTGTGGGAAGGTGCAAACCTAAAGCTTGTGCCAGAAGAAGAATTGAAGAAATAGCCACGTGTTAGGATATTTATAACCGGTCCAATTATGCCAAAGGATCGCTTGTTGGAAATGCTAATTGCACAAAACACGGCCATCTACAACACGGTGAATTGGAATATCCTAAAAATGGACCCGCCGAACGAAGCACGAAGAGGCATCGTACTGGCGTTGAATGCAGATACGATCCAAAAATTGGAAAAGAAAGGCCTTCGGGTTAGTGCCGGAGTAACAAGTGTGATAGCTAGACCTTTCCCGGATATGGAGGACGGATTAAAAGCCAATTCAGTAAGTAATCAATGATGAAGTTCGTCTAGATCAACCTCCATCATTGTGAACTGCCGTCTCCTCCATTAACATAGACACAACATAGATGTCGCCCTAATCCAGGAACCCTGGATAAGAGAGAACCGAATTAACGGACTGGATGATCCAGAATATAATCTTTGTTTTGGAATTAGCGAAAAATATAGAACTTGCATTTTGATCAAAAAAATATTAAGAGTTTTATTCTACAACAGTTTTATAGAAACGATTTAACGACAATGATAGTAAACATTAACTGTAGACAGTATATAATCGCATACTTTCCGTATGGGGACAATGTGGAAACACCCCCACAAAAGTGTGGGCGACCTGATAAATTACTGTCAGAAAAAGAAAAGAGACTATTTGGTAGGATGCGATGCAAACTCTCATAATACCCTATGGGGAGCACGAACACTAACTACAGAGGAGAATGTCAGATGGAATTCTTCCTTGAAAAGCAGTTGGTTATATACAATAGATCTACAGATACCACTTTTTAAACATGTCAGATTTTTGGCAATCAATCCAAAAATCTGACAATCAAAGACTGGAAGGTATCCAAGGAAATGAGTTTCTCTGACCACAAATACAGGGTGTTTGATATGTATTGCAGCCAACTTCAGGTTGTTATCATTTCTAAACCGCTAGTCTGATATCTGACAGATTTATTTCAGTGACAGTTCATTTTATTGTTTACAAGCTTACAAAAGCATTTTGATCTATTGCATTCAGAAAAAAAGTTATTCGTGATGGAATTCAAGCGTGATAGTGTGATTGCTTTATATTTGGCTGGAAAAACACAAGTGGCTATCGTTAGAGCTCTCCAGTATTTAAATGTGAATAAATCTTTTGTTTCTCGTACCATTGCTCGTTACCGTGATACTGGCAGTGTTGCATCGCGTCTAAAAAGTGGACGAAAAAAAACGGTAACAACACCAGAAATGATCCGAAAAGTGAAGGCCAGATTTGATCGAAATCCACGCCGCAGTGGTAGAAAAATTGCTCGTGAGCTGAACATATCGCGAGAACGGATACAACACATATTAAAAATTGAGCTTGGACTAAAGCCATTGAAGTTCCAAAAAGTGCAAGAGCTCACCGATGCACAAAAAAAGTTAGACTGGAAAGAGCCAAAGAGTTGCATCACTTGCACGAAAGTGGCCAGTTACCGAATTTGGTTTTCTCCGATGGGAAGCCATTCCAAATTGAGCAGTTTGTGAACAAACAAAATGATCGGGTTTACTTGCCAAAGAGATCAGCTGAAAATTTACACCTTCGATTGGCCACCAGAACTCAAGCGCCGCCGAAGGTAATGGTGTGGGCCGCCGCAACGGCCGATGGTCGCTCCCCGCTCGTATTCATCGACCATGGGGTAAAAATAAATGCCGAATATTATCGGGAAAATGTCCTAAAGACAGTATTGAAGCCCTTCGGCCGCAGACCATGGACATTCCAACAGGACTCAGCACGCGTCAACCAAGAATGGCTTAAAAAGGAGGTTCCTCGCTTCATTTCTACCGCATAATGGCCACCAAGATCTCCGGATCTCAATCCGTTGGACTTTTGCGCCTGGGGCATTTTAGAGATTAAGGTTCGCACCAAAAAATACCAAAGTATCGATCATCTCAAGACGGCGCTTCGCCGGGAATGGGCCAAAATACCGCAGAGCCACTTTCGTGCAGCGTGTGATGGCTTTGTCGGCCGTTTGAAGGCCATAATTCGTGCCAAAGGTGGCCAATTCGAACAAATCTAAACTGTTTCTAAAATTTTATGTTATTTCCGACATTTTTTTCCGCTTTACTTTGTTGCATTACATATCAGCCACCCTGTATATATGTAGAAGATAACACCGACATTTTTAGAAACCCCAGAAAAACAAACTAGAATGCTTTTAAAAAAAATATTAGCATCAAGGCAACTCGCACTTAAGACCTGTCAAAATACAAAGGAGATCGACACTGCAGTCGAAGAACTAGAAAGATGTCTAAGGTTGTCATACGAGAAGTCATGTCCAAACAGCAAACCGCGTAACAAGAAACATAAAACTTGGTGGAGTACGAATCTAAAGGAACTTCGGAAAAACACGAGAGCATTGTACAATGTAGCCAAATATTATGGTACAGAGGAATCATGGAAAACATACAAAACGAGTCTAAAGGAATACAAAAGGGAAACAAGAAAAGCTAAAAGGATAGATTTTATCAGGATAATAGAAGAGCTATCAAATATAAAAGACACAGAGAGACTGCGAAAAATGCTATCAAAGCAAAAACATTTTGATGGCATTCTGCAGAAGAAAGACGGATAATGGACCAATACACCTGAGGAAACAATAGACCTCCTGCTGCTCAAACACTTCCCAGGTTATTTACCCCTGTATGTTACAAAAGTCACGGGACCTACTAGGTAACACGCTTACTCAAATATTCAGAGCATGCCTGGAAATGGCATATGTTCCAGCTTCTTAGCAGAAGGTAAAAGTAGTATTTATCCCCAAAGCTGAGAAAATCCAACACAGCAATGCTAATGATTTAAGACCCATCAGTTTATCTTAATCTTTACTGAAACCCCTTTAAAGAATTATAGACGAACACATCAGGGTAAATCTCAATCCGGATAGTATATCAGAATGTCAACACGCGTATATGAAAGGGAGATCGGTAGATTCAGCACTCCATTCGGTTGTATACCACATAGAAAAAGCTTTATCTTTTAATGAATATACTCTTGCGACATTCTTGGATGTCGAAGGAGCTTTTAACAATACAAAAATAGAAGCCGTTATAATGGCGCTACATAATGCGGAAGTAAAATCGTATATCATCGAATGTTTGTCAGCTATGCTAACTCACAGAAACATATCGTCGGAACTGAGCGCCCACACAAGAAATGCACTTGCAAAAAACCGCTTACCACAGGGAGGAGTGATTTCACCCTTGCTGTGGCTCTTAGTAGGAGATGAAGATCTCAAAAGTCTAACGATCTTTGGTGCTAAAGCAATCGCGTACGCTGACGATATAGTCATAATGCCGTCAGGTAAATTTCCACAAACCATCGCACCTCATGGGAGGTTCTTTGAAAATTCTAAAGGAATGGTCACTTAGATGTGGTTTAGGAATAAACCCAACAAAGACAAAGATGGTAGTCTTCACAAAGGCAAGGAAAACTCCGAACTTTACACTACCATCCCTTCGGGGATGCGGCCTGCAATTATCAAAATCTGCAAAATTTTTGGGGGTAATTCTCGACTCGAAGCTCAACTGGATATAAAACACAAATGAAAGAATAAAAAATCTTTTGCGGCTCTATATGCATGTCAGAAACTTGTTGGCAGTAAATGGGGCATTCAACCTAAGCTATTTCACTGGATATACACGGCGATCGTCCGACAAACTGCCTTGAGGATGCCACTGTGAACAAACCAAACTACTATGGGGCGAAAATGCAATGAGAAATCCAGAATACTTACTGATGATGAAGAGAGATGAGTTGAGGGCGATCATTGGTGTGATAACTGGACACAATACACTGGGGAAACACATGGTAAGAATCGGTATCAGAAATGACGATATATGTAGATTTTGCTTTGTCAGTGCCCGGCCCTAAGCAAAAGAAGAAACAAGATACTCGGCTCATTCTTCTTTCAGACATTGACGGAAATTCGAGGTATAGAACCAGTCAAAATTTGGGCCTTCATAAAGTCATCAGGATATCATCCTTAACGACGCAGGCGTTACCAGATGCGATAATAGAAATCTGGAGAAATCAACGTTAAACTGTGACATCGAAACTACGTCCCATATAGCCAAAGCGCTTTCCTAAGACGATCTACACGATTTACATTGAATTAGTGGAAGAAGAGAAGAAACAACAAAAAAACGAGGAATAACAATGGATCAAACCTGGTCCAAGTTTTAGGCATCATGTCTATCTGGTGTCTTCCTCCCACAACCTAACCTAACCTTTGTAGCAAAAGATTAAAATCACCCCTAAAACAGGTGTTTAGCGAGTAAAAATGTTTTACAAAAATATTTGCCATAAAATTCTACTATAACTCTTTGAAAACATCACAACTCCAGACTCATCTTAAATGCCAGAAATGCCAATAAGTTTAAACATAAGATCCATTTAATGATAAATTTCGTAATTTTTCAATTGGTGCTAAACCTAAAATTTTATAGATTTTGTCTTTTTTCTGACATTTAAGATGAGTTTTGGCGTATACAGATACTTATAGTATACTTTTATGGCAAATATTTTTATAAAACATTTTGACTTGATTTATATAAATTTTTATTGAAAAAATTTCAAAACAAAGTTTGAAGTTTGCAAAAAAAAATATTTTTGCTTTTTTATTTTTCAAAAAAGTTTGAAGAAAAGACTATCAAAGAAACTTGGGCAACATTTTTGTAAATAAATAGGTTATACTGTTGAACATTAACAAAAGTAAAGCTGACAACGGATTCTGATAGAGGGGTTAAAAAAAGAATATTGTACATGTATCTGCATTTGAAAGTTTACGTATAGAGGTCATTTTAGAGGGGGATCGGTACTTCCCCTTTTTCACATTCTTATGATGAGTCAGCCTAGGAAACCGTGTGATCCTTAAATTTTTGGGGAATAGGATGTGTTCAGCAACAACACTTAAAATACCACGAGCAACATTTTTGTCAAACATTTTAATCGTATAGCTCCTCAATGTATGTAGGAACCATTTTTGTCCCCTTTGTAGAAAAGAGTAAAAATCACCCCTAAAACAGGTGATTTATAAGATTTTAACCCGTGTGCAAGCAACATTTTTTAACCGATCTGTATAAAAATTGACAGAGAGAAGTCTCCTGATACACTTAGGGACAATAATAAATTTGAAGAAAATCGGCTCAGATTTAGATATAGCCCCCATATATAAGGGTTTTTCAACAGGGACGCTACAAAAGTAGACCGACAGGGACAGCAAACGACGCCATATTTCAGTTTCTCTTCAGTAAGGTTTGCCATTTCATGATGGAAAGATATACGAGCCAACAACGAGTCGAAATTATTAAAATTTACTACCGAAATTCGGAGTCAGTGGCCTCAACGTTAAGAACGCGAATGCCACAATCAATTTATTGGAAACCAAGTTTGGAGAACGTGTTATCTCACGAAATGGTCCAGTCGATTGGCCGCCTCGGTCGTGCGATTTGACGCCGTTATACTATTTCCTGAAATTGCAGCAGTATCGGCCACTTTATGCTTGAAAACCGTCGAAAATTGGGTTCAGCGTCTGGACTTCTGCAAGCGTGCCCGTGGTGGCCTTGCAAAAGAAATCGAGTTCCATACATAATGACATCGAACGTACTTTCACAGGAATAAAGAATTTCATTGATATCCAAAACCGTTTTTGTTTCATTAAAAAAAAACTTTTGTAGCGTGTGTTTTGAATCACCCTTTATGTTACCCCCAGATTTGACATATAAACTCTGTATAAACTGAATTTTATATCTGATCAGTACGAAAATCGGCAGAAAGAGCTTTCTTATTACATGATTTAACATTACCAAATTTAGAGAAAATCGGTTCAGATTTAGATATAGCCCTCATGTATATGTTACCCCCAATTTGACATGTAAGCGCTGTAAAGGCTGTATTTTATATGCGATAAGTGCGAAATTCGGTAGAAAGAGGTTTCCTATTATATGAATGAACACTTTTAAATTTGGAAGAAATCGGTTTAGATTTAGATATAGCCCCCATATTTTTCTTATTACATGATTTAACACTGCCGAAGACCTTAAATCTAAATCACAAGATCTCGGTGGCCAATTGTGATCACCTCTTCGAGAGATAACACGGTCCGGAAATTTTTCCCGTAACAGAGCAATGGTTTCGTTGCTTGTGTGGCACGTAGCGCCGTCATGTTGACAGTAAGCGTTGTCCAGATCAATACTCCGACCATAGAAAATCATTAGTCATCTCTCGATAGCGTACTCCATTCAACGTAACTGGTATCAAAGTGCTATAGAAGTTTGTGGTAGTATACTTCGGATTATTACAAAATTTGGGAGAAAGAGGTTTCTTAATTTAGGAACGAATACTGCTAAGTTTAGGCAAAATTGGTTCAGATTTAGATATAGCCCACATATATGTTTTCCCGCATATTTAGTATTTAAGCGTTATTGAAATGATACTTTACTTCCGATCTTTATAAAATTTGACAGAAATGAGGTTTTTGATCCAAGTTGATGAAAATCTGTTTAGATTATGTATAGTCTCAACTATATCTTCCTTCCGATTTGTATACCCTACACCACACTGTGGTACAGGGTATTATAACATTGTGCATTTGATTGTAACACCCAAAAGGAGAAGATATAGACCCATCGTTTATTATACCGATCGACTTAGAATCACTTTCTGAGTTGATTTAGCTATGTCCGTCTGTCTGTGCATGTATTCTTGTAATCAAAGTACAGGTCGCAATTATGGTCCGATCTCGACGAAACTTTACACATATCTTTTTTTGGTCCAAGGACGATCCCTATTGAATTTGGTTAAAATCGGTTCAGATTTAGATATAGCCTCCATATATATGTTAGCCCCGATTTGACATGTAAGCGCTGTAAAAACTTTATTTTATATCCGATCAGTATGAAATTCGGCAGAAAGAGGTTTATTATTATATGAATGAACACTGTTAAATTTGGAAGAAATCGGTTCAGATTTAGATATAGCCCCCATATATACGTTACCCCCGATTTGACATGTAAGCGCTGTAAAAATGTTATTTTATATCCGATCAGTGCGAAATTCGGCAAAGAGAGGTTTCTTATTACATGAAGGACTACTGCTAAATTCGGAGAAAATCGGCTCAGATTTAGATATAGCCCCCATATATATGTTACCCCCGATTTGGCATGTAAGCGCTGTAAAAACTGTATTTTATATCCGATCAGGGCGAAATTCGGCAGAAAGAGGTTTCCTATTATATGAATGAACACTATTAAATTTGGAAGAAATCGGTTTAGATTTAGATATAGCCCCCATATATACGTTACCCCCGATTTGACATGTAAGCGCTGTAAAAACTGTATTTTATATCCGATAAGTGCGAAATTCGGCAGAAAGAGGTTTCTTATTACATGAAGGAATACTGCCAAATTCGGAGAAAATCGGTTCAGATTTAGATATAGCTCCCATATATATGTTACCCCCGATTTGACATGTAAGCGCTGTAGAGACTGTATGTTATTTCCGATCAGTACGAAATTCGACAGAAGGAGGTCTTTTTTCATGAATAAGTATTCAGGAAAGATTGGTTAAGATTTATATTAAAGCTCCATATATATGTTCCTCCGGATTTGGTATCAAACCGCTATAGAAGTTGTATTTTACTTCCGATCATTAATATTTTCCAGAAAGATGTTTCTCAATTTAGGAACGAATATTGCTTAATTTAGCGATTATCGTTTCAGAATTAGATAATATGTTTCTACCCATTTACCAATTATTCCAAATTATTATGGCAATGACCCTTATCGCATTGTTAGGGAGGTGTAGGGTATTATATAGTCGGCCCCGCCCGACTTTCTGCCTTTCCTTACTGGTTATATATGAAAGTTACTGAGCATTTTAAGTTTATCGTTTCAGATCTAGTTTATTATGATCAAAATTATCAACCCACACACCCCCCACCCCCCCCCACCCAATAAGCCTTGAGCTACGTACTTTGTTAACTGAAACGAAACATATTATTTCAAATTACACTGTGATACAAAATCGAACTTTCCTAATGGGAATGGGATGAGACCAATTGCAAATGAAAGTTGACATTATCCACAACAAAACCCTCAAGGGTTCTTTTCAGGTCAGTGCGAAATTTTTTTTACACGCATTTGAAGTTGGTGATTTTGGAACGCTGTCTAACAAGAAAAGATCATTGAAAATTTGATAAAATAAGAACTATTTATTTTTATTATCATGTAAAGTTTTGGTATCTTACGGTTTTTGGGGTCGAGGAAGTCATTTATTACCTACAACTCACGATAGATGGCGCTGACATGCAAATGGTGCTACTTCTTGTCGATTTTCATTGAAAAAGCGGTTCAAAATTACCAACTTCAAATGCGTGTAAAAAAAAGCTAGCACTGAACTGAAAAAAACCCTTGAAGGTTTTGGTAAGGATTATGTCAACATTCATTTGCAATTGGTTTCATCCCATTTCCATTTTGGTTGTTGCACTGTGTTATTATCGCAATGCCCCTTTTCGCATTGTTAGGGAGGTGTAGGGTATTATAGAGTCGGCCCTTCCCGACTTTAGGTCTTTCTTTAATGGTTTATGTTTATCTTTATTTTTGATAGATATGTGTACATGTCCCATCCCACTAAACGGGGCAAAATCACGTTTTTTATATATTTGAATCGAAAAAAATATATTTGGAAGACAAATTTTTAAATATTATGTATATATTTCTTAGCAAATACATTTTATTTGAAAATCAATATAATATATTTGGAACGCATATATTAATATAAATATTACAACAAATTATATTTGGAAACTAAATTTCTCAAATAAAATATGTTTTTAAATACCAATAGAATTATTATTTAGGAATATTTTCAAATATATTTTATTTAAAAAAGATTTCCAAAACTTTTGCTAACTTTTTCAAAGTTCAGTTTAAATTTTTCCTTGGTTTCGAATCGTACCTCCCAGTCATGATACCATATGCAGCATTAACTTCTGTTTTAAATCAATAATTTAAAATTTTTGAGTATTCCAAGCCATCATTAGTTGTCAATCCTCTAAGTACTTTATATTGATCCAAGATTATACGATTTCAATTATTATTATTATTGTTGACATTAACTTTCGAGAGAAGCAGGATCGTTTACTTTGTTTTGTTTTCCAATAAATTTTAACCCTTGAAAATGATCGGCGAAGTCGGTCGAAATATCGGGAAAATAAAAATTTTAAAAATAAAACAATAAATTCATAACTAATTTGTTTTATTTATGACCTCAAGCGAACAAAAATATAATCAATTATTATTATTTTTACGAACATATAAAATTTCTAAAAATTGAACTTTGAATTACTGAAAAATTTAACACAATTTATGTATTTCATGAATATTTAAATGCAAATAAATATTTGTTTCAGAAATAATAGTCACATTGGGATGTAAACAAATATTTGTTTAGAACATCATCTTCCAAAATCCACAATTTGTGTGTACTAAATATGATATGTTTACGAGTAGAGTGTACCCTAAACATATACATATATGTTTCAAGCCGAATATGTTTGGGAAAGTATACTACAGAAGCGATTTTTTTCAGAGTGTATTAGATCATACATTTTAAATTTAATAGATGACTCACTTGACACGAAATCCCCCATATATGAAAATATATGAGAGCTATATAAAAAATAAACCATTTTTTTTCAAATTAAGTAAAATTTGTTCAATGGACGTATGCCTTCTAAATTTTATACAAATTGGTTAAAGATTGTGGTTATTACAGTGCCAATATGCCACTAGGAATCATCCTTTATCTAAAATCTAATTGCAAAATTTAATTAACATCTGCTAACATGTGCGAGTTGGACTTGGATCACAAGGATATGTGAACAGACGGACAGCAGTCGTAAAATCAACTCAGGAAGTAATTCTGAATCGATCGGTATAACAAACGATGGGTCTAGCTTTCCTCCTCTTAAGGGTTGCAACAACTGCACAAATGTATAATACCGTATACCACAGTCTGTTGTAGGATATATAAACACCCTATAGGCTAAGAGGCAACCCATGTAATTTAATTATGAAATTTCAGGAAAAAGTTCTAAAGCTTAGTTATGATATTTAAATGAATTACCACGAATGTCGTACATAATTTCTGATGAAATATACATATATAATTTGTACACACTCAACTGAAAATAAAGAAAAGAGAACAAAATTACATTAAAACTAAATTGTTCGAATATAGATAGATATAGATATAGAATAGTAGATGAATGCATAACAATTAAAATCTATGTAACTACATATGGACCTGAAAAGATCATTGACATTCTATAGGTCAATTGATTACACCCTGTCATAAGAAATTGACATCCTGTCAATGATTGCCATCTTATCAAATGTTATGACCTTCTGTCAATGGAATTCAATAGCTGATTTGGCATATTTTTGCAAAAATATCATATGACAACAATTACAATTTAGAATTTAATGTAATTTATTTATTTAAACTACACAAAAATAACTCTACAAAAAATAAAATCTTTAATTCTGTATTTTTTTGTATTCAAACGTTAGCACTAAATTAAATAAGTTCACATTTTTGAGATCTATCTCAGCTTAAGCTTAAGCTTTGCAAAATTTCAAATCACCCTCGCCTGTAGCTTCGGCTGAATAGTATTTTCCTATGGCTCTGTGGAAACATACACAGAAACTTGTACACGCTAAGGCATTTGATACCGGGCATACCACAACTTAAGAGGATTTGCTTAATTGATGTGAATTGCAGCAGTCAAAGAGCCTCGACATTACGTGTAAACGCGACAATTTAGAATTGTTGGGGGATTAAAACGAACAAAGGAGACAAAGAATAGAAATTTAGGGAAATGAAACTGAAAGCGTACATAAACTGAATTAAAATCAATGCCATCCTACAACGGCATGTGAGGAAATTGTTAATTTGCAAGAGTCCTTACTATATACTTATGTATGTATTTCTGCTCCCGAGCACATGGAAAACGGTGGTGGGAGTCTCCCCTTCATGACGCTGGAAATTGTGGGCGGAGGGAAAGGTGTTTCCGTACCGCGGGTGGTACACGTATCTTATTCAATCATTTCATTTGTTGTATAAATATTAAAGTGGTTACATGCAAAAACATGTGAACTTTTGGCATACGAAGAAATATTTGTAGTTGCAAAATGTTGACATATCACAGCAACATCAACAACAACACCAACATTCTAGCAGTTGCACAACAGTGCGCCGGCAAATGCAGCACAGCAGCATCAATGGCGGCTGCAATAACAGCGTCATGCACCAGTCACGATGGTGGTTGCCAACCAACCAGGCAACCAATGTAGCCGCCACCTTTGCTAACCAACTACCCACATGAACAAGTGCACGTTGTTCAAGAAAACGTCAGGAAACCAACAACAGCGACAAGTGAATGTACACGCTGAAAAAAATCGCTCCTGTAGTATATTGTCCCAAACATATTCGGCTTGAAACACATAAATGTTTAGGGTACACTCTAAATATATAATATTTGGTACACACAAAGGTTATATACATATTTGGGAAGATGTTGTTCTAAACAAATCTTTGTTTACTCCAATGTTTTTTGTTTGGGACTATTATTTTTCGAAACAAAATAAAAATTTGCACTTAAGTATTCAGAAAGTACCTAAATTGCGTTATATTGTTCAGTAATTCAAAATAATTTTTTTTAGAAATTTTTAATGTTCGTAAAAATAATAAATAATAACTGAAATTCTATAATTTTGGATCAAAATAAATTTTTCGGTGGATTGACAACTAATGATGGCTTGGAATACTTAAATTTAAAACGATTGATTTGAAACAAAAGTCAATGCTGCATAAGGTATCATAACTGGGAGGTACAATTAGGAACCAAGAAAATATTAAAAATTAAATTCGAAAAAGTCAGCACAAGATTTGAAATTATTTTTTAAATAAAATATATTTGGAGAAATTCCTAAAGAATAATTTTATTTGTACTAAAACATATACTTTATTTGAAAAATTTAGTTTGCAAATATATTTTGTTGTAATATATTGATATATTCGTTCCAAATATATTTTATTGATTTTCAAATAGAATTTATTTGCTCAGAAATATATAATATTTAAAAATTTGTGTTCCAAATATATTTTCTTTCGATTCAAACATATCAAACAAGGCGATTTTGCCCCGTGTAACAATTTGTTGTTGCTTCAATGGCTGCTGCTGGTGATGCACATGAATTCATGTTCTTGCATGCAACCATCCCAACACTTGGCCGAAATAGAAAAGGAGTAGATGGTAAGTGAATTGAGAATAAATATAAATTGAGCCGAGAGTCAATGTAAATTGACTCCAGTCAATATAAACTGACTCCAGTCAATGTAAATTGACTCCAGTCAATATAAATTGACTCCAGTCAATATAAATTGACTCCACTCAATATAAATTGACTCCAGTCACTATAAATTGACTCCAATCACTATAAATTGACTCCAGTCAATATAAATTGACTCCAGTCAATATAAATTGACTCCAGTCAATATATATTGACTCCAGCCAATATAAATTGACTCCAGTCAATATATATTGACTCCAGTCAATATAAATTGACTCCAGTCAATATATATTGACTCCAGTCAATATAAATTGACTCCAGTCAATATATATTGACTCCAGTCAATATATATTGACTCCAGTCAATATAAATTGACTCCAATCAATATAAATTGACTCCAGTCAATATAAATTGACCCCAGTCAATATAAATTGACCCCAGTCAATATAAATTAACTCTAGTCAATATAAATTGACTCCAGTCAATATAAATTGACTCCAGTCAATATAAATTGACTCCAGTCAATATAAATTGACTCCAGTCAATATAAATTGACTCCAGTCAATATATATATTGACTCCAGTCAATATAAATTGACTCCAGTCAATATAAATTGACTCCAGTCAATATATATTGACTCCAGTCAATATAAATTGACTCCAGTCAATATATATTGACTCCAGTCAATATAAATTGACTCCAGTCAATATATATTGACTCCAGTCAATATATATTGACTCCAGTCAATATAAATTGACTCCAATCAATATAAATTGACTCCAGTCAATATAAATTGACCCCAGTCAATATAAATTGACCCCAGTCAATATAAATTAACTCTAGTCAATATAAATTGACTCCAGTCAATATAAATTGACTCCAGTCAATATAAATTGACTCCAGTCAATATAAATTGACTCCAGTCAATATAAATTGATTCCAGTCAATATAAATTTACTCCAGTCAATATAAATTAACTCCAGTCAATATAAATTGGCCCCAGTCAATATAAATTGACTACAGTCAATATAAATTGACTCCAGTCAATATAAATTGACTCCAGTCAATATAAATTGACTCCAGTCAATATAAATTGACTCCAGTCAATATAAATTGACTCCAGTCAATATAAATTGACTCCAGTCAATATAATTTGACTCCAGTCAATATAAATTTACTCCAGTCAATATAAATTGACTCCAGTCAATATAAATTGGCCCCAGTCAATATAAATTGACTCCAGTCAATATAAATTGACTCCAGTCAATATAAATTGACTCCAGTCAATATAAATTGACTCCAGTCAATATAAATTGACTCCAGTCAATATAAATTGACTCCAGTCAATATAAATTGACACCAGTCAATATAAATTGACTCCAGTCAATATAAATTGACTCCAGTCAATATAAATTGACTCCAGTCAATATAAATTGACTCCAGTCAATATAAATTGACTCCAGTCAATATAAATTGACTCCAGTCAATATAAATTGACTCCAGTCAATATAAATTGACTCCAGTCAATATAAGTTGACTCCAGTCAATGAAAATTCAATATAATCAATGAAAATTCAATATAATCAATATAATCAATATTAATTGACTCAATATAATCAATATTAATTGACACCAGTCAATATAAATTGACAGCAGTCAATACAAATTGACTGCAGTCAATATAAATTGACTCCAGTCAGTATAAATTGACTCCAGTCAATATAAATTGACTCCAGTCAATATAAATTGACTCCAGTCAATATAAATTGACTCCAGTCAATATAAATAGACTCAAGTCAATACAAATTGACTCAAGTCAATACAAATTGACTCAAGTCAATACAAATTGACTCAAGTCAATACAAATTGACTCAAGTCAATATAAATTTACTCGAGTTAATAAAAATTGACTCCAGTCAATACAAATTGACTCAAGTCAATATACTCCAGTCAATATAATTTGACTCCAGTCAATATAAATTGACTCCAGTCAATATAAATTGACTCCAGTCAATATAAATTGACTCCAGTCAATATAAATTGACTCCAGTCAATATAAATTGACTCCAGTCAGTATAAATTGACTCCAGTCAATATAAATAGACTCAAGTCAATACAAATTGACTCAAGTCAATACAAATTGACTCAAGTCAATATAAATTTACTCGAGTTAATAAAAATTGACTCCAGTCAATACAAATTGACTCAAGTCAATATACTCCAGTCAATATAATTTGACTCCAGTCAATATAAATTGACTCCAGTCAATATAAATTGACTCCAGTCAATATAAGTTGACTCCAGTCAATATAAATTGACTCCAGTCAATATAAGTTGACTCCACTCAATATAAATTGACTCCAGTCAATATAAATTGACTCCAGTCAATATAAATTGACTCCAGTCAATATAAATTGACTCCAGTCAATATAAATTGACTCTAGTCAATATAAATTGACTCCAGCCAATATAAATTGACTCCAGGCAATATAAATTGACTCCAGTCAATATAATTTGACTCCAGTCAATATAAATTGTCTCCAGTCAATATAAATTGACTCCAGTCAATATAAATTGACTCCAGTCAATATAAATTGACTTCAGTCTATATAAATTGACTCCAGTCAATATAAATTGACTCAATATAATCAATATTAATTGACACCAGTCAATATAAATTGACACCAGTCAATATAAATTGACACCAGTCAATATAAATTGACTCCAGTCAATATAAATTGACTCCAGTCAATATAAATTGACTCAATATAATCAATATTAATTGACACCATTCAATATAAATTGACACCAGTCAATATAAATTGACTCCAGTCAATATAAATTGACTCCAGTCAATATAAATTGACTCCAGTCAATATAAATTGACTCCAGTCAATATAAATTGACTCCAGTCAATATAAAGTGACTCAATATAATCAATATTAATTGACACCAGTCAATATAAATTGACACCAGTCAATATAAATTGACACCAGTCAATATAAATTGACACCAGTCAATATAAATTGACTCCAGTCAATATAAAGTGACTCCAGCCAATATAAATTGACTCCAGTCAATATAAATTTACTCCAGTCAATATAAATTGACTCCAGTCAATATGAATTGACTCCAGTCAATATAAATTGACTCCAGTCAATATAAATTGACTCCAGTCAATATAAATTGACTCCAGTCAATATAAATTGACTCCAGTCAATATAAATTGACTCCAGTCAATATAAATTGACTCCAGTCAATATAAATTGACTCCAGTCAATATAAATTGACTCCAGTCAATATAAATTGACTCCAGTCAATATAAATTGACTCCAGTCTATATAAATTTACTCCAGTCAATATAAATTTACTCCAGTCAATATAAATTTACTCCAGTCAATATAAATTTACTCCAGTCAATATAAATTGACTCCAGTCAATACAAATTGACTCCACTCAATATAAATTGACTCCACTCAATATAAATTGACTCCAGTCAGTATAGATTGACTCCAGTCAATATAAATTGACTCCAGTCAATATAAATTTACTCCAGTCCATATAAATTGACTCCAGTCAATATAAATTGACTCCAGTCAATATAAACTGACTCCAGTCAACATAAATTGACTCCAGTCAATATAAATTGACTCCAGTCAATATAAAGTGACTCCAGTCAATAGAAATTGACTCCAGTCAATATAAATTGACTCCAGTCAATATAAATTGACTTCAGTCAATATAAATTGACTCAAGTCAATATAAATAGACTCAAGTCAATATAAATTGACACAAGTCAATATAAATTGACTCAATATAATCAATATAAATTGACTCCAGTCAATATAAATTGACTCAAGTCAATATAAATTGACTCAAGTCAATATAAATTGACTCAAGTCAATATAGATTGACTCAAGTCAATATAATTTGACTCAAGTCAATATAAATTGACTCAAGTCAATATAAATTGACTCTTGTCAATATAAATTGACTCTTGTCATATATTGACTCATGTCAATATAAATTGACTCAAGTCAGTGTAAATTGACTCAAGTCAATATAAATTGACTCAAGTCAATATAAATTGATTCCAGTTAATATAAATTGACTCCAGTCAATATAAATTGACTCCAGTCAATATAAATTGACTCAAGTCAGTGTAAATTGACTCAAGTCAATATATATATAATTGACTCCAGTCAATATAAATTGACTCCAGTCAATATATATATAATTGACTCCAGTCAATATAAATTGACTCCAGTCAATATAAATTGACTCCAGTCAATACAAATTGACTCCAGTCAGTATAAATTGACTCTAGTCAATACAAATTGACTCCAGTCAATATAAATTGACTCCAGTCAATACAAATTGACTCCAGTCAATACAAATTGACTCCAGTCAATATAAATTGACTCCAGTCAATATAAATTGACTCCAGTCAATATGAATTGACTCCAGTCAATATAAATTGACTCCAGTCAATATAAATTGACTCCAGTCAATATAAATTGACTCCAGTCAATATAAATTAACTCCAATCAGATTAAATTGACTCCCGTCAATATAAATTGATTCCACTCAATATAAATTGACTCCAGACAATATAAATTGACTGCAGTCAATATAAATTGACCCCGACAATATTCATTTGCCCTTTGTAAGCGGTACCTTATCTATTTTCAATGGTCATTGACCATTTGTCAATGAGAAAAATAAAAACTATTTAGAAATTTCTAAATAGTTTGTTATAATTCAATGATCTGAGGCTGTTCACCCACACCTTCATAACCCACATACATATCGTATTTAGCTGACATACATAAATACAGATACTATTCGCAGATACACGAAACCAACAGCGTGTAACCCACGATCAACAAAATGTTCTTACGTCCTTCACTACACGAACTACAAAAGAGAGAATAAAAACTCTTTGCAATGTACACAGACTCCTGCACAACCACACAACCACAGAGACACACCAACACATATGTATATGTGTTCCAGTGTGTGCGTTCGTGGGCCACCCTGGAGGAAATATTTCGAAGTTCGTTTTCTATTTCAGCCACCAGCTGCTAAACAAATATGAACTACATACTCGTATAAGAGAATAACCGAAAGTTGTTACAAAAAATCAACTCCAATTGTAGTATGGAATATTTTTTTTAGTATCTGTGCAGAAATGTATGTATGTATATTTATATAGGACAGTAGTATCTTAACCACACGACAATTGAGCTAAAATAATTTTATTTCAACATAACATGACAATTTTGTGAAATCTATTTCTTTTAATTTAGTTCCTGGGGATTTTGTTCAGGAATTTTACAGGAAACCCATTTTCAGGAATACTTTTAATTAAATTTATCAACTATTGTATTTGCGTTTTAGTGAGACTATTTCAAAAGATTTCTAAATTCGTACTCTCTTTTTATTAATAAATCACATTTCTGTATTTTCTGTCCTAAGTTATAAGAAAAATACAAAAATTCCCAATTAAAGTAGTAAATTCTTTAGGATGCACAACATCAGTGTCTGTTGAGCAGACGATTTGATTTTCAATAGTATTTCAGAATCCACTAACCCTATATGCTTTTCCATTTTCTGTCATACGATAATATATATTGTCATCACAAATATACGTATGTATATTAGGGAGGGTTGTTAAAGACATACAAAAAATAGAATTCCCTAACTAAAGGGTGTTAAAAATGGAAAGGGCCGATGTTGATTTTTAATAAACCTAAAATTATTTAGGAAATTATTGTCATTTCTTTTTATTATGATAATATTGGTATGGCTCAATTATGTATGGGACAAAATATCGGCCAAATGGCCACCGCGACCTCGCCGGCAACCCTCCATCCGATGGTCCAAATTTTCGATAACGCTGAGGCATAATTGAGGTTCTATGCCGTTAATGTGCCGAATTATCTCATCCTTTAGCTCCTGAATTGTTGCTGGCTTATCGACGTAAACCTTTTCTTTCAAATAACCCCAAATAAAAAAGTCCAACGGTGTCAAATCACATGATCTTGGCGACCAATTGACATCGCCACGACGTGAGATAACGCGGCCATTGAATTTGTTGCGCAAAGGAGCCATTGTTTCGTTAGCTGTGTGGCAAGTGGCACCGTCCTGTTGAAACCACATATTGTCCACATCCATATCTTCCAATTCGGGCCATATGTTCGTTATCATCTCAAGATAGGGAACACCATTCACAGTCACTGCCTGACGGGCCTCATTTCGAAGAAGTATGACCCGATGTCGTCGCCAGCCCATTAGCCGCACCAAACGAACTGGGCGTGCATGAATCTACGCAATTGGGTGTTTCAAATAGTTCATTAATAAATACTTGTAATAATATCGAGTTTCAATTTCACAAAAACTTCAAACATGATTTTCTCAAAACGACAAATAAATTATACACTATTCATTTATTGGGTGGACGATATGGAAGTAAGCGATTTTCGTTTTTATTCGTTTATTGTCACAAGCGGAAGCTTAACATGTCTTAAAAATCCTAATATTGATAGTAATAGAAAAATAATTATAAAAATTCTTTTTTAAAGGAAATAATAAGATTTTGTATTTATTATTAGATTATGTACAGGGTCTCCCATATTCGACGGACCCATCTGGCAACGCCATAACTTTTGACAGAGATGTCAGATCGCTTAATGACATACCGCGTTTGAAGCGTCAGTCCAAGCAGATTTTTACCATGGAACAATACACGCCACGCGAAATAGTTGAAATTTACATTCAACAGAAGAAGTCAATTGTGAAAACTCAACGTGCTTTTAAAATATTAAAAAATGTGAGAAGTGCGCCTTCTAAGAACACCATTAAGCGTTTATACGAAAAATTTTCGACTGGTGAGGCTCTTTCTAATCCGAAGAGGCCAAATAAAAGTCGACCAAGGCGATCGGCCGAGAATATCGCTGCCGTACGAGCCAGTGTTGAGAGGTCCCCAAGAACATCCCAAAAACGCCGTTCTCAGCAGTTGGGCATGGCTCGGTCCACTTTACAACGGATTATTCGCGTTGATTTGCATTTGTTCCCGTACAAAATTCAATTGACGCAAAGATTGTTGCCTGCGGACAAGCCTCGTCGATTGGAATGGGCCCAAAAAAAACATGGGTCCGTCGAATATGGGCAACCCTGTACATATGGAGATAAAAATATTTTCCAAAAAAAATCAATGGAGTATTAAATAATAGTATAACATATAAATTAATACCTCCATTCTAAAGAATCAATCAAGTTTAGCTCAAAACAGTAGAGGTCAATCTATTTAAACCACAACGTAATTTCACACAAATTTAAAATTTCTTTAAAACGTCGATTCGTCTCCCCTGGAATCAACCTGGTTCGACCCGTACTTGGGCTTATCGGGCTGAGCGTTTTGTGTTTTTCACTCGCACTTTGAAACAAAAACAATTCACACAGGAAAATCCGAAACAAAATGACGTGTCTAAACTCAGAGGCAAGTTTAAAAGAGAATTAGGGGATAATCTGCTGAAAAAATATCCTTGTGTAAATCTATAGCCGAATGGCGGAAAAATGCAACTCTGTGAACGTACAACCGTGTGAACATACAATTTTTGTCTTGCAACGTTGGCAGAAATGTCGTTGTGAGATAATTTGCAGATTGTAATATGTGCGAAGTTTATGCATGTGACAACGGCGCCATTGTCAGAAAAACATTTTATTGGCCACAGTCTATAAAGTATTTTTATTGGCAATCCTGCATATAAAAATATTTACAAAATATATTTTAAATATATGAAATTGTAAGGGTTTCTTCCAATCGTCTTCACCTTTGCCTAAAAATCTGTCATTGTCCGTACATTTGCGGCACTTTAACAGGGTTGATAAAGTTGTCCGATCTGACAATTGTCTATACATAGCTTTAGCATACTTTGAAAATAGAGTATATCATATCCATTTTGGGTCATTTCAAGTCGAACGAGCAATGTCCGTCCGTCCGTCCGTCTGTCTGTCTGTCTGCTGGCTGGTGCGCACGATAACTGTCGAAAGGAGTAACCGATTGACTTCAAATTTGGTACGTGGCAATATTTTCTTCTATCTCCGGCTAAGTTCGATGATGGACCATATTGGTCCACTCCTTCTAGTACCTCCCCCACAAAGGGTTAAATTTCAGTGAAATATTGATTCTTTAATAACTTCTATAGTACTTACTCGAATCTTCTGAAATTCCTCACATAATATTAGTTTATTAGTCGTTAAAACCTCGAGAAAAATGGGCGAAGTTGCCACGCCCTATTTGATACCTCCCACACAAATGGACAATTTTGAACCAAAAGTTAAAAGCTTATAACTTTATTACCAGTGCATACAAGGACTTGAAATTTTGTACAGTGTAATGGTTTAATAGTACCTAATATACAGTGAAAAATTGACATTATTGCCACGGTCCTTTTAGTACCTCCACACAAATGGGCCATTTTGTACCAAAAGTTACCAGCTTATAACTGTAATACCACTGCATACAAATACTTGAAATTGTGTACAGTGTAATGCTTTTATATTACCTAGAGTCCTGAGAAAAATGGGCTTTGTTGACACGCCCCTTTTGGTACCTCCCACACAAATGGGCCTTTTTGTACCAAAAGTAAACAGTTTTTAACTTTAATACCAATGCATATAAATACTTGGAATTTTGTACAGTGTAATGCTTTTATAGTACCTATAGTCCAGAGAAAAGTGACCATTATTGGGAAGCCATTTGTGGATCCTTCCACACAAATGGACCATTTTGTACTAAAAGTAAACAGCTTTTAACTTCAATACCAGTACATACTTCAAAGATATTAAAGGCAATTTAAATTGATAATAATTTAATTAACAAAAAAATAAATAAATTTACTAATATTTTTTTGGGACTCAGGGTGAGGGGATTCATAAGTCGGTTTACCCGACTGAACTTTCTTACTTGTTTTAAATGTTAAAATGTCCATCATAGAGCCGCCGTATGTCAATTTTATGTCGGCTTAGACATCTATAATTTTCAATGGCAGCCGCCGCCGCCAATTTCGGCTCGGCTTCATTCTCTAGTCGGTTGGAGCAACTTTAAGAGCGCTTTCTCCAATTTCGGCAGTCGAAAAGAATCGTCATATATAGAGCGCTATCGTGCCATGTTATAAAATATTTTTGGCCAGAATTGGATGAGCTTGACATCGCCGACTAGACCATGTCACTAGCCACACAACACGCCTTACAATCGATTTATAAATTCGGTGAACTTGATATCTCGTGAAATGGTCCGGTCGAATGACCACCTCGTCCATGCAATTTAACGTCATTGGATTTCTTTTTATGGCGCCACATCAAGTCATTGGTCTATGTCAACAAGCCAACAACTTTTGGCGAGCTCAGGGACAACATCCAACGCGAAATTGCCAACGTTCCGGTCCAAATGTGTGCAAGAGTGGTGGAAAATTGGATGCAAAGAATAGATCGCTGTAGACGGGCTCGTGGTGGTCATATGACCGAAATCGAATTTCATTCTTAAGGTGTAACATTTGCACTACACCTGGAATAAATTTGAACTCTTTTTCTTAAATATTCTGTGTTTTATTAATATATAAAATGATTATGTCCTTAATGGAAAACCCTGTATTTATGTCTTAAATAAGCGTATTTTGGAGCGACCTCTATAGGGTGACTATAACAAAATATGAACCTATTTGCAAAATTTGTGCTGTGATTAATTCTATTTAAAATAGAATACCAACCGCAAAGTTTCAACTAAATTGCTAAAAAAATGCGGTATCTATGGCACAAAACCCGTATTTTGGAGCGACCTCTATAGGGAAGCTATATTAAAACATTAACCGATATGGCCCATTTGTAATCTCAAACGACCTGCAATTATATGCCGTATTTCTACCAAATTTAATCAAATCTATTTTCACGTACTGTAGCGTGATTTCAACAGACAGAAAGACAGGCAGACGGACAGACAGACGGACATGGGTACATCGTCTTAAAATTTTACGACGATCAAGAATATATATACTTTATGGGGTCGGAGATCGATATTTCAAGGTGTTGCAAATCGAATAACAATGTTAGTATACCTCATCCTATGGTGGAGGATCTCATCTTCTTTCATGAGGATCATCTTTTTTAAAAATAAAAAAAAATAAAGTTCTTGCAATTTTTCAGAAGATTCGAAAAAGTTGTATAGAAGTTATTAGCGAATCAATATTTCACTAAATTTAAACACCTTGTGAGGGAGGTACAACAAGGGGTGTACCAATATGGCCCAACTTCGAACTTAGCCTGACATAGAATAAATATTACCACATAACAAATTTGAAGTCAATCGGTTACTCCGAGAGTTGTCGTGCGCACCAGCCAGTAGACAGACAGGCAGAGGTACGGACATTGCTGAAATTACTTAAAATTACTTAAAACGGATTCGATGTGTTACACCTGTGGCCCTCGTCACACTAAAGTGAGGGTATAACAATAAACACTCGGTTTTGTTGTCTAGTATGACCTCTTACTGGACATCGAATAGCTACAATAGCAGTATATTCAAATGAATTTGTAGATTAATAGCTCTTGAGAGAATTAAAAAGTACTGAAAGAAATAAACATTTTTTTGGTTACCGCTATACTGACCAAAATCTTAGAATTCAAAATTGCTTTTCCCGTTTATATTTGTCGTTCATCGTACATCGAACATATCATTTTAGCTTTATACCTTTTAATAGGCTTCTGAAAGGACAAACAAAATATAAAAGTTTTTGGTAGCGCGAGAACTGATCACGGACCCAAGAACGACTATGTGAATAGTCCGTTGTTTATATAGCACGTGGAATTGCATCCATTAGGGATCAGTACATATATCATAATTTTAAGGACTCATAAACCAAAATTTCAACTTTCTAGCTCCTACGTTCAAATGGTCAAAAATCACTCGAAGTGAAATTACATCCATTGAAGATCACTGCCACACTGACCACCGTCTCAGTATTTAAATTGGCTACGTTCGATAATTTACCACAGAAAGTGATGAACGATATAGTTTGAAAAAGATTTAGAAAATCGAAAACTCGGCTTTATGTCCGAGTTGACCTCAGGTTGGACATCGAATTGTTATTTTCGCATCTGCTTTGAGGTCAGTGTTTACATATACATTTTTATATTCTTAGCAGTTTCAAATGGGTAAAATGCTGAAAATTGTTTTGGTCACTGCTACACTGACCACAGTCAAAGAATTCAAAATTATTTTTCGCGCATATGCTTTGGGTTTATAGTTAAAACGTTCATATTTAAAACGTTTCCACTTCGTATCATATAAGAGGCTTCTAACAGGACAAAAGCAATACTCAAGCTTTTGATAGCGCCAGAACTGACCACAGGTCGACTACGCCAGTACCCAGTGGTTTATACAACACTTCTGTCTGTGCGTGTGAAAAGTTAAGCTTTCTATCTCTAACAGGAGCCCCAGCGGTCAAGTGGTCGAAAATCACCTGGCGGGAAATCGAAAATCAAAGTAGCCTATGGCACTTTCCACGCATTGATCTATCTGTCCACCATGATCCAAGAGAATCGGTTCAGCCGTTTAGACGATGAAGGAACAAACAAACAAACGATTTTATAATATTAATAGCATTACGATACACTCTAATACGCCATATATCGATGCATGCCAAAGGAGTAAATCAGAAATTAGAAGGCCTTCTAATTGGATACAATTTTAGAAAAAGTCAACAAAATTTCTAATATATTTTTCTAAAAGTCCTATCAAAATCGCTTGAAACCTCAATTATCAATATACCAACATGGAATTCTGTGCAGGATAATCTTGAATTCTCCCCATCGTTCCGGCGCATTTGATGATATAATACAGATTACACTATGCAACAAATTAAGACTTTTTTGAAAAATACAAGGACTTGACAGTATAGGTTCGATTCTATTACCAAAGGGTAGTATGACCCTATACTCGGTTTGGTGAATTTGGAGACCAATTTTTTATGGGCCTGAAAATCAGTGGGTCCCTCGAAAAAGGTTTCATCAGCATTTATCCAACAACTAATTCAGACTTGGTGAGACCGCTTAACCATATTTGGCAAAAATTTAGCTCAGAATATGCTTAACAAAGCTTCTTAACATTTTATGCGAAAAAAAGAGAAGGAAAAAAATATTTTTTTTTTCTTTTTTTCAGCATAACTTTGCACTAATTTATTTTGCACTAACAATATTTGGCAAAATTATAGCCACGGTCAATCTGAACATAACAATACTTATACAATCTGAACGTGCCTAGGCACCCTAAATAGCCCAAAAAGACCACATTGTACCTTAAAAATGTAAGTATTTCACTATTTTGTAACTCTAAAACAAAATCTGTGTTCAGAAACATTGTACACGCAAAGAAAAAATTCGTTTCTGCGAAACGAAATATTAGACAACTACAATTATCGTTTGCCGGAACTGAAACTTCGTTTGTTGTGACAGAAACTTATTTAGCGTTAGCAATTTTTTGTTCTGACCGAAAGAATTTCAGTCGTCGTAAACGAGAATTGTAGTTGTCTAATATTTCGTTTCGAAGAAACGAATTTTTTCTTTGCCTGTAGAAAATCAATATTTCACTAAATTTAAACACCGTGTGAGGGAGGTACAACAAGGAGTGTACCAATATGGCCCAACTTCGAACTTAGCCTGAGATAGAAAAAATATTACCACATAACAAATTTGAAGTCAATCGGTTACTCCTTTCGACAGTTGTCGTGCGCACCAACCAGCAGACAGCAGGCAGAGTTATGGACATTGCTGAAATTACTTAAAATGACTTAAAACGGATTCGATGTGTTACACCTTTGACCCTCGTCACACTAAAGTGAGGGTATACAAATAAACACTCGGTTTTGTTGTCTAGTATGACCTCTTACTGGGCATCGAATAGCTACAATAGCAGTATATTCAAATGAATTTGTAGATCAATAGCTCTTAAGAGATTTTAAAAGTACTGAAAAAATAAAAATTTTTTTGGTTACCGCTATACTGACCAAAATCTTAGAATTTAAAATTGCTTTTCCCGCTTATATTTGTCGTTCATCGTACTACATATTATTTTTACTTTGTATCTTTTAATAGGCTTCTGAAAGGACAAACAAAATATAAAAGTTTTTGTAGCGCGAGAACTGACCACGGACTCAAGAACATATGTGAATAGTCCGTTGTTTATATAGCACGTGAAATTGCATCCATTAGAGATCAGTACATATATCATAATTTTAAGAACTCATAAACCAAAATTTCAACTTTCTAGCTCCTACGTTCAAATGGTCAAAAATCACTCGAAGTGAAATTGCATCCATTGAGGATCACTGCCACACTGACCACCGTCTCAGTATTTAAATTGGCTACGTTCGATAATTTACCACAGAAAGTGATGAACGATATAGTTTGAAAAAGATTTAGAAAATCGAAAACTCGGCTTTATATCCGAGTTGACCTCAGGTTGGACATCGAATTGTTATTTCGCATAGCAAAAAGCAATACTCAAGCTTTTGATAGCGCCAGAACTGACCACAGGTCGTCGTAAAATTACTACGCCAGTACCCAGTGGTTTATACAACACTTCTGTCTGTGCGTGTGAAAAAGTTATGCTTTCTATCTCTAACAGGAGCCCCAGCGGTCAAGTGGTCGAAAATCACTTGGCGAAATCGAAAATCAAAGTAGCCTATGGCACTTTCAACGTATTGATCTATCTGTCCACCATGTTTCAAGAGAATCGGTTCAGCCGTTTAGACGATGAAGGAACAAACAAACAAACGATTTTATAATATTAATAGCATTACGATACACTCTAATACACCATATATCGATGCATGCCAAAGGAGTAAAGCAGAAATTAGAAGGCCTTCTAATTGGATACAATTTTAGAAAAAGTCAACAAAATTTCTAATATATTTTTCTAAAAGTCCTATCAAAATCGCTTGAAACCTCAATTATCAATATACCAACATGGAATTCTGTGCAGGATAATCTTGAATTCTCCCCATCGTTCCGGCGCATTTGATGATATAATACAGATTACACTATGCAACAAATGAAGACTTTTTTGAAAAATACAAGGACTTGACAGTATAGGTTCGATTCTATTACCAAAGGGTACCCTAAGAAAAAAAATCGCTTCTGTAGTATATTTTCTGGAAACATATTATATTTGGGAAAAATTACTTTTTTCCTACAGGTAGTAAAACAAATTCAGTAGCCGATTTAAATATTTCCCCGTTTTTAAAGATAATTTGCACCAAAACTCCGAAAAAAATAACATTAATAAGAGAGATATTCAAACTTTTTTTCAGGTATGTAAATATAAAATATTTGCACCAAAGTATATTTTATTTAAATTTTGATCCCAAACATATAACGTTTCCTGTTTTTTTCTCCGTGTAGTATGACCCTATGGGCCTGAAAATCAGTGGGTCCCTCGAAAAAGGTTTCATCAGCATTTATCCAACAACTAATTCAGACTTGGTGAGACCGCTTAACCATATTTGGCAAAAATTTAGCTCAGAATATGCTTAACAAAGCTTCTTAACATTTTATGCGAAAAAAAGAGAAGGAAAAAAATATTTTTTTTTTTACTTTTTTTCAGCATAACTTTGCACTAATTTATTTTGCACTAACAATATTTGGCAAAATTATAGCCACGGTCAATCTGAACATAACAATACTTATACAATCTGAACGTGCCTAGGCTCCCTAAATTGCCCAAAAAGACCACATAGTACCTTAAAAATTTAAGTATTTCACTATTTTGTAACTCTAAAACAAAATCTGTGTTCAGAAACATTGTACACGCAAAGAAAAAATTCGTTTCTGCGAAACGAAATATTAGACAACTACAATTATCGTTTGCCGGAACTGAAACTTCGTTTGTTGTGACAGAAACTTATTTAGCGTTAGCAATTTTTTGTTCTGACCGAAAGAATTTCAGTCGTCGTAAACGAGAATTGTAGTTGTCTAATATTTCGTTTCGAAGAAACGAATTTTTTCTTTGCCTGTAGAAAATAATAATGCCAATACATAACTGTAATTTTCGGGCCTTTTTTAAAAAATCGTAAAAAAAACACCCTATATAACGGGGAGATCGGGAATGAAATGTTCTACAAAAATGTTGGCCGTAAAATTTTACTATATGTGTCAGAACACACCAAAGCCCAAAAACCAAAAAAACTGTAAATTTGTAGCCGAAACGCTCTTTACTTGTATCGTTATTGCTTCGAACACAAGGTCGTATGACTAACATTGCTGCACGAACATGCCAAGGAGGCTTTTTTACTGCAATTTGACCTTTTTTGGTGCTTGTGTTAAGTTTCTGTGTTAACGTCTCTGACATCTTTTCCTTAGAAAAAGGTGGTTTCTGGAAATTTTTCTTTAGAAAAAGGTGGTCTCTGGCAACTCTTTCGTACAAAAAGGTGGTATCTGACACCTTTTTCTTAGGAAAAGGTGGTCTCTGGTAATTTTTTCTTAGAAAAATCTGATTTCTTACAATTTTTTCTTAGGCAAAAGTGGTCTCTGACAAATTTTCCTTAGGAAAATGTGGTCCCTCACAACTTTTACTCAGGAAAATGTGGTCCCTGACAACTTTTCCTTAGGAAAAGGCGGTCTCTGACAACTTTTCTTAGGAAAAGGTGGTCTCTGACAACTTTTCCTTAGGAAAAAGTGGTCTCTGACAACCTTTTCCTAAGAAGAAGAAGGAAAAGCTTGTCTCTGACAACTTTTCCGTAGGCAAGGGCTTTCTCTGACAACTGTTCCTTAGGAAATAGTGGTCCCTGACAACTTTTCTTTAGGAAACGGTGGTCTCTGACAACTTTTCCTTTGGAAACGGTGGTCTTTGACAACAATGGCGGTCTCTGACAGCTTTTCCAAATAAAAACTTTGTCTATGATAACTTTTCCTTAGGAAAGGTAGTCTCTGACAACATTTCCTTAGGAAAGGTAGTCTCTGACAACTTTTCCTTAGGAAAGGTAGTCGCTGATAACTTTTCCCTTAGGAAAGGTAGTCTCTGACAACTTTTCCTTAGGAAAAGGGCATAAGCTTTCTTTAGGAAAAGGTGGTCTTTGACAAATTTCCCTTAGGAAAGTTGGTCTCCTTAGGAAAAAGTGGGCTCTGATAATGTTTACTTAGATACAGGGGGTCTATGACAGCTTTACCTTAAAAAAAGGTGGTCTCTGAAAACCTTTACTTAGCACCTCTCTGACCTTATGAAAAGTTGGTCTCTGACAGCTTTTCCTTGCGAAAATGTCTTCTCTGACAACTTTTTCTTATGAAATGGTGCTCTCTGACAACTTTTCCTTATGAAAAAATGGTCTCTGACAACCAATTTGCGAGGCCCTCGATCATTTTGGCCCTACTAACATAAAATCATGTGTATATTCACACATGTACGACTACATGGTTACAAATATTCCTCTGTTCTGTAGTACAAAGTTCTTATAGGAATTGGATTTTATTCAATCGGAGTTATTCCAATGCATGGGGCAGCATCCTTTTGATAACACAGACACACTTCCACACAAAAGGAGTGCACTCAACACAAACACAAAAGTGTGCACATACATATACTCGTACTCGGCAGGCACATAAAGACGAAATGTATATTTCCTTTATACACCATATTCCCATATTCTACATGGTTAGTTAGTATTTTGCTCGCTTCACTGGTTGTTGCATACCACTGAAGAATGTTGAGCGAGTGAGAGAAAGAGGGACAGTGATGTAAAAGCAATGAAGCAACAGCATTAGGGGAGAAGGTAAATGTCTGGCATACAAAAATAGAAGAGGAGAAAAAAGGCTGTAATGTATGGAATATAATTTAAGCGAACAAAAGTAAGTACACACACACACAAGTAACAAGGCAGACTCTCAAACCTCAGGCTCACAGATGTTGCCTTCATTCACAAATGCAGACACAAAAACACACACACACATGTTCATATCTAGTCGCACTTACATACATACATTCGTTGTTACAAGAAATTCACTTTAAAATTACAAGCAATTGCAATTCCTTAGAAATGTTAAGTGCTTAGCAGCCAACAAGATCACCGCTTGTAGTCGGAATGTGTGTGTGTGTATGTGCAAAGGATGAAGAGCTGGAACTGGGGTAGAGGAGAGCTCCCAACCGAAGAAAATGAGATTTCACTAAGAAAAATGAAAGACGAAACTGGGAAAGTAATGATGGTTAGGACTGGAACCGGAAGGAGGAAACAAATAAAATGTAAATTTACAGCCAACTTTAACCCTGACAGGAAACACATCACATTTACACAACACAACACACCACATGCATAGCATGACAGTAGGGCGAATAAAAATAGCAATGTTATGTTAAGCTGTGGTCAGTGTTGCTAGAGGAATTTGACACAAAATCTACAAAATGTGGTCAAATGTCGTGAAAATCTCATTTTGAAATCGGCAAAAAAATTTTCGGAAAATCATCTGCTATTTACATACAGATTTTTTAGCTTTTGTAGGAGAGAGAAATGTTTCAGAGACAGACATGTAACAATAAGTATATATATGTAAAACTCCTTATCAAAATTAGAAACTTAGAAACCAGAAATACCAATAAAATGGGCTGCATTTTGGCAACTTAATTTCATTCAGAACCATTGACAGGATTAATGACAGGACAATCGCAGAAACGAAATATTTTGCGAATATGTATGTATAAAACATAACAAATTTTCATATAAGCTTTGAACATCAGCAACTTTTTGCACACAAATGAAGCCACTCTACCTTTCAATGGTCTCACCCGAATAGTGCAACAAATGAACACTTTTTGAAAAATACACTTTTCAAAAAATTGTCAAATTACAGTTAAACCCTTCTGTACATGCATATAATATTGCTTCGACCACTGGGACGTATGAATAACAACAAGTATAAGCCGTAAGTTCGGACATGCCGAATCTTATATACCCTCCACCATGGATCGCATGTGAATGGTTACGGGTACTAATAAACTCATAATACCAAATGTCTGCCCAATTCGTTGAAATTTGAGGTGTGGCGTTACGAAGTCAAATCTAGAGGAACTCTGTATGGGGCTATATCAAAACATGGACCTATGGCTATATCCAAAATTGGGCCATTTTCAATCCCAACATAACTGCAGATATAAGAAGTATATGTACCAAACTTACGGACTGACGGACAGACGTACATGGCTAAATCGTCTTAGAATTTTACGACGATTAATAATATCTATACTCTATTTAGTGGTGTTACAAACGGAATGACAAAGTGAATGTACTCCTATCCTTTGGTGGATGGTATAATCATAAAAATGAAAAAAATAAATTTGGCTGGTGTCGGTGTTTGTGATAAGCTTTTGGCTTTGGTGTGTTCTGACATATGGAGTAATTTTTTTGGATGCATTTAACTATTTGTTAAAATAGGGTCAAAATGACGGTTAAGTGGGGGAGCTAGAGGGTTAATATGTTCCACAAAAACTTAGCTCTATTATTTTCCACAAAGTTGCTGAACATGACATAAATCAAAACAAAATATTTTTGTTTTGGAATTACAAAATAGTGAAATACAACATTATAAAGGTACAATGTGGTCTTTGTGAGCTATTTAGGGTGCCTAGATACCGCGACTACAATTTTGCTAAACATTGTTAGTGAAAAATTAGGAGTTCCTGCAGGTTATGCTGAAAAAACTGAAAAAAAATATTGTTTGTTCAAAAAAAGTGCAGGAAATTTTTTTTGCAAAAAATGTTAGCTAACTTTTTCAGCATATTCTTAGCTACATTATTGCCACATATAGTTAAGCGGTATCACCAAGTCTGTATTAGCTGTTGGAAAAAATCTTGAGAGACCCATAAACAAATTGGTCACCAATTTTGCCAAACCGAGTAAAGGGTTATACCAACCTTTGGTAGTAAAATCAAACATATACTATAGTATAGATATACATATAGATAGCTATCAAGTCCATGTATTTGTTTCGCTGTTGCACACTGTTACTGGCTCCTTGAAAACTATTTGTAGTAGTAGTTTCCATGGCAATTCGAAGTTTAGCCTTTTATTGTCCCAGTACCAAGGAACCTCATTATACCCTACACCACACTGTGGTACAGGGTATTATAAGTTTGTTTCACGGCAGATGTTTGTAACACCTGAAAATAACACAGCTAGACCCACCTTAAAGTATACCGATCGACTCAGAATCACTAGCTGAGTCGATTTAACGATGTCCGTCCGTCCGTCCGTCCGTCTGTCCATGTAAAGTTGTTCGTCGACTACAGGTCGCAATTTCACTCCGATCGTTCTGAAATTTTGCAGTTTAGAGTATTTCGCGGCTGTTAAGATCGCTATTGAATTTGGTTGAAATCGGTTCAGGTTTAGATATAGCTCCCATATATATCTTTCGTCCGATTTGGCCCTTTAGTCCTATAGAAGCTGTATTTTACATCCGATCGTTTTGAAATTTAGAATGGTAGAGTTTCTTGATCCATGAACTAACATTGCCGAATTTGAAGAAAATCGGTTAAGATTTAGCTATAGCTCCCATATATATGTTTCGTCTGATTTGGCCATTTAGTCCTATAAAAGCTGTATTTTCATCCGATCGTTTTGAAATTTAGAATGGTAGAGTTTCTTGATCCATGAACCAACATTGCCGAATTTGAAGAAAATCGGTTAAGATTTAGCTATAGCTCCCATATATATGTTTCGTCCGATTTTGCTCTTTAGTCCTGTAGAAGCTGTATTTTACATCCAATCATTTTGAAATTTAGAATGGTAGAGTTTCTTGATCCATGAACCAACACTACCGAATTTGAAGAAAATCGGTTAAGATTTAGCTATAGCTCCCATATATATGTTTCGTCTGATTTGGCCATTTAGTCCTATAAAAGCTGTATTTTACATCCAATCGTTTTGAAATTTAGAATGGTAGAGTTTCTTGATCCATGAACCAACATGGCCGAATTTGAAGAAAATCGGTTAAGATTTAGCTATAACACCCATATATATGTTTCATCCGATTTGGCTCTTTAGATCCAATCGTTTTTATACCCTACACCACACTGTGGTACAGGGTATTATTTAAGTATAAAATGTTCCAAAAGTAAATTTATGTAAACAATTTATACATGAATTACAAAATTTATATATCAGAGTTATTCAATATTACGAGAGTGGTGTAGGGTATTATATAGTCGGCACCGCCCGACTTTAGCCTTTCCTTACTGGTTGCATTATATTTTTGTGATGTCCCATAAAATGGTACTACCCGATTTAACTAACTTCTTGGCCTAAAAATTGGTCTGACAATTAAGAACACTATGCAACAATTTGTATACCATACTCCATACTGTGGTACAGGGTATTATGACTTTGTGCATTTTCTTGTAGCGCCCAAAAGGAGAAGAGATAGACCTATCGTTTATTATACCGATCGACTTGGAATATATTTTTAGTCGACTTAGCCACGTCCGTCTGTCTGTCCATGTATTCTTGTAATCAAAGTGCAGGTTGCATTTATGGTCCGATTGTGATAAAATTTAGCATTGTGCTCTTTTTTGGCCCAAGGACGATCCCTATTGAAATTGGTCAAAATCGGTTCAGATTTAGATATAGCCCCCATTTATGTGTTACCCCCGTTTTGACATGTAAACGCTGTAGAAACTGTATTTTATATCAGATCAGTACGAAATTTGGCAGAGAGAGTTATCTTATTACGTGAATGAACCCTACCAATTCGGGAAAAATCCCTTCTGATTTAGATATAGCCCCCATATATATGTTTCACCCGATTTGATCTGCAAGCACTGTAGAAACCGTATTTTATACGAAACCGTATTCTGTACGAAATTCGGCAGAGAGAGTTTTCTTATTACATGAATGCAAACTACCAAATTCCGGGAAATTCAGTTCAGATTTAGATATAGCCCCCATATATATGTGTTTTTTTTACTTTGAAAAGTTTTATATAACGGACTGAAATACTACTTTAGTGGATAATTACAGGAAAAATTAAATAAATACATTTCCCCAATTTCACATGGACCAACTTAAATCTCCAGAGAGTCACCAGTTGTAATAGAAATGGAATTTTATGTGTGGGCTATATGAATAAAATATAGACCGATGTATCTCATTTCTATTAGGAATTACTACCCAGCAAAAAAAGAGCATCCAAAGAAGCAATAAAAATCCCCAACTTATGATCCGGAAGTTGTTCTAATTTGGATTTTAACCAATGAATTTAACAAGGGGTTGTCGCGCCGGGGAAGTACTTCTTTGTCACCACATTTGCACAACTCCTTTTAAGCCCTTTAAGATTTGCTTTTTTGGTGTTGTATTTATGTATTTGATGAATGTATTTCGTTCTTACTAACATCTTTGGGTCCAGAGATCTCATATTTTAAAGGAATAAAAATGTTGGCATAGGGAGGGGAATGTATAAATAAAGAGATAAACGATTATATATATGTAAGTATGTTTAGGACATTTGAAGATGTTTGTAATCTGTATGGTGTAGCTGGCTCTTGAAAAGTGTGACCGAATGACCCCATAGTGTAACTTCTAGTAACATTTTCGCAAATGATCAACATTCTCACTAATAAAAAAGTATTTTTTACACTGTAATACATAGCACATTTGTGCGGCGCTATGTATTTTCCCGTTTGAGATAGTAGTAAAGTACCACAGCGTGGTATGGTATATTTAGAACCATCGTTTATTATACCAATCGACTTATAATCACTTTCTGAACCGATTTAGCTATGTCAGTCTGTGCATTAGGGCGGGTCGATTTAAAAGTCGCCCATTGCTCAGTGAAAATCGTATTCTAGGGATCAAAATAAGAAACTTTGCCGAAGGAACCATACCTCTAAAACGAATTCTGATGTCCCGGAAAAAATCCCACTTTGACCCATTTAGAGTGCTCCAATCGAGTCCAAATGTATGACCGACCCCCACTAACTTTGGAGGGCCGATCCACCCATGCCAGTGGCACACCCCCTGGGACTCACCTGGGGGGTTCCCCATTCAAACATTTCAAAGAAATCACAATTTTTGGCACTTTACATGACAAAATCAGCGAAAGTTCGACCCAAATTCCGGGACATCAGAATTAGTTTTAGAGGTATGGTTCCTTCGGCAAAGTTTCTTATTTTCATCCCTAGAATATGATTTTCACTGAGCAATGGGCGACTTTTTTTGCCTCCCCACAAATCGACCCGGCCTACTGTGCATGCATTCTTGTAATAAAGTGCAGGTCACAAATATAGTCCGATCCCAAAGAAATTTTGCACATATCTTTATTTTGGGACAAGTCAATTCGTATTGAAATTGAAAGACAATCCGTATTTAGATATAGGGCCTGTTTCTGTAACTTAATTTCTTTCGTCTACGGCGAACGATCAAAAATCTCTCAACTATTTGAACCATATATTTTAATATAAATGAATTTACCTTCGATTTAGCTTATACCCTGTATATAAGATATAATTTCCTTTCGATATTCATGAAATTTAGTAAAGAGTATCTTATTTTAACAGTTAATATCTGTGTGAACAATATCGGTTCAAATTTACATATAGCCCCACATACTCGCATGGATGTGTTCCTTCCGATTTAGCATCTAAGCTCCATAGAAGCCATATTTTAGTCAAATGTACTATATTTTGCATAAATTATCTTTTAATCCCAGAATAAACGGTCACTAGCAAGGTTGGAAAATGTGTTTTCATGTTTTACTTCAGATCATTATTAAATTTGGCAGAGACTAGTTTATAGAATTATGAACACTGCGAAATTTGATAAAAAATGGATACCACTCAGATAAAGGCCAAACAGACTCCATAAAGAATTTTGCATCTAAAATAGTTGTCAAACACGATTGACAAAAATCAAAACAGCAACAAGAGAACAACTTCAAAGGATAAATATATGAATACAGTACGTTCTGTTTAATACAATGTGGGTTACGCCTTTGTGCTTTATCAAAAACGAGCACTTGATGTTACGTCTTTTTTTCTTTTTTCTTCAATAAAAATGATTTTTGGACGCAAAACGAATTTTAATTTTTTGAGGTTTATGCGCTTGAGAATTTCTGGTGACGATATATCAACATTTTTGGAAAGTATAAAGTATATTAATAAATTCAGTTTTTATCGCAATCCAGTGTACTACAATTCCACAATTTAACATATTTCGAAGAAAATCAGCATACTTTGAAATGACTTTATGTTATTTTAATCGACTATGAAAAAGTCGACTTTTAGGTTCCATTAATCGACCTCGTCGACTGAAACGAAATTTGGTTGATGAAAAAGTCGAAAGTCGACTAGCTTCCAGAACCATTCACTAATTCTGATATAGCCGCCATATAAATATATGTTTCTTCCCTTTAGCACTATAGAAGCAGTATTTTACATATATTTCAGAGCACTCATATATATGTTCCTTCCGATCTGGACTTTTATCACTTCAGAAGCTTTATTTTACATTCAATCGTTTTGAAATTATGCATTCAAAGGTTAATAATTTATATTCCGAAATTACATTTTGGTTAGTTATTTAGAAGGACTTCATTAAATGCCGAAAAAATGTTCATTCTTATGATTTGGAAGTACTTAAAATCTTATTCTTTTGGAAGTACTTCTTTTATTTTTTGCTGGGTATACCCATAGTAATTTCCTAAATTCAACCATTTCGGTTAAGTCCCTAGAGAGACCTATATAACACAATGCAACAATTTTTTTGTGTGCAATGCCTAAAATTTTTGTGTGTAGATTGAGGAATACAAACCCATGGTAAAGTTTTTTTTTTAAATTCAAATTTTCATGAAAGGTGCCTTAAGTATTTTGACTATATAAGAAGTATAAGCACGAAAAAAAAAATAAAAAATAGACAAAAAATCGTAATAAATTAATTTATACAATTTTTTGAAAGCCGCTGCCTTACGCAGAGAACTATGCCAACCTGAAAAAAACGCTATGTATAAATGACGAAAGTACTCGTATAAACCTTTTGGTAGAAGTATAAAAGCAATGTCCATCCGTCCTTCTGTCAGTCGATAGAAGTAAGATTGACTTCAAATTGATACATGTTAATATTTTGTTATATATCAGACTAAAATCGAAAATGCACCATGTTGGTCCACTGCTTACAGTACCTCCCCCACAAAGGTTCAAAATTTAGTGAAGTAGTGATTCTTCAATAACTTAAATACAACATATTACAATCTACCACAATTCCACTCATAGTAATATTTTATTTGTAGCTATCTGCTTGAAAAAAATTAGCTATGTTGCCTCGCCTCTTTTGGTACCTCCCACACAAATGGAAAATTTTGCACGAACAGTTAAGGGCTTATAACAACGCATAATAGTTTAAATTTTCTACAGTACAATTCCTCTAAAGTACCCATAGTCCATTGAAAATGTGCATTATTGCCACACCCCCTCCCGAACAATTGTGTCATTACTTTTACAATATGGGTCATAATTTAAACATTTATCCATAGATTTTTTGAAATGGGTATCTTTTCTTCGTAAGCACTGTAGCTTTTAAAATATGGAATAAAATATTTGTTTACCATTCACTGATAGAAAAACCGTTCGTCACCATGACGAATCAGTCTCGTCAATATATCTTCGTAGTGGTGACGAAAAGTTTCGTACATGCGATGTTTTTGTACGTCAATAGAACGAACACGATCATCAACCCATGTTTTTGGTGATTTCGAAATTCGTCGAGGGAACGATAAGGTCCCACGACGAAAAGAGTTATTTTAACATTTTGTTCAAAATATGATAAAACGAAACAATCAATTTATATGTTGTGCTTAATTGTTCTGTTTCTATGTGCGTTCTGATTACCTTAGCTAAATAATTTGTTGTAAAAGTTTAATTTAAACAATTTAATAATGCTGATGAATGGAGTTCGTCGTGGTGATGAATGGGATTCGTTGTGAAGATGAATGGGATTCGTCGTGGTGATGAATGGAATTCGTCGTGGTGATGAATGGGACTCGTCGTGGCGATGAATGGGACTCGTCGTGGTGATGAATGGTATTCGTCGTGGTGATGAATGGTATTCGTCGTGGTGATGAATGGTATTCGTCGTGGTAATGAATGGTATTCGTCGTGGTGATGAATGGGATTCGTCGTGGTGATGAATGGGATTCGTCTGTTGGCAAATATAAATATTTTGATTATAAATTATTTTTGATTTAAAATATCAGAAGTAATGAATACTTCTAGTTCGTTTGCTTTAAGCCTTTCCTGATAAGAACTGCATTTCGAATAATAAAATACCGAATAATCACAACGGAACCTTGCAAAGCATTGAAGTAATTTTATTTTCCATATCGTTTTTAATGATTTAAAATCAGAAGAATATTTAAAACTTAAATAGTCGGGGGCTTGAATTCGTCGTGGTGATGAATGGGATTCGTCGTGGAAATGAACTGGATTCATCGTAGGTATGAAATGTGATCATCCTGAGGACGAAAGTTTTTGGAAACAGAGATTCGTCATAGTGACGAACAAATTCATCAAGAGCTTTATTCCATACGTTAGCTGACTTTTGACGAAAATCGTGAATAATCGTGATGATCTACAAATTCGTCGTCATGACGAAGCTTTTTCTATCAGTGTTTTGTCTCTATTTTTTTTGTAAAAAAAACAATTTTTCTATATTTTTAATGACCGTTACTAACCCGAAGGTTCTACATGAATTGCAATATGTAACGTTTGTAGCCCTCACTATTACCAAAAATTTAGGGTGTATCCTGGTTCTATTGAGCTTACACTTCTTTTATGAAATATAGTCCAAAAACTAGAGGCACCATTTATGAAAATTTGAATTTAAATACAAATTACCACAACATTTGTTTCGAATATTTTTTTCATGTTTAGGATACCAAATTACACCAGAAAACCTTATTTCTATGCAATCCATGTATACAAGGAATAATTCCAGGTAAACAAATTTCATAGAGATCGACTTAAGAATGATTCCGAGTAGAGTTCTTGACGTTTTGGAGTCTTGGAACTCCAATCGGAAGATCCCTTTTATTGCGAACTATATCACAACATAAACCGATAACCCATTACTGACAATTTGAGGCCAAATAAAATCCCTTCTACTAAATTTTACACGAAACGGGGTTAAAATATGTTTTTTAGATTAGTAAGAGTTCAAATCCGAGAGGACCTTTGTATGTAAACGTAAACCAATATACACTCAAAAAAAAGTGAACCCTAGAGCAAGTTAAAATGAACTTAACTGTAGGAATATTGAACTTCGTATTTCGCTAAAGCTATTTTTCCTTATATCAAGTTCATACATTTCCTCACAATTATGAAATAGTTGTTACTTATTTCTAGTTAACTCGTACTTCCTTTAAGTAACTATTGAAATTATACTAGGGAAAATTAACTCAATACTAGCAAATTCTGACTTGAAATTATGCAAATTCAGCATACTTTTGTCCTTATTGCAAGTAAATTTTTACTCAAATTTAGGAAAATTTAATTAAATTTATGCAAAAAGAAAAGAAAAATTAAAATTTTTCTTGGACTTTTTGTCCATGATTTGTTTGCGATTTTCGATCCTACTTCATCACTTTCCTCCTCCATTTTTTATATGTTGGAATCTCTCTATTACCACTTCCTCTTTGGATTTCTCTATTCTGCTTTATTTTAGGAATTGAAATTTATTTTATTAAACATTATGTATATAAAATTTTACCTCCGAATGCGATTCGATCCCAGAACCTTCCGTTTTCTGAGCCACATGTTTACCAATTGAGCTACGGAGACACTTAAATTTTTATGAAAAATTTGTTTTTATATACAATTATATATCCAAAAATTTTCGAAACAATGTACTGTTATGTACACTTGAATTTGATAAAAGGATTGCCATCCTTGAATGATAAATAGAGTTGCCATATACTATATTTATAGGCGAAGAAGAAATTTTATTATAAATGACATTTTCATATCAATCCCAAAAGAGTTTCGTAGCTCGATATATAGTGTGTCTGGCTCACTATCATAAGGTTGTCGGTTCGACTTTCGTTCCGGGCGTAACATTTTTAATGTTTCTCCATAAATTTAAGTTTCTGCAAGAACCGATTTGCGAAAAAATAAAAATTGCGGAACGAAAAAGCACAGAATTTTTTGTGTTTTTGGCTCTACAACATAGTCCGAAAATAGTTAATTTTTCCTTGATTTTAGTATGTTTTCCTAATTTTGAGTTCAAATTCATGGACTCGAAATAAGGATTCATGATTATTTTTAGTTAAAATTTCCTAAAAATCATGCTTTCCATTATTAGTTCATAATTTCCTTATGTCTATGTTGGGTGTCCACCGCATATGTTTAAATTTCATAAATATATGAATATTCGAACTTTTTTCAAGAAATATTATTTTAGTAAAAATATGTCCTCATTTGTAGTTAACGAACTATTCTGCATATCCCCCCAAAAAATAAAATTTGGTAGTACTAAATAAAATTTCCCAGTTTTAAGAAAAAATTAACTCAATATGAATAAAAACATTGAACTAAGTTGGAGTATGGATTTTACTAAAATTTAGGAAATACATTTTTTTGAGTGTAGCTTATTTTCAAATAGGATCGTTCTTGACACAGACAAGTAACTTTCTGAAAAACTTCGGTTCATATTTGCAAGCTCTAATTAGATCAAAGATATCCCTTCTACTAAATTTTACATGAAACGGTGTTAAAATATGACTTTTAGATTAGTAAGAGTTCAAATCCGAGAGATCAAAGATATATCAAAGGAAGTAAAGACGGACGGGCAAACAGATGGGTGGCTAATGGATGGATAGCTAAATGAACTCAAAAAGGTTCTATGTCAATCGATACAATAAATGATGGGTATGTCTTATGTGCTGCTATATAAATATGCCACTAATGTTGCCATGCACTCAAAAATGTGTTCGAGTTCTGCAGAACCTAAAGCAAATACTATATGAAAATATTTAATGCGTACGAGGAGAACGAGTATGACTTTATTCCAGAGAGGGGTGGAGATAGGTGCCTACAGAATATGCGAACGGACAGAGTGCATGACTGACGTTATAAATATATATATATATAGAACTACAATTACATTCCATTTTATTCAAATTCGATAAAAGGAAGAAATCTGGAAAAATCATTTGATATCTGACACAAACATGAATATATTTATGCACAACTATACATGACACACTTATATGTAGAATGAATCTATATTATTTCATTCCAATAGATATTAAAGCTCAATATTAATTTCTATTCAATTTTATTGTTCGTTCGAAGAAAAACACTTTATCTATCATTTTAGGGAAATTGTGGATTAAAATAAAAACTGTATAAAAATAACTACTTTAATTATACTTAGTAACAAAAATAAATTCCAGAACTAATCGGTTTAAAAGAATATTAGCTTAGAAATTTTATAATTTATATAGAAATATTTAAGTTAAATAAAGCCAGATAAGAGAAATTTAATATTCTCAGAAATCTGTCCCTAAATATCACATCTCCATTTCAGTAGCTTTGAGATGTTTAGCGTTAACGTTTCCTAACTTTTGTGCCTTTAGATTTATGTTAGGGTGGCAGCCGGTTTAAACAGCGCAACAAAGACCAATTTAGGATGTCGCGAAAGGTAAACACGTAAAAGATAAACATCTCAAAACTACTGAAATGGAGGTGTGACTTTCTTTATTAGGAGTACAGTGTAGACCTTATATCTGTGGTTTTCTGGACTAACTGTAGATCTCAAATAATCACTCAGGAGAACCAAAACACTGTTTCGCCCGCAGTGCATTTGATACTAACTGTGTATGGGACTGTCGGTAATGATTGTCAGAATATATCTATGTAAACATTTTGAAGTCGACAATTTCTGACTTAAGCGTTTATTCCAGAAAACCGCAGAAATATTAAATAAAATTAACCGAAGTTAATTATAAATCTTTAATTACACTATGAAACAAACAAAAATGTTGTGTCCGATTTCTGAAACTTCTTTTGTATAGATTGAGGCATTCCAAATTTTGATTATTTTTTAATTGAGCTTGATGTCAGCATATTGTTGTTTATTGAATTTTATTATTTATTTTCTTAATATTTTGATTATTATTCGCCATATTTATACCCTACACCACACTGTGGTACAGAGTATTATAACTTTGTGCATTTGTTTGTAACACCCAAAAGGAGAAGAAATAGACCCATCGTTTATTATACCGATCGACTTAGAATCACTTTCTGAGTTGATTTAGCTATGTCCGTCTGTCTGTCTGTCACAGTACAGGTTGCAATTATGGTCCGATCTCGACGAAACTTTATACATTACTTTTATTTGGCCCAAGGACGATCCCTATTGAATCGGTTCAGATTTAGATGTAGCCCCCATATATATGTTAGCCCGATTTGACATGTAAGCGCTGTAAAAACTTTATTTTATATCCGATCAGTATGAAATTCTGCGGAAAGAAGTTCCTTATTATGCGAATGCACACTGTTGAATTTGGAAGAAATCGGTTCAGATTTAGATAGAGCCCTTATATATACGTTACCCCCGATTTGACATGTAAGCGCTGTAAAACTGTTATTTTATATCCGATCAGTATGAAATTCGGCTAAAAGAGGTTTCTTATTATATGAATGAACACTATTAAATTTGGAAGAAATCGGTTCAGATTTAGATATAGATACGTTACCCCCGATTTGACATGTAAGCGCTGTAAAAACTGTATTTTTTATCCGATCCGTATGAAATTCGGCAGAAAGATGTTTCCTATTATATGAATGAATACTTTTAAATTTGGAAGAAATCGGTGCAGATTTAGATATAGACCCATTTATACGTTACCCCCGATTTGACATGTAAGCGCTGTAAAAATTTTATTTTATATCCGATCAGTGCGAAATTCGACAAAAAGAGGTTTCTTTCTACATGAAGGAATACTGTCAAATTCGCAGAAAATTGGTTCAGATTTAGATATAGCCCCCATATAAATGTTACCGCCGATTTGACATGTAAGCACTGTAGAGACTGTATTTTATATCCGATCAGTACGAAATTCTACAGAAAGTGGTCTTTTTACATGAATGTGTATTCACGGAAAATCGGTTCAGATTTATGTATAACCTTCATATATATGTTCCTCCTGATTTGGTATCATAGCGTAATAGATGTTGTACTTTACTTCCGATCATTAAAATTTTCCAGAAAGATGTTTCTCAATTTAAGAAATATATTGCTTAATTTAGCGATTATCGGTTCAGAATTGGATAATATGTTCCTACCCATTTACCAATTATTCCATATTATTATCGCAATGACCCTTATCGCATTGTTAGGGAGGTGTAGGGTATTATATAGTCGGCCCCGCCTGACTTTCTGCCTTTCCTTACTGGTTTCTGTATAGAAATGTTCCTTTCGAAGCAAATTTGTATAATTTCATTGCTAAATGGCAGAATATGCTAAAAAGAGTTATAAGAGTTATATACTCAAAATAATGTGTTCGTAAATGTTCATTGATGATTTCATTGCATAATTTGCTGTAGGTATGGTTAGGTTGAATGAGGAGATTAATGCCTCATGTCCATTGACATGATTCTGCTATTTGTTCGCTACTTATTTACACTATTTCTAATACTCATTAGTTACAGAATATTGATTCTAGTCACTAATTCTCTCAGCATCTTCCAGTCATATTCTCTAAGCAAGGTCAAGTATAGTAATGTTTCGTAACCGAAATCTCGATCATTTGCTGCAACTTAGTGAAACTTTCCGGACCGATTGTTTTCACAACTAATAAAGTGTTCTTATATAATATAAATATTCATATTCTTCCTAAGAATGACCAGTAATAAAGAACCTCATGGTCTAGTACAGTATTACTTCATATTTTGATTATGTTTATACCCTACACCACACTGTGGTACAGGGTATTATAACTTTGTGCATTTGTGTGTAACACCCAAAAGGAGAAGAAATAGACCCATCGTTTATTATACCGATCGACTTAGAATCACTTTCTGAGTTGATTTAGCTATGTCCGTCTGTCTGTCCGTCTGTGCATGTATTCTTGTAATCAAAGTACAGGTCGCAATTATGGTCCGATCTCAACGAAACTTTACACACATCTTTTTTTGGCCCAAGGACGATCCCTATTGAATTTGGTTAAAATCGGTTCAGATTTAGATATAGCCCCTATATATATGTTAGCCCCGATTTGACATGTAAGCGCTGTAAAAACTTTATTTTATATCCGATCAGTATGAAATTCGGCAGAAAGAGGTTTCTTATTATATGGATGAACACTACTAAATTTGGAAGAAATCGGTTCAGATTTAGATGTAGCCCCTATATATACGTTACCCCCGATTTGACATGTAAGTGCTGTAAAAACTTTATTTTATATCCGATCAGTATGAAATTCGGCAGAAAGAGGTTTCTTATTATATGGATGAACACTATTAAATTTGGAAGAAATCGGTTCAGATTTAGATGTAGCCCCTATATATACGTTACCCCCGATTTGACATGCAAGCGCTGTAAAAACTTTATTTTATATCCGATCAGTATGAAATTCGGCAGAAAGAGGTTTCTTATTATATGGATGAACACTATTAAATTTGGAAGAAATCGGTTCAGATTTAGATATAGCCCCCATATATACGTTACCCCCGATTTGATATGTAAGCGCTGTAAAAACTTTATTTTATATCCGATCAGTATGAAATTCGGCAGAAAGAGGTTTCTTATTATATGGATGAACACGATTAAATTTGGAAGAAATCGGTTTAGATTTAGATATAGCCCCCATATAAACGTTACCCCCGATTTGACATGTAAGCGCTGTAAAAACTTTATTTTATATCCGATCAGTATGAAATTCGGCAGAAAGAGGTTTCTTATTATATGGATGAACACTATTAAATTTGGAAGAAATCGGTTCAGATTTAGATATAGCCCCCATATATACGTTACCCCCGATTTGACATGTAAGCGCTGTAAAAACTTTATTTTATATCCGATCAGTATGAAATTCGGCAGAAAGAGGTTTCTTATTATATGGATGAACACTATTAAATTTGGAAGAAATCGGTTCAGATTTAGATATAGCCCCCATATATACGTTACCCCCGATTTGACATGTAAGCGCTGTAAAAACTTTATTTTATATCCGATCAGTATGAAATTCGGCAGAAAGAGGTTTCTTATTATATGGGTGAACACGATTAAATTTGGAAGAAATCGGTTCAGATTTAGATATAGCCCCCATATATACGTTACCAGTACGAAATTCGACAGAAGGAGGTCTTTTTACATGAATAAGTATTCAGGGAAGATCGGTTCAGATTTACATTAAAGCTCCATATATATGTTCCTCCTGATTTGGTATCAAACCGCTATAGAAGTTGTATTTTACTTCCGATCATTAAAATTTTCCAGAAAGATGTTTCTCACTTTGGGAACGAATATTGCTTAATTTAGCGATTATCGTTTCAGAATTAGAATACGTTTCTACACTCAAAAAAATGTATTTCCTAAATTTTAGTAAAATCCATACTCCAATTTAGTTCAATGTTTTTATTCATATTGAGTTAATTTTTTCTTAAAACTGGGAAATTTTATTAAGTACTACCAAATTTTATTTTTTTGGGGGATATGCAGAATAGTTCGTTAACTACAAATGAGGACATATTTTTAATAAAAAAATTTTTCTTGAAAAAAGTTCGAATATACAGATATTTATCAAATTTAAACATATGCGGTGGACACCCAACATAGACATAAGGAAATTATGAACTAATAATGGAAAGCATGATCTTTAGGAAATTTTAACTAAAAATAATCCTGAATCCTTATTTCGAGTCCATGAATTTGAACTCAAAATTAGGAAAACATACTAAAATCAAGGAAAAATTAACTATTTTCGGACTATGTTGTAGTGTTAAAAACACAAAAAATTCTGTCCTTTTTCGTTCCGCAATTTTTATTTTTTCGCAAATCGTTACTTGCAGAAGCTTAAATTTATGGAGAAACATTAAAAATGTTACACCCGGGCCGAGAGTCGAACCGACAACCTTATGATAGTGAGCCAGATACACTATATATCGAGCTACGAACCTCTTTTGGGATTGATATGAGAATGTCATTCATAACAAAATTTCGTCGTCGCCTATAAATACAGTATATGGCAACTCTGTTTATCATTCTATGATGGCAATCCTTTTATCAAATTCAAGTGTACATAATACATTGTTTCGAAAATTTTGGGATATATACATAATTGTGTTAAAAACAAATTTTTCATAAAAATTTAAGTGTCTACGCAGCTCAGTTGGTAAACATGTGGTTCAGAAAACGGAAGGTTCTGGGATCGAATCGCATTCGGAGGTAAAATATTATATACATAATGTTTAATGTTTAATAAAATAAATTTCAATTCCTAAAATAAAGCGGAAGAGAGAAATCCAAAGAGGAAGTTGTACGAGAGAGATTCCAACATATAATATAAATGGAGGAGGAAAATGATTGAAGTAGGATCGAAAATCGCAAAAAATCATGGACTAAAAAGTCGAAGAAAAATTTTAATTGTTTTTTTCTTTTTGCATAAATTTAATTAAATTTTCCTAAATTTGAGTAAAAATTTACTTGCAATAAGGACAAAAGTATGCTGAATTTGCATAATTTCAAGTCAGAATTTGCTAGTATTGAGTTAATTTTCCCTATTTTAATTTCAATAGTTACTTAAAGGAAGTACGAGTTAACTAGAAATAAGTTAAAAATATTTCATAATTGTGAGGAAATGTATGAACTTGATATAAGGAAAAATAGCTTTAGCGAAATACGAAGTTCAATATTCCTACAGTTAAGTTCATTTTAACTTGCTCTAGGGTTCACTTTTTTTGAGTGTACCCATTTACCAATTATTCCAAATTATTATGGCAATGACCCTTATCGCATTGTTAGTGAGGTGTAGGGTATTATATACCCGTCCGACTTTCTGCCTTTCCTTACTGGTTTATGAAGAAAAAGAGATGCAATTCAATTAAAACCGAAGAAGTTTTTTTATTAAATTTTTGTTGCATCTCATTTTTTAAGACGAAATTGCATTTTAATTAAACTCATTTATAATTTAAAAACTGCATTAAATTGAAGTATTTTATCCCTATTTTAATAATTAATGAATTTGCAATATTATCCACGGTTTGTTTGAAAATCCACGGTGATTGGAGTTACGCCACTTTTTGAAGTATAAGCACGATAGAGCCGCGTTACCATTTTAATTAAAAGAAATAATGAGGACTACATATAAATGCTGAAAACATAATTTTCACGTAGAAACGAAAGTTTAGCAACAATCTTTAAAAGAATTAGAAAAAAATGTTTTTTTTAGTAGTATAAAACTATTAAAATATGAAATAACTCGAAAACGACTAGTCCGATTTTGTTGCAACAAATTTAGAAAAATAAAGAATTACAATTCTTACAAATTGTTATAATGACGCTTCCACGAGGAAAAAAAGTTTAATAACTTCTGTTAAAACTATTAATTATTATTTGTTTTTTCCAAAAACTTTTCTTGGTAAGAAAAAAACCATAAAAAATAGAAAAAATCGATACAATTTTGTTTGTTCCGTTTTTTGATAGCTAGCATCCTAACGAAGAAAACAATGCCTATTTGAAAAAAGTCTATGTGTAAATATATAAATTATGACCCATATTGAAAAAAATGGGAAATTCAGAAAAATAATTTTTCACGTTTTGGCTATTTTGCTGGTGGGGTGGGGTAGGGGGGCAGGGGGGTTGGATACCAAAAGGGAAGTGGCAATCCATTTTTATACCCTACACCACACTGTGGTACAGGGTATTATAACTTTGTGCATTTGTTTGTAACACCCAAAAGGAGAAGAAATATACCCATCGTTTATTATACCGATCGACTTAGAATCACTTTCTGAGTTGATTTAGCTATGTCCGTCTGTCTGTCCGTCTGTCCGTCTGTCTGTGCATGTATTCTTGTAATCAAAGTACAGGTCGCAATTATGGTCCGATCTCGACGAAACTTTACACATATCTTTTTTTTGGCCCAAGGACGAACCCTATTGAATTTGGTTAAAATCGGTTCAGATTTAGATATAGCCCCCATATATATGTTACCACCGATTTGACATGTAAGCGCTGTAGAGACTGTATTTTATATCCGATCAGCACGAAATTCTACAGAAAGAGGTATTTTTACATGAATGAGTATTCAGGGAAAATCAGTTCAGATTTATATATAACCTCCATATACATGTTCCTCCTGATTTGGTATCAAAGCGCTATAGAAGTTGTACTTTACTTCCGATCATTAATATTTACCGGAAATATGTTTCTCAATTTAGGAACAAATATTGCTTAATATAGCGATTATCGGCTCAGAATTAGATAATATGTTGCTGCCGACTTACCAATTATTCCAAATTAGTATCGCAATGACCTTTATCGCATTGTTAGGGAGGTGTAGGGTATTATATAGTCGGCCCCGCCCGACTTTCTGCCTTTCCTTACTGGTTTAATATACTATGGGTACTATAAAACATTACACTGTACAAAATGTCAAGTGTTTGTATGCGCGGGAATGTACCAAAAGGTACGGAAGGTACCAAAAGGTGCGCGGCAACTTCGTTCATTTTTCTATAGATGATAGCGACAAAGAATCTAATACTATGTGTGGAGTTGTGAATGATTCTGAGTAGTAGTATAGATGTTGTGGGATAATCAATATTTTTTTAAACTTTGACCCTTCGAGGGATAGGTACTCGAAGGAGTGGACCAACATGGTCCATATCTGACCTTAACCTGAGATAGAAAAAAATATTAACACAAACCATATTTTAAGTTAATCTGTTACTCCTATCGAAAGTTATCGTGCGTACAAGACAGGCAGACGGGCGGACATTGCTCAAATTACTTAAAATGGCCCAACGTGAATTTCCGCCAAATATTCTTGGGATCTCATAGGTCACTCCTTCGACGTTACTCCTTTAAGCCGAAATTAAAAAAAAACAAGTAAAAGCGTTATGTTCGGCCATCCCGAATTTTATATACCCTCCACCATGGATTGCATTAAATTCTATTACTGGAAGCAAAACGAACGCTGCAATTTTTAGCCAACTTTTAGGGCTAACATTTTTTAGGAAAACTCTTCATCAGAAAAATGTAGTATTTATGGCACTAATAAGCATATTTGAAAGCAGCCTCTACACGAGGACTACAATAAAATATATAAATTTTGTTGGGATTAATTATTTCCAAAATAGAATACAAACAGCAAAGTTTCAGTTAATTTGTTTGGCAAATGTGGTGCTTATGGCTTAAACATGCTTTTTTGGGAGCGACATCTGTAGGTGGACTATAACACAATATAAACTGATTAAAAAAATTTTTACTGTGATGAATTCTTGTCTAAATAAAATAGAAACTGCAAAGATTCAGCTAAAATGCTTAGAAAATTTGATATTAATGGCTTTAATAAGCATATTTTGGAGCGACCTCTATAGGATGACTATAACAAAATATGCACCGATTTGTAAAAATTTTGCTGCGATCAATGCTTGTCAAAATAGAATACAAACTGCAAAGTTTCTGCCAGAATGCTTGTCAAAATAGAATACAAACTGCAAAGTTTCTGCTAGATTGCTTTAAAAATGTGGTAAATACATATGGTATCTACAATTTCCCTTCTGCTATGCATTTAGGTAATGTATCTGCTAACACCACTTCTGAGATTGTAAATTTATTTGCAGATTTTTTTAAATCGAATTTTGACAATGACGGGCCCTTCGAGGATTCAAAGTTTTTGGATTTGGTAGAGTCTTGTATTGATTTTGGTCTTATTCAGCTTGATATCAAAGACATTTCTTTTGGTATTGCTGATCTGAAAAGTTCTCAGAAATTAGACATAGACGGTTTTTCTGCATCTCTCTTAAAAAAAATATCTCCTTCCATATGCGAGCCATTACTGACAATTTTCAATAAATCGTTGCTAACTGGATCATTTATTGATCAATGGAAAATTGCATTTATCACCCCAGTTTTCAAGTCTGGCGATAAATCCAATGTCTGCCATTACAGGCCTATTGCCAAGATATCCATCCAACATTTCAAAAGTTTTCGAGCATATAATGTATCGTAAGATGTTCTCAGCCGTTAAACCGTATCTGTCAGAACGCCAGCATGGCTTTATGAAGGACGTTCAACTACGACTAATTTGTTGATGTTTACAAACTTCTGTCTCTGTAGCTTCGAAAGAGGAAGCCAAGTAGGATCAATTTACTTGGATTTTTCTAAAGCATTTGATAAAGTATCACATTATATTTTGATTTCCAAATTGACCAAATTTGGTTTTTATTCAAAATCCCTTGATTGGTTACGATCGTACTTAACCAACAGAGTCTATATGGTCCATATCGATGGTTCCAGTTCTTTGCCCTACGTTGCTACTTCTGCTGTACCTCAGGGTAGTGTTTTGGGGCCACTTCTATTTAACTTGTTTATAAATGATATTTCAAAATGTATATCATACTCTCAATGCTTGCTTTATGCAGATGATGTGAAACTGTTTAAACGTATAAATAATTTATTAGATGCTACTTTTTTACGATGTGATCTTTTATCTGTTACAGATTGGTGAGTTTTTAATAAACTGTCCCTAAATGTTAGAAAAAGCTTTTACGTTTGTTATTCACGCTTACACTGTCCTATATTTATGGAATTTTATGCAAATGGTGAGAGAGTCAAGCAAGTTCATGAAATTCTTGATCTGGGCATTTTGTTTGATTCGAAACTTAGCTTTAATTCTCATATTGACTACATCATTCCAAAAGCATATAAACTTCTTGCATTTATTAAACGCCACAGTTCTGATTTTAGTGACCCATATAATCGGAAAATTTTGTACATGACTTTTGTCCGCTCAACAATAGAATACGCGCAAATTGTTTGGAACCCGTCATCTTCTACACAGGTCAACAGAGTTGAGAGAATACAAAGGAAATTTGTTAAATTTGCCCTGTCTTCACTCAACTTTGTTCATCCATTTCCTTCATATGAATCCAGGTGTAAACTTATTCACCTTCCAATATTATCTAACCGTAGATGTTTACAATCTTTAATGTTTATACCCTACACCACACTGTGGTACAGGGTATTATAACTTTGTGCATTTGTTTGTAACACCCAAAAGGAGAAGAAATATACCCATTGTTTATTATACCGATCGACTTAGAATCACATTCTGAGTTGGTTTAGCTATGTCCGTCTGTCTGTCTGTCCGTCTGTCCGTCTGTCTGTGCATGTATTCTTGTAATCAAAGTACAGGTCGCAATTATGGTCCGATCTCGACGAAACTTTACACATATATTTTATTTGGCCCAAGGACGATCCCTATTGAATTTGGTTAAAATCGGTTCAGAGTTAGATATAGCCCCCATATATATGTTACCTCCGATTTGAAGTGTAAGCGCTGTAAAAATGCTATTTTATATCCGATCAGTATGAAATTCGGCAGAAAGAGGTTTCTTATAATATGAATAAACACTGTTAAATTTGGAAGAAATCGGTTCAGGTTTAGATATAGCTCCCATATATACGTTACCACCGATTTCACATGTAAGCGCTGTAAAAACTGTATTTTATATCCGATCAGTATGAAATTCGGCAGAAAGAGGTTTCCTATTATTTGAATGAACACTGTAAAATTTGGAAGAAATCGGTTCAGATTTAGATACAGCCCCATATAAACGTTACCCCCGATTTGGCATTTAAGCGCTGTAAAAATGTCATTTTATATCCGATCAGTGCGAACTGCAGCAAAAAGAGGTTTCCTTCTACATGAAGAAATACTGCCAAATTCGGAGAAAATCGATTCAGATTCAGATATAGCCCCCATATATATGTTACCCCCGATTTGACATGTAAGCGCTGTAGAGACTGTATTTTATATCCGATCAGTACGAAATTCGACAGAAAGATGTCTTTTTACATAAATGAGTATTCAGGGAAAATCGGTTCAGATTTATATATAACATCCGTATATATGTTCCTCCTGATTTGGCATCGAAGGGCTGTAGAAGTTGTACTTTATTTCCGATCATTAAAATTTTCCAGAAATATGTTTCTCAATTTAGGAACGAATATTGCTTAATAAGCTATTATCGGTTCAGAAATAGATAATATGTCCCTACCCATTTACCAATTATTCCAAATTATTATCGCAATGACCCTTATCGCATTGTTAAGGAGGTGTAGGGTATTATATAGTCGGCCCCGCCCGACTTTCTGCCTTTCCTTACTGGTTTTATATAAAGTTATTTGTCGACTTATTGATTGCCCTCATTTATTAAATTTAATTCCTTTTAACGTGCCTTCTAGGAGATTAAGAAAGTATGAATTTTTTAAAGTACCACTACATAGAACTAATTATGGTCTTAATGAGCCTATTGTTAGATCCCTTAGGGAATTTAACAAAATTTTTAAATTGTATAATCTGGAGTTGTCTATGAAAATGTCTAAATTTAAAAGTATACTAGAATTAAGTTATTATGAAGCAATAGTCTGTAAGGAATTGTATTTCCATAGACGAAATAAATAAATAAATAAAAACCGTATTTTGGAGCGACCTCCATAGGGGAGCTATATCAAAACATTGACCGATATGGCTCATTTGCAATTCCAAACAACCTGCAACTATAAGAAATATTTCTACCAAATTTGATCAACCTAGCTCTATTATTACTGACTGTGGCGTGATTACAGTAGCTAAATTATAATTACAATGGCAAAATCGTCTTAGAATTTTTTATACCCTCCACCATCCTATGGTGGAGGGTATTGTTGGTATTGTAAATTCGAGGAATGCTGTGTTTATTAAAAAATAGATATCTTTTTAAGGGTAAAGCTATCAATATGGGACTTATTGCAAAATGTTAATATTTTTTTTCTCTTTTAATTAAAAATAGAAAACAAATTAAAAAAAAATCGTCTCCTAATTTTTTTAAGAAAAGAAATTAAAAAATCTCTTTTTCAATTTTATTTTTTTGTATTTTACGCCCAATTGTCCTCTACACGATGGCCTTTTTTGTTTTTATACAAAAATAATTAAATCTTTATGACAGGTTTGTCCCAGTACAGGGTTGCCCATATTCGACGGACCCATGTTTTTTTAAAAAAAATCAAAGAAAAAAATAAAAATTTGGCGGTTGGCAATCTTAATCATTTAATTTGTTCCAAGTAGATTTGTTTACATCAATTTTTGAATATGATATCTCTCAAATGGCCGCCTCTGGCGTTGATGGCGTATTGTGCCCTTTTTGCAGCATTTTCCATCGTTTTCGCCAACATTTCGGCCGGAATAGCGGCTATTTCTTCACGAATGTTGTCCTTGAGCTCTTCTACGGTCCTTGGCTTGTTAACGTAAACCTTTGACTTCAAATATCCCCACAAGAAGAAGTCAGGCGGCGTCAAATCGGGCGAACGCGGTGGCCAGTCCAAATCACCACTTTTCGACATCAAACGGCCCGGAAACAAATTCTTCAGAAAATCGATTGTTATGCGACTTGTGTGCGGTGGAGCGCCGTCTTGTTGAAACCAGAACTGCCTCATACGCTTTCGACGAATAATTGGCATCACAAAATTGGTCATCATGTCGCGATAACGCTCCTGGTTGATGGTAACAGCATGGCCATTTTCTTTTTGGAAGAAAAACGGCCCAATGACCGTTTTCGCACTAACGCCGCACCAAACTGTGACTTTTTCGTCATGAAGAGGCAATTCTTGAATCTCCTGAGGATTTTCAGTGGCGTAAATACGGCAATTTTGCTTATTTACGGTCCCATTCAATGTGAAATGGGCTTCATCGGACAGTTTTTTGAGTTTTTTTGAGTTTTCACAATTGACTTCTTCTGTTGAATGTAAATTTCAACTATTTCAGAGCGCTCGCGTGGCGTGTATTGTTCCATGGTAAAAATCTGCTTGGACTGACGCTTCAAACGCGGTATGTCATTAAGCGATCTGACATCTCTGTCAAAAGTTATGGCGTTACCAGATGGGTCCATCGAATATGGGCAACCCTGTATTTAAATAAATAAAATCTTCATAGTAGCATGTTCTTATTTATTTTATTTTTTAAATAATTTGTATTAATTGTTAACATCACTTGAGCTATAGAAGATTGTCAGATTGTAGGAGAAAAATTCTATTGGCAACACTGTCTATAAAATATTTTTATTGGCAATCCTGCGTATAAATATTTACAAAATATATTGTAAATATATGAAATTTTAAGATTTTCTTGAAATCGTCTGAACTGCCAATTAAACTTTGCCCACCAATCTGACATTGTCCGTACATTTGCAGCACTTTAACAGGTTTTATAACATTGGCCACTCTGACAATCGTCTATATATAGCATTAGAATAACCATTATACCAAGTTTCACTAAAATCCGTGACATGAGCAAAAAATACTGTGATCACTTAACATGACCTCTTTTTGTTTTAATGATTTTATGGAATTACGAGTATATCCCTCAATATACACAAAAAAGTTGTTAGGCCTTGGGAAACAAAAAAACAATTTTTAGTTACAAAGAGTATCCCTTAGTCGCTTTCAAGGTCCTTCAAATATCTGTTTGTTTTCACTTTAGTTGGTGAAATTTGCCCGTTTGATGTTAATGTTGCATCTTTGCAATGTCTACTTTACTGAAAATGGAAAATTGTTGGTAATATTTGAGAAAACTGTTATAGTAATGCAAAGCAACTATTTGGTATTTGCTACTATTTGTCTCGTAATGCACATCCGTTTTCGGGGGTGTGCACTGATGTTGGGGTACAGCATAAACATTTCTAAGGGAGAGCACAAAATCTCCAAAGATATTTTAAAAGGATGAGCACTCCGATATTACTTGTAAATTAACTAGAGATGCCGATACGGAAATCAAAGAAAACTTTCCCTTTCGAGAAGTTTTTAATCTATTGGAAACTATTACAGATATTTTGACGTTTAAAACAAAATAAGTTTCTGCATAAAAAAAACAAATATTTGGCAGAACTTAAGCTGGATTGGAATTATTTAAAAATCGAAAACGTTAAAAACAATTGATTGAATAACTAAGAAGAAAAAAATGTTGCATACTGTTCAGAACAATAGTTCAAGGTTTTACTGTCACTTATATACTAATGAATAATTTTTAAAATACCAATAAAAATCACAATAACTGGCGTAATTGTTGATTAATTCTATTCAGACATCCCTAATCTAATGCGTCTCTGCTGCAACTTTCCAAGAAATTTCAAGTGTTTAGCAAAGTAGGAAGACTCGAAAAATATATACATATATATATACCAGTTGAATTGAATAGAAAATAAAAAGTTTCTGTTTGCCCAAATTATGCAAAAAAAATCCGAGTAGCAAAAATAGTTCGATGTTACTACAAAAAGCACAACAAATGATGATGATTGTTATGGCAGTGAGGCTACGACTACGGACGGTAATGTAAGTGGAGAATCAACATTTTACTGGTATTATTTACTTTTATTTCTGCACTAAAAACTAAAGCTAGCTCCATGCCACATCAGGCCAATCTACTCTACTCCGCTCCATTCCATGCCAATCTACTCTACTTAGATTGCAATGGAATGCAATCTTAGATGCCATGCACTTTAAATAAAGTGAAGCCGGGCAAGCGAGAAAAAAAACAGAGAAAATCATTATGTATTCCTCCTTCGATGGATCCTTGTAGTTGTTTTGAGTCCTTGGCCTTTTTTGGTTGTACTACGTCTTGGGATGGTATTATTTCATATTTTTTTTTCGCAATTGATGCCGGGGCAATTTTACTTATTGTGTGCAATTGTTGCTGCCTTCCCCCATTCCTTGTTGTTGTTTTTATGCTTTCGAAATAAATTGATGCTTCATGCCACAATGGATGGCCACACTGAAGAAAAAATATTTACTTAACTCTAAAGATTTTGCTCGAAAGACTTCCAAGTTTAAAACAAGGACATTTCATACTTGATTCCTAAAACTAAAAAAATACCTAATTTTAATACGTCTTAATCTTTAAAACAAGTATAATTCATACCTTCATAAATTTAACTAAATTTCCTTAATAAAAGTAAATTTTCCTAATTTCAAAAAACACGTCGTAATCTTTAAAATAAAGATATTCCATATTTAATTCCCAATTCTACGAAATTTACTTATATTTAGCGATGTTGTTCTAAAGAATTTCTCCTTTTAAAAAACACAAACATCTCATTTTTAAACTTGAGACACATTTCCTAATAATTTTTCCCAAATTTACTCAATTTTAAATATTTGACTCCAAAAAGAAGTTTGGAGAAGACATTTCATGTTTAAAATTAAAATAAATTAAAATAATTTTCTTAATATTGACAAAAAGGTCCTAATTATATGTACGAGTTGTCCTTAATTAAGACAAATTCCTTAATGTTAAGTAAGTTTTCTTTATTCTAAAAAATTTAATTAATTTTAAGGATTATTCTCAAAAAGAGTCATAATCTTAAAAAATAATAATTGATTCCAAAAAATAAAACAGTTCCCTAATATTGTAGTATTCTCAAGACGTCCTGGGCTTTAAAACAAAGATAGTTCATAACTAAAATTTTATAAATATCTTCAATGTTAGGTTATACTGCAAAATACTTAGTTTTAAAATTTTTTATCCAAATTTGTCCTAATATTTAATATAAGGACATTATATATCTTAATCCTAACTCTAAGAAATTTACTTAATATCAATGATATTCTTGTAAGGAAGTATTCTAATTTCAAAAAGTGCCATTTAATTCTTAAATTTCAAACAAATTTCCTTAATGTTACAGGGTGGGCCATTTAAAATTTTAAATTTGAATCGGCTATAAAAGAAGTACCGATGATTTTTTCAAATTTCTGGCTTTATTATAAAGGTTGAACTTTGTCATTTAATAATCGAACACAATATCATTCATATGACTACCACGACTGGCTCGGCAATTGAGAATTTTAGGGATGGACTCAGGTACGAGTGGGCCATTTTAAATTTCAATCGGCTAAAAATTTATGGTTTTACTGAAAAGGTTGAACTTTGTGGATCACAATATAATTCATATGTCTACCACGTTTGGCAGTACCTCATCCGATCAACCCAATTTTTCAGTACGGCAGACTGTTTCGGGTCGAATCTCTTCAATGGCAACTTCGATTTCATATTTCAGCGCTTCAATTGTTTCTGGATGCTTTGCGTAACATTTATCCTCCCCACAGAAATAATCCAAAGGTCTCAAATCACAAGTCAAAGTATCGATAGTACAAATTTTAAAATTTTAATGGCCAACCCTTTAAAAAAATAATTTCATCCAAAAAAATTTACTTAATTTTAAATATTTTGCTCCAAAAAAATCATAATCTTTAAAACAAAGACGGTTCGTACTTAAAATTAAAACAATTTCCTTAATATTAACTATATTTGTCTAATAGTTTGTATGACTTGCACTTATTTTAAAGTTTTGAATGGAATCGCATAAAGACGTCGTAATCTCTAAATCAAGAAATTTCATTATTAATTAATAATTTAAAAAAAAAAACATTTTAATTTAAAGATTTTACTCCAAAGACGTCGTAGTCTTTGAAACAAATGTATTTTGTTTGCAATTAAGTTTTCTATTTCAAAAAGCAGACTTATTTTTAAAGTTATGCTCCAAAACAGCCTTCTTAAAAAAACATTTCATAGTTATACATAATTTCCAAAACAGGGTAATTTAATTCTTAAATTTAAGACGAATGTCTTTAATATTAAGTAAATTTCCCTTAAATGTACATATTTTTACAGAACTTTCTCGAAGGATGTGCTAATCATTAAAACAAAGACATTTCATACTTCAAATTAAAACAATATCCTTAATATTAAGTCATAATCTTTAAAACATGACCGCTTAGTACTTAATTCATAATTCTAAAAAATGTACTTAATTTTAAAAAAATTTCCCCACAGCCATCCTCATCAATAAAACAATGCCATTTTATTCTTAAAATTAGAATTAAATTCATTATTAAGAAAGTTTTACAGATTTTTAAAAAATCTATATAAAACAGGTTTTTTCATTCTTAAATTTAAGACAAATGTCCTTAATATTAAATTAATTTCCCTTAAATTTACTTGTATTCAAAGATGTCTTAAAAACAAAGACATGATAAACTTAAAATTAAAATAATTTCGTTACTATTAAGTCAATGTGAGCATGAAGTTTTAAAGATAAGGATTATTTTTCTCCAGATACGTCGTAATTTTTAAAACAAGTACATAATTCATAGTTCTAAAAACAATACTTAATTCTAAAGATTCATTTTCAAAAGTGTCCTTATCACTAAAACAAGGTTATTTCATTCTAAAAATTATGATAATTTAACCATTATTAAGTAAGATTTCCAAATACATTAAAAATTCATTATTTTTCTCCAGAAACGTCGTAATCTTTAAAACAAGTACATAATTCTTAATTCTAAAGATTTATCTGCAAAGACGTCCTTATCTCTAAAACAAGTTTATTTCATTCTTAAAATTATGATCATTTAACCAATATTATGTAAGATTTCCAAATTCATTAAAAAATTCAGAATTTCAAAGATCTCCCTCAAAAAAAAAATCATATTTTAAAAACAATTATCTCCAAAGTAGTCATTATCTTTACAACGGCTATAAAAAATACTGATAATTTTTTTAAATTTATGGTTTTACTGGAAAGGTTGAACTTTGTGGATCACAATATAGTTCATATGACTACCACGCTCGGCACTACCTCATCGGATCAACCCAATTATTCAGTACTTCAGACTGTTTCGGGTCGAATCTCTTCAATGGCAACTTCGATTTCATGTTTCAACGCTTCAATTGTCTTTGGGTGCTTTGCGTACCATTTATCCTTAATGACTCCCCACAGAAAATAATCCAAAGGGCTCAAATCACAAGTCAAATCACAAGTCAAATAATCGGTAGTTAAAATGTAAAATTTTAAATGGCCCGCCGTTAAAGTAAAATGTCTTCAGCCTAAAAAAATTTACTTAATTTTAAAGATTTTGCTCCAAAAATGTCATAATCTTTAAAACAAAGACATTTCGTACTTAAAATTAAAACAATTTCTTTAATATTAACTACATTTCCCTAATTGTTTGTATGACTTGCACATATTTTTAAGTTTTGGATGGAATAGCATAAAGACGTCGTAATCTCTAAATCAAGGAAATTCCATTATTAAATAATAATTTAAAAAATCATTTTAATTTAAAGATTTTACTTCAAAGACGTTGTTATCTTTGAAAAAAGTAGATTTTGTTTGCAATTAAGCTTTCTATTTCAAAAGTAGACTTGTTTTTAAAGATTAGGCTCCAAAACATCCATGTTAAAAAAACATTTCATAGTTATACATAATTTCCAAAACAGGGTTATTTAATTCTTAAATTTAAGACGAATGTACTTAATATTAAGTAAATTTCCCTTAATGTACATATTTTCGCAGAACTTTCTCCAAAGATATCCTAATTATTAATTATGAAACAACATTTCATACTTCAAATTACTTAAGTTTCATACTTCCTTAATATTAAGTCGTAATCTTAAGACAAAATTTCTTAATTTAAAAAAAAAATTCCCAAAGTCATCCTCATCAATAAAACAAGGTCATTTTATTCTTAAAATTAGGACTAAATTCAACATTAGACAGGTCTATATTAAATTTATTTCTTAAATTTAAGACAAACGTCCCTAATATGTATTAAGTAAATTTCCATTAAATTTACTTGTATTCAAAGATGTCTTAAAAACAAAGACATGATAAACATAAAATAATTCTAAAAACAATACCTAATATTAAAGATTTATCTTCAAAGACGTCCTTATCACTAAAACACATTTCATCCTAAAAATTATGATAATTTAACCAATACTAAGTAAGATTTCCAAATTCATTAAAAATTAATAATTTCAAAGATCCCACTTAAAAAAAAAATATTTTTTTAAAAACGATAATCTCCAAAGTAGTCATAACCTTTAAAACAAGACATATACTTAATTTTTAAATCTTAAAACTTTACTTAATTTTAAGAATGTTTCTTACAAAACGTCCTCATAACAAAAGAATTCTTACAATTAAGACAATTTCCCTAATATTAAAACAGGTATTTTCATTCTAAAATTTATGACAATTACCTTTTATAATTAATAAATTTCCCTTAAATTTACTTAAATTTGGATCCTAATTTTAAAAGCAAGGATATGTTAAACTTATATTTAAAACGTTTTCCCATTTTTTGGATAATCTATATATATAAAAATGAAACGGTCCATCTGTGTAATGGCATCACGTCAGAACGGCTGGAGCGATTTGGATGATTTTTTTTTATTCGATTCTAAATTTTCACGAGATGGTTTATATAGAAACAAAAAATTAATTGGACAAAGGGGCGTGGTACCTCCCATACAAATCGCAGGTTAAAAATCCTATATTTCTGCTCCTATTATAGGTATAGTGCTGAAATTTTGTTTGTATGCATTTAATGGCAGATTATGTGAATTTTCCAAAAATGGGCGGAATCGGACCAATGGGCGTGGCCCCGCCCATATAAGCCAAATTTTGAAATTGAGATATTTTGCACAATTTGTTAGCGAGAGTGCTGGAATTTTGTGTATATGTAAACGGTGGCAGTCTACGTGATTGGTCCAAAAATGGGCGGGATCGGACCAATGGGCGTGGCCCCGCCCACATAGACAAAATTTTGATATCTTGCACAATTTGCTAGCGGGAGTGCTGCAATGTTGCGTATATGTATCTGGTGGCATTCTACGTAATTGGTGAAAAAATGGGCGGGACCGGACCAATGGGCGTGGCCCCGCCCATATAAGCCAAATTTTGAAATTGAGATATTTTGCAATTTTGCAATTTGTTAGCGAGAGTGCTGGAATTTTGTGTATATGTAAACGGTGGCAGTCTACGTGATTGATCCAAAAACGGGCGGGATCGAACCAATGGGCGTGGCACCGCCCATATAAGCCAAATTTAAAAAATGTGATATCTTGCACAATTTGTTAGCGAGAGACCTGGAATTTTGTGTATATATATCCGTTGGCGATCTACGTGATTGGTCCGAAAATGGGCGGGTTCGGACCAATAGGCGTGGCCCAGCCCACAACGACCAAATTTTGAAATTTTTATATCTTGCACAATTTGCTATCGGGAGTGCTGCAATGTTGTGTATATGTATCTGGTGGTATTCTACGTAATTGGTCAGAAAATGGGCGGGATCGGACCAATGGGCGTGGCCCCGCCCTTATAAGCCAAATTTTGAAATTGATATAACTTGCACAATTTTTTATCTAGAGTGCTGTCATGTTGTAGATATGTATCTGGTGACAGTCCACGTGATTGGTCCAAAAATTGGCGGGATCTGACCAATGGGCGGGCCACCGCCCTTATAAGCCAAATTTTGAAATTGAATTATCTTGCTCATTTTGTTAGCGAGAGTGTTGAAATTTTGCGTATATGTATCTGGTAGCAGTCTACGTGATTGGCTTTCAAATGGGCGGAATAGGACCAGTGGGCGTGGCCCAGCCCATATTTCGATATATCTTGCAAGTATTATATAGGAAATACATGAACAAAAATGCTCGGTATGCGATAATTACAGCTGCTCACTCCAATACAATCGCAATATGATAATGTGATGCAATATCAATGAAACAAGAATTTGGAAATTTTATAAGTATACATTTCTATTTTCTGGACTTTCCACTGAATTCGGTATTTTTTCATTCAGTGAATTTATTACTAATACCAGTAAGGAAAGGCAGAAAGTCGGGCGGGGCCGACTATATAATACCCTACACCTCCCTAACAATGCGATAAGGGTCATTGCGATAATAATTTGGAATAATTGGTAAATGTATTTTGAACCGATAATCGCAAAATTAAGCAATATTCGTTCCTAAATTGAGAAAAATCTTTCTGGAGAACTTTGTAATGATCGGAAGTAAAGTACAACTTCTATAGCGCTTTGTAACCAAATCTGGAGGAACATATATATGGAGGTTATATATAAATCTGAATCGATTTTCCTAGAATACTCATTCATGTAAAATAGAAACCTGTTTCTGTCGAATTTCGTACTGATCGGATATAAAACACAGTCTCTACAGCGCTTACATGTCAAATTGGGGGTAACATATATATATGGGGACTATATCTAAATCTGAACCGATTTTCTCCGAATTTGGCAGTATTCCTTCATGTGATAACAAACCTCTTTCTGCCGAATTTCGTACTGATCGGATATAAAATACAGTTTCTACAGCGCGAATTTTGACATGGGCAGCGAAGCGCACCGGGCTCAGCTAGTATTAGATAAATTTGTGCATGAAGTGCCTTATTTTAAAGATTTGGATGATTTTTCTCCAAATACGTCGCAATCTTTAAAACAAGTTCGGTTAGTACTTAATTCGTAATTTAAAAAAAATAATTTTAAATATCTATCTCCAAAGACATCCTATCCTCATAATTAACACAAGGTCATTTCAAAAATATGATAATTTAACCAATATAAAGTAAGATTTCATAATTTTTAAATAAGTCTTCATTACAAAAATTTTCCTCCAAAGAAGTCATATACTCGTATTTCTAAACGATATTTTCCAAAGACGCCATAAACTTATATTTTATACATAATTTCTAATTCTCCTCAATTCTCAGTTATTTCATACTAAAAAATTAAGACAATTACCTTAATAGTATTCTCAATTCTAAAAGATCCTTACTTTCAAAGATTTTTCTCCAAAGACGTAATAATTATTATGACAAAGACATTCCAGGAGTAATTCCAAAATCTAAGCAATTTTACTTAATTTTAAAGATTTTGCCTTAATTACGTCTTCCAACTTACTTCATTCACTTTATGTTAACAGTTTGCTCCAAAAGTGTTCTACTCTTTAAATTAAGAAAAGGAAGTTTTCCTAACTCCTTGTACGATTAAATGTCCTCATTTTGAAGATTTAAACGATTTTGCTCCAAAGAAGTCGTTATATTTAAAACAAGGATTCATACTTCATACTTATTTAATAATTCTAAGAAACTTACCTAATTTTAAATGTTTTGCTCAAAGGTCGCCTTCATGTTTAAAACAAAGACATTTCATTCTTAAATTGAAGAAAACATTTCTTTAATATTAAGCAAATATAAATTCTAAAAAATACAAATTTTTATCCAAAGATATCATAATCACACTGCATATGGGTGCCTGGGCATAGGGATATCCCGGGGAACTGCAAAGCTTGCTAGGAAAGGGATGACTTTAGAAATTCTCGAAGAATTTGCATATATTGGTGCGCCACTATCCACGTGCAAGCTTTGGCTTAGGCAAGAGGCAATTAGGCAGTCCAATGAAAGATGGACACAAATCGCGGCACCTGTAGGGTAGCTAGACAAATCTGGCCAAGGTATGACCTCGCACTAGAAGGGAAAAGATTGTCTACGTTAGTATCAGTTCTGAAGGGACACTGCCTGATCGGCGAACACGCCAGAAGATTGGGTATAAACTCCAATGACTTCTGCAGAAGTTGTGGAGATGAGGAAGAAGTGGAGAGCAGTGAGCACTTGCAATGCGACTGTCCCGCTTTGAGTAAACGACGACTGGACCTACTGGGGTCGGCCTTTCTAGGTAGCCTAACAGATCTTTCCAGTACCAATATTCGTGCTATCAATACATTTGTATATCAAACAGGTTGGTTTCGATGAAGGGCGTTTTAGCCCGTGGTACAACTAAGGACCTAAATTGGTCTATGTGAGCTGAAGAAAAAAAAACGGCTAAGCTAAACCTAAACCTATCATAATCTTAAAATTAAACATACTTCATATTTAAAATCAAAGTTATTCTTTAATATTAAGTAATTATAGGTGTGCATTGTTCTTATTTTAAAGATTTTGAGTATACTGCTGGTAATCTTTTAAAAAGGTTGTTTCGTACTTAACTCCCGATTCTAAAAAATAATATTATTTTACAGATTTTTCTCAAAAGTTATCATAATCATTATAACCAGAACATTTCATCCTACAATTGAAGCCAAAATTTCTTTAAATTATGTAAATTTTCCTTATTCTACAGAAAAAAATTGTTAATTTACAGATGTTGTTCCAAAGATTTTTTAAACATTAAAACAAATGCTCTTAATACTTAAAATTAAAACAATTTCCTTAATATTAAGTAAAATTTCTACAGTCTAACTAAAAGTTGTCTTTATTTTAATAATTTTGACGTCTTTCGTGTAAAATCTTTAGTATAAAGTACATTTTTTTTCAGTGCTAACGTTAAAGGAACAACGGTGGAGGGGAATTCAAGCAACTAGCTCCACAAGTCCCTAGTAAAGTGCTTCTAAATTTAGTGAACCCTGCACATACTGCAAAACAACCACGAGCATGAACAATGAGCCAATAATAGAAGCAGTAGAAAATAATGAAAACCCAATTACTGACGAGGAACAAGTTCATATGGATGATGATGATAATGATTATGAACCTTCTGCGTTTGCTCCTTCTACTGCTGCTGCTGCAATTGCAGCTGTTGAAGCAAATCGTTGCAGCAATGATTCTTAAATTACAAAATGGTTCTTTATGAAACATGTTTATAAGCTCATTTTTCTTACTATCATCGTCTTGACTGGGTGAGTAAAAGAAATGTATTTTTATTGAGTCGAATTTATTGAAGTATTTTCTTTTAATTGCGGGAAAATTTTATTAATGTTCGACTAGTAAAGTGATCAACTCTAGGAATTGGAAGAAAAATGTAAACGATAAATAAATGCAATCATGTTGATATATAATGGAACCATCATTTGGGCTAGAAATCAATTAAAAAGATCTTTAAAAAACATAACACATAACATACAACTCCAAGAAAACAAATTTTGCAAGCCAGTCATTTAAAAATATTCTATAAAAATTGTCTAAGATATTGTCTATAAATAAAACAATTTAGCCACATTTCCAATAAATAAACCAATTGTGAGGAATTCTATATAATAAATATAATTTGACTCTTTTGTAACAAAAAAACTCTTCTAGGATATTAAAGGATTAGGGATGTTTTCTATATTTTGAAATCCTGCCGCCACAAGGACAATTTATTCCACTTTTTTGAAGAGGATTATCACGATTCTTCGTTAGTATTAGTATCTTCAAAATACGACAATTTAAAAAAAATGATTTTGAGAAAAATCCCTTAGATAGGTAACTTTGGAGCTCTGCACCTAAATGCGGTAAATTTTTGCGTTGTTCAAACTGCTTTGAAATCAATCATATCAAACATTTATAAGAAAAAAATTACAAAAAATTATATATAAATAAAGTATTCCTAATATGAATAACAATATGAATTCATTAAATAACAAATTGATTTTTGATTCTATGATTTTTTAACAAATAATATATTATAAATTTACGCTCCCAAAAATACGCAAATCAAAAGGGAAATATCAACGAAACATTTTGTGCTTTGTATCGCATCTTTTTTCTCATAAAAAATCGAAAAATTTCATTTTAGAATAATAGTTATACCCTACACCACACTGTGGTACAGGGTATTATAAGTTTGTTTCACGGCAGATGTTTGCAACACCTGAAAATAACACAGCTAGACCCACCTTAAAGTATACCGATCGACTCAGAATCACTAGCTGAGTCGATTTAAGCATGTCCGTCCGTCCGTCCGTCCGTCTGTCCATGTAAAGTTGTTCGTCGACTACAGGTCGCAATTTCACTCCGATCGTTCTGAAATTTTGCAGTTTAGAGTATTTCACAGCTGTTAAGATCGCTATGGAATTTGGTTGAAATCGGTTCAGATTTAGATATAGCTCCCATATATATCTTTCGTCCAATTTGGCCCTTTAGTCCTATAGAAGCTGTATTTTACATCCAATCATTTTGAAATTTAGAATGGTAGGGTTTCTTGATCCATGAACCAACACTACCGAATTTGAAGAAAATCGGTTAAGATTTAGCTATAGCTCCTATATATATGTTTCGTCCGATTTGGCCCTTTAGTTCTATAGAAGCTGTATTTTACATCCAATCGTTTTGAAATTTAGAATAAACAATTTAAACATGAACTACAAAATTTATATTTCAGAGTTATTCAATACTACGAGAGTGGTGTAGGGTATTATATAGTCGGCCCCGCCCGACTTTAGCCTTTCCTTACTGGCTTTAAAAATTTAAATTGAAAAAATAGAGAAACCAAAATTTCATAAACTTAACTATTTTGCAGGTCGCTTTTTAAACATGAATGTTTGCGACGTCCTTATCTTAAATCCAAAGTAATTTCATTCTAAAAATTAAAGCCAAATTCCCTGAATATTGAGTATATTATCGAAAATGAAAATTGTATAAATAAAGAAAAAATCCACAAAAAATGGCCGCTATGATCTCTTTGTAAAAATCGGTTCTGCCATTCAAAAGCAATTACAAATTTCGTAAAACCAAAAAATAATTTTTTAAATTTCAAATCCCTATAAAATTTTGGAAATTTTTTATCGTGAAATATATGATAGCGGGATATTATTTTACCATTCAGCAACAGCAAGACATTTTAGACATAAAGACATTTTAAGAAATTACCTCTGTATAAAAATTTTCTAAGTAAAGGGTTTTCCAATTTCGATGGAAAGGTGTTATTTTGGTATTCAAAGAAAAGTGCAATTTTTTGGGATAAATGATCGGCGTTTATTTCATAATAAAGAGGAAGGTATGTCGTTAATAATGAAAAACTAAATCAGCCAAATGGCTACCACGACCATGCTTACAGGACCATATCCTTTTCATGAAATTTTCCATAACCAAATCGCAAAGTGGCTGCCCTATGTCCTATATAGCCTCACGAATTCTATCTTTGAGGTCTTGAATCGACGCTGGGCTTTTGGCGTAGACGATATCTTTCACGTGGCCCCAAAGGAAGAAGTCGCAAGGTGTTAAATCACAAGATCTCGGTGGCCAATTGTGATCACCTCTTCGAGAGATAACACGGTCCGGAAACTTTTCCTATAACAGAGCATTGGTTTCGTTGCTTGTGTGGCACGTAGCGCCACGTTGTCCAGATCAATACCATCCAACTCCGACCATAAAAAATTAATCATCTCTCGATAGCGCAATCCATTCACCGTAACTGTTGAGCCAACATCATTTTCGAAAAAATAAGGTCCAATGACCCCGCCGGACCATAAACCACCAAACAGTCACACGTTGAGGATGGAGAGGCTTCTCAACAATAACTCTTGGTTTTTCCGAGTCCCAGATGCTCGGGACTGACGTAGCCACCGAGGTGGAAATGGGCCTCATCAACCATCGATGATTTTCGAATTTTAATAATTTCACTGCGTTGCTGAATCGTGTATCGTTCCATTTTTAATAATGGCGTAGTTTCTATTTGTCAAATGTCAAAGAATAAAAGCTTCAAAAGTGACAGCTACCGAAATACCGGGTGATTCAAAATAACACCTCTTTTTGGAAAACCCGGTATATACAAATTGATTATTATTTAATTGTTTTTACCATAATTATATTAATACTTTTTTTTTGCTTTTAATAACCTTTTTTTGATTGTTCCTATCAGTCGACAAATAAAATAACGTGACTCATTCGGACATTTGTGTTCGCCCAGATGAGATAGAGAAACCAAAATTTGCACTGAAATGATTACGTTTTTGTACGGGTTTATAACACTGTGAAACAAAATTTTAGTCCAAGGGAGGTGGATAACAGTTTCTGGTGCAATTAGGTGTCACAAACACGAAAAAAATATTAAAAAATTGTTTATGGAAATTTTTTTTTCAAAATTTTTTTTTACTATTCCAGCTTTCATGGAAATTACATTCATTATTTGGACCATAATTTTTCAAGTATACGCCTGATTGCCGTGTTATGCCTCAAATTAAAGGGAATTATGAGGGCTACATATGCAGCAAATATCGCTGTCACGTAAAATCTTCGGTTTAGTAACAGTCGTCAAAAATATGAGAAAAAAATGATTTTTTTTAAAAAAAAACAATTTTTCCTGGAACAAAAAAAAAAAAATTCGTATCATGTTTCGTAACCCTCCATAAAACAAGATATGCAATGTTGGATGAGATCCGCTCAGATAGAGGGTCATTCAACAATATTTGTGGTTTTTTATTTATGAGGTTTTCATTCAGTTATGCCTTTTAGGGGCATGGACATCCCAGTCGTATATACAAGTAGTAAAATTATATGTACGCAATACAAAGTAGTACGCGGCAGTCTTGAAAATATTGGGTGTCTACTTTCGAAGCAAACTATATGTCAGCTATAGGTACTGCAACTTATGAACCTTAAACCCGGAATTTATGAATGATATTTTTATACCCTCACTTTAGTGTGACGAGGGTATATATCATTTGCTACGAAAAAAAGTGTAACACATCGAAGGAGTGATCTAAGACCCTAAGTATGTTCGGCGGATATTCGTTTTGGGTCATTTTAAGACGAATGAGCAATGTCCGTCCGTCTGTCTGTCTGTCTGTCTGTGTGTCTGCTGGCTGGTGCGCACGATAACTCTCGAAAGGAGTAACCGATTGACTTCAAATTTGGTACGTGGAAATATTTTTTTCTATCTCCGGCTAAGTTCGAAGATGGGCCATATTGGTCCACTCCTTCTAGTACCTCCCCCACAAAGTGTTAAAATGTTGTGAAATATTGAATCCTTAATAACTGCTATACTGCCTCTGGGATAGCCGATATTTTACCACCACCATTCGAATCTTCTGAAATTCCACACATAGCATTAGTTTATTAGTCGCTATCAACTCGAGAAAAATGGGCCATGTTGCTACGCCCCTTTTGGTACCTCCCACACAAATGCACCATTTTGCACCAAAAGTTAACAGCTTATAACATTAATACCAGTGCATAAAAATGCTTGCAATTTTGTACAGTGTAATGCTTTCATAGTGCCTACAGTTCAGTGAAAAATGGGTGTCATATTCACGCCCCTTTTGGTACCTCTTACACAAAGGTACCATTTTGCACCAAAAGATAACAGCTTATAACATTAATACCAGTGTATAAAAATACTTGAAATTTTTTTCAGTGTAATGCTTTTATAGTGTCTTATGTACTGTGAAAAATAGACGCTATTTCCATGCCCCTTTTTGTACCTCCCACACAAAGGTACCATTTTGCACAAAAAGTTAAGAGCTCACAGCATGAGTACCAATGCACGAAAATGCAACAACATTTTGCACAGTGTAACGCTTTTGAAGTCCCTATAGCCCTGTAAAAAATGGCCGTTATCACCACGCCCCTTTTTGTACCTCCCAAACACAAAATGGCCAAATCATACCAAAATTTAATATTTCATAACGTTAATATACCAGTGCAAAAAACGTTTATAATTCGGCGCAGTTTAAAGAATCTACTATTCAGCGAAAAATAGGTGTATTTGTTAAAAACATTCTGGTAACTCCCATACAAATTGACAGAATAATTCGTTTAATATTCCATATTACATTACTCACAAAGTGAGGGTATACCTTAGTCGGTTTACCCGACTGAAACTTTCTTACTTGTTTATTAATAAATTAGTGTAATTCAGCGCCTTAAAGAGATAAGTCGATTTTCTGAAAATATTACAGCAGTAAAGAAAGTTTGAAAGCAGTACATTTACACAACGGAAATCTGAAACCGTCGATTCCCATTGCTCATGCTGTCAACACTAAGGAATCGTACGAAACAATGGCTAAATTGATAAAAAACATAAAATATGAACAACATGACTGGAAAGTTTGTTGCGATTTAAAAGCAGTTGGTATGTTATGCCTCTGGGATAGCCGATATTTTACCACCACTGCATATTAAGCAGGGGCTCTTTAAAAATTTTATAAAAGCCTTAAGGAAAGATGGCAATTCACTCTCATATTTAAAAAGTTTATTTAAATGTCTTTCTTTTCAAAAAATCGAAGAAGGAGTTTTTGATGGGCCTAAAATAAGGAAACTGATGAAAGATGTGCATTTCGAATCATATTTGATGTCGGATGAAATTGCAGCATGGAGGTCGTTTAAGCTTGTAGTTTAAAATTTCCTTGGATCCAATAAAAGCCCGCAATATGAAACAATGATTAATGATTTGTTAAAAAATTATGAAAAAATTGGTTAGAAATATATTTTTTATATTTATGTATATAACACATATGTATTCTTCCAACTTATTTTGCGCTTTATGTATTCCAACAGGTATAAATGCCCCTCAAAATGAATTCTTTCATTCTCATTTAAAAATTTTCCCCGAGAATCTTGGCGACATAAGAACATGGCGAAAGGTTTCACCAAGAATTGAAGTCCATCGAGCGGCGTTACCAAGGGCACTGGGATGAAAGAATGATGGGAGATTATATTTGGTTCCTCATTAGAGAAAAGGACCAGGATTTTTTTTTTTTGAAAAAATCTACCTTTTCCAATTTGTTTAATGACTGTTACTAAACCACTGTTTCTAAGTGAAAGAGATATTTCCAACATTGGTAGCCCACATTAATAGCTTCAATTTAACGTATAACTCGACCTGATCGGGCATATACTCCAAAAATTATAGTGCAAATACTAAGGGTACCTTCGACGATAATAGTATTTTTAATGAAAATTTTTTTAAAAAAAATGTATCCATAAAAAAATTTTTGCCACAATCTATACCAAAAAATAATTTTTAGGTCTAGGACACAAAAAAATTTTTTGTTGTTGCGTAGTGTTATCGTGCGACTTGTCGTTGTGATGGTAGTTAGTGAAACCCAAATCAGCTGTTTGTCGTCTGGCAGGCGAACGAAAGCAAATTTTTATGTTACAGAAACAGGCTGTTAGTTATGTCACGAAGTAAGTAAAAAAATCCCTTATATAAGAACAATTTGCGCAGTTTTCCTTACTTTTTTCCATATCATAAAAATTCTGATTTAATTCTTTTGGCTTCAGAAATCGTCATATAGACGATAAATCTTAATTTCTGTCAACACAGTAAAGGAATACAAAATATGAACAAAAAAATGTGTAATATGTATATAACATTCGCTCTTTAAGGTGTTTTTTAAGGTGTTATAACTATTTTAAGTTTAGGAAATCACAACATTTGTCTTCAAAAATAAGGTGCCACAAAATTTAGCAGTTTCCGAATTATTTAAGGAATTATATCCATTTTAAGTTTTGGAAGGCAATTCATAATATTTAATAAAAAGTAAATTTCACAATATTCCACTCAAGTGTGGTCTTGTCCGAAAGTTGTACTTCTTCTAAACTTTGATTAAGTTCGAAGATTATCTTCATTACTCCTTCATTTCTGGGATTAAAATTTAGTAACATACTTCACTGTAATAAAGTTTGTTCTCTTACTATAATCTTCTGCAATTGTACACCATTTATATTCGGTACAATTCCATAATAATGGTTATAATTGCCGAATATTTTGTTATCTCCTATACAAATGAACGAAATCGTACCAAAACGGCATTGCTCTAAGAAGTGCATATAAAAAGTTGTAATTTTTTCGGTGCATGCGAATAGAAACAGCTGAAAAAAATATCGCTTTCCTTTATTTACATACAAATTGTAAGCTAAATCCAGACGACTAAAAAGGGCGAAATAGCCTTTTGCATTTTTTGAAAAGAAAAATTGTCCCTCCCTCGCAAATTGTCATATCATCCGTGTCTGCAGAGTTGAAATTAATCTCACATTGCAAAGAGGCGGACGAGCATAAATAAAGTAACAAATTGGTAAAATCATCAATGATCATTTAGTAAAACACACACTCTCTAGCACACTTTCACTCACACCCGACAATTTGTCCATAATTCACGGCAATATAAAATAGAAACTCTCACACATACTATGTAAAAAAAATATAAAGGAGTACTTGTGGAGTGCATGAGTTTCCAAGGGTCCGTGTATGTGTGTTGGGGGGAAATAAAAACGATTACAGGCCAAACATGGTCAAATGCTTCGGCATTAGTGGTCATATCGGGCCATAATAGCTATCGGAGAGTGTTTATGATTGTCGATGCCAGGCAAATGCTGCCTTATACTCTCTATATTTCGGGGGGAGGAGGCGATGTGAGCGCATGGGGAGCAATTGTTTAAATATATGTGAGAGAACAAACGTGGCCTTCACATATGAGTAACCACCTAGTGGGAAAAATGTCTAGGCCTTCTAGAATCAGGCCTGAAAGAAGTCATTCAAATTACATTTGCATGACCCTATGCGCCAAGTAGCCCGTCAGAAGAACTTGGCGAAACCAACAACTAGAGGTACGAAGGAAACGAGCAGATTTTTATCGGTATTATAAAACCAAAAGTTGCCCCAATAAAATAGAAAAGCTACCCAGAAGAGTTTCGAAACACATTAACTGGAAACCCTTTAACAACTCCCTGCGATTATCCCAAACCCCGAATAAGAGGCTAGTTCAGAATTAAACAAACCCTTCGTTATGTACAGAAATCCTGAAAGGAAACCGTTTGTACAGGAACCGTGAAAGGAAACCTAAATCCCCCATTCAGAAAATGCTAACTTCAGATTGAAGAATGTATGTTACGACCAGGCCTCCTCACTGCTCCGAATAAGGCCTGATGTCTAGCCTCTTACGCCTTGCTTTTTGGCGCTGAGTAAATAACATTATTGTATCTAATGGTTTACTAGCATAGGATGTATCTGATGGCGGGCTTCCATACATTCCATATATCTATGGAAAAAATCATTAGAAAAAAATTGCTCTCTCACAGACATTCACGCACATGTATCCTCTCACATTGTTGTACTGTAGTAAATCAACACGTTTCACTATATTTCGAGATAAGTACATTGGAGCAACAATAACAGCAAACAGCCAAAAATTTGTTACTATAAAATCGTATCTTTTACATGGCATCAAATCATGTAATGGTCATGTACAGCCATAGGTCTTTGTAGCGTAACACTGCCTAATAGCAAAATAAACTGTGTCTTCGATTGGAATTTAATATGATCAATCTACTGATTAATCTACTCCTACTATGAATACAATCTACTGGTTACTCGGTAGCCTATTTAATCCAAGGACGGGACCGCATCTGCCGAAAGGGGACGGAAGCAAATAATCGCAAACCCGACGAGAGAGCCTAAGAAACGTGCCGTCCAAATAAAATTTCAGCAGATTCAGCCGTCCGTTTACGTTTCGTTGGCTAATCGTTTACATTGATTTCCATGTCAGATCGAATCAGCTGATTCATTACGCTACGGGAGCGTTATGGTTCTGTTGGCCTAACCCAGCCTTAAGACTTTATTTTCAATTGTACGCCAAAATATAGCCAAAGCAGCATAATATAAAAAGCGTGAAACGGCCAACAGTTATTTTCAACTCCTATTTTATTATATAGGGTGATCCATTTCGAGGTTCTTTACTTTTTTTAAAGAAAAAAACACAGAAAATTCAAATTGAATGGGGAATGTTTATTATCATTTGAAAGAACATTCGTTGGCATTTGTTTTTTGAAGATTATGTCTATCAATCTTCATAGACATAATCTTCAAACCTACGTCTTCGATGACTCGTTCGAGCATTTCGACTGGTAACTGGCGAATGACACGCGTAAACATTGTTCAGGTGTAAGTCTTTCCATAATGAAATGCCAAACAATACTTAACAAAAATAACATGACAGCATGACACGACTCCCATGTGATCAGTCAAAAAAAGGCTATTGAAAAAAGTATCTCTACTTGAATCACCCGTTATAAAATTACACTAATTAATTTGTCAATTTGTTGTCAAAACGTTGTGAAATGCCAAACAATACTTAACAAAAATAACATGACAGCATGACATGACTCACACGTGATCTGTCAAAAAAGGCTATTGAAAAAAGTATCCCTACTTGGATCACCCGTTATTAATTAATTACTTCCTTCTTTCTATTAATTTTCATTTAAGTTTAACGACTCTGTTCCTTTTTATTTTGTAATACCTTATTTTGTGCGACCTGGTACAATTTTTGAATTAACTGCCCCTATATACACTACACTTTTTTAACATTCATGTCTATGCATTTCATTTAGTACATTTGTTGCAACTGTGCCCAAGGAAATGTATAAAAGTCTCTTTGAACTCTGCCTTCAAAGAGACGAGTAGTGTGCCAAGTCTTATAATAAGTTCAGGACGGCTACTTCCTCAGAGATAAAAGTTTTTAATTTTAAACTTTCGGAGTTTGCTTTTAATGCGGAAGGCTTATGCGCTAAGAAGTAGGCCTGCATTAGGCGTCATTAAAGTCTCCGCCGACGAGAATTGAACCCAAATGTGGCATATTGTGTTTTAGTAAGTCTCCATCCACTATCTAAGGCTAACGTGAATGTGCGGCTAAGTTCCCACCGAAACCTACGTCTTCGTAGGTTTCGGTGGGAACACCGAAACCTACGTCTTCGTAGTTCCGAAGTAATTGTTCACGTACGCAGCATTGTCTCATCTTCGCGATCCTGATCAATACACTGGAACCTCATCGACACCTCTCTTCGGAGACCTAATTTCCTTAGTACGGATGTGTGAGTGCGGTTTGCAACTCGGCGGCGGTTGTTGTGTTGCTGCCTTGATTTTCCTCGGGTTTCTCTCTCTCTCTCTCTCTCTTTCCTCGAACTTTCTAAAGAGTCAGACTCTTCTAACGAGTCTCTGCGTTCACCTCTCGTTGTCGAGTACTCTCCGAGTAAAGTACACTTTGTTCGGCGATACTATCGCGCACATCATTACTAGTCGTTTGTTGCACTACGCTCGCGCACTTTCATTCTTCAGTCTTTGTCTCTACTACTGAGCACTTCTTGTAGTTTTTTGCTCTCGAAATATTCGTACCGGCCTGGTCGCCACATACATACATGGTAATAAAGCTCTGTCTTTAGCATAATCAAAAAACTAAACTCCTGTGTTTTATTTATTTATATTTTCTATTTTCCTCAAATGTCCTTAGAGCCACCTAGATGCCCAACAAATTACCTAAACAAACGTAGGATGAGTTTTCATAATTCGGTTTCTGTCGACGAAGCGCTAGATTCTTAAGATATATCTCCTACACCAGAAAGGGCTTATGTCTACCAGTCCCCCGAAATGTCTACAAAGAAACAGGAAGTGAAAATCGGAATACCATCAACAGTTGAAAAAACAATGTCATTTGCATCCGGACTCACCAATGGCCGTCATCAGATGTCGGACTCGGAAGATGACGTGGAAAACATACCGATAAGCTGACCAGCACGATATAAAGGACACCTCCAATGAGGAAGAAGATCCATATACGGTATCACCACCTCCGCCATGTACAAGTGATGAATATTTTAGACCAATAACTCCCCAGAAGGGGGAGAGTTTTAGAAGGGTGCATGTCAGAGAAGACTGTACCAGTACTACGAATATCACTGTTTCAAGGGGATAATTACCTAAAGAGTATTCCTAACTATCACTTATATACCGGCTTCTGAACCGACAACAGATGTTGTTTTTTTATATTCCAGTTATAAAGTTATCGTTTTAAAGAGCCGGTCCGCAATGATAATATTGTGTCACCAATAATGGCAAATAAGAATCAATCGCCATCCTCGGGAAAGTTCGCTAGTTGACGAAGAAGATCTTGGCCATCAGCATCTTCTCCATTCAAACTTTTCTTTAACTGATTTAAATGAATACAAGCTACAACGTATATACGTAAATCATTTAAGAAAAAATCACAAATCGTTAATCATTTAAAGACAAGTTTATAACTTAAAATACGATTTTCTAACTTAGATTACTAGCAATAACTTATTTTTGTCATTATTTTGTAAGTCGTTATTTATTTACCGAAAGTAATGCTGGTGATAATGAGATATTATTACCTGGTAATGCGATTGGTAATGACATGTACTTACCAAGATTTTGCTGGGAGAGGGGACTGTAGAATTATTACCAGGGTGTCGATGATCAGAAATGGAGCCATGGGTTGGTACTTCGGCAAAGCATACACTGGAACAGAGAGAAAAGATACATTCACTGTAGGGAATGTATAACGAGTTCAGCCGTTTCTTTGGAATGGAATGCTGCGGATGATGAAAAAGTTGGCATTTTAATGAGCCTGTCCTCAACGATAATATAGAGTTAACAATAATGGAATATAAAAATCAATCGTCATCCGCGGGAATGTTTGCTCAGTGGACTGGCAGAAAAATTCGGATGAAGCGACATCAGTCTCAGCTAAGACCCTTTCGTCTTCATCCTTATCTCCATCATCATCATCGCCATCTTCTTCTTCCCGGTCTACAATCTCACACCACACCCCATCTACTGAGGCATCACTAACTGTCAATACTTTATCAGCGACTACTCCCTCTACAGCTTCATCTTCATCGCGCTCGATAGCATCCTCGTCATCGCAATCTACATCATCTTCGACTATAAAACAAACATCACCCCGATTTAAGGAACATGAATCCAACCGCCGACAAAAGAGCTGATTTTCCAACCCTCGATATAAAAACGAGTTCCATCGCAATCACGATCAGCTTCGGCATCTTCAACTATGAAGTAGGCATCGACATTATCTAAGGAAATAGACACTCACTCAATGACATCAGAACTGATTTTCATTCCACTCCTGATAAAAAGTCGTAACTTCGGTTATCAGATAAGCCCAGAAAAGGATGAACAAACTATGAAACAGCAACTGGAGCTGACCCATCAGGCTACACATATTGTGGAGTCAGTCTACAGGTAAGAACTGTTGCGGGTGATAAAGAGTAAACCTCCTTAAAGTAAATGCACGGAGGGGAGAAGAATTTATAAAGGGTTTACGAGTATAGCGGCAGAGTGTAGACTACGTTTCTTTGTAGAGCCGCTGCAGTAAAACTACCGTTTCCGCATTTGAAGGCTGATGGATCGGTGTAGAAACGACGTTCAGACTACGTTTCGGTCAAAAGAGGTGTGCAGTAAGAATTCACCACCTAGGTCTTAGATTCCTGTTCCTATTAGGTTATAACAGGATGACGCTAGAGCTTGTCTAATGTCTAAAATTGTTCAATAGTTGATCCATTGTAGTTCCTCATGTTTCTTCTCTTCCGATTGCCTTCTTATTTGCTTTATTTCCGCGGAAAGCAATCTACGAATATAGTCATGGAAGCCTCGGATGTCCTCTAATATCATTGGCACCATTTATATGCCCTAATGAATATATTCTAGCTGGTTCGTAGCCCCGATTTTTTGCTATAATCTGGAAAGAAAAAGAGCCGAGTATGTATCTTGTTTCATCTTTTGCTTAAGGCAGGATACTGACACAGGAAGTGACAACTGTCTTCCAAATAGTCAGCATCGATACACCATCTACATAAGTCATCATTTCTGATGCCGATTCTTAACATGTGCTGTCCTAAGTTGTTATGTGCCGCTAAGTGTGGTAAGTGATCGGAATTTCGCGTTTCTTTTTCGTCCCAAAATAGATACGTCTGTTCACAGCCTGCCGAGATGTTCCAACATCTGTGTAATTTCTTCCAGCTCTTTTACTTTATTCTAGGTAAAATTGTGAGACAAAGGTGGTAAAACAAGCGGACCATCGCCCCCTGTAAGGCAGGATCTATTTTTACATGCATTTGCTTCTTCGTTTCCCGGAATATCTTTGTGGTCTCATACCCACCATAGCGTAATTTTATGCTGTTCTATAAGAACCTGCGATTCTCTTTGACAGCGGCTGACTACATTTGACTTATATCTGGTCCCCTTAACGACTTTATTGCTGCTTGGCTATCAATGAAGAAATTGATATCGCTGTTGTATAACGGTCTCAGTGATATAACTTCAGAAGCTTTTAATTGAATATATTTTCGCTTGAAATATACTGCACTCATACATTAGTTTGTAGGATTAAGGAATGTTTAGCTCCTCGCAAAAAACTCCACTGCCTGTATCATCCATTATCTTGAATCTGTCGGTATAGTGGTTCAACTTTTAATTAGCAATATTTTGTTTTTTCAATCTTCAATTTCCTGAGTCATAGTTTAATGTCAGATTTAATACTAACGTTTCTCTATAATATAGCTAATATTAGTATTAGTGAAATAAAAGTGAGTTTTTAAAACAATATTTAGATTTTTCGCCTCAAAATATAAATTATTGTTCGACCTTGGACCCCGATGATCTCTAACCCGGCATAAAGGGGAAAACCGATCGATACAATACATAATGTTATAAATATAGTTTCAGATGAAAAGCGACCAGGGTCTCACAATTCATTGGCCAGTGCCTATGCGCGCCAATGGATGTTCAAAGCCAAAGCTTATAATAAATTTATATTACGACCCATGTTAGATAGACGTTCGAGGATTGTTTTCATTCCAGTTTCTGCCAGAACAGAAATAAAAGTCAAACAGGATTAATTTATACAAACTGCGTTCACACACATCCACACACTGCACGCGCTCTTCCGGCCGATTAGAGGGAACATGACCTGCAACAAAACAAGGAATTATTTTTTTAAGGGTTTTTGCAAATAAATATTTATAAACGAAACAAATTGAAATAAATAAATAATAATTGATATGTATATGGAATGTTTATGGTAAACACAAATGTGAAATGTTGCAGAGATCATGTGATGACATCGATAAGGGATTTTGTTCGAATTCGAAGAGAAGGATGAGGCAAAAATACTATTGTTAGTAGTGTGTTCTTATAATTTTCTAAATCGACGACTTATAAATGGTTTCACAGGCTTCAGATAGTTTTTGGAATTAGTTTCAAGTTAGTTTTTTTGAGTTACATTTACGGCCACTTTTTTGAAAAATTTACCGGTTGGTTAACTCTAGCTGGTGAAATTGTTATTTACACCGATAACATTCTTAAAATCAAATTAAATTAAATCGCTCCACAGACGAGTGCTGCCGCAGGAACCGCATTGTGTGTATATTGCTGAATTTGACACAATGGTAGTATGAAAATCAAAACTGTTGTGATTTTTAAAATGAACACCTCTCAATCAAATAAACTTGGTTTATTTTTTATCTGTCAAATATGTCAGTTTTTTTATTAAAAGAGTAAACAACGAAATATACAGAAAAATGGTTTTGTGCAAAAAATAAAAAAGGATAAGCTGACAGAAAAGAAATCTACTCCAGAATTTATAGAATTGTACCAGTCTCTTCCGTCATTGTGGAACATACATATGTAAATTTTTTTGAAAGAATATTGTGATAGACATATTAAAAGAGAGCAATATTGTTGAACAAATGCTAGTAATGGATGACTTCTACGTCCGGATCGCGGAGTTTTAGTGTTTAGTTAGAAAATGTTTGAAACCAAACCGAAATTATTAAAATAGGCGGAAAAATAATTCCCAAATAATGTGGCGCTCCTGGATTGGAAATCTTGCAAATTCTTCAATTAGACCTCATTCCTACATGAGTCGCCTTTCACTGTACAATATGCTTAGTCTCCATCATCCACTAAGACCTGGTATATATCATTTATTTCACATTTTTTCTCAAAAAGTTGTTCAAATAGCTGCATACCAATACTACGATTTTCGCCTTTTCTGGAGCCAGACCTATATAAATATGGATACAATAATAATTTAGAATATGCAGATATACTACTGTACATTTCTAGTACGTATTAATACCAATTGTACCTTGAAAATCGCCGAACCTGGCAACTGTAATACAAAACCATTAAGGAAAGGCTAAAGTCGGGCGGGGCCGACTATATAATACCCTACACCACTCTCTGAAATATAAATTTTGTAATTCATGTATAAATTGTTTACATAAATACTTTTGGGACATTTTATACTTAAATAATACCCTGTACCACAGTGTGGTGTAGGGTATAAAAACGATTGGATGTAAAATACAGCTTCTACAGGACTAAAGAGTCAAATCGGATGAAACATATATATGGGAGCTATAGCTAAATCTTAACCGATTTTCTTCAAATTCGGCTATGTTAGTCCATGGATCAAGAAATTCTACCATTCTAAATATCAAAACGATTGTATGTAAACTACAGCATCTATAGAACTAAAGGGCCAAATCGGACGAAACATATATATGGGAGCTATATATAAATCTTAGCCGATTTCCTTCAAATTCGGTAGTGTTGGTTCATGGATCAATAAACTCTACCATTCTAAATTTCAAAACGATTGGATGTAAAATACAGCTTCTACAGGACTAAAGAGCCAAATCGGATGAAACATATATATGGGAGCTATAGCTAAATCTTAACCGATTTTCTTCAAATTCGGCTATGTTAGTCCATCGATCAAGAAACTCTACCATTCTAAATTTCAAAACGATTGGATGTAAAATACAGCTTCTACAGGATTAAAGAGCAAAATCGGACGAAACATATATATGGGAGCTATAGCTAAATCTTAGCCGATTTTCTTCAAATTCGGCAATGTTGGTTCATGGATCAAGAAACTCTACCATTCTAAATTTCAAAACGATTGGATGTAAAATACAGCTTCTATAGGACTAAAGGGCCAAATCGGACAAAAGATATATATGGGAGCTATATCTAAATCTGAACCGATTTCAACCAAATTCAATAGGGATCTTAACTGCTGCGAAATACTCTAAACTGCAAAACTTCAGAACGATCGGAGTGAAATTGCGACCTGTAGTCGACGAACAACTTTACATGGACAGACGGACAGACATGGTTAAATCGACTCAGCTAGTGATTCTGAGTCGATCGGTATACTTTAAGGTGGATCTAGCTGTGTTATTTTCAGGTGTTACAAACATGAGGCGTGCTAACATGGCGATATTACGGGCAAATTATCCACTTCCAACAGTTGATACATTCAAGACAAAACTTCAGAGAGCTATATGTTTTTCCAGACTGGAAATAGCACCAGCTATAGCTGGAGGAAGAAAGTCGTGAAATAACAACATTCATTACGTCGAAAGAGTTGTACCGATATAAACGTCTACTGCTCGGAGTGAATTCAGCACCAGAAATATTCCAAAGGATTATAGAAAGCATTTTGGCGGCATTCTGCTGTGCAATACATTTTTTGGACGAAATCATTGTTTTTGGAAAAACAGCGCCTGAACACGACAACAATCTTAAAGAAGAGTTGGCAGTTTTTGAAAAAGCGGGAGTTTTGCTGAAAAAGGGAAATGTATTTGGAAAACATGTTCGCGCTGAACAAAGGCATTATGGATGCGGTTGAAATTATTAAAAACAATTTATGGACAATGAGTACTTCGAATAGATTTTTCCCGTTCCGACTTGAACTAGAAATATGCAAAGAATTGCCGTGAATGCTTATTGGTGACAAAACCGTCCCAGACTACTCTGATGACTCGGCGCGTTTTGCCAGAGGGACCCTGGCTATGGCTAGCAATGCATTTATTAGGACCTTTACGAACTATGATTTTATATTCCTTGTCATCGACTATTATTCGAGATATCAGGAGGCGAAATTTCTAAAGAAAATTAATTTTTTTTAATGAAATGTTTTCTCGACTGGGCTAACCCAAGTCAATTTCAGTAGATAACGGTCGTCAATTTATGATTGACGAGTTTAGGAGCTACTGTGCAGACAAGAATATTGAAATCATTACGTCTCCAGTGTGCGTATTGGCCACAGGCGAAGTGGAAAACATTAATCGTTCAATTGTCAAGCGCTTACGAATAGCTCGTGGTAATGGATCAGACCACAAGAAGGACATTCAAAAATTCTTACTGATGTACAATGTCACTCCCCATGGAACAAATGGGAAAGCCCCTGTTCAACCGTGTAATTCGAGAAAATATACCATCTATCCTGGATATCAGTGAGAACATTTTGGATGCGGAGGCTAGATACTTGGGCATTATCAATAAAGATAAGAGAAGGCGGACAAAGAACACAAGGCTAAACAAAGAGATATCGAAGTTGGAGAAAATGTACTAAAGTTGTTGAGCGAAATGAAAACCATGTCACTGTCCGGGGAAATGATAAGGTCTATAGGCGCAACGTTAGCCACTTAAAGAAATTTCCTACAAAGTCGGAGCCAAGCGATAATGAGTCTACTGCAGATCCAGGGAAGCAAGAAGAAGAAATAATTTATTAAACATTTGTTATTTAGTTGTTGTTTTGGTGAGTTATTACACTTACCATCGACAGCAACTCATCATAGAACGCCGCAATCATACGCATAAAATTCCTAAAGTCAAATGGAGGCGTTTCCTTCAGATCCTTTGCCAAGTTTTCTACCGTTATTTGTTCCCGCTTTTTACGCCCCTTCTTCTTCCATTCTTGCCCTTTTTCTCTTTTATTATAATCGCCAACTGCGGCAGTACTCGGGCTTAATACTAACTTTTAATAAATTGTTTGATCAGGAGTATTTCCCGCCCTCAAACCTTCATGTTGGACTCACACTATGTTTAACTTACACCATTTTTGATGTTACTCCAACATGTTTGCGCAAACCTGAACTTCTCCTGATTCACACGAGACAACTTTTTCCAAGCAAGTGTCAAAGTTTGTTAAAGAGAGGAGGAATGAGCTCTCTGATTCTCTCTACAACAAACTTTTACACTTGCTTGGAAAAACTTGTCTCGTGTAAATTAGGACTTATGCCGCCAGATAAGTCCATGCAATAGCAATGTTGGTTCAACATGTAAGAAGTTGCAACTGCTTCATGTACTTGTAAAAAGCAAGCCATTTTATATATATGACCTTCATGTTACATACATATGGGTGATTCCACGTAAACTGACCCCATCACACATTAACAAATAAATCAGATTTTTGCAAAAAAAATGCCATACGGGACATCCAAACAATTGAATTTCAGAAATTCATGAAGACTTGATAAAATTTAGGAATAGTTTTTTTCCTACCACTGACTTCCTGTAGGTTATTATAAAATTGTTCGATGCACTACTTTTACTGTTGAACTGGCATGAGCTATTTTTCGACATCTTTTTTATTTTCTGAAATTTGTTATTTGACTACAAGAAAGTACGCATCCTTAAGTGTAGTTTAGTGTAAAATTCGTAACTTTTGGAAAATATTCAGTGCCTGCAAACGGTTTTGTATCTTGTAGTGTTTTGTTTGTCACACCCGATACGGAAAATATACAAAAAGTTAAATTTAATACATTTTATGTAGATATGCATATATCATCTTTTGTGTAAGTTAGGTCAAGGTTGTATAGTATAAAGTAAACCAAAATGTTTTAGTATCAGTGCAATATTTACGCAAGAATTTGCATTCTAAGATTTGTCACTCCCGTTACGCAAAGACCGTAAATAATTTTTAATCGATTTAAAAATATTTTCTGTTTATTAATTTTAATTCAAGTAGGAAATTAAATAATATAAAGCAGAAATTTCGGTATAAATTGAAAAAATAAATAGATGGTATAGGGGCAATCATTAAGAGAACGATATGTGGGGCATTTTAAATCAGCCCATTCATTGTTACAAGGTTTTGATTGTTTCTGGAATAAAAGGCATAAGTATATTTCTCAAATGGAATTAACAAATATCAATACATTTTAGAAAATAGCTGGAAAACCAAAAAATCAAGTATAAACGACCTAAATATTATTTTGAAAAATATTCTGCTTATAATATCTAGCAGGACGCACAGAGTATTCTAGTTCAGAAATTAATTCATTGTAGAAAATGAAAGAATAGCATTGTTAACATTTATACAAAAGAGAAAGAGTTTTTAAGATGTCAAAACTAGTTTTTGGCAACGAATTTTGTGTTTGTAAGATTAAATTCCATGTGATAAAGAAACTCGGCAATATGAATAAGATTTAGTGAATAAAACTAATTCGATTTTTTTTTTGCAAAAAAATAGTTTACTAGATGCATGTTGGCTAATAAATCCTGGACTATATTTCGTTCTTCTTATTACTCCTCCAGATTGAGACTATGTCACACCCGTTACATTGGCATGTCACACACGTTACATATATTTACTACAAATGAAATAATAATTTAAATTATTTGGAATGAAGTCTACAATATACACTATACTCTCGAGATACCAAAAAAATTGTTTGTTGTTGTCATTACATACAAACATCTTATAGTATGCAATAAAGAAAGCGGCTGATCAAGATATTTTCAAAACCTAAGGTCACACCTGTTACGGTGATATATCAACCATATTTTTTTTATAAAAAATATTATTTAATTTCCTTGCATGTCAGTAGGTAACACTTGGGTATATATACATAAACCACCCTTTTTAAATAGTAACATACATACATTTGTGTACTAAAGGAACTGTTAGGTCTGATCCGACGATTTCGCATAAACAATAAGAAGCGAAAAGAGTTACAACTCTTGTAGAGACAAAAGCAAATTATTGGCGAAGCAAACGTAATGCGGCGCGGCGTGTCAGAAAAGTTGAATGTTATTCAACTTCACCGCGCTTCCGCTTGATTTGGCATTGCCAGATATAATTATTCTCAATCTGACGCAATTCCTTGTTAAACTTTTATTGAAACAACCACATGTTTTGTGTACGGGCAATGCTGAAATCGCACAACGCCGCATGACGCGTGCATTGGCCCTTCACCATATGTTGGGTTGCGGTGAAGGTTTTTATAATTAACTCATTTTCGGGAAGAAATCCCACACATCCTTACCTTAAGGGAAATATAACAAATAAAAACGGTGCTAAGTTCGGCCGGGCTGAATAATATACCCTTCACCATGCCTTGCATTCATTTATACCCGGAATAATATTTAAAGGTAATTTCCACAGACGTTCGGGAAAATTTCAAAAATTGTCAGACCTTAGTATGTCTCCCATAAAACTTACAAATATGGAGTCCCCAAAAATCGAATTACTGCTTTGAATTGTGAGAGTCTGTTATGTTATCACAATCCATGTATATATGTCATATTCTGTATAAATTGAAAGGGGCCAATTCTTTTAAAATAAAGACAAAAAATCGAAAAAATATATTTATATATTTAGGCAATAATTCCACAAAAAGGACCTTTATGTTATTTTTCCAACGATGACAATTTTATAAAAATCGTTATAGCCGCTCAAGAGCAATTACAAATTTTGTAAATAAAAAAAATTTTTTTTTTTAAATTTCAAATACACGTTAGATTTTGGAAAAACATTTTATTTTAAAAATAAATGATACCGACATATTATTTTATTGTTTAACAACCTTTTATAAACTTTTTAGTCAAAATAAAATTTATTGGTTTATATCAAAAGTTCTGACCCATACCCCATTACATATATGTATATCTATATATCTAAATCTGAACCGATTTTAACCAAATTCAACAGGGATCGTCCTTGGGCCAAGAAAACCATATGTGTAAAGTTTCGTCGAGATCGGACCATAATTGCGACCTGTACTTTGATTACAAGAATACATGCACAGACAGACGGACAGACGTAAATAGCTAAATCAACTTAGAAAGTGATTCTAAGTCGTTCGGTATAATAAACGATGGGTCTATTTCTTCTCCATTTGGGTGTTACAAACAAATGCACAAAGTTATAATACCCTGTACCACAGTGTGGTGTAGGGTATAAAAAATTGAGAGAATATTTTTTTCATAAAATTTTTTATATCTTTTTATATTCAGAACATTTCACATAATTTTTATTATATGTATATGGAAAATATCCTCACAAGTTTTATTTATGGAATACTTCTTAGCAAATTTTTTATTTTAAGAAAATGTTTCGAAGAATTATTCATTTATTGCAATTGTCTTTGAAAATTTGTATTCCGGGCAAAATATTAGGAATTTTTTATTTATTGAACATTCTTTAAAATTCTTTTTAATTTGTTATTAAATTGTTTTTTGCAATTTTTTAATTAAAAAATAAAATTTCTTAGACGTTTTCTAATTATAGACAAATTATTAAAGAAAAATTAGGCATTGGTACTTTTTAAATAGTAAAAATGTTTTAAATTTTATTCTTTTTATACAATTTCTTAGAAATAATTAATGCTTATAAAGCAAACTTCTTAGATTTTATTTATGTCTATATATACATTTTTATACCCTACACCACACTGTGGTACAGGGTATTATAACTTTGTGCATTTGTTTGTAACACCCATAAGGAGAAGAAATAGACCCATCGTTTATTATACCGATCGACTTAGAATCACTTTCTGAGTCGATTTAGCTATGTCCGTCTGTCTGTCTGTCCGCCTGTGCATGTATTCTTGTAATCAAAGTACAGGTCGCAATTACTGTCCGATCTCGACGAAACTTTACACATATCTTTTTTTTGGCCCAAGGACGATCCCTATTGAATTTGGTTAAAATCGGTTCTGATTTAGATATAGCCTCCATATATATGTTAGCCCCGATTTGATATGTAAGCGCTGTAAAAACTTTATTTTATATCCGATCAGTATGAAATTCGGCAGAAAGAGGTGTCTTATTATACGAATGAACACTGTTAAATTTGGAAGAAATCGGTTCAGATTTAGATATAGCTCCCATATATACGTTACCCCCGATTTGACATGTAAGCGCTGTAAAAACTTTATTTTATATCCGATCAGTGTGAAATTCGGCAGAAAGAGGTTTCTTATTATTTGAATGAACACTGTTAAATTTGGAAGAAATCGGTTCAGATTTAGATATAGCCCCCATATATACGTTACCCCCGATTTGACATGTAAGCGCTGTAAAAATGTTATTTTATATCCGATCAGTGCGAAATTCGGCAAAGAGAGGTTTCTTATTACATGAAGGAATACTGCTAAATTCGGAGAAAATCGGTTAAGATTTAGATATAGCCCCCATATATATGTTACCCCCGATTTCACATGTAAGCGCTGTAAAAACTGTATTTTATATCCGATCAGTATGAAATTCGTCAGGAAGAGGTTTCCTATTATATGAATGAACACTTTTAAATTTGGAAGAAAGTAAAAATGTTATTTTATATCCGATCAGTGCGAAAGTCGACAAAAAGAGGTTTCTTTCTACATGAAGGAACACTACCAAATTCGGAGAAACTCGGTCTAGATTTAGATATAACACCCATATATATGTTACCCCTGATTTGACCTGTAAGCGGAGGTCTGAGAAAATCGGTTCAGATTTAGATATAGCTTCAATATATATATGTTACCCCCGATTTGACATGTGAGCGCTGTAGAGACTTTATTTTATATCCGATCAGTACGAAATTCGACAGAAGGAGGTCTTTGTGCATGAATGAGTATTCAGGGAAGGTCGGTTCCATATATATGTTCCTCCTGATTTGGTATCAAACCGCTATAGAAGTTGTATTTTACTTCCGATCATTAAAATTTTCCAGAAAGATGTTTCTCAATTTAGGAACGAATATTGCTTAATTTAGCGATTATCGTTTCAGAATTAGATAATATGTTTCTACCCATTTACCAATTATTCCAAATTATTATGGCAATGGCCCTTATCGCATTGTTAGGGAGGTGTAGGGTATTATATAGTCGGCCCCGCCCGACTTTCTGCCTTTCCTTACTGGTTTTTATTAGGGCATATTTTTTCGTAACAAAGATTTATTTGCATTTAAGTTTTCAGAAAATATACCGATACCTTAAACACGTCAAAGTTAATTTTTTTAATGTTTATAAAAATATTTTATAATTGAAATCGTATAATATTAAAACAATAATTTACTCGAAGGTTTCACTACTAATGATGCATTGGGATATTTAGAAATTTTAAATGAATGCTTTAAAACAGAAGACAATGCATATGCCATTTTTAGTTGGGAGGTAGATTTCGAAATCAAGGAAAAATTTAAACTGATGTTAGAAAAGACAGCAAAGTTTTGAAAATCCTTTTTAAATAAAATATATTTGGAGAAATTCCTGAACAATAATTTTATTTGTATTTAAACACATATTTTATTTGAGAAAATTAGTCAGCAAATATATTTTATTGTAATATATTAATATATGCGTTCCAAATAAATTTTATTGATTTTCAAAAAAAATTTGTTTGCTCAAAAATATATAATATTTAAAAATTTGTGTTCCAAATATATTTCCTTTCCATTCAAACATATCCAAAAAGGCGATTTTGCCCCGTGTATGTTCCTCCTGATTTGGTATCAAACCGCTATAGAAGTTGTATTTTACTTCCGACCATTAAAATTTTCAAGAAAGATGTTTCTCAATTTAGGAACGAATATTGCTTAATTTAGCGATTATCGTTTCAGAATTAGATAAAATGTTTCTACCCATTTACCAATTATTCCAAATTATTATGGCAATGACCCTTATCGCATTGTTAGGGAGGTGTAGGGTATTATATAGTCGGCCCCGCCCGACTTTCTTCCTTTTCTTACTGGTTTATTTATGAATTACTTGATTGAAAGTGTCCCAGAACTTTTGTATTTATAGAAAATTGATCAGACATTTCTATCACATACAATTTCTTAAAAAAATTATAGGACATTTTGTAGTTTTAGTGAATTTATTAAAACAAATGTAGGGAATTTTTTAGTTATAATAAAATTTGAATAGATCAGCCAAAAAGATCATCGATTTCTACGACTTTTAATATATCACTATTTTTGGACATTATCAAGAGTAAGGAGATTGGGGCGTGCTTAGTGTTTTGGGAGAAATACTGGTACTTTGACATGGAACATCTATTTCGAAACTGTATATCGCTCACTCACTTCTAGAGTGATTTAACTCCAAATTGAAAATTGCCAGGATGTGTAACTTTAAGTACGCATTAAAAGATTAGTATAATATGTTTAAATACGCTTGAATAATGCGTAATGTGGTTGTTTACTTATAGACCAAATTTCGTTGAGATAAATGAATGCCCTAAGAAAAAAATAGCTTCTGTAGTATATATCTTCTGGAAACATATTATATTTGGGAAAAATTACTTTTTTCCTATAGGTAGGAAAACAATTTCTGTAGCCGATTTAAACATTTCCCCGTTTTTAAAGATAATTTGCACCAAAACTCCGAAAAAAATAACATTGGTATGAGAGATATTCAAAATTTTTTTCCGGTATGTAAATATAAAATATTTGCACCAAAGTATATTTTATTTCAATTTTGATCACAAACATATTTTGTTTTCTGTTTTTTTCTCCGTGTAAACTTGGAAACTCGCAGTTTTGTAAGGCAACCTAAAAAATTTTAAATGTTGAGTTATGTCACTCATATACTGAGTGAGCGATATAGTAAAATCGTTGTGTCTGAAATTACTAACCTCTTAGATTACCAAGCAAACTTTGTGCATAAATATGTGGAAAACGTGATGTCACAGGAAAAAACGCCTAATGCCATTCGAATTATCGGGTTAAAATTATGAGGGGTACATTGTTTTCATCGAGCATACATTTTTAAGAACACATAGTGCTACATATAAAAAATCATGTAGAATAATATAATTGGTCCGGATTTTACTTGTTTTAAAATCAAAGCAATTGGTACTTTTTTTCGAAATGTAAATATCAAACCGGAAACTTGTTTGATATCCTTCCGTCCGTCTCCCCCATTCAACAAGACACTGTGTGTGTGTGAGGGGATAAAAATACATGAGAGGGTAACAAGGCCAGTCAACATAACACCGCATTTATAACCCAAAATACCAATACATATAAAAAAGAAAGCCTTTAAGTGAATTGCTCCACAGAAACTGTAACTAAACCCGAATATTGCCACACACAGTTTATTAGAGAGCAGGAGACACTCACCCACATTCAGACACACACGTACAAAGAGATTATTACACAAAAAGAGAGACGAACACAGATTACTTAACACAAATCAAAACAAACCAATTGCGGTCGGCAAAATGGACGAACTGTGGCATGCCAAAGCGGGAGTCCTCCAAAGGACTTTCAGGGTTTGGCGCAGGCAGGAAAGGATGTAGACGAACGAGAAGGGTGGTTCGTTTCGGGATTCGTTTCGTTGGTTTTTTACAGCAATTTAGAAAAAGGATTTGCCAACAAATATGATTATAAAAATGTTATTTCTGCATGCATAATGGCGGCAGGATTGAAATGGTTTTAGGTTGTTTCCTGGACACCGACGACGGTTTCCTTAACGCAAACATTGTTTGTTGTCGGGCTTTTCAGTTTTTTTGTTGTGTTTTTTTTTGTTGAAAATTGTATGACCCTTTAAATGGGATTCACTCCCTTGGCCCTTTCCTTTATTGTGGAGGGGATAAGGATTAGCTGGAAGTTGAGGGATGAAGAAGAGGCAGTTGTCCGCGAGAAGGGATATGGCTCCATAACAAGCCATTATTCAAAATAATACTCGTATATATATTTTTTTACTTATTTCTTTATTTTGCAACACAATACCGGACAAATGAATGAAGGAGACGAAGCACAGTGGGAGGATTTTAATAGAAGAAAATCTATATTCTGTATAAGAAGAACCGAGGGGTAAAATCTATTATATTGAGGAAGACCTCAGAGGTTGACTCTAGTATAGGTAAAGATCTCCGCCGAAAGATGAAGACCTCAAAATTCGATTCTTGTATGGGGAGAAAGATCTCAGAGATTGACTCTAGTATAGAGGAAGACCTCAGGGGTCGACTCTAGTATAGAGAAAGACCTCAGAGGTGTATAGAGGAAAACCTCAGAGGTCGACTCTAGTATAGATAAAGACCTCAGAAGTCGACTCTAGTATGGAGGAGGACTTCAGAGGTCGATTTTAGTAAAGAGGAAGGCCTCAGAGGTCGATTCATGTATAGAGGAAGTCCTCAGAGGTCGACTGTATAATAGAGGAAGATCTCAGAGATCGACTCTAGTATAGAGGAAGACCACAGAGGTCGACTCTAGTATAGAAGAAGACCTCAGAGGTAGAATCTAGTATAGGGAAGAGCTTAGAGGTCAACAATAGTATAAAGGAATATCTCAGTGATAACATGCTATCTACACTCTTTCTTTAATCTATCCCACTGTGCGATGTCGCAGCACTGTATATTTTACGCAATGTTTCATTTGTCGCTGTATTACTAGTATTTATTATTTATTTACAATGTTTAATATGCTGTTACGGTTCGTTGTAATGTCCGGGACCTTATTTCGTCTTTGACAATGAACCACAATATGGCGAAGGGGAAAGGGAGAGAGGAGTGATGGAGCGAACTCACAGTACTTGTCATTGTCCCACAAACCCTTAGAATTCACACCAGCGACTGTTATGTACAGAATTCCAGGACAGTTCGTTAATAAGCATGCTTTTGGACAAGTTCGTGTTTTTTGCGTTTTCTTTTGTTGCCTACGGTTTACGTTTGTAATGTAACTTCCGTTGCTTTTCTCTGTTTTTTTTTCAATTTCAATATAATCTTGGACATTTTGAGTGAATTCTCTTCGTCATTGTTCATATATAATTTGTGGTTTGATGTTTAGACATTTAATTTTAAGAGGTTTTTCTATAAGGGTCGTTGTAGATGGAAATGGAATCATATGAAAAATTGCTTCCTTAGTATATTTGTCTCTAAAGTGGAAAGAAATCTGGTAACTTATTTTATGTATTTCCCCGTTTTAAAAAACCGAACTCATTTGTTCGGTTGCAAATATAAGGTATTTGTATACGTACATGAATATTTTATTTTGATGTTGCTCTAAAACTTATTTTGTTTAATGTTTTTTTTTTCGAGCTTTCTACGAGGTATTAACAGGGATGCATGGTTAAGATATATCCAACTTTCAATGACTCTGACATATAGATCCGACTGAATTTGATTGATTATTTGGGTTAAGTTCATAACCCGAGTATCTATCCATGCGTATTATTGGCATAGTTAGACTTGCTTTCACCTGAAGGTACTTCTGAAATTTCTGAAACTTAATTTTCAAACAGCTCCTAGAATGAACCATCTACACTTTGAGAACATTTTGAATAATAACTGAATGTTGTCCTTCGAAAGAATATATACATTTTCGCAATTACATTGTAATCAATGGTACGAGATTGTATTAAAAGAAAAACTTTACAACCGATTTCGTAATCCAACATCTTATTTTAATAAAATTTAGCTTTTCTTTATTCTCAGGTATGTGTGTAAACGACTATTTTTCATCTGAAATTTTGTGTGCTATGTAAGGTAATAATTTAAAATACAATTTTTAATCTTAATCCTTTTTTCGATGTTATTGTCGTTTTTTATATTCGCCTTTTCTGTTTATTAAATTGTTGGGTGTTTAATCGAGCTCAATTTATTAAACATTCAAGAATTTTCTAATCCTTTTTTTTTGGGAAAATCATAAATCTACAACTTATGGTATATGCGCTCTATACCCTAACAATAATTGAAATTAAAACAAGTAAAAGCGTTAAGTTCGGCCATGCCGAATTTAAATACCCTTCACCATGGATTTTTTCAATTTTATTACTGGACAAATTTTTGGATATGTAGCAAATCAAGTGTTTATTTAAGTAAATTATTAAAAAAGGAAAGTAGCTATTTTTAGCCAAATTTTTCTAGGTCTAGAATTCTTTAGCCAAACTCTTCAGCTGAAAAATGTGGTATTTATGGCTTAAAATAGCATTTTTGAGAGCTACGTCTAAATGGGGACTACAACAAAATAAAATTTGTATAAAATGTATTAGAAAATGTGGTGTTTACGGCTTCAATAAGCCTTTTTGGGAGCAACATCTATGGGTGGATTTTAACAAAATATGAACTGACTTCAAAAATTTTTACTGCGATGAATTCTTCTCTTAATCAAAAACAAACTGCAAAGATTCAGAAAATGTGGTATATATGGTGACTATAACAAAATATGAACCGGTTTGTACGATTTGTGCTGTGATGAATTCTTGTCAAAATAGAATAAAAACTGCAAAGCTTTTGTTAAATTGCTTTAAAAATGTGGTATCTATTAGGGATGTAACGAAAGTGGCTTTAGCGAAAGCGAATATTGAAATATATTCATTGCGAATGCGAAAGCGAATAGCCAAATATAAATTTTTGCGAAAGCAAAAGCGAATGCGAATAATAGTTTGACCCTTTAGTAGCAACAAATTTAAGGAACGGAATTGATACTTTTCCAGGATATTCAAGTATTAAGAATGTTTTCCATATTTTTACCTCCTGTTACTACAAGGAAAAACATATTTTTTAAACTGTTTTGAAGTGGCAGAGGTTTTGATTGGTATTAATATCTTCAAATTGTGCGAAGCGAATAAAGAGTTTTAACACTTTTAACAAATGGAAGCGATTACTGAAATATATTTTTGCGAAAGCGAATAATCCAAAGATGGTTTTTGCGAATGCTAAAGCGAATGTTAAAACAATGCGAATAATTCGCGTTCGCATATGCGAATGCGAACTCGCGAAGTTGCCAGACAACGTTTCTACCTTAAACAATGTGAATTTTCTAAATAAATGTAAGATTATAAATTGTCTATACTTTTAGTATAAAATGTCCATATATTAATGTTTTAGAGTCATTTAATAAGTGCAGTTTGTACTTAAGTTAATGATAATTTAATTTTTTTTATTAAATTGCCATTTTGGCTTCAAAAAACCGGAAAAGATTAAAAAATGTCAAATTTGTTCTTCAATATAGGATATATTCATTTAATTTAATTAATGTTTTATTGTTTTTCAATAAGTGAATTGTCTACCTAATTTAAGAAAGTGTAATTAGATTTAAAACATTAAACTAAGACCATTACTTCAAACGAGATAACTTGTCTTATTTGAAGTATAGAATGTCTATTAGGTTACGGAAGCTCTCACTCCTACACTTGATCCAAATAGTATCCAAAGAGCAACATCAGTGGTATCCAGTGATGTCAATTAGCATTGACTGAACTCACGAAATTGTGAGACAACGTTTCTAAATTAAATAATGTCATTATATTAATGTTTTTGTTAGATAATTAAATAAATATCAAGAAATTAACATTGAATTGTCTTTAGATTTAGTATAAATTGTCCATATATTAATGTTTAAAGTCACTACATAAGAACTTTTTGTACTCAACTTTAAGATAAATTATTTGTTTTAATTGTCATTTTTGGTTAAAAAAATCGTAAAATATTAAAATAAGTAAAAATTTTACTTCAATATAGGATAATTTAAATTAGTGTTAAATAAATTGTCTTAATTTTAAGTACACAATTACGTTATATTTATGTTTTATAATTTATTAAATTATCTTGTCTTTGGCGCTCAAGACAAAAAAACATTGAAATAAGTTAATTTTGTACATCAGATTAAGATTAAATGCCTTTAATTTAAATGTAGAATGTCCTTATATTAATGTTTTATTATCTTTCACGAGAATTTTTTAAATAAATTTTAGATAATTTCATTAATATTAAATTGTCTTTAGTTTTAGTATAAAACGTCCATATTTTAATGTTTTAGAGTCATATAATAAGTACATTTTGTATTTAACTTTAATATAAATTCGCTGTTTAAAATTAAATTGCCACTTTTGGCTCCAAATAGCATGAATCATTAAAATAAGTAAATTTTGTACATAAATTTAGGATAATTTAACTTATGTTTAAATAAATTGTCTGACGTTTAAGCATAAAATGGCCTTATATTCATGTTATATATTTCATTTCCACCTTGGAACTTTTTATAAAATATATATACCATAAAATATGACCATAAAAGATTAAAAGAAGTCCATTTTGTACTTACATATAGGATAATTTAATTTAGTCCTAAATAAATCGTCTTAGGTTTAAGTATGCAGTTACATTATATATTTATTTTTTATAGTTTATTAAATTATTATTAATATACGTTCATTGTGTACTTCAATTTGAGAGTAAATGTCTTTGTTTTAAGTGTAGAATATCCTTTTAATAATGTTTCATTATATTTTAATAACATAAGTTAAAGATAATTTAGTTAATATTAAATTGTCTTTAGTTTGAGTATAAAATGTACTTATATTAAAGTTTTAAAGTCAGTTAATAAGTACATTTGGTACATAAATCTATATATATAAAATTGTTGCGTGACTGGCTGACTGACTGACTGACTGACTGATTGACTGACTGATCATCGCCCAGGCCAAACGGCTGAAGCTAGGATCATGAAATTTGGTGGGAGGGTAGTCCTTGGGACGTAGACGAGCAATAAGGCGGGATTTTTCGAAATTCGTACTATTACCCGCACAACGGGGCAAAAAGGTATAAATATGGTACCACCGCCAAATCTAAACGAAATGAGCTAGAATTTGGTATGAGGGTAGCCCTTAAGAGGTAGATGCAGAAATTGGCAGGATTTTTCGAAATTCGAACATTGACGCACACAGTGGGGTAAAAAGTGATAAATGTGGTACATCAGCCAAATCCAAATGGCAAGAGCTAGAATCGTGAAATATTGTGTGATGGTAGCCCTTATAAGGTAGACTCTGAAATTGGCAGGATATTTCGAAATTCGAACATTTACGCACACAGTGGGGTAAAAAGGGAAAAATGCGATAAATGTAGTACAACAGCCAAATTCAAATGGCAAGAGCTAGAATCGTGAAATTTAGTGTGAGGGTAGCTCTTATGAGGTAGACTCTGAAATTGACAGGATTTTTCGAAATTCGAACTTTTACGTACACAGTGGGGTAAAAAGGGAAAAATGTGGTACAACAGCCAAATCCAAATGGCAAGACCTAGAATCGTGAAATTTGGTGTGAGAGTAGCTCTCGGGACGTAAACAAGATCAAGGCGTGATTTTTTTTTTTTTAAATTTAGAGGCACAGTGGGACAGAAATTTGTTAAATATGGTACAGTGGGTAAACATTTTGTACAGTGAGATAAAGAGTTGAATGGGACACAGTTGTGCAAAAAGGGTTAACTATGGTACAGTGGGGTAAAAATAGTTATATGTATATGGTAAAGTGGGACAAATGGGTTAAAAATGGTACAGTGGGGCAAAAAGCGTTAACTATTCAACAGTGGGGCAAAAATGTATTTACTATGATACAGTGGGGCAAAAAGGGTTAAATATGGTACAGTGTGACAAAAATGGGTACCTATACAGTACAGTGGGGCATAACTGTGTTAAATATTGTACAGTGGAGCACAGAGGGTTAAATATGGTACAGTGGGGCAAAAACTGTTAAATATGGTACAGTGAGACAAAGCGTTTAATGTGACACAGTGGGGCAAAAAGGGTTAACTATGGTACATGGTAACGTGGGACAAAATTGGTTAAATATGGGACAGTGGGGCAAAAAGCTTTAACAATGGAACAGTGGGAAAAAATGTGTTAGCTATGGTACAGTGGGACACAAATGGTTAAATATGGTACAGTATGAAAAAAATGGTTACAGTGGGCACAAAAAGTAAAATATGGTAACGTGTAACAAAATGGGTTAAAAATGGTACAGTGGGGCAAAAAGCGTTAACTATGGAACAGTGGGGCAAAAATTTATTTACTATGATACAGTGGGGCAAAAAGGGTTAAATATGGTACAGTGTGACAAAAATGGTTAACTATACAGTACAGTGGGGCATAACTGTGTTAAATATTGTACAGTGGAGCAAAGAGGGTTAAATATGGTACTGTGGGGCAAAAACTGTTAAACATGGTACGGTGAAACAATGGGTTTAATATGACACAGTGGGGCAAAAAGCTTTAACTATGGAACAGTGGGGAAAAAAATGTGTTAAAATGGTACAGTGGGACACAAATGGTTAATTATGGTACAGTATGACAAAAATGGTTACAGTGGGCACAAATAGTAAAATATGGTAACGTGGAACAAAATGGGTTAAGTATGGTACAGTGGGGCAAAAAGCGTTTACTATGGAACAGTGGGGCAAAAATGTACTATGGTACAGTGGGGCAAAAATGGTTAAATATAGTGGCCAAAATAAGGTGTTAAATTTGATTCAGTGGACCCAAAAGGTTAAATATAGCACTGTGGGTCAAAAAGCGTACATTTAGTACAGTGGGTAAAAATATGGATGCAGGGAGAGAGGGTAAGTTAAATATGAAATAAGAATGTTTCTTTTCTAAATGTATGCTTTTAGTAGCACTGTGGTGCAAAAAGGTTAAAATTATGATGCACTGCAATTATGTAGCACTGTGGTGCAGAAAGGTTAAAATTATGATGCAGTTGGGGCAAGCAAAAATTGTTCAACATGTTACAGAGGGAAAAAAATGTGTTAAATATGGTTTAGTGGAGCAAAAAGGGTTAAATATTGTACGGTGAAGCAAAAAAGTTAAATACGGTAAAATGGTTAAATGTGGTAAGTGGGGAAAAAAAGGGAACAAAATAGTCCCAGATATGTATAAAAATTCGTACTTTAGAAGCACAGTATAATAAAAAGTGTTTAATATGGTCCTTGAGTGCAAAGGTAGCTCTTACAGCGTAAACCAAAGCTAAGAAATTGTTTTTTCCAAATAGGTTCTTCTACTTAAACCGTGTGGAAAACGTTAAATAAATGGTACAGATAGGGGACAAAAATGTTGAAATACGGCCAAAGCTTGCGAATTTGGATCTTGAAGTATCAATTATCATTTTAAAATATTGTACAATCGTGCAAAGTGGTTAATTATGACACACTAAAGGTTGAATGTGGTACAACGGAGCGATTTACTTTAGATTATTAAATTCGTATTTTTATAGACACAGTGGGACAAACATGGTTTTATATTGTACCAGGGTGTGAATGTAGGTATTGGAACATAAACAAGGAAAAGTTGCAAACGTATGAACCAAAAAAAAAAATAGTTTTTCAACGTCCAGAGGTACTGTGGGAAAAGGGATAAATATTGTACCATGATTTCAGGGTAACTCTTGGAACATAAACTAGAAATGAAACGAGTAATCAAATCTTCTTCATTTGGCACCATATGTAATAATCATGTCATTTTGAAAGAAAGAGGTATAGCTATTTTACAGTACCCTAAACAGAAAATAGATACAAGATGGGGGCTGCGAAGCGCACCGGGTAAGCTAGTATAAGATAAATTCATTATTTTTAACTCAATTGCCATTTTTGCCTCCAAAAGACCATGAATCATTAAAATAAGTCAATTTTGTACTTAGATTTAGGATGACTAAATTTTTGGTTAAATAGATTGTCTGATGTTTAAGTATAAAATTACCTTATATTCATGTTATATGGTTCATTTGCACCTAGGAACTTTTTGTAAAATACTTATATATTTTATATATCCTTTTATATTTAGTTCATTAAATAATCTTAATGTTGTATTATTAAATTTAAGATAATTTAATAAGTTTTAAATAAATTGTCTTTCTTGATGCCCTATTCAGTAAAACATTAAAATAGATCCATTTTGGTCTTGTAGTTTTCTTCTGGAATAATATAATAATTGTACATTATTCGATGTTTTTATGAAGCTTGTATTTAAAAATTATTAAAATTTTCTTAAGAAAATTGATTTTTTCGCAATATCTTGCAAGATATCATCGAAACCGCTGAACGGATGAAAAAATGATTTTAGAAGACATTGAAACCTAATTAATTTAGTATTCTTTGAAGCTTTCCTGAACTACGTCGTATAAATGATTCTCAAGTTTTTCTACAATATGTGGTTGAAACTCTTTTTGTTAGATGTTTACCTATATTTTGATAGATAAACAAGTCCTATCTCACTCATTATTACAAATAAATGGCCTAAGCTTTAATTTCGCCATAAAATAAAAGCAAACCTTTAAAATGTGTCTTCTTCGGTTCATAGGCTTTGAAATTTCCCTAACCTTAAATTTGTGAATCAAGATTTTTTAGTATAGAAATCTCTAGTAATTTTTCTACCATAAGCTTTTGCTTCAAATCATTTCCCATTCTCAGTTATCATTTTATTTTCTCCAATATTATAATCAAACAATACCCATTTATTTACATCAGTTACAAAAGAAGACTGAAGACTGTCTATAGACAGATTTACAATGAGATACATCTCAGGGTTTATTTTGTACTTTTCATTTCTTTATTTGTATAACACTGATGGACTGTGATGTATTTCATTATTGTCCTCATATTTATTGTAATTGACTGAGTGCCTACAGACCCAGTGATGTTTTCAAAAAATTTTTTTGGTGAACTCCACAGTTATTCAAGGGCGCTTATTATATCGTTCAATGGCGGGTTTTTTTGCGTCTTTGATTAGCTGACATGATTTATTGTACGTAATGCAGCAATTTTTATTATCACTCACCCAAACAAACACAAAAAACCGCCCGTCCGACCGACCTACCAAAAAAAATATATAAAGCCAATAAACATTTTCACACAATTGATGGGACAAAAGGACGATGAACAGAGCGTAGGCGGAGCGAGAGAGAGTGAGGCTGGCAGAGTCTTATTTGTCCTGTCCTCCGCAGCTGTATTGTAAAAATGAAATGCTTTCATGAAATGGTGTGAATGCGTTACTCAAAAATCCAAAATAAAATAAAGTGAGTGGAATTGTTAATGGCTCTACGGTTTTTGTGGCTTAATTTGATTAGATTTTAAAGTCGGTTTTGTATGGCTTAATTTGTTAACTGGATGTGTACACAAAACATAATTTGATTTTTTTCAATTTTTCATAATGACTAATAATGTTGAGGATCCGCAAATGAATGACGGCGGTTATGTCTGTCCGGTGGTGGTGCCCGGAGTAAGGCTTCTTTCCTAGAAGACACTGGGGATGATAAAGAATGATAAAACTGTTAATGATCTATCCTTCGAAACGAAGAAACAAAGAAGTCATTCAATAAGACAATTAATTTTGATTGTTTTTCTGTTGGAATTGTTTTTCTTTTAGGGACTTTTTGTTTTCAGTTACATTTTAAAGGGATGACGAGTGGGTCTCGGCAAAACTTAGTTAGACCCAAAAAGGAACGAACAAATAAAATTGGCTTATTCCTATGGAAATTTATTGTTGAATTATTTAAGGCCATCATTCACTGCCAACTACCTACTACTACTCTACATTACCTGCAGTCTGGACAATTTACAAACGTAATTTACATTTCCACATTTTTTTTTTGCAGGATTTTTCATCCTTTGTCTTTGCCGCTTGTACTGCTGCCCATTAGCTTTACCTTGACAACAGAAAATTCATTAGTATTTATTAGAATTATCATGTTGTATGTTAGGATGGATGGATGTGAAATTCTACAAAAATAGTTCGTCTAAAGGCAATTATTTTGTTGCAATTGCTGATGACTGTCATTTGTTGCTGCTATTGCTCCTATCATTTGATGAGTTCTGGTTGATGAGGTTGTTGAGCAGAATGCCGAAAACTTAATGTTGTTTTACATTCAAAGTGATATTTTAATACGAAATAAGTTTTCTTTGTTTCATACCAGTGAATGTTTAGCTTGAAATCCGTACGCATCTATGCACAAGGACCTATGTTGTGTTCTTATGATAAAACAGCTTATTTTCAATAGTTAGAATATGTACTCACTGTGAGAGAAATGTAATATGGAATGGCAGTCACTATTTCCCAGATAAATATTTTTCCGACGGCTCAATGTAGGATGTTACATCCTACATTTATAAGACGAATTTGGTATATTTTTGGCTGAAATACTGTAGCTAAGCCCGATAAACAAACCTGATATAGGCTTGCTCATCCAATGTCAGACGGCTTTGGACCCTAGTGCCAGGTTGGATGTGGTCAGCTGCTGCCGGAGAGAACTACGGGATCTCACCGAATAGCATACGTTTACCATTTGCTGCGTACATGGCAAAGACATGGTAAAGACATGATAAAGACATGGAAAAGACAAGATAAAGACATGATGAAGACATAATAAAGACATGATTAAGATGTGATTGAGACATGACAAAGACATCACAAAGTCAGGGTAAAATCATGGTAAAAACATGGGAAATGAAGAGACAGTAAAACTGAAAAGGCTGGGGCTTCACCACCTCTATCGCATCTTATGAAGAAAGTTCAGTAAAAAAATTCTAGCTTGTCGATGCATAGATGACGCAGTCTGTAGTCCAAACGTAAATACTAACTATCAGAAACAATTTTGAAGATCTTGACACATATGGAAAGAAACTGTCTAAGAACAGTCATAGGAATGATAACGGGACATAGCATTTTTGGTATATAAATGACAAGAATGAGTTTACAAAGTCAGTGTCAGTGTCCTGTTCCATCTCACAAAAATAAAACAATTCTTCTTCAGATTCTTCTCCTGCTTTGGAAGTGGTGGAATTACATGGCTCTTGCCCAAGGATATTTCTAAAATGCATACAAATGGTTACTCAGAGGATATCCATTTGAAATCGACTACGAAAGGCGGATTAGCTGAAGCAAGTATAAGTATGATAAGAATTACTTTAGATTTCGTCCTCTTCGAACCAAACCTAATATGGAATTTGGTATTTTGTGCACCTAATTCGCCAATTTTTTCGAATTCATAGTGATGAAAGAACTATTAGCCTGTTTCTCTATTAGCCTGTTTCTCTCGAAAACCTAAGCGAAAGAAAGCCAGTCGCACACTTTCTTCAGTAATTTGGTTACTCTAAGGTTCGTTCGTAAGCAAATTATGAATTTTAAAATAATATAATTACCAATAAACAATTTCGCAACTTCCTGCCAAAAAAACACACATATTTGTAAATTCAAACAAGATATTTCAAACTCTGTTCAGTATGCGTTGCGATGGCCACAACCAAAAGAAGAAGTCATCCAAAACAACAATTAAAAGATTGTTGTTTTGCAGTACGTTTCTCCACTTGTTGAAGCAGGCGCCCACAGACCTTTAATTAAGAAGATGTTCCGTCCGCCCGAAATATATCAGTTACGAACGAATTGGAATGAACTGTCACACGCAAAAAACCTGTTTTCCGCGAACATAGTTTGAACTATTTTTGCACTAATCGATTAATATAATTTTTTATTTGGGACAATTATAAAATATCGGTCCGAAATCCTCGGAAAACCTTACTCTTAAATCCTATTCGTTGAAACTCATATTCGTTCGTACCTAGGAACTTACTCGCTCGGGGATGACTTATCTTATTACTTTATTATTTTTGCAGGCGACAAACAATCAAATGTATTTTTTCTTTGAGTCACACACAGAACAAAAATAGTTCGTTCAAGATAGAGAAACAGGCTTTAGTACTTACTATGTTTGGAATAAAAGAAGATTAGGTTAAGTAAGGTATTCTCCTTGACGTCTCCCAATAAGTCTGGGGATAATCGTCGGCCAATCTTCTTCATGTATTCGCAAAAGTACGAGTGCTAAATCGACTTCAGGAAATTTTAAAAATATTACCACGTATAGAGTTTGATGGCATTCGATCAGCCTTCGCACATGTTAGACATACAGACGGACGGATGGGACATAGGGTCTGTGGGGGAAGCGTAGAGGTGTTGATATTTTTGGCATCAAGCTTGGCGTTATTCTGTTACCCTCTTGAGAAGATTGCGCTTTACCCTCGTGTCGAGTTTCTTTCCAGGGATTGAACGTCAGAATACTACTCCACATGAAATAAGATTGAATGTGCAGTTGCATCTGTCCAATGCATGAAGCATCCATACCCGTGGATTGTTTGACTGAAGAGGTGTACAAAACCATCTGACAGGTCATTCCCGACTATCTGGAGCCTCTGATGCTTATGTGTGATTGGAAAAATTTTACTGTCACTATTCTCCACAATTTTCACAATAATGTTAGTGGAACAATCCACGATATTGCCGGGGTATCAATCTCCTTCAGGTATTTCAAATAGTACTAGAAGGGATAATGGTACATAGGTTTCAGGAATCTGTGAAAAAAAAGTGCAAAAAGTAGTAGCCCTGTCATCAGGTGTGTCATATGATCTCTACTGAGGCTTTGTAGGTGTTCCTAAGGGTTGGTCCTCCAAACATTGATTTAATAACTTCAGGGTAATGGAAAGTTTGCCGCTTCACATCGACGGATCTATTGAGGAAATTTAGAGCTGTGTGTCTTAGTGTGTCTGTTAACACCATGGCATCAGGGCAGTTGGCAGCGAACGGCCTCATGTTACGATACCCGCTGATGGGTATCGTAAGATCATCGCAGTGATGTTTGCATGGCTCCCAGTGTTTGCGCTCGATCGCACCTATCGCAGGTGTTCCTAAGGGTGGCTGCTCTATATCTGGTAATACGTCTAAAATTATCCTTAAGGTTTAGGGATATTTTGCCGGTTGTTCCCATTGTTCGGTCGATTGAGCAAGTAGTGAGTTTGGGTGTCCGCGAACACAAGTCTCGACTGTCCGAAGTGGTTGCAGATTATCACCACTGTTCTGGTATTCACTTCACATTCATCTCACTTCTCACCTTTACTTCACAGGACGAATAGCGAGGTGTCTGCCAACTGCAAAAAGTATTGGCTGCCTAACTTCTGCTTAAATAATGCCTAACATGTGATTTGCCTTCCATGCCATACGGTTTTCAGGCGTGATAGCGACTTTTAGAACACCTATTTCACAAGACATTTCACGTGAGATGCTCCAAGTGAGTGCCAGAACATACCCGTATATGCAACGAGGGCGATAAAGCCCGTTGTTTATCCTGTCGGGTATCGTCATCATAAGATCATCTCCTCTCACAAAGTAGTGCTGTTTGTTGCATGTCTGTGGTCGCACTGTCTCTATTGATCCCTTGTATATATTGATAATATTGTTCTGGAGCTGGATAAGGGCATGGACGATGTCCAATAATCCAAATGTAAGATTTGGTCTCTACTTGTGTGACATTTTGACAGGAAAATTTATTTCTCAATGCGTGTTTGCAGACTTAGGAGAACCCTGAGTGAAACCAAGAAATATGCTTGCATGGCTCCAGTCTTGCACTGGCTTAACATTTTGCGTGATTGTTTGTTACGACCAGGCCTAGCCTTAAACAATTGCGGTTCACCGAGGAATACGAATTTCTTATATGTGCCTATTTGTTAAAACGCGCAACATGTACCCAAGTTTGACATATTACAATGGCAATGTTGGGTATCGTAATGAGGTTGACAAGTGTGCCATTGTGTCGTACGGTCTCTCCTGAGGCCTTACAGGTATTGCTCCTCTAGACTTAGAGGTTGAAACTTCTGTCCGTTGATTGGTCGATTGTGTCGAAGTGGAGAGCTTGAGTGTCCTTTAATGCAAGGCAAGGCTGTGCGAAGTTGTTCTGTTTAGATGACAAACTAAATGGAACAAGAGCGAAAAGGGCTGTGTGACATTCAGAGTCATTCATGATATCACGTTGGCCAAAAGTACTTCAGGCTGTGGGTTTGAACATGGATATCTATTGCGTTTTGCCATAGGATAATCCTAAGTGAAACCAAAACATGTGGTGGTTATGCTCCAGTTGTTAGACTTCATATGTTGTGTGATTTATCGTTATATCAAGTCAAAGGATACCGAAATTGGAAGGAGACTAACCATGTGATTTATTTCTGTTACCACGGGTCGCAGAAATTTTCGACCTTGTTGGGGGCACAACCGGCTCTTGTTTTAAACTGTGGATGCGAATAACCGAATTTTTGGGAAGGGGTAGATGTACCAGCACCCGTGGATATTTGTTAGGATGTTAGGCACTTTAATTCTTTTAAGTGATCGCTCAGTTTAGTTCTGATAAATTTAGAGAAATAGTTCGTTCATTTAGTTCACCAGCTCATTAGCTGACCAGCTATTTAGTTCACCAGCTCATTAGTTGACCAGCTATTTAGTTCACCAGCTCACTTTAGTTCAATAGCTCTTTAGTTCACTAGCTCACTTTAGTTCAACAGCTCATTAGTTCACCAGCTTTTCAAGTTCAACATCTCATTTCGCTTAGTTTTAGTCCGCCGCTATTAAAGGAATCTGATTGGAACATAAATGGAGTTAAGTGAATGTACAAAGCGTTTTTGAATCCAACATTCACAATGACATACAAATGGAAACAGCACATAACACCTGAGAAGATAAACCGAAATTACATGGTTGAAGAAAATAGATATGGTGAACTGCTCAGCCGAAATGAACGAGCTTTGTGAAATAGTTCGTACCGTTCATTAAGGTGATCCGTTCAATTGAACTAGTTCGTTCACGAACTACACATCTCTAGTGTGCACTATGGTTGAAGCTATCACGACATATAATCTAGTAGAGGTTTAGCTGCCCCCTCGCCAATGGAAGCATTAATAATTCCATTCTGCACGTTTGTTAAATACTATGAATAAGATTTTTCACACAAAATAGTATTATATTTTTCTGAAAATATTGTATATTTAAAATATATAAGATTTAATTTACATAATCTGAATTTTTAAATTTTTTTTAATCATCTGAGTTACATATTTGTATAATGAAGTTAGGTTGTTTTCCAAAAAAAATACTCATACTTACATGGCTTTCAAAAATGTTATTCCGTTTACATCTTCCTTTTTCACACACAAAAACACAATAATCTCCTTTTAATTAAATCCTTTGTTGTTTGTTTATGTTTTGGTGAATATTTTCGCAAAGAGTACTTTGTTAGTTGAAGTACCCTGCATTGTCAGATATTGGATATTAATTGCATAACTTGATTTGTAACAATATTAATCTTCCAATATCAGTATCGGTCATGGTGATTAAAATTTAAAGTTTAACTGAAGCAATAAATCGTTTCATTAACGGCCAATTCCACAATCTCTGGTTATCCTACAGTTAGAGCTAACCTACAGCTATAGCCGTCAAATTGCATGAATTTTTGATTTTTTAACTGTGAGTTAGCTCTAACCGGAGGTTCTGGAATTGGTGGTAAATTTATATTTGTATAAAGTAAATATACACAATTACATGTAATCCTGTTTCAAAAAAATGTAATCCACTCGATGACACTTAGATAATTTTTCAGTAATATGCGACCTTCCAGTAAGAGGTTTAATTTGTTTGGCCTCCATTGTGCAGTTGTTAGGGAGTTATTTTTGCAAGCCGGTGGTGATGGGTTCGATTTCCAGTCGATGGTATGATCAAATTCTACATAAAACATTTAAAGTTATTACTAGTTGCAATAATAATTTATTCGATCTTCATGAAATTTAAAGCAGATGAGTTTCTGGATCCGGTATCGAAGTCTGCACAATTTCGAAAAAGGGGATGCATACATCTGTCGTTTCTTAACCAGTAAGCCGATTACAATGACTTGTTTCACACCATATTAAAGTGGCATTGGAGAGCTTCAGCTTTATCATATGGTCGTCCCAGTCCACTTATATTTTCCTTTTTTTTGTTTTAATCGTTTTCTTACTTTTTTGCTTACTTTCGTAACGTTTTGTAAAAATTTGAGCTAGATCAAAAGCGTCGTAACCACAAATAGTGAATTTTTTAGCTTTCTCGTCTCAAAAGATAGAACAATTTTAAGGCTTGATTTTGTAACTTTAAAAATGCTATAAATCAAACGAATCGGTGTTTATTACGATGGATATTCGTAAGTTCGATACTAAAAGTTCTTACCCTACTCCTATAGAATTGTCTGCTTTTCTTTCGTTAGATTTTCAACAGCCTTTCTCCTATTTTAATCAAAATGATTTTTTCTGTGAAAGTGTATATAGCCAATGACTATTTCTAGCAATTTTCCTTAATAAATCCTAGTTGCTGGTTGAAACAACCTACCTAAAACCTAAACAAATATTGCAAAATTTGTTCTAGTTTATGTACAACCATCGAACTAAACTTTCAACTTTTTTCTGCAACGAAAGGATGCTGTGAAGAAGTAACGAATGTAGATAACACGCATAATTTCTGATTTCTAACGAAATGAAAACTCATGGCCTTCACACATGTGCTCGTTTGATAGTACTTTCATCCTTTGACTAAACCTTCCCCTGCCTCCGCCCGTTCGGAATAAAATGGAATCTTTGCAACATAAAAAATTAACAAGAATTCAGACTTGTGGTCATTTCCGCCGTTGCACAACACAAATGCTGTCGTCCGTCCAGTGGTGCAAAGAAATCAAGGCGATAAAAAATATAGAGGATACATAGTGGCAAAAACAAGCTTGTGTACATTTAGAACTGTTTAAATCTTTTGAAGGCCCTGACGCAGAGAGTAAGGACGAAAGGCAAGTGTGGGAGAAGGGAAGCTTTATTGTGCCGTTTTTGTTTATGGCAAATATCTCTTTAAATATTGAAAGGGTTATCATGATTTATGACAATTTTTTGTGCTGTTTGCTGCTCATTTTCTGTTGTTGCTGTTGTGTTGAATTGAGTTGAGTTACTGCCATCAGTGTTAGGCTCCAACTGCGGCTACGGTCGGCTAATAACGGTCAAAAAGGCATATTTTCATATATGTATTTGTTGTATGGTTATGGTGTAATAACTGCCGCCCACCTCTCTGCCCCTCTCGACTCTTTTGAATGCCTACATTGATGAGTAGGAGGAGTTTTGAAAAAAGGGTTCTACGGCTATCAGCCATTCTGGGATGTAATAAAAAATCATGCATTTTTTAATTCATAAAATATGAGTCTGTAATAGAGTTTTAGGATATAAAATGTATGAGATTGGTTTTTGCCTTTCTTTTTTTTCCTGGTAACATAAATATGCAAGACTGTATTCAATTTTATTTTATAGATTTTTCTAGAAGCTTGCGTCCACTTGTCAGTCATTGTTTATGGCTATATTCTGCCGAAGGCCACTTATAATAAACGAGGTATTTTTCTAAGCAAAGCAAATGAAACCAAATTCTACGAAGAAATCGCATAGTAAGTACAATTTCTCCTCTACTAAGGATTTTAAAGCAAAGTGTGAAGAAAGATTTTCGTGAAAAGAGAACAAACTTTTGCTGCCAAGAAAATCCAGAAATTACAATTATATGAGGAATTATAACCATTTTAAGTTTTCTGTTACTGTTAAGGAAATTAAAAAAAAAATATAGTTATCTGAGAAGTTATAACCATTTTAAGCTTTTCTACGGAATTAAAAAAGCGATTAAAAATGAGTTATCGCAACAATTCCCCAAGGACCCTTATCAGGATTTTGTACTCATTTTAAGATATGCTAAGGGGCCCTTTTAAAATTATTTAAGAAGATATAGAAATTTTAAGTTTAGCTAAGAACATTTTTTGGTAAAGATTTAAATTTTTTACTAAAAAATAAAACATTATAAAAGATCGGTTCAGGCCAATAAATAACTTTTTTGACAAATCTTAAAATGGATATAACTCTACCTATATAATAAATGGGCCTAGATCGAACCTTTATTCTTAGTGCATTTTGGACTTTAATTTTCGTTAAAAAGTGGTATGTGTCTAACTCGTTATATATTATTTAATTCTGTTCTTTGCTTCATTAGTATGTCAAAAAAGTTAAATATTAAAATGGATAAAATCATGCGATCACTTATTTTTTAGTAAACTATTTTAAGTTTAGAATTTCCTTGTCAAAATTTAAAATAGCTATAACTGCTTCAATAAGAGCCCTGAAGCAAAAAATTTAAATATCATATTTACATGGTTATAATCCCTTAAGGGTAATTCCAACGGCAGTCGACCCACTTTTCAACACGACCCCCTCCGACCCCCTCCGGTACTCGCGATGTGTAATCCTGACTTTCAAAAATATAAATCAGATTGTATTATTACCACGATCCGGTATACGTTCTCATAACAAATACTAATCTGATTCCGCTCACATAGAAAGAATTGTGTTTTATATAAAAATCCTGAAATATATGTGGGAGAAAACAGTAAAAAATCTGTATCTTTTAAACCAAAATGACCTCCATCGTGAAACTTATGTCACGTGTAAAGGACATTTAATGGTTTAACTACAAAAAATATGAAGAAAAAAAAAGTAGGTGCATTTCGAGATATTGAAGGATTAAAAAAATTTTTAGATTTTTAATGTCCTTCGACAAGGACAATATTTTTTTTAAATTATTAGTATTGAAGTACGAGTGCGGCCAGTTACAATGACACTAAAATCGTTGAAATCGGATAACGCGTTCTTAAGTTATACTCTGTTGAATTCAGTATCCTTTAAGAAAAAAGTCGAGATTCGACCAACTTTCCGACGCTGTAAAACATGAACCATAACGAATTTGGACTAAATATAGACATCATACAAATTGTAGACACTAGGAGATAGCGTGTACCAAATTTTATCGAAATCGGAGGGGGCGTGTTTAAAAGTGGGTCGACTGCCTTTGGAATTACCCTTAAGTAAAGGTCCCATAACGAAAAAGATAACATTCTGTGAATAGTTTTAGCAAATTTTTTTTTACAGAACTTGAAGAAGCTTATCTTCTACAATTAGATCGTAATTTAGGTAGTTTTTAGTAAACATTGAATTTTTTTTTTTGGCAAATCTGAAAATGGATATAAATCCCTAAAACTTCGTCAAAATTTGTGATTAAGGTTGAAAAATATTTAACATTTTTGTTAAAACGAATGTCAAAGGGTTTCTACGAAATTCTTTGATTGGTCTGGTTTGCAAATAGAATCGTTTTATTTTTACTCTTCGCTCTTGTGCGTTTTTATGAAATTAAAATCTTGTGTGTTTGTGTGTGTATATTCGTTTTCAAAACGAAATTTTTTTTCGATTTCACTTTTCTGCAGAAGCTAAAAACGTTTTCGTTTTCAAAAACGAAAAAATTCATTCTGCCTGATTATTGTAAACCAAAAGTTTTCCTGAGTTAAACTACAAGTGGCAACAAACAACTCTTAAATAACGTCCTTAATATGTAATTCCTCCCTCTTACTACGCCATATTATATGGAAATTGTATGGCACATTTCCCTTCGCATCGACACAAGAATTACCATATTAACAGATATAAATTAATTTATAAGCCTTCTGTTCTCTACTCCCACTCATCAATAAATCGCAGGTGCTTCAGACATCAACTGCTTAATTGATATTTAATGTACATAGTCGCTGTACAAAGCATTTGTAGAAATAATTACTTCAATAATGAAATTCATTAATGTCTCTTTAATTAAATCTTTGGATAATAATCTTCAAGTGATTATAAACATTGACGATCCTAAATTAATTACAATTTGCATTTTAATAGCAGCAAATCGAATACAACAGAAAACACACACACACCCACGCTAGCCACGGTTTTATTAAAAATCTTAATTAAATAGGCAACGACCAAAAATCTGACGAATTAGAAATAAGGAGAGGGGATAATATAATAATTTTTGATGATGAATTAACATTTAGCTTTACCAGACCAGACCGATTTTAATCTACTCTAACGTTGTGATAAATAGAATGTAAAATATCATATTTAAAGGCTTTTTTTGTAATCCGAGAGAATATATGGAAAGTTGGGTTTTGTTAGACTAAGGGGCTGCCAGAATGTCGGCCACATTCAGTTTTTGTAGCACCTTGTAATGCACAGGGACGGAATTATAAAGTTGAGATCTTCCTAGTCGTTATCGTTGAGGTTGTCCCAAGAGTAGGGCACAGACATAAAAGGTGTTCTATCGGCTTCTCCTTCTCTTCCTCACTTCTCAAGAATAAGTATTACTGAGTGTCTCCAATAAGACAATCATGACAGACACTGTATGTTAGACGTTCTAACTCGAAAACGACAGCAGTTCGTTCATGCCATTTGTTGCCATTATGGCAACAAATTGTTTCCCCGATTTAGTTTCAAAGCGCTTTAGAAGTTTTACTTTACTTTAGATATTGAAACATTTGACAGAAAGAAGTTTCTTAATTTAGGAACTAATACTTATACTGCTTAAATTGGGGATAATCAGTTCAGATTTAGATATAGCCACATATACGAGTATACTATTTAGTATTTAAGCGCTATTGAAACTGTAGTTTGCGTCCTATCATTATATTAATTGGCAGAAATAAAGTTTTCGTTCCAAGTTGATAAAATTAGTTTAGATTAAGTATAGCCCCATCAATTTGTTCCTTCCGAATCATGATCTATGAAAGAATACTGCGCATTTTAAGATTATCGTTTCAGATCTAGTTTATTATGATCAACATCATCAACTCCTTCTTGGAATAAGCCTTGATGAGGAGCATTGTTAGGGAGGTGCAGGGTATTATATAGTCGGCCCCGCCCGACTTTCTGATTTTCCTTACTGGTTTTATTTCAACCATTGTCAGAACTTTTACATCGCCATTCTACATCGCTAATAGTGGGGGATCTCCGAATTCTATAGTTCCCATCTATGCCCTGGATGGGGACTGGACAGTGATCCCAGGCTGGTCACCAGTCCTAAATTTTTGGTGTCTAACTGGTTGTATCTTCGGCTACGCAGTCTGACCTGAGCACTTTATCTGGTACCACGGGAGTCAGGAAAGCCCTCGGAACGCAGGTCCCGGCCCGACTTTTGGTGAGACCCAATTGAGTGCAACGTGGTGGCTGTTGTTGAAACCAAAATCGCTGGGAGAGAAAATTCTCGGAGGTGGAGTTGCAAACTAACCGGGTGCCATGACCCATAGAATGGCAAGGAGGAGGGCAAAAGTGTCCAGAAACACGGAATTCATTGGTACTCATGCACATAGTGCGTGGGGGCGTTGGTCGACGCATATATTGACCCAGGTGTTTAGAGCACGGTGGGGTTAACTCACCTAAATCCAGAATACCTACTGGATCGCTAATAGGCAGAATATTGGAAAATATTTTTTTTGGAAATAGCCAAAATTTTAAACTGTAGACCCAAAGACTCCTGTATTTGGGAACAACGCAATATAAGTATATACTAACCGGAATGACCTGCCACTGCATGAGTAACTCCTGAAACTGCAAGAACTCTGAAGAAGATTATACTGTGTCGGCGTTAATTTCCTGACCATTGTGATGGTTCGCTCTAACCAAGTTCCGTGGCTGAGGCAGACTATTTACCTAAAAGGTCTGGAGACTGGAAATGTAGTATTATATGTATTTGGTGTACCCGATGACATTGTTCTTAAATATCCACAGTTGTACATATTTGCTACTCTGTGGACCAAACTCTGTATATTGTAGTAGGTTAGGTTAAGAGTGGCAGCCTGTAAAACAGATCCACTAACTCCCATTAACACAAAACAAAATAACTGAGCGTTAGAGCTAACGAAAGTTAAATTGTATGGAATTGGACAGCTATAACCGGTAGTTAGCTCTTAAACCTAGTTTATTTATTTATTGTTAATGGCCCTTAGACTATTCCGTCCATTGTGTTACCACAGAGGCGTACGGGAAAACATAATTCATACCTAGCCCCTCCCATTGAACCAATTTGATTGCTTTAAAAGCTCAAAGGTTGGCGGATTCTAACAATTAGGATTAGTTAACTCCCCGAAGAAATGAGAGCCTAAGGGACACCGACATAGAAGGTGTTCTATTGATTCCTCCTCCTCTTCGTCTCCACAGCTTCTGTAAAAGACATTACGCAAGGCCTTCAATCTTTCTGCGTGCCGTTCAATAAAACAGTGATCCGTCGTGACTGACACGATAAGTGAGGTGTCCGGTCTCGACATCTACAGCAGTAAGTTGGTGCGTTTCTAGTTTAGTCCGGTTCATATCCGCGTGAAATGTATGCAGTTCCTGTCTAGTGACCTCAACTGACAGGTTGACGTAAGGGCACTACACGCAAAGAAAAAATTCGTTTCTGCGAAACGAAATATTATACAACTAAAATTCTAGTTTACGACGACAGAAATTCTTTTGGTCAGAACAAACAATTGCTTACGCGAAATAAGTTTCTGTCACAACAAACGAAATTTCAGTTCCGGCAAACGAGAATTGTAGTTGTCTAATATTTCGTTTCGCAGAAACGAATTTTATTCTTTGCTTGTATCTCTGAAGAAGATATTGTATGTCGCTAGAGGCATGCGAGCATATTCCTGTGGCCTTTCACCAATAACAGATGAATATTGAACTGCTTAGCCATCTCGTTAAGAGATCTGCGACAATCGAGGGCAGTTTTTGAGTTCAGGAATATAGTTTTCAGGGACTTGATAGCAGCCTGACTATCAGAGAAAATATTAATACCGACTTTGGTCAGAACATTAATTTTCAGCCAATCCGTTAACTCGTTAAGATGTCTGCTAGTTAGCAGTACAGGGATCATGCCGTTTTTTGCAATTGATAGTTGAAGTTCCTCAGAAAAGACACCAAAGTACACTGGGTTGTTGATTTTAGAACCGTCTGTCCTGTTTCCAGGGGTACGACCATTCCATTCTGATCTATCAGTTATAAGAGTGAGATACTCCCTGTCAAAAAGTGGTTTAGTCATAATGTAAACAACAGTGCCCGTAAGGTCGGACAAGGTGGGTAGAATGACGCTATACTCGTATGTGTAGCCATTGAGGAGACCAAAGTGACAGTTCCCTAAGTCCAACCGCAGTACATAAGTCATATTGCACTGCTATAATATCTAGCGGCATTAAATGTAGTAAAGCATTTAATAGTAAATTAGTTGGTGTCGTTTTCAGCGCACCAGTGTACATGTACGAGGGTTGCTATTTATATTTCTGGACTGGAAATGCTGGTGTTGCCAGATGAAAACTGGAATTTCCGTTGGAAAGTATGACATTTTTTAGCATAACTTCACTCAGACCGTTTTGTCATTTGAGCGCGAATGGTTTTAGTTACAGTGTGTTGAAAATTCACCTCCAAAACATGGTTTTTGAACGCTTCAACAGCTGCTTCAGGCGTCGAAAAACGTTGACCAAGCAGTTTTTTTCTTGAAGTGAGTGAATAAGAAGAAGTCATTGGGTGTCAAATCAGGGCTGTGTGGCGGATGACCCATCAATTCGACGTTTCGGTCGGTCAAAAAGGCGCTGGTTTGAGCCGATGTGTGAGAGCTCGCATTGTCATGGTGCACAATGATTCGTCTTCTCTTGTTAGTTTTTCGAATTTCTTCGAAGACTTCAGGCAAACAAATTGTGGTGTAAAACTCAGAATTGACCATCCTACGTTGCTCAAGCGGAAGTGTCGCAACATGACCGGTTTTGCCGAAGAAACAGGCGACCATTTGCTTCGAAGTGCTTCTTCCACGAATAACTTTCGTTGGATTTGGCTCGTCATCGAAGACCCGCTGTTCGAAGATTGCTGTTTTGTTTCGGGCTCATACGCATAGACCCAAGATTTGTCACCTGTGACGATCTTATAAACGTCTTTTGAAGCACAGAGATCGTATTTTTTCAAAATTTCTTTGCACCAATCGACACGAGCCTTTTTTGAGCTATTGTCAAATTGTGCGGGATCCAACGAGAACAAACCTTTTTTACGGCCAGGTGTTCATTCAATGTCGAATGTATGCTGGTGGATGAAATGCCCAAGGATGCCTCTATCTCACGGTATGTCACATGATGCTCTTGCATTATCAGTTCACGCACGGCATCAATGTTTTCTGGCACAACGGCCGTTTTTGGACGACCTTCGTCTTCGAGCGAGCGTCGGCCACGATTGAATTCATTAAACCAATTCTTCACAGTGCTATAGGATGGTGCTTCATCGCCATACAAAGATTTAAGTTCATCGATGCACACTTGTCGTTATAATCCACGTCGAAAGTTGTGAAAAATGATCGCACGAAAACGTTCACGAGTTAATTCCATTTTTTTCCCAAATTGATTTTTTCAAGTCACTGTAAACAACACAAATGATGGTCGTACGTCAAAACGTTCTGAGTACGTTTATGCTAAAAAATGTCAAACTTTCCAATGGAAATGTCAGATGGCGCCAGGCAACACTTAGTGTTGCCTCTGCCAGAAATATGTATAGCAACCCTCGTAGCAACCTTTCACTGAACCCTGTTTAGTATCGCACAGAATGTGGATTTCCGCAGAACTTTCCATCTGACGGCAATGCCGTACCGCAATATCGGCATGACTACTGCCGTATATAACCTAAAAGCTATGCGCGAGTTCAGACTCAAACATTTTCTTATTTCTTTTTTACAGATATATAACGCTATCGCGGCATCCTTTGCTCTTTCCAAAATGTTGGGTTTGAAGTCCAACTTCCAGTCCAGTAAAATACCTAAGAATTTTGCGCTTTCAGAGATAGGAATTTCAATACCCTCAAGGAGGCAGGTGTAACTCTTGGGACGTTGTTTCTCCTAGTGTAAAGAAATAGTTCCGTCTTGGTCGGGTTTCCGCAAAGGCCATTACCGGAAGCCCATCTTGCGGTTGTATACATGGCTTGTTGTAGGATGTCTCTAAGAATACTCGAAAACTTCCTTCTAACATCTATTACCACGTCAACTGCATAGGCAACAACTCCGACCCCCATCTTCTCCAGCAAAAGCAGAATATTTTTCATGAGCGATTTCATAGCAGAGGAGACAGAACATCTTCTTGGGATGATCAGCAGGATCCCCTGCTGACAAGTCTATGGAAGTCATATGACTATAAGCTTGCTTACTGTGTATTTAAATATTTAAATAAAAAAATGGAAATCCCCAAACTCTGCCGGTTCTGGAGACAATCTACAAAACCCCGATTGGGCGATTGGTTATGTAAATACCCAATGCAGGTCTTTGTCTGGTCCTAGCGACTTAAAAGGTTTAAAGCTTTTGATAGCCCCTAGAACTGTAGATTCGATTACAATCTCTCCGGCGACTTCTGAAGGCTACACTTCAAAGGAATCCCCAATTGAAGAATTGAATGCCACCTTATATTTGCCGGGAATGTGTATCCAGGAGCACTCCCAGCGATTCCTCACTGGACATAGTCCAAGAACTGTCTTCTTTCTTGATGATGTACCCAATAGCACAAGGTGTCAAAGATAAAATTTCCCTAACCTTGGGGCCTCGGGTGAACTGTCTACGCCACTACAGAAATCTATACTGGATTTATTTTGAGCCGTTATCAACTCTTTTTGTACCGCTTGAGTTCATCCTTCTACATATGTGTCCCAGTCCTGTGGGGCTCTGGTGGCCATTGCCCTACTAAAGAGCTTCCTACAAAACTTCCTCAGCGAATTGAGACGACCACCGTGGCGGTCGTTGTTTGCCTCTTGTCGTTAGTTTGGGTCGTTAGTCCCGCAAGCCCGCCTACTGGCGGTGAGCACTTTAACCCAATTATTTCTATTGGTTTAAATTTTTTTACGACACTGTTAAACTTAAATAATTTCTATTGGTTTACATTTTTTATGACACTGTATAGCTTAAACCATACATCTTACAAACTTTTTAGGTCAATATTATTGATCTACGACCCAAAATTACTCATATATAATTTTATTTCTTAAATCAAAAATTGACGGGTTAGAGGGTTAAGAGTTGCGGTGTCTCGTACCACCGTTTCTTTTATATCCCGAATTGTTTGTATCTTACTTTCAGGTATTTTTGGATGAGACCTGTTCAATATGTGCCTAAATTTGAAGTTACTGCAGAAGTTTTTTCAGGATTTATGCTATGTCTTCCTGGCTAAACTTTTGTTTTGTCTAAGATCTGTTTTATAGTTGTCCTAGTCCTGTGGTTCTCTTATAGACTTGGCACTGTTTAAGAGAATCGTTTGCCTTATATCCTTCGGATTTTTCACAATAACGCAAAATTCAATAAAGGATTTATACTGAGCCTTCGGATGTTTCACATTACTGCATAAGTTAATCCAAAGATGATACTGACCCTTCATGACTACTTTCTTGTATTCTCAGAGTTTCCTTTCGCTATTGTTGTCCCAATCCATTGGTGTTCCTGTAGACTTGAACCCGTTCAAAAGCTACATACAGTACTCTATGAGCTTTATTCTCTCTGATTGACGCTTTTTGTGTTAGTTTGTGTTACATATTTATAGTGAAAAATTTATTAATTAAAATTAAAAAAAAAAAACAGAACGAAATTCAATACATATGAAAAATACGCAATATCAGTTATCGTTGACATTTGTCATATTTTAATCCTATTCGTTGCTGATCATTCGCAGTGAACGGACGTGTTTATCACATAGCGGATAGTTACCAGTACCTATTACGCAATAGCAAAAATCTGTACAAAGTCTGTAAGGCCTACATCGTAGTACCTATTACGGTCTAATACAGACAAAATTAAAATAAATTCTCTTGACGGGGATGCCTTCGTGTTCCGATGGAGCGCGGTTCCCCAATCGTCCGACTGTCCGTCCGTTGGTCTTGGCCAAAGCCGACCACACCAAAAATGGTGAAAATCTCCCCCAAGTACTCACAACAGGTGGTGCGGTGAGGGGAAAACGTCATGTCCGACCGTCAAAACGGAAGCACAATGAGCATCGTGTAGCGCTCAGAGTTTTGACGAAGTTGGAGGCTGTTGAGGTTTCGGCTCTTACCGAAAAACAAAAAGAGTCACTTACCTGGGCTAAAGGCGTCATAGATGCTTCTAAGGCCAATGATTCGGCTGAAAGAGCCACAAATTCAGCTGTGTTAACGGCTAATAAAGTAAAACGAATCAGATCACCTGATGAACCCCTGCCTTCGAAAAAGGCAAGAGGCCCTAATGTCACCATCAACAGGACACTCACCAAGCCCTTCAATGACGTGGCGAAGGAGAGTCTAGTGATGGCTGTTATAGACAGAAGTAGTGAGGATGGATCCATCCTCAAGGACAAATGGAGTCATGTACAATCAGCCATTATGGCTCATTACCTCGATGTCCGTAGAGAAATGCCGGGCAAACCACCAATCTGCAACGATGCAGGATGGCATCAGGGGAGAGTAAAGCTCTTATATTTCGGTGATGCCAGATCAGTAGACCTTTATAAGGCTGCTCTGAGTCGAGCGGGTGAGGTGTGGCCGGGTGCCCAGTTGGATGTTGTCGAAAAAAACAACATCCCTAGTCACCCTAGAGCCATCACCTGGGTTACAGAAGAGCCCTCCAACCCGGCTGACATCTTAGAAATAATAAAAGATTCCAATCCTGGTCTGCCGGCCCATAATTGGAGAATCAGCAAGGTGGGTGAGGCGGATGGTAAAAAGCGGCAGGTCAATCTTATCCTAAACGCTGAATCCACCTCCCATATACAAAGTGCGAGTGCAACCCTACAATATGGCTTCGAGACTATAATCTTGAAGATATACAAGCAGGATATAGCTCCCACTGCAGAAGGTGAGTCGTCCACCGTGGCACTTTCTGTAAGTGCGGAGGTAGCCACGCCTATTATTTCTGGTGACTCCAACTCTAACAGAAGATCTGTAACGTCCTACTCTGAGGACGAAAGCTCTACTTCTGACACAGAGGGGCTGAGGGGAGTCTCCGGACTCTTTGACGCATCTGGCGGGGACATGCTTCTCGACGATACGGACGAAGAGTTCGATAACACCCTTGTTGGGGTGGATGTTAATCTGTCAATTACCAATGATGGTAAGAACTCTACAGATTAACCTCCATCACGCTAAAGCAGCCTCAGCGGTTCTATTGCTGCGCCTGTCCACAGGCGCAGTAGACATCGTCCTGATACAGGAGCCCTACGTAGTGGGAGGAAGGGTGTGCGGTATTAGGACACCCAACTTTAAACTGCTTGTGGCCAACTGTGAAGGCACTCCAAGAACCTGCATTTTGGCCAGGAAAGATCTAAGTATCTTTCTCCTGACTAATTTAAGTGGTAAAGACCAAACAGCTGCTAGCCTGGAGATCGGTAATCGCATATATTGGGTGGTCTCCAGCTACTTGCCTTATGAATCTGTAGTACCGACTGCTCTATTCAGGGAAGTAGTAGAAGAAGCAACGTCTGACGAGCTCGAGCTGATTATTGGCGCAGACACGAACGCTCATCATACTATCTGGGGTAGTACGGATATAAACAATAGGGGTGATTCGCTTCTTGACTTTATTCTAACTACCAATCTTAGTATTTGTAACATAGGTAATAAACCGACCTTCACAATTAAAGACAGACAAGAGGTACTCGACGTAACGTTTGCTACTGACCGGCTGTCAGACAAAATTATTGGGTGGAATGTACTGGACGACCACTCATTCTCAGATCATCATTATATTGAGTTCAAACTCGCGGAAAAAGCGCCTAAACCCGCCGTCCACAGAAATGTAAGGAAGACAAAGTGGCATCTGTATGAGAAGAATTTCAAGAAAGTCCTCAACTCTAAACTTCCGTACGAACCGAATGACAAAGCCGGTTTGGATAATCTGGTCGATCATATCACCATATCATTCAATAGATCCCTTGAAGAAGCCTGTCCAAAAACAAGGTACAAGGGTAAAACTAAACCCCAATGGTGGACTTCTGAGCTAACGGCTATGAAAAAGACCTGCAACAAGCTATTCAATAAGGCTAAATCTACTGGGGTCGCTAATGATTGGGATGCCTATAAAGAGCAACTCAAGATCTATAAGAAGGAGCTTAGAAAGGCGCAAAGGCGCTCTTGGTATACCTTCTGTGGTGAAGTGGAAAAGGTCTCCGACGCCGCTAGGCTGAGGAAGATATTATCTGCTTCACCCTGTACAGTGGGATATTTACAGGATGAGGCAAATAACTGCACCAAAAACAGCGAGCAGTCGCTCAATGTACTGCTCGACACACATTTCCCGGGGAACTCTATAACAGAACCCGAGGATCAGCAGGACCAACAAGAGTGCGAGTGGACTGCGAGCGTCGCTAGCTTCTTGACTGAGAGATCCAGAATAAGCTGGGCTATTAACAGCTTTGAGCCCTTCAAGTCACCTGGACCAGATGGCATCACTCCAGCAGAAATGCAGAAAATGTTAAAGTACATTATCCCCTGGCTGGAGAAAATTTATGTAGGCTGTATCAGGCTTTCATACGTCCCGAATCGATGGAGGGATACCAAAGTGGTATTCATACCTAAAGCGGGAAAGATATCACACACTAGGCCAAAAGACTTCAGACCAATTAGCCTATCCTCGTTCTTATTGAAAGGTCTGGAAAGACTTTTAGATCATTTCATTAGGGAAAACCTGGATACAAAACTCCTGTCGGGGAACCAACATGCTTACAACAAGGGCAAGTCTACTGAATCAGCCCTGCACGAACTTGTGAGCACTATCGAATCGTCCCTGCATTTCAAGGAATTCACCATGGTGGCATTTCTTGACATAGAAGGGGCTTTTAACAACATTCATTCCGATGCGGTAATTGCGGCACTCTCACATCTAAAAGTTAACACTAGTTTGATTAGACTAATTCAAAGTCTGCTCACCAGAAGACGCATAACAGCATGTCTAGGGTCCACAACTCTAACAAGGTATGTAAACAGAGGGACCCCGCAAGGAGGAGTATTGTCTCCACTAATTTGGAACCTAGCGGTGAATGAAATCCTGCTAGATCTAGAACGTTGTGGCTGCAAGGTCGTGGCATATGCGGACGACGTGGCAATCGCAGTGAGTGGCAAATTCGTAAACGTCCTCAGAGACATCCTACAGGTGGCTCTGAACAAGTTGGCTAGATGGGCCAGAAGCAGCGGTTTGGGCGTTAACCCCAACAAGACAGAATTGGTTCTCTTTACTAGGATGAATAATGTCCCACATGTGGACCCTCCACCTCGGATAAATGGAACAGATCTAGTCTTTTCTGAAAGTGCAAAATTTTTAGGAATAATTCTAGATAGGAAAATGTTATTTAGACTTAACGTATTGGAACGTGTAAGGAAGGCCAACGTCGCCTTATATTCCTGCAAAAAGGCTGTAGGGTCGCGGTGGGGACTCTCTCCTAAAATCGTCCACTGGATATATATAGCAGTAGTTCGTCCAATACTGTTATACGGTATTGTGGTATGGTGGACGGCAACTGACAAACTAACCATTACCAACCTACTAACAAAGGTTCAGAGGACTGCCTGCCTGAGCATAAGCGGAGCCTTAAGGACTACAGCGACCGAGTCTCTACAAGCCCTACTCCATATACTGCCGATTAATATTGTGGCGAGAGAAGTTGCAACCAAAGCGGCAATAAGATTAAACTGCCTATCAATGTGGAGGTACAAGAACTATGGTCACATGAGGATATCAAAGTGTAGTGCTATGGTAACCGACCGAGTGGACTATATACCAACAGTGTACACCTTCGAGAGAAATTACATCACTATGATTCCCGCCAGAGATGAATGGGTCGGCAGAATACCAGGTAATATAAACCATCTCCACTTTTACACGGATGGTTCGAAGCTTGATGAAAAGGTTGGCTTCGGAGTACACTGTGAAGAACTTAGTCTGGATATAGCTCACAGACTACCAGATACCTGCAGTGTCTATCAAGCCGAAATAATGGCAATATGGGAAGTCGCCAAGTGGCTGAGTCGCAACATAGTAACCAACAATGGCGTTGTCATTTACTCGGACAGCCAGGCTGCCATCAATTCTCTGGAGGCAACGTCCCTAAATTCACAAACAGCCCTCGACTGCCGCAGATCTCTTAACGAGATGGCTGAGCAGTTTAATATACACCTCATATGGGTGCCTGGGCATAGGGATATCCCGGGGAACTGCAAAGCCGATGAACTTGCTAGGAAAGGGACGACATTACAAATTCTCGAAGAATTTGCATATATTGGTGCGCCACTATCCACGTGCAAGCTTTGGCTTAGGCAAGAGGCAATCAGGCAGTCCAACGATAGATGGACAGAAATCGGCACCTGCAGGGTAGCTAGACAAATCTGGCCAAGGTATGACCTGAGAAGGTCAAAATATCTCCTCGCACTAGAGAGGAAACGATTGTCTACGTTAGTACAGGTTCTGACGGGACACTGCTTGATCGGCGAACACGCCAAAAGATTGGGTATTGACTCCAATGACTTCTGCCGAAGCTGTGGAGATGAGGAAGAAGTGGAGAGCATTGAGCACTTGCTTTGCGACTGTCCCGCTTTGAGTAAACGACGACTGGATATACTGGGGTCGGCCTTTTTAGGCAGCCTAACAGATCTTTCCAGTACTGATATTCGTACTATCGATAAATTTATATATCAAACAGGTTGGTTTCGATGAGGGGCATTTCAGCCCGTGGTAACACTAGGGACCTAAACTGGTCTATGTGAGCTTGTAAAAAAAATACGGCTGCCACCCTAACCTAAACCTAAAACCTAAAATCCTAGCTGAATATTTATGACAAATTTTCCATCATCATCAAATATGAATGATAAATTGAATGCTCGCCAAAATATAATGACTGCAACATCAGCAGCTTTGAAAGCAACAAGAAAGAAAAAAACAATGCTATTCGTTAGTGTAACAACAACCAGCCAAAAACAAAGCCACAGTAGCAAACATCAGTAACCAGCAACCTAGTCAGCCCGCTGGCTAACAAATGTCCTGGAATGCAAGAAGCATCCTATACGCCGCAGCCGCCACCCACAGTCAGACCTTAGATGATGATGATGATGATACATCATTAAAGCAACCATGCTGCCATATCTTCTTTACATCAGCTCTGGCATTAAGCCATCCACCAGTCGTTCAACAACTTTGGTAGCCAACAATCAACCACCCAGGCATCCAATTCCTATCGAATCGAATCAAACCAAACCAAAGTCATGATGGTCCAGCCTCAGGATCTTCGATGTTAATCATGACAACTATGATGACGTTCGTACAAGTGTGCCCCTAACACTCTTGCTTCCACTGATGTTTTGAGGGGCTCCGTGTATCACCCCTTTTTTGTCGAACTGATTCAATGATGTTCTTGTCTGGTTAGCGCTGTGGGTATTTCGTGTGGCAGCCTCAATCCTCGCATTCCCCTCATTGGAGCGCTCTTGTCAATATGCCTAATATCCTGCAACGATTTTTAAATGCCTTTAGCACTTTTACTTAGAACTGACTGTGTATGTGAGAGACTCAACGAAGCTTCTTTTCTTGGAATTAGAGATGTTCCACAAAGTGCAATTCACTTATGGTATGAGTTGTGTCAGTATGTGTAGTTGTTTGTGTGCTTATGTGTGTGTTAGACTGAATATAGCCATTGTTGTGTTTGATATTACCACAGCAAATACCCATATCAACGGAAATTTGTGCATTATATTTTCAACTCGATTATGTTCAAGCCTTTGTGTAGGTGGAAATCCTTTAGGGATTTAAGCGATTTTGATTTCGTTTTGAGAGTTTAAGGGAATATTTTTTCACTTTTAACAGGAAAATACAAGTTCATCAATTGATGGATAAAGCAGACAGACAATTAAGAAAATATACGAGGGTGGTCCCAAAATTAGCCCACCTAACCAAGAAAACTCAACAAATTTGGGATTTTTTTCTTTATTTCTCAACATAATCTCCTTTTACACTTTTACCATCGACTTTCAATGGCACTGATACCCTGTTGTTAGTAAAAACTGTCTGGCTCCTTAAAATATCCTCCACCCCTTTATTCCTGGCAAACCGTTTTCCGCCGACCCATTTTATCAAGTTTGGATACAAAAAATAATCCGTGGAAGCTAAATCTGGCGAATAAGTTATGTGCTGAAGCAACTCGAATTTTTATTTAATTCATTGATTTTGTCCATCGCAATAGTGGTTGTGTGAACTGGTGCATTGTCTTGATTATGAGCAAACGATGCACCCATCTTGCGTACAGCTTTCTCAGCATCAAATTTTCCGTCAATATGGTATGTATAGCACTTTTTGAAATACCTATGACTTCAGCTGGCTCACGAACCTTCATACAGAATGGTCATCCAATACCATTTTGTGGATTTTTTTACCCATTTCTGGTGTGGACACCTCATTTGGTGTTAGTCTTAGCAGCTCGTTTAAAATCTGGCACCCAATATTTTATATTGTAAACGAAGGAGCAGACTCCCCCCAAATTAGCCATCTGCAATGCAAAATCTTTCCACTAGCAGGAGAAGATGAGTGTTAAGGCTATATAGGTAGATTAAGTTGCAATAACGGCTAGAGGGAAGTTTCTAAATTATCTTGGAGACATCCTACAACAGGCACTGCAAACCACTGCAAGATGTTTCTACGATAATAGTCTTGTTGTGAACCCGACAAAGGAAGAAGTAGCTGTTTTCAGCAGGATATAAAAGGCTATCGCCTAGCAGTTAGAGGGAAGTTTCCGATTTATCTTAAAGACAGGATCTGCATACCGCCTACAGATGGACTTCCGATAAGAGACATGCTGTGAAGATAAAAGAAGTTCCTTACAACAGAAGATATATAGTACCGACTAGTGCCTTCGACTGTCGAAGATCTCTCAACATGATGGCTGAGTAGTATAACATATACCTCATAAGGGTACCAGGGCATAGGTACCCATATGAGTACCATGACGAACTTGCTAGGAAAGGAACGACATTACAAATTCTCGAAGAATTTGTACTTATATTTGCATGTTGGTGCGCCACTGTCCATATGCAAGCTTTGGCTCAGGTAAAATGTAGTCAGGCAGTCCAATCAACACCTGGCAGAAATCGACACCTGCACCTGACATGTCTGACGAGCCAAGAAGGTCAAGATATCTCCTCGCACTAGACTTTTTATGCTAGTGTCAGTTCTGACGGGACTTTGCCTGATCGGAAAAATCGCCAGAAGGGTGGGAATTGAGTCCAATGACTTATGCAGAAGCTGTGGGATGATTATGAAGTGGAGAGCATTAAGCACCTGTATTGTTATTGTCCTGCATTGAGTAAACGACGTCCGGATAAACTGGTGTCGGCCTTTCTAGTAAGTCGTATAATTGTTAACTTTATGCATGAAACAGGTTGGTTCGACGAGGTGCAACTGGGCTCGTGTTGTACATGTCGCCTTCGGGGTACTGAAATTTCCTTCTATTAACTTGGTTATTTTGCTAGACAGGATGTTAGACTTTAAATGCTAACCTTCCAGACATTGTTGATTACACTATGACCGACCAATCGTTGACACCGAATCTTTTTTTAAGGAAGTAGAGGTATCTATTGCAAAAAGACTGCCTAACAGCTATAAACCTTAGCTATTAGCGAGGTAACAGAATAGCTGAGAATTGATGTTCTGTTCAAAAGTTTAATCTATCTTCCTTAAATCGAAAACTGCTCCGATTGTCGCAGATCTCTTAATGAGATAGCTGAAGAGTTCAATCCTCATCTTATTTATGTGTCGGACCACAGGGGCTTACCAGGGAACTGAAAATCGTATAAAATTTACATGTTCCAAGGGAACTGGAATATGAGGACATATACAACGTGGAACCTGCAAGCTCTTCTTGAGCGAGATAGAGTGCTTTTAGGACAACAAATGCAGGTCTTAGGTAGTAAGGAACTGCATACATTCGAGGTTAATATGGGCTTGCATAAACTTGAAACGAATCAACGCTCTGCTGTCTTTATCAAACCACGACGTTTCCGTTATCGTGACGCTTGATAACGGGGAATCACTGGTAGGAGCTGTAAACGAAAAAAAAAAATCGTATATAGGTAAGTACAAACATCAACAAAAGAGGCGAATTACCTATCAAATATATTATAAGTAGTGAGATTGTAATTTGTAATATAGGGCATGAATCTACCTTTATAATCAGAAACAGACCTAGAGTAGACCTGCAATGAAGGTTCAAACTATCCGGGATGTAAAGGAAAATGTTAGCCACTACCTTCTACTCGTACTATTGGGTACATCAAGAAATATGATAGATCTAGGACTACGTTCAGTGGGGAACCGTTAGGAGTAAGCTAATCTAGAATGTCTCGCTGGCGGAGCTCCAGGCAGATAATACAATTAATAAAATTGGTGACAGGCTACAGTCCAATCAACAGTATGCTTACAGCAAGGACACACCCATCGAAAGCACTCTGCATGATCTAGTCAGCTTTATTGAAGGATTCCTCTCTGTTAAGGAATATACTATATTAGCTTTCTTACTTACAGAGGGGGCCTTCAATGACATAAATCCAGTCGCTATAATTACCTCTTGTGCAAAACCGAGCTGTTGCCTATGGAAATGACGTGGCAAAAGCTATTAGAGGGAAGCTTCCGGTTACTCTTAAAGACATCCTACAGCAGGCCCTTCATACATTCGCTAAATGGGCTTCCGATAATGGTCTTTGGGTTAACCCGACCAAGACGGAACTAGTTCTTCTCACCGGAAGAAATAAGGTACCTCCTTGGGGATATTGAAATAAATCCTGGATAGATCTACTCAGGGAAAGATCTACACATGTATCAAACAGGCCTACATACTAACAAAATGGAGAGAAACCAAGGTTGTTTCCATCTCAAAAGCGGGAAAGCCGTCCCATACTGCAAGTAAGGGTTTCCGGCAAATATGTCTATCGTTATTTCTCCTTAAAACCCAGAAGAGATTTATAGATATTTACCTTAGGACTAAAACTGGTCACAGGCTACAGTCCAATCAACAGTATGTCTACAGTAAGGGCACGTCCACGGAAACCTATCTGCGTGATCTAGTCAGCTTTATTGAAGGATCCCTCTCTGTTAAGGAATATACTATGGTAGTTTTCTTAGATATAGAGGGGACCTTCAATAACACAAATCCAGCCGCTATAATTACGGCTCTAGAAATCCTGTGGGTTGATAGAAGTATGCCGCAAGTACATTCATAACCTTAGCTTAGCTGGCTTAGGATCGCCTGACCTCCATTCAGTGGGGATTTCTGCCTCCTCTGCTATGGAAGCTCTCCAGGAACAATATTCTGCTTTCTTTAGAGATAATGGGTATCAGAGCTGTTGCCCATGCAGATGATGTGGTAATAGCTATTAGAAGGAAGTTTCCGGGTACTCTTAAAGTCATGCTATATCAGCCCCTTCATACATCTGCAAGATGGGCTTGCGATAATGGTCTTTGTGTTAACCCGACCAGGGCAGAACTAGTACCAGGAAAAATAAGGTACCACCAGTTATACCTGTCTCAGCGCAAAATACTTGGGGTTTTTACTGGACAGGCTGTGGAAGCGATATATACCTGTAAAATGGTAATAAGAAAGCCTGGGATCTGAACCCACGTATAGTTTATTGGTTGCGTACGGCAGTAGTCAAACTGATAATTCTATACGGCATTGTCGTCTGGTGGATAGCTTTGCAGAAATTCACATTCTGCGCGATACTAAACAAGGTTCAGCGAAAGCCTGATATATGCATCACTGGTGCTCTGAGATCGACACCTACAGAGGTACTAAATGTTATGCTATATTTAATCCCGCTAGACATTGTAACAGGGTAATAAGCTGCAAGCACTGCAATTAGACTTAGTGGAGTGTTAATGTGGTCAAGAAATAACTACGGACTGAATGCCACCCTAGACACAATGCCTGACCCTTCGGGCGCTGTTGATTACACTATGATTGAACCACTTTTTTAAAAGAAGTATCACGTATTCCTGATAGATCAGAATAATGTGGGCGTGAGGTTTGATGTAATTTTTGAGGAACTTGAGATATCCATTGTAAATGGACTAAGTGAGGATGGTAAATTGGACAAAGACCTAAACGCCAGAATATCGGCGGCAGCTGGATTATACTCAGTCCTAAACAAAAACTTCCCAAGTAAACGAGAGGTATCCACCAATCTTTACATACGGCACCTATCTTTACATACGGAACGAAACGATCCGAGGGCATTTAAGAATAGAACCCTTACATATTAGAATAAATCGTTCCAAAATGAGGTGGCATGGGCAAGTTGCGAGGATGTCAGTCTCCCGACTACCAAAGAGAACTCTGGAGGCTAGACCAGAAGGGTCAAGAGGAAGAGGACGAAGAAAAATATATTGGCAAGACACGATAAATAACATATTCGAAGGAAATTGTTTAGATAAAAGAATGGCCAAAAACAACAGCACAGGACAGGCAGAAATGGCGCAACATTTGTAAAAACCTCTACACTGAAAGGTAGAAGAGGACCGGAATAAGTAAGTAAGTAAATAGACTGCCTGATCACTGTAGGGTTTACCAGACAGATTTCTTAACTATTAAAGAGAGTGGCTGAACATTAATATCCTGACCAAAGTCGGTATCAATTGTTTCTCTGATAGTCAGGGTGCTACCATGTCCCTGGAAACTAATACCTGAATTCTAAAACTGCCCTCGACTGTCGCAGATATCTTAACGAGATGGCTGAACAGTTCAATATTCACCTGATATGGGTGCCGGGCCACAGGTGATCTGCAAGGCTAATGAACTCGCAAAATTAAGAACTATCTTACACACTCCAGGGGAACTGAAATATGTGGACATGCCTCTAGCGATCTGTAAACTCTTCTGGAGAGATAGTTTCCTTACGGCAACAAATGACAAGTGGTCACTAGTCAGGAACAGCATACATTCCTGGCTGATGTGGCCCACCCTAGACTCAAAACGCAGCAACGCACTGCTGTCGTTGTCGAGACCGGACGTGTCACTTATGCCAATAGTGTTCGAAGAAATAAGAAAAAATAATAAGATAAGACGGATCATTTTGCATCACGACAATGCGAGCTCTCACACATCAAATGAAAAAATGGGCTATTTGAGCGCTCAAGATGTCGAATTGATGGGTGACCCATCGTAAAGAGCTGATTTGGCATCCAATGGCTTCTTCTTATTCCCTCACATCAAGAAAAACTGCGTGGTCAACGTTTTTCGACGCAATGAGCTGCTGTTGAAGCGGAGTGGAAAAGGTGCTTCGAAAATTGGTTTGAGCGCACTTAAAAGTAAATTGATAAGAATATTTTGAAAAACAATAAAACAAATTCTACTGATGAATGATTGTTTTTATTGCTGGACCCGATATATAAATAGCAACCCTCGGCAATGAATTCTGCGACACAGAAGAATATGAATCTATAGAGCTTCTTCTGTGTATGTGCCTTTATCTATATATAGTTCGGAAGGTTATTCACATTTTTAAGAACTTAGCAAACTTGTTAGAGTTAAGATCCACCAATGTTTGAGATTTTTAATATGATCAAATTGATTCAACATGAAAGGCTAAGATAACTTTATATTTTGAGCCTGACAAAAACTGCAACTCTTAACCGAAACCTATCACTATACAGGACGGATCTGTTACTGTCACTGATTCTCATTGGTCGGTACACAGGAAGACTGAAAATCTTGTGAAATTAATTTTGCAGAAGTGTGGAAACGAAGAGGAGTAGTAATCAATATAAAACCTTCTGCGTCTGTACCACGATCTCTCTAACAGGCTACCATATGCTTTAATTTGTTGTGGGAGAGTTAGGAAACTGGGTTGATTTTAAAATCCGCAAGTCTTGAGTTTCTAAAGCAAGCATTTTGGTTCAACTTGAGGGGCTAGAAAAAATGTATGGTTTCTTCTTACGTCCTTGTGAACGACAATGTACTACATAGACCAAGTGAACCTGACGTACAGACTGACACTCTTAACCTAAATCTATTTAGAATTATCTATTAAATTGCAGATGATTCAAGGATAAAGGGATTAATTGTTTCACTAAATTTCAGCCCTTTACGTTGGAGGTACCAGCAGAAATGGATCAATATAATCCATCTTCGTACTTAACCGAAAATAGGATAGGTCACTAGTTCTAAAAGTCAGTGTGCATACCATTCAGCACTATGTGAGACTATCCGACTATACAACTCCATTAGTAAATGTAATTTCCTCAGAGTCAGACTATCTCCTAAAGTTTTCAATACTTTTTGTTTGTCGAAACACTGTAATACACATTATTTGCCAGCCTTCGCAAAACGTTTATTGCCTTTGAGTGTGCTTCTCTATTTAAGTGGGTTCATGTATGTTTTTGAGCTTTCGACCAAATAGTGCGTTGTGTGCTTGCCCAAAGCGTCTATAATTTAAATCTTGTGAATGCCTGATGACCAAGTCCCACCTCCAGCCATGGCCATTTGACCAAGTTTTAAAATACTAAACGTTGTTTCACAATCACATTTTCTGGCGCGCCGAGATTGTTTTCGTTTTGTTTGTTTGAATGCCGGTATAGCATTACAGGCCCAACGACCAACTACCAACCCCCCCCCCCCCCCCCAACACAACTGCTGCTGTCGTTGCCGGAGCTAGGTTTCATTTGAAATGGATTACACTGGTAAGTAGTTAGCTGGGACACAATCAAATTCATAGGCTTACAAACCAACAGCCATTCGAGATTTGCGACATTCATGCAGAGATACATTCATTAGGCCCAGAGTTACGCCAGCACTGACAGTAATCGCTGCACGGCATTCATGGCGCATGGCGGAGGAGTGTCATTTATTTTTCCCATATGCCCACAACCATCACAGTCGACACTAATACTGGCACTAACACCACCACCAGCAGCACCGGCAGCACCAAAGCATGACCATCGTCCTAGCCATCATGGAAATGATAATGTTTTATTGGGCTTAGATACTTCATAGGGTACAGGAGGCATGTTTAGTTGAACGGTTTTTGATGTGTTACAATTCCGTTTATCCTTATCCATATTTTCACATATTAGTGGTTTATTTAGGACAAAATGGGCATCAAACAATTTCTTTCGGCGGGAAGAATCGATTGGTATTTGATTCGTTTTTGCAATCCAAACTAAAATTAATTTTACAACAATTATTTTTTGCAGTGTAATGACCTTTGATCTGAGGTCAATGAACTTTGACTTGTCATTTGACCTGCGGCCAATGTTCGTGGGGCCATTGTCGTCTGACCAGGGGGTCAATGTCCATTGGCCTGGGGTCAATTTCTTTTGGACTTGGGTCAATGTCCTTTAATCTGGAGTCAATGTCCTTTGAACTGGGGTACATGTCCTTTGAACTGGGATAAATGCATTTGACCTGTGGTCAGTTACTTTTGATCTCAGGTCGGCCTAAAGCCAATGTCTTTGACCTTGTAATAATCTCCTTTGAACTGGGATCAATGTCATTTGCCTTGAGGTCAATGTCCTTTGACCTGGGTTCAACGTCCTTTAACTTGGGGTAAGTGTCCTTTGTCCTGGGGTCAACGACCCATTCGCTTTTGACCTGGATTCAATGTCCTTTAAGCTGAAGTCAATGTAATTTTATCTGAGTTAAATATCCTTTGACTTGGGGTTAACTTCCTTTGAACTGGGGTCAATGACATTTAAAACGAATGAACCAATACCTTGTGTCAACAATCTTCGTCCTTAGGACAATGACCACTGCCCTCAGGTCAATGACTTTCGTTCAATAACTTGTTTCCCGAGGTCAATGACTTTTGGGCCGATGTCAATGTCATTTGACCCGGGCTAATGACTTTTTAGCTGGAGTCATTGACTTGTGACCTGGGGGTCGTTGACCTTTGACCTGGGGTCAATGTTCTTTGACCTGTGATCAATGTTATTTGACCTGGGGTCAATTGTGACCTCTGGTCAATGTTCTTTGACTGGGGTCAATGTTCTGTGACCTGGGGTCGATGTCATTTGACTTAGGTCAATGTCATTTGACTTATGTCAATGTCATTTGGCTTAGGACAATGTCATTTGACTTAGGTCAATGTCATTTGACATAGTTCAATGTCATTTGACTTAGTTCAATGTTATTTGACTAAGGTCAATGTCATTTGACTTAGGTCAATGTAATTTGACTTAGGTCAAAGTCATTTGACTTAGGTCAATGTCATTTGACGTAGGTCAATGTAATTTGACTTAGGTCAATGTCTTTGACCTGGGTTCAATGTCCGTTGACCTGGGGTCATTGACCTTTGACCTGGGGTCATTGACCTTTGACCTGGGGTCATTGACATTTGACCTGGTGTCAATGTCCTGTGACCTAGGGCCAGTGTCATTTGACCTGGGGGTAAATGTCACTTGACCTGGGAGTAGAAAGTGGTGGAGTAGAAAGTGGTGTAAATAAGGGTGAATACAGTTCGACTTGACCAAATTCGTCACAATTTTTATTTTTTCCCATTTCGTTGCGATTTTGTGTTTTTTCCAACATTTGTTTGTTGATCGACAAAACTACTTTTGGGAACATTTATGCTTTGTCCACCAACAGCAATGGCATCACCATTACCATCACCGGCAACCATATGATGAGTTTTTGTTGGCTGACCGTTCGGCTGTGTATCCTCTGTATATGTGTGTCCGTTGTCCTGTTTGTCCGGATTGTTTGGCCGGTTGTTGTTGTCAATGTTTATGCGTTAACTATTAACATTGCATTTCATTGCTGTGGGCTTAACTGACGTGGCTCTGTGCCCCATTGTGGCTTATGCATGCGGAACAAATCAATGTAAGTCTCAAAGTGTGTGTTTTCGGTGCAATTTTGTTATCCCTTTTAGGATTATTAACCAAAGCGCTACGGCCTTCAAGGTAATGAGAAAATTTGGTAATTACTTGTTAGATAAGAGAAGGTGTTAGTTAGTACACTTATAGGAATAGAATATGTAGGTATGGGAGAAACGAGCAGGAAACTTTTACTAATTACAACTGATTTTTCACCGTCATTGAATTCTATTTCATCGCTAGCATAAGCATTTAGATTTTGTGTTAGAAATCTGGAGGATCGGAAGTGCCCAAATATATGGGAGCAACATCAAAACTTGGACTGATATGACTCATTTCCTCTAGTACCTCAGTTTTCTTTCGCCTCATAGTGTTATACTGTGTTGTTGTAGCCCCTTCATGGATACCTATTTTTAATATATTTATCCTGTATACTTCTCAATCCCGAAGTTAATATAATTGTCTTATTCTACAGTTTTTAATTTCTTCCTTTGTTAATTTCATTCCGGATTTTTCTTTAGAAGCGGGGGAGGGTGAGGTTGCAACTAAATCAGTAGTAATTTTGTTTCCAAAACCAACTTCTATATTTTATTCAAGTGTCATTTTTACTGAAACCTTCAAAAGTTTTGAGCAGAGCTGAAGGTGTAGCTGAATGGATGTGTAGGAGGGGACAAAAACATGTTGTACACAACAAACAATTTTGTTAAGAAGTTTTCCACGTTTTCGTCTAAGTTTGTTTCGTTAGTTTTTCTCCCGCAGCAGCTGAATGCTTCTCTTGTTTATTTATTTCACATCTCGCCAAGAAAGAGTTTGTTTCGCAGGTAAAAACTTTAAGCTACGCTAAATGCTCGCTGACGTAATAGCGTTGCGAAAGTTTTGTTCCTTTGCCGATTACTGGGTTTACTGTCTGACTGGGTGGGCACTTGGATGGGAGAGGGTGCTTATCTTGACTATGGGTAGTAAATTAAATCGATTAATCTGACACTTGAAGTACTGTTGCAATTCTCTCAGTCAGTTGGATGTGGGCGCTTGTCTGCCTTTTTGGCCACAATTTCCCCAGGTAGTAAGGTTGAGACAACACGCTTGCTAGTTTGGTTTGGCTGATTGGTTTTGTGGTTTAATGCCTTTCTCTCGGATTTAGCTGCTCTTAGGATTTAACTATTTACTTAGCCATTGAGAAATTTTCATTTGCAAATTAAAGTAGTTGCATATTTTAGTTTAACATCATCTTCGTTGAGCGTTTTCGTTTTATTTGAAGTTGTGGAAGATGCAAGTAAAGGGAAATGAAAGTAAATTTCTGTTCATTACTTTTGAGGTGGCTCATAGTAAGTGTCAGTGGATGGAACAGAAGAGAAATTGATTTAAAAGATAGAATGACTTCAAATATTATCAAAAACAATATGGATAACTTTGAGCTGCTTAAAAAATGGAAAATCCTCTTCAAAATATTGCACATTCTTTTTGATACATCAACACAACTAGTATATTATCCTGGTTCAAAACAGTTTTGCCTCTTTATTGCTACAGAACGCAATCGTATGACAAAATTAAATTGTCTGCTTCTTGAATCTGCCGAAAAATTTAGGTTTGCTGAAAGAAAATGCTTATAACGAAGGTTCTGCAGCGTAACTCCTTCAACGAACATTCTCTCTTATGTAACAATATAATTTTGTCGCTCCAACTATTAAATGAGTCGCTGGAATAATAAAGCCATACGCCATAGATTATGTTTCCTGAAGTTTCCTCTTCTTTAATGTGTCTAACGCTCCAACTTGATGTCTTGATGAATTTTTAATGTCTAAGTGTTGTATTCACTTATTTTTCGTTTAGATCCTGAAAGTTACTGTAATATGCGATAAAATTGGACATTAGTAAAGGAAATCAAAGGTATATACCTTCTATTCTATTCTCTGCATATACTTACTAGCATTGGTATGTCCAGTCAAAAGACCCACAGTAAATCGTAATCACGATTCATTTAACAGCTACTTCATTACCGAATATATTTATATGTGTGTGACCTGGTACCCAGTACAGGGTTATTTTATGCTGTTCTGGTGCCGGGTGCTGAGGCAGCCAGTTTTTTGAACCTTCATTAGTTGACTGGTGATGGGTCGCCCAGAAATTCGTAGCGACTCTGTCGATGTAGTCCTTCCAGCTTCGGCGATGCTGAGGCAGGCATTTCTTTGAACCCGGATTAATTGACTGACTGTCGACAGTCGTCGTCTGCCATCCTACAATGCATCCAATAGTATTCCTCGAACTACTGGTATATATATATGTATATTGGAGGAATTTAGAAAAAAGGGATGGTAACGTGCCCCGCATTCATCCCACAGAATTTTATATCGAACATAAATTAGATTATTTCAAGTATTAATTAAATAACACAAGGTGTAACAAAATATTGTTCTCATTGGTGGACTCTACGCAAATTACATTATTGTCTTACGCTCTGAAAAATAGCGAATTTACATAAAGTCTAAAAAATTCGTTTTAATCCGATTACACTCATCATCGCATCAAAATAAATCCAGGGAAATTTGCTTTTGTGTCTGTCTACTTGAAGCCGAAACAATAGACTCGCTCTGCTAAATAATATATATTGTATTCGTTTGTGCGTTTGTTTGTGTGTCCTTTCTTCATTAATTAATTCTCCAATTAGTTTTTCTGTTTTCTTAATTACAAAGACTATGGCAACAATAACTGCCAACAACTTGGAAACATAAGTCACAAACGGCCAGACACCCACACACACAAACATACATTCATACACAGATGAACGAACGGACGGATAGTTGAAAGAACGGACTGACAATTAGACCACTTCATTAAAAATTCTGTATGAATATTTTTTAAAAAATAACTTCTTATGAATAAATTTGTCAATTATTCAAAACATACAAAAACTGCATTGAAGACAATTCATTAAAAAATAATAGCAGCAACAACAACAATGGAAATAAAAACAACAGCCAGATATGAATTCAAAAAAAAATTATTTAATTAAATAAATAACTAAGTAAGCCAAATAACCCACAGCAGAATTTTAGTTCAAATTTACATGATGAGACATAAAATTTACGTTTGAACTAATTTTCATTTAAAACTGATTTAATGGCAAACAACTTGTAAAATTAGTTGTCTCTATCGTTATTGTAGTACAGAAAAATGAATTAAAAATTGAAACTTAATTCTGTTGAACTAGCTGTCCCATAAGACATAATTCTGTCCCTTTTAGTTTGTAGAACTATGTCTTTGGTACTTTTAGGAAAGTTGAAGAAAGTTTTTGGATTTTGTGTATATGTATAAGTAAACATAATTTTTTAATAACTACTCGTATACTGAAACTTGACCAGTTGAGATAAAATTTTTTTATTTTACTTTATGAGCATTATGAGCAAACTAAGAATTAAGTCATAACATGAATCATTGAGAGCCACCAATCCGAGCCCCCTAATATAGATACATAGCACTCCTGGCTAGACGAACATGCACTGCGAATATTATATCCACCAGTTCAGTTGTTTTGAAGATCATGAACGGGTTTAACTAAGCCAACTACGCTTAATTCAATGGCTCTAACCGTTTTTCTGGATAAGCTCTTGTTTTCGAGATATTCGGCCACAAATTTTACTGGGAAATAGGTGAGGTTAGTTATTCCGGAGGTGAATTTGAAGTTGAAGGCTTCGGAATACACGCTTCATTTCAAAGAATGTTTGGAGAATTATTTCTCTCAAGGCAGTTGTTTCCGCTTTCACCCCCTTACCCCTAAAAATTATACATACAAATCGTCTATATTATTATTTGTTGTCTTAGAGAAATCTTTCCTCACAAAAAACAACTATGGGTCCTTTCTCAACCTTTTTACGAGTATGAGAAATAAGCAGTATTAGATTTATTACTATTTTTCAATTCATAGCAGAAATTATTTATTTATTTATATTAGTTTTTTTGGTTAGTGTCTACACGCTGAAAAAAAATCGCTTCTGTAGTATATTGTCCCAAACATATTCGGCTTGAAATATACATATGTTTAGAGTACACTCCAAATATATAATATTTGACACACATAAATATTATATGTTTGGGAGAATATTGTTCTAAACAAAAATATGTTCCCATTATAATATTTTTTTATTTGGAACTAGTATTTCCGAAATAAAGATTAATTTGTATTTAATTATTTTGGCAATGTATCAATGCCTTGATTTAAAGACAAGTTTTCTGTTTTGCAGGTGCTCAAAGATAATTTTTTTATAAATTTTAAATGTTTTTAAAATTTAATTAAAACTTAAATCGTATAATCTTTCGTGAATTTAAATTGCATTGATGGATTGACAAAAAGTGATGAATTGGAATATTTATAAATTAAAAGACATTTTTAGCTATAAAGTTTAGAAGGAAAACTAGGAAAAACTAACTAAAATTCGAAAAAATCAGCAAAGTTTTAAACATTTTTTTTAAATAAAATATGTTTGGAAAACTTTTTAAACAAGAACTTTGTTTGTGGGTACACACATATTTTATTTGTGAAAGTCAGTTAGCAAATATATTATGTTCTAATATATTAATACATGCGTTCCAAACAAGATTTCTTGATTTTCAAATAAAATGTATTTGTTAACAAATATATAGTATTTGAAAAAATCGTTTCCAAATATATTTTCTTTCAATTCAAACATATCAAAAATGACGATTTTCCCCCGTGTATGGAAATCAAAACTCACTGAAAATGCAAAATCATGGAAACTGTTTATTTTGAGTAAATATTTTCACAGGGTTTTGGAGGAATATTTTTCTCAAAGACACCAACTAAAAATGTGGACGATTTTCATGACTTTTGACATAACGGGTTTCCCAATAGGGATGATATGATTTTGAAGTGACGTTTCGGCCATTTGTTATATGTCAAGATCTGTCATTTGTTTTTCATTGTATTCAGTAGTGATTACAATTTCATCATGGAGAAATATACGCAAGAACAACGTTTACAAATTATTCAGTTTTATTATCAAAATAATCGTTCTCCAATTGCAACTTTTTGTGCGCTAAGTCAATTTTTTTTAAATCTAAAAAAAAATCGCTTTCCGGTCGACCCTCGACCTTGACACCGATTTCCGATCCGACGTACCGTTAAGGAGCTAGAGCAAAAATAAACATTCCGTTCATATTTGAAAATTATGCTGTCAATTTTTTTAAATCCAAAAAAAACACTTTCCTGTTGATCTACGACCTTGACACCCATGAGCAATATATTAGCTCTCGTTAAGAGCTATCTTTTTGCCATTGACCGATTGTGGCTACGTGCCACACAGCAAATGAAACAACTGAATTGTTGCGAGAAAAGTTTGGAGATTCGATTATTTCAAGAAATTAAGATATTGAATGGCCTCTAAGAAGTTGTGATTTAGCACCATTAGACTATTACTTGTGCGGTTATTTGAAGTCATTGGTCTTTCGAAATAAACCAGACTCTCTTCAAGCTTTACAAGTCAATATTGAACGTACCATTCATGACATACGACTTGATTTGGTGGATAAAGTGCTCGAAAATTGGGTTCATCGAATTCGTTCCTGCAGAAGAAGTCCTGGAGGCCATTTGAATGCCGTTTTATTTAGAACTTAATTGTATCGATTGTATTTCACATTAAATACAAAAATTTTGAATTTCCTTAACAATTAAGGTTTTTTTTTTCAAAGAAATCATATCAATCTTTTTGGAAAACTCTGTATATGTTTTTAGGTGTAAGGGGTGAGAAACTGGATGACTGTTTTGAGAAAAGTAACAATGTGTGTGCAAAATGCACTTTAAAAATGTATCCTCGATGAAAACAACTTACCCCTTATAACTTTGACCCGCTAAATCGAATGGGATTAGCAGTGTTTTCCTGTGACATCGCGTTTTTGAGATATTTAGCCACAATGTTTGCTGGGAAAACAAAGAGGTTAGTAAATTCAAACACAATTTTAGTACAGAAGGCTCCGAAATAGATGTTGCATGTAAAAGAACAAACAAAATACGGCAAATATTCCGAGAAGAATTTCTCCCAAAACACCCGAAAACCTCGCTCATACCCTTACCCGTGAAAATCACACTCCAAAATTAAAGATATATCTAAAGTCGTAGAAATTGATGGATTTTTTGATGTAAAAAATCACTACAGGTCCCCACAATGCACTTTAATGGCAACCTAGTGTCTTTTTTTTAAATATATGGTATTATTTATCCAAAAAGTTAGCTGAGTAACGGAAGGGTTAGTAAATACAGGAACATTTCTGGTATAGAAAGCTTCGAAATAGAAGTTCCATGTCAAAGAACGAAGGAAAGGAGACCCTGCAAGAAGTATTTCTCTCAAAACACACGACAGCCCCGTTCACCCCCTAACCCATGAAAATCCCCCTCCGAAAATAATGATTTATCAAAAGTCGTTGAAATTGATGGATTTTTGGGTGATCTATTCGACAAAATATTCCTTGTAAAAAATTACGCACTTTATGGTTTTTATATCCTACACCACACTGCGGTACAGGGTATTATAACTTTGTGCATTTGTTTGTAACACCCAAAAAGAGAAGAAATAGACCCATCGTTTATTATTTATATATATCGACTTAGAATCACTTTCTGAGTTGATTTAGCTATGTCCGTCTGTCTGTCTGTCTGTCTGTGCATGTATTCTTGTAATCAAAGTACAGGTTGCAATTGTGGTCCGGTCTTGATGAAACCTTACACATATCTTTTTTTTTGGCCCAAGGACTATCCCTATTGTTAAAATCGTTTCTGATTTAAATATAGCCCCCATATATATGTTACCCCGATTTGACATGTTAGCGCTGTAAAAACTTTATCTTATATCCGATCAGTACGAAATTCGACAGAAAGAGGTTTCCTATTATATGAATGAACACTGTTAAATTTTGAAGAAATCGGTTCACATTTAGATTTAGCCACCATATATACGTTACCCCCGATTTATCATGTAAGCGCTGCAAAATTGTTATTTTATATCCGATCAGTGCGAAATTCTGCAAAAAGAGGTTTCTTATTACATGAAGGAATACTGCTAAATTCGGAGAAAATCGGTTCAGATTTAGATATAGCCCCCATATATATGTAACCCCCGATTCGACATGTAAGCGCTGTAGACCCTGTGTTTTGTATCCGATCAGTAGGAAATTCTACAGAAAGAGGTCTTTTTACATGAATAAGTATTCAAGGAAAATCGATTCAGATTAATATATAACCTCCATATATATGTTCCTCCTGATTTGGTATCAAAGCGCTATAGAAGTTGTACTTTACTTCCGATCATTAAAATTTTCCAGAAAGATGTTTCTCAATTTGGGAACGAATATTGCTTAATTTAGCGATTATCGGTTCAGAATTGGTAATATGTTCCTACCCATTTACCAATTATTCTAAATTATTATCGCAATGACCTTATCGCATTGTTAGGGAGGTGTAGGGTATTATATCGAGCCCTAACAGCGAAAAAAACTTAACCAACAAAAAGTAAATTTTTCAGGAGAAGGTTTTTTTTAGTTTTCTCTACACTCAGTGCAGGTATTAACATGAACTTTTCAAGTTAAGTTTTTGTGGAGTAATTAATTAGTATTAATCGTTTCATTAGTCTTTTTTAACAAAAAAGTTACTTAAGTTTTTTTCGCTGTCATTGTAGCAAGCTGAAGCGATGTATTTGTGTCGGTTAAGTTAAACACAATTGCATAGAAATAAGCATTAGCATCTTTTTTACCCACTCCACCATAGGATGGGGGCTATAAACATTGATCTGATACCCCATAAAGTATATATATTATTACTCGTCGTAAAATTGTAAGACTAGTAAGCCACGTTCGTCCGTCCGTCCGTCTGTTGTAATCACGCTATAATCTATGATACTTGAGCTAGGTGGCTGAAATTTGATAAATATATTTCATGTATCGTCAGGTATGTTGGGATTGAAAATGGGTAATATCGGTCCAATTTTGGATATAGCCCCCACATATATGACATCTTCCCGATTTTCCTTCTTAACGTCATAGAGAACACAAATGTCAACTGATCGCGGTGAAAGTTGGCAACTGGGGTTTATTTATACCCGGTATCTTTGACACAAGCAACGGTAGCCGTAGGTCCATGTTTTGATAAAGCCCCCATACTAAGGTCCCTCTAAATATGACTTCTTAACGCCACAAAAACCGACGAATTCAATGAACTGGGCTGAAATTTGGTATAATGAGTTTATTAGTACCCGTAACCATTCACATGCGATCCTTGGTGGATGGTTTATAAGATTCGGCATGACCAAACTTAATGTTTATAATTGTTTAAATTTATTTTGGAAATGTGGACGACTCAAAACAAAGGAAATACATTAACAGTAAATATAATAAAAACCAGCAAGGAAAAGCTAAAGTTAGGCGTGGTCGACTATATGATACCCTAAACCATTTTCGTAGCAGAATAAGTACAAAACGAATCAAATTCACAACATTGAGAGATACATTTTATATTTGTGGTCGATATTTAAAGTACACTCTGCCAAATTTCATAAATATTAAATAAACCTTCTACAGCACTTTGATACCAACTTGACACGAAAACATATATGGGGGCAATATAAATCTCAACAGATTTTTTATCAAATTAAGATATCATTATTTTTGTGACAAGAAACTCCTACCTGCCAAATATATAAAATGAGCGGATGTAAAATAAAGCTTCTCTGGCACGTTGATACCAAATCGAAAGGAAAGTATATTCAAATTTGAAAGTGTTCATTCCTGAACCAATGAACTCCTTTATGCCAAATGTCGTAATGATCAGATGTAAAATTTGATTTATATAGCGCATAGATGCCAAATCGGAGGTAAAAATATATGGGGCCTATAATGAGCATTCTGCTAAATATCATCACGATCGGACCACAAATACGACCACAACTTTGATTACAACGATACATCTAGAGAAGGAAATGGTTAATTCGACTCAGGAAGTAATTCCAAGTCGATCGGTATAATACACTATGGATCTCTTCTCCTTTTGGTTATAGTTACCTTTCTTCCACCAGATGCCATTATAATAAATATTATCAAACAATCGACGCAAAAATGCTAACTTTTTTTAACGCCGTTCAAATAAAATTCAGAATAAATTTAACGTAAACGACACTACGCGGTCAGGAAATTTGTAAACAAAATGTAAATGTCGTTTGAGTTATTTTTGTTTTGTCTTTTTCTTCGTAACGGTACATTTGTCAGCTACGAAATTTTTACCGGTGATGGAAATTATGCTTCCTCATCGATTTTCATCAAAAAACGAAAATCGATAATTTTGTCGGTTAAGTTTTTTTGGCGGTTAGGGCTCGATATAGTCGGCCCCGCCCGACTTTCTGCCTTTCCTTACTGGTTTAAATATGTCGTATTTATTGGTTATCTTTGAACAATTGAGAATAAAGAAACATTTCCAGACCACAAAAAACTCAATCCATGACCAATAATTACGATATATTTAAAAAAACATTTTTGGCAATAAAGTGTATTGTGGGGACTTTTAATTTTTTTTACAGGGATTCTTATTGTCGAATAAATCACCCAAAAAAACCATCGAATTCTTAGACTTTTCAGGGGTAAGTATATGAACGGGGGTGTCGGGTGTTTCGGGAGAAATATTTCGTAAATGTAAATTACTAACCTCCTTGTTTACCCAGCAAACTTTCTGGCTAAATATCTCGAAAACGTGATGGCACAGAAAAAACGGTTAGAACCATTCGAATTAGCGAGTCAAAATAATGCGGAGCACGTTGTTTTTATCGAGGATACATTTTTGTGCACACACAGTGTACTTATCCTAAGGTTCAAATTATTGCATTGGATGGAAGCGAAAATGAGAGCTAACCTAGAAAAATGGCTACAGCCACTGACTCAGCGTTGTCGATTTAGTTTAACCCACCGGATGCACGGTTTGTCGGTGAAAAAAGTAGAATAGAATTCAAAGCAAACAGTGTTATTGATTTGCGTACCAGAAGGGCCTTGGCAAATTGTAAATCGAATTGTGGTTGTGTGCCCATGCATTAACGTTATGAGCCTTTCAATGTGTTGATTCAATGCATGATTGGTTCATTTTGGGTGGGAGGTACCAAAAGGGGCGTGGCTATAATTCCCATTATTTACTGGACTGTAGGTACTAGTTATAAAAAAATTACATTGGTATTAAATTTATACGTAGTTAATTTTTTGTTTGTGTGGGTGGTACCAAAAGGGACGGGGTCCATTTTTTTCAAGGTGGTAGCTTCTAACAAACTAATATTATTTGTGTAAATTTAGCCAGAGATGGAAACATGTAAAAGTTCGGCCATATACCCTCCACCATGGATAGCATGTGAATGGTATCGGACAAAAATAAAGTCATATGACTAAATTTCAGACCGATTCGTTGAAATTTGTGGTATTTGTTGCGTTCAAAGTTAAAATCTAGAGGGATGTATGGGGGCTATATCAAAAAATTGACCTGTGACTATTGTAGTTCGTGTGAATGTTACCGGGTATAATAAACCCCAGTTACCATTTTTTAGCCCGATCAGTTGACATTTGTAAAATCTATTGCGTTAATAAGCCAAATCGTATGTCATATATGGGGACTATATCAAAATATGGACCAATATTGCATATTTACAATCCCAAGTTACTTGCAGCTATAAGAAGAACATATACTAAATTTCAGCCAACTAGCTTAAGTATTATATTTATACTTATATTGTAGATTGTAGCGTGATTACAACAGACGATGGACAGACGGACATGGCTAAATCGTCTTAGAATTTAATGACGATTAAGAATATGCGGAGTGGCAAAATTCTGCAGCAATCATCTAACTGTTTTCATATTTTTTATTTTGGACAACTTTTTCAATGACTGTAGACTGACGAAGAATAAACCATAGAGGACGGTTAATAAAACACTATTTCTACAAGAATGTGATATTTCCAACACCTGTAAATGAACTACGAGCATCCATGAATAGTAGAATTAAACAAGTAAGAAAGTTCAGTCGGGTAAACCGACTAATGAATCCCCTCATCTTGAGTCTCAAAAAAGTACTAGTAAATTAATTTTTTTTTGTTTTATTTAAATTACTATCAATTTATTTCATTTAATAACTTTAAAGCTGGTAATAAAGATAATGCTGTTTACTTTACTCTAGGTACTATAAGATCATTACACTGTACAAAATTTCAAGTATTTATTAACTGGTATTAATGTTATAAGCTGTTAACTTTTGGTGTAAAATGGTCCATTTGTGTGGGAGGTACCAAAAGGGGCGGGACAATAACGCCCTTTTTCTCTGGACTCTAGGTACTATAAATGCATTACACTGCACAAAATTTCAAGCATTTGTATTCACTGGCTTTAAAGTTGGTAACTTTTGGTACAAAATGATCCATTTGTGCGGGAGATACCAAAAGGTGCGTGCCAATAATGGAATTTTTTCACTATATTGTAGGTACTATTACACCATTACACTGTACAAATAAAGTTATAAGCTATTAACTTTTGGTTCAAAATTGTCCATTTGTGTGGGTGGTACCAAAAAGGGCGAGAAGGGCGAGGGAGGTGTTGGGTAGTTAGTCGGCTCCGCTCGACTTTCTGTCTTTCCTTACTGGTTTTATTTAGTTTTTTGTTTCTCATGTAAAATTTCCAAATATGATGATACGCGCTTTCTCGCTTCTGATGACAATATATGCTGTAGTTTACGTCCGATCTTTATATATGTATATGAACATCATCTTCAACTCCTTCATGGAATACGTCTTGATGAGACTTGATGGAACTAAGTACTTTCTTAACTGAAACCAATTATTCTAAACTATTATCGCAATGACTTTCTTCGCATTGTTAGGGAGGTGTATGGTATTATAAAGTCGGCTTTTTAACTGGCTTTTATATAATCCTGCCGCTTCTTTCAGCTTTTTGGTATAGATAGAAATTGTCCTGCAGGCTGTGTAACAACTCAATTTCCTGGCACTTTCGATTCAGTGGGGTATTTTTTGCAGCTCGTGTAGCGTCTCGAATTTCCTTATTTTTTTCTAGTATCTCTGAGTAGTTATTGGTTTCTGTCCAAGTATATTATTAATACCTGATTCAGTATTAATTCCTTTCACATCAACTTTGCTGAATATCCAATAATTTCCCCATAATTGGGTTATAATTTTGCATTTTTATTTTATTTTACTTATTTCTAAAAAAATGTACTACTTGAAGCCAAAAAGCCACATATTAGAACACAGTTAATGTGCCCAAATGGAATCAAAAGTAAAAATTGTTTATTGGTTAACTGTTTTGAAATAAATAGCTTCCATATATCCTTTTTTTAAATAATTTCCATTTTTCGTTATTACGCTGTGAAATTATATTTATGCCCTTTTCGCAATTAATGAGTTTTTTTTACTTTTTTGCTCTTCTACAGTTTTTGCAATGTTTTGGGTTATATTAAAGTTTTTTTAAGTCTCCACTGGTAAAAGGTCATTCCATTAATAGCTTTGCATGATAATATAAATGTGGACATTTGAAGTTCATCTTCATCAAACCTAAAGACTTTTTGTCTTATTTTCCTCTATTCTCTCTCTCGCCCATATCACAATCAATTATATTGAATGAGTGATATTTGACCTTTTTTCGTATTCCATATTTACCATATTTACCTGTGTAACAACTCAATTTCCTGGCACTTTCGATTCAGTGGGGTATTTTTTGCAGCTCGTGTAGCGTCTCGAATTTCCTTATTTTTTTCTAGTATCTCTGAGTAGTTATTGGTTTCTGTCCAAGTATATTATTAATACCTGATTCAGTATTAATTCCTTTCACATCAACTTTGCTGAATATCCAATAATTTCCCCATAATTGGGTTATAATTTTGCATTTTTATTTTATTTTACTTATTTCTAAAAAAATACGATTTTCTCCGTATATATATTCGCTCTCCCCTACTGCCCACAACAGAGCCGATGAGTTGTCTCTAGTGACCGTAATATGCCATAAGTAATTAATTTGGCCCGGAAAAAGAGATATTTACTTTATCATTAAATAATTTTTTTAATGCTATTTTTATAATCGTTCTCATTTTTTTTCTTCCGTCTTTATTTTTCTTCCTCTTGTGGTTCATGTTTTTTTTTCCTCAATTTTGTTTTCTTCTAGTTGCTGCTGTTGTTGGCTGCTTTGTTTCTTCGTTTTGTGTCTGTCTTAAGAAGGATTATTATTAATAAAAACATTTGTGTTATTCGGGAGGGAAAACTTCATTAATTTCTCATTTAATACGCATAAATCCCATGCGGCTGCAAACGATAACACAAAATGCTTAAGATAACTGATTATTATGTTAGCTAAACTTTCCGCAATGTTTAGACGTGCCATCGTGCCCAGGACACCGTCATCTCCTCAAATCCCCTTGCCTTACTTTGCAGTGGCAGTGGCAGTGCCATGGCCAACGGCCATTACTGGCATCACTGTGGCGGAATTTGGCTGCTTCCAATATTTGCTACACTGAAAAAAAAATGCTTCATAGCATCAATGAACGCGTTTCATTAATTATTTTACATTGATACAATGAAAGTGTTCATTGATGCAATGAAAATGTCATTACGGGAATGAAATGTTTCTTTAAAGCGTTTTTCTAATTTATGACGTGTCATTGATGGAATGAAACGGTTTACATTGATAGTATGAAGTTTACATTTTAGAAAAAAAAGGAAGACTTATATAAAATTAACAAAAAAAATTATCACTGGTGTAAAGATTTTAACATTAATAAAACAAAATAATACTACACAAACAGATTTACTATTTTTTATGTGCTTTTTATTCTCAAAAAAGGTCTATGAAACTGTTTCTTTATATTAATGTAACATTTCATAGAAGTTTAAAAGTTTCATTGCTGCAATGAAGTGGTGCGGTGAAGAATATAAACAATGAAATTAGCTTTATATTGATGTTCTATATATATATTTTATCTATTTTATAAACATTTTAGGAGTATGTAGTGGTGTTAATTAAACAAAAATACTTCACGGAGGTCTATGAAACTGATGCATTAAATTAATGTAACAATTCATAGATAGAAATGTAAAGTTTCATTCCAGCAATGAATTTAAACAGTGAATATACTAACAAAGTGTTTGTCACATTACATACATATGTACATACCTATATCTTCACAAATGTGTTTGTGTGGTAATAAATGTAATATGTTGATGTGTGAATCAGAGTCGTGCAAGCTCAATGAAAACGATGGAGCGGCGTAGTTTTCTTGCATTTGTTTGAGAGGAGAGAGAGGCGGAATTCTATGAATCTACACCGCACAGTGGCATTAACGTCGAATGAAGGTGGTTTGTTGGTAATAATATGATTCACTAATAATTTCAAGGTGTTCATATTATTAGATGTATTATCAATTAACATGACATTTTGGCAATAATTTTATACTTTTATAATCGCACTGACATATTTATTTAATTATTATTATTATTCAAACAGCAGTCGGTGTACATTAATTCAAAATTGTCAAAACGGTTTTTTTTATCAAATTTTATGTATTCATGATCCATTCTGTTTACGTTTACGAATTTGTAAACTAAATTTTTTTTGAATCGATTATTGTCGTGAAGCTGAATTCTATTCACAATATATTTCGAACATTAAACAGTTTTTAGTGCACGATATTAACTATTCTGAACCACTGTGCCACAACTGTCATCAATAGATAAACAAATATTAAATGCATTAGGTGTGCTGTTGCGACCAGAAAATAAATTCTCTATGGCAAACTTACAACAACAACCCACCACTTGCTATGCAAACTCTTCGTAAAAAAATATCCAGTTATTTTTTTGTGTGTTTGGCGAGTCAAAAAAAATCAGTGGCGAAGAATCAATTGTTGCATGAGTGCTGGCAGCAGCCCTTTGATTTAGTTTATAATAGACATTAAACGGACGTAGTTGTGCGCGTTAATAAAAAAATTCAAAAGTGAAAATATTAAAAGTGAAACAAAATGTCAACAAATACTGAATGAGAAATGTTTTTTGTGTGGTACTTCATTTGAAAGAAATGAAATCTATTTAAGCACTTAAAATAATATAATTTTCTTAAAACCAATGACAACTATAGATGTTGTGGAAGTACATACAAAGACACGTCAAGCTAGAAATGGCATGTTCGAAAAAACAGAAGTTGGAAAATATATGTCAAATGCCACAACATGAAACAATTTTCAAGAACCATATCCGAAGTCAACGACGAAACACTCCAAAAACACTAGGTAAGTACTTCCTACAATGTTATGTCCTAAACATATTTTCATTCACTCCTATTTATAATTTTTTTATTTGTTTAGAAATTGGGGAAAATGCGGAAATGTACGCACATAGCCTTAGATATGACAATCTATCCGCAGATGACTTTAGGTTGGCCTGGACTGCTTATTCCAAATTTCGAAAATTATGCACAAAAGCAAAAATATTAATTAAGCTTTTTCACTTTGGCCTCAGTACAATTAGTAAGTATGTAAAAATGCGATTTAAGTGTTTACTTAAATTGTATTTACGAATTCACAAATGCAGTTAAAAAACGAATTTAAAAGAAGAAACTGTATTGTGATTTTTTTTGTTTCATTTTTTATTTTCTCAACTTCAGTTGTCTTTTTATTTTAAAATTTCTCAAAACCCACAATTTTAATTATTTATTTATCTTTTATATTATATTTTCAGATTGAAATGATTTTAAAGTTGTGAACAAACACTGATGTACTACAATAAACATTGCAATAAAAACGGAGAATTTTGTTTAATTTTCTATTTTATTTCAGAGCAAAGGTATGAAACATGTACATTTCATAAATGAGACATGTTCATTGCATCAATGAAACATGTTCATTGAATCAATGAAACATGTTCATTGAATCAATGAAACATGTTAATTGAATCAATGAAACATGTTCATTGCATCAATGAAACATGTTCTATGAATCAATGAAACATGTTCATTGCATCGATGAAACATGTTCATTGCATCGATGAACCATGTTCATTGCACCAATGAAACATGTTCATTACAACAACGAAACGTTTTCATTACATTAATGCAACTTATTCATTACATTAATGAAACTCGTTCATTACATTAACGTAATATTTCATGACATCAATGTAACAAATTTCTATGAAACATTTACTAGTTCAATGTAACATTTTACATTGTATCAATGAAGCCTTACATTGGTTCAAAAACAATGTAACTTTTCATTGATACAATGTAAAATTTCATTGATGGAATGAAGCTTTTTCTCTGGGTGTACATTTACTCAACTGTCGCTCGTTGTGGCATCGTTGTTGTTGTTGCTGCTATTCTTGTTGTTGTTACCGCTGTTGTTATTCATTTGTCTTAAAGGACATTCTCATCCTCGCGGCGTCAGCAGCAGGAGGATAGTAGTAGTAGCCAAAGTCGTAGTCGTAGTCGTCGCCATCACTTTGATTCAAAATAAAGTTGTGCGTTCTATTTTGGACATTCGGTAATTTATCACCATGCCAACCTACAATAAAGACAGCGCCATTACAGTTCCAGGACATTGAATAATTGTCCATAAGGATGACTTTTAAGGCTTTAAGACTATTTACAAATTTTAACCAAAGTCGAGAACATTTCCTAGGATTTTTCCTTTAAGATGAATAACCAGTAAGGAAAGGCAGAAAGTCGGGCGGGGCCGACTATATAATACCCTACACCTCCCTAACAATGCGATATGGGTCATTGCCATAATAATTTGGAATAATTGGTAAATGGGTAGAAACATATCTAATTCGGAAACGATAATCGCTAAATTAAGCAATATTCGTTCCTAAATTGAGAAACATCTTTCTGGAAAATTTTAATGATCGGAAGTAAAATACAACTTCTATGGCGGTTTGATACCGAATCAGGAGGAACATATATATGGAGCTTTAATATAAATCTGAACCGATCTTCCCTGAATACTTATTCATGTAAAAAGACCTCCTTCTGTCGAATTTGGTACTGATCGGATATAAAATACAGTCTCTACAGCGCTTACATGTCAAATCGGGGGTAACATATATATGGGAGCTATATCTAAATCTGAACCGATTTTCTCCGAATATAACAGTATTCCTTCATGTAATAAGAAAACTCTTTCTGCCGAATTTCGCACTGATCGGATATAAAATACAGTTTTTACAGCGCTTACAGGTCAAATCGGGGGAAACATATATATGGGTGTTATATCTAAATCTAAACCGAGTTTCTCCGAATTTGGCAGTATTCCTTCATGTAGAAAGAAACCTCTTTTTGCCGACTTTCGCACTGATCGGATATAAAATAACATTTTTACAGCGCTCACATGTCAAATCGGGGGTAACGTATATATGGGGGCTATATCTTAATCTGAACCGATTTCTTCCAAATTTAAAAGTGTTCATTCATATAATAGGAAACCTTTTTCTGACGAATTTCATACTGATCGGATATAAAATACAGTTTTTACAGCGCTTACATGTGAAATCGGGGGCAACATATATATGGAGGCTATATCTAAATCCGAACCGATTTTCTCCGAATTTGGCAGTATTCCTTCATGTAATAATAAACCTCTTTCTGCCGAATTTCGCACTGATCGGATATAAAATACAGTTTTTACAGCGCTTACATGTCAAATCGGGGGTAACATATATATGGGGGCTATATCTAAATCTGAACCGATTTTCTCCGAATTTAGCAGTATTCCTTCATGTAATAAGAAACGTTTCTTTGACGAATTTCGCACTGATCGGATATAAAATAACATTTTTACACCGTTTACATGTCAAATCGGGGGTAACATATATATGAGGGCTATATCTAAATCTGAACCGATTTTCTCCGAATTTGGCAGTATTCCTTCATGTAATAAGAAACCTCTTTCTGCCGGATTTCATACTGATCGGATATAAAATAACATTTTTACAGCGCTTACATGTCAAATCGGGGCTAACATATATATGGGGGCTGTATCTAAATATGAACCGATTTTTACCAAATTCAATAGGGATCGTCCTTGGGCCCAAAAAAAGATATATGTAAAGTTTCGTCGAGATCGGACCATAATTGCGACCTGTACTTTGATTACAAGAATACATGCACAGACGGACAGACAGACGGACAAACAGACGGACAGACGGACATAGCTAAATCAACTCAGAAAGTGAAAGTCGATCGGTATAATAAACGATGGGTCTATTTCTTCTCCTTTTGGGTGTTACAAACAAATGCACAAAGTTATAATACCCTGTACCACAGTGTGGTGTAGGGTATAAAAATGTGTTATAATTTTTTTAAAAACTTCTTTTATATATCCAAAAGACGACATAAAAAACCAGTAAGGAAAGGCAGAAAGTCGGGCGGGGCCGACTATATAATACCCTACACCTCCCTAACAATGCGATAAGGGTCATTGCCATAATAATTTGGAATAATTGGTAAATGGGTAGAAACATATTATCTAATTCTGAAACGATAATCGCTAAATTAAGCAATATTCGTTCCTAAATTGAGAAACATCTTTCTGGAAAATTTTAATGATCGGAAGTAAAATACAACTTCTATAGCGGTTTGATACCAAATCAGGAGGAACAATCAATATAAATCTGAACCGATCTTCCCTAAATACTCATTCATGTAAAAAGACCTCCTTCTGTCGAATTTCGTACTGGTCGCATATAAAATACAGTCTCTACAGCGCCAACATGTCAAATCGGGGGTAACGTATATATGGGGGGCTATATCTAAATCTGAACCGATTTCTTCCAAATTTAACAGAGTTCATTCATGTAATAAGAAAACTTTTCCTGCCGAATTTCATACTGATCGGATATAAAATAAAGTTTTTACAGCGCTTACATGTCAAATCGGGGCTAACATATATATGGGGGCTATATCTAAATCTGAACCGATTTTAACCAAATTCAATAGACGAATTCAATTCGTCCTTGGGCCAAAAAATAGATATGTGTAAAGTTTTGTCCAGATCGGACCATAATTGCGACCTGTACTTTGATTACAAGAATACATGCACAGACGGACAGACAGACAGACAGAGAGACGGACAGACAGACAGACGGACATAGCTAAATCGAAAGTGATTCTAAGTCGATCGGTATAATAAACGATGGGGCTATTTCTTCTCCTTTTGGGTGTTACAAACAAATGCACAAAGTTATAATACCCTGTACCACAGTGTGGTGTAGGGTATAAAAACAAACAACAAATCTAATTAAATACAAACTGCAAAGATTCAGTTAAAATGCTTAGAAAATCTGGTATTTATGGCTTAAATACGTATATTTGGAGCGGCCTCTATAGGGTGACTATAATAAAATATGAACCGATTTGTACAATTTTTGCTGTGATGAATTTCTGTCAAAATAGTATACAAACTGCAAAGTTTCTGCTAAATTGCCTTAAACTTGTGGTATATATGGCTCAAAACCTGTATTTTGGAGCGACCTCTATAGGGGAGCTATATCAAAACATTGACCGATATGGCCCATTTGCAAGCCCAAACAACCAGCAGCTATAAGAAATATTTCAAACAAATTTGATCAACCTAGCTCTACTATTACGGACTGTAGCGTGATTACAACAGACGGACGGACAGACGGACATGTCTAAACCATCTTAGAATTTTACGACGATTAAGAATATATCTACATAATGGGGTCTCAGATCAATATTTAGAGGTGTTACAAACGGTGTGACAATATGAAAAATGTCGGAGCAGATTTGAAGTAAATGAACTCGAGACACTCGCAGTTCCTTTTGAAAATTGTCAGAGCGTTGTTTTTTAAACCAAAAACAAAATTAGTCAACTCTCTAAGAAACATCAAAAACAACAATGTTGAAATTGCCCCCAAATCAGCTACAGAAACTGCATTTCCTCGCCGATATTTAAGGTTTTGTCAGAGAGTAGTTGATTTGGTTATACCCTACACCACACTTTGACACATGGCTGTAACTTTGTGCATTTGTTTGTAACGCCTCAAACGAGATTAGATAGACCCATCGGTTATTACAGCGATCGACTTAGACTCACTTTCCGAATCGATTTAGCTATGCCAATCGATTTGAAGTCCTTTTAAAGGGCAACAAGGCCAGGAAATGAAACTGAAAATGCCAATTACCTCAATTTTGCCTATAGTTTCAGTCGTATATAATCCGGTTGAAGTGTAATAATTTTTTTTAAATTGTCGCACGGTATTATACTGTATATTTCAAGAGCTACCCTCTGATGTTTAAATCACCATGATTGCACTAATCCCACTGTACCATAAATAAACCGTTTTGTCCCTCTGTGGACCTAAAAGGACAAATTTTGAAAAGCGTTTCATATCTCGTTTATGTTCCAACGTCTACTATCTGCATCCTATGTCCTTAGGAATGTTTGAGTTTGTTTTTCACTGTTCCCCTAAACATTTCGGAAATGTGTGACGTCTGTATGTGACTACATACCGATATAAAAACGACGTAAAGGAAATCAAATGTACCATGGCTAACGGTCGCAATTCAATGACTTACCACTGTAAACTCAACTAAGATCTAATATATACTACTGAAATGGTTTGTCGTAAGTTTTCCGTGATGGCGACGACCATGATAAAGACAACGAAGAAGACCAAAGCCGAGCTGAGTGTGGAGAAGACTGTGACCAAGACAACACCCACTAGGACTTCCCGGGCCATGTGACAAGGATGGGGGAAATTTCGGAGAGGAGTTGTTCCAAGTATTGGTAAACAAATGTAGTCGACAGTTCCAAAGCATAATGTTCTGCCGGTCATGGTCAGATTTTGTTCACTAATAAACTCAGGAAGGATTAATTTCTTTGATTTATTGCCTATTGCTATGTGCAATGCTGTGGGCAGCTGCTTGTTGTGGAGCAGGATGAAGATGGTGGCGGAAGTGGTGGACGAGGATGACGACGAAGTAGACAAACTTAAAGGTTATCAAATTTTGCTCGATGTGACGTTTCTTTTAATGGCAATACTAAGAACGGCGATTCGCTTGATGATGATACCGCCGCGCAGCTTTGAAAATCATTCATTTCACTATTTGTGCTTGAGGTAATTAAAATGGAAGCTTTCATTAAATTTATGAGGACTGCACAAATCATAAGGACTTTATTCCATGATATTATTGGTTCAAAGGCAGGTCAGGTGAACTGCTTAGGGCTCACATAAGAGTCATTTACTGAAATTCCTAGAAACATGTGCAGTAAATTAAATTGGTAACGTTGGGTTTGCTAATTACTCTTCGAAAATGTATCTTCTTTCCGCTACAACAAATTAATCGACGTTAAGAATTACACTGTGCCGCAACATCATTTGTTTTGCACCGGTTGTGGTATTTTGTTTCACAACCTCAGCAAGAAATTAGTTTGTGTATAATTTATATACCTCTCACCATAGGATGGGGTGTATATTTACTTTGTCACTACGTATTCAACCAAAAAAGGTTTTGAATTATGTGATCATTATCTTGACAAAATATTGATTATATCGAAATTTGGAACATACAGCATATTATAAAATTTTTCTATTATTTTTCTAGATATTTTTAATTTTCTGAAATTTGTGTTTTAACTACATACATTGTAATAAGAAAATTGTCTCTGCAGAATTTGGGATATAAAATACGGTTTCTACAGCGCTTACATGTCAAATCGGGTGAAACATATATATAGGGGGAGCGCCCCAGTAGGTGAGTTGGTAGCGTGCTCGCCTATGAGTTTGGAGGTCTTGGTTTCGATTCCCACCAGAGGCTCTGGTCTGTCGCTGCAAAAACTTGCCATATGGTCTTTGTAACCCGGCTTGCCCCCTGGACCATAAAAATTAGAATATAAATTTACTTTGTATTGTAATTCATATAAATAAATAATAAATATATAGGGGCTATATCTAACGATTTTCTAAAAATTCAATCGGCTTTTTTCCAGGTACGAAAGACTCTTAGTTGGCTGAACAAAATTTTACAGTATGCAATAAAGAAAGCGGCTGAAAAAGATTTGATCTAAACCTAAGGTCACACCTCTTATGGTGATATATCAACTATATTTATACCCTACACTACACTGTGATATGTTTGTAACACCTAGAAATACTACAGCTAGACCCATCTTAAAGTATACCGATCGACTCAGAATCACTAGCTGAGTCGATTTAACCATGTCTATGTAGTTTATGTTTAGTTAAAAGATTTACAAGCAGTAAATATGTTAACTAAAAAATAACTCATATTTTTGTAAAATAAGATCTCACTATAATTTTTTTGGAAACTTTTTTTTGAAAACATTTTTGGATATATTAATTTTAGAAAAAATAAAAAAATGATTTTTTGTGTTTTACGAAATTTCTAATTGCTCTCGAATGGCTGGACCGATTTGCGGAAAGTTTACTTTGTTTTAAAGAGGACACAAAAGAATTTTTTTTTTTAAATTTTTTAAAAATATTTTGAGAAAGCTTTTTTTGAAAAAACCTTTGTAGAAAAATTTTTGTGAAATTTTCACAGAATATTCGTCGCACTCTCACAAATCTTCAAGTTGCCATAACTAGTTGTACTATTGGGTATATCGAACCAATGTTTTTTCGTCATATAGGAAATTTTATGTTTTGGATTTGTGGGAGTGCGAGGAATATTCTGCGAAAATTTCAAGAAAATCGAGTGGGGCAATTTTTAAAAAAATTTTACAAAAAATGGCGCATTGTGTCCTCTTGAAAACAAAGTAAACTTTGCAAAAATCGGTTTAGCCGTTCGAGAACAATAACAAATTCCGTAAAATAAAAAACTCATTTTCCAAGAAACTAAAACAATCATAAAATGTTTCCTATTTGAAACTGCTTATAAACGTTTTAGCCAAAAATAAACTACATAGGTCGATATTAAATATTCTGACACACCTGAAAGAAGCCTATTGAATTTTAAGAAAATAGGTTCAGATTAAGAAATTTAGAGGGGTGGAGTTTCTTGATCAATGGTCCACCGTTGCCGAATTTGAAGAAAATCGCTTCAGATTTAGCTATAGCTACCATAAAAATGTTTCGTCCGATTTGGCCCTTTAGTCCTATAGAAACTGTATGTTGAAATTTAGCATGGTGGAGTTTCTTGATCCATGGACCAACATTGCCGAATTCGAAGAAAATCGTTTCAGATTCAGATATAGCTCCCATGTATACATATGTTTCGTCCGATTTGGCCCTTTAGTCCTATAGAAACTGTATTTTTCATCAAATTTTTTTGAAATTTAGAATGGTCGAGTTTCTTGATCCGTGGACCAACATTGCCAAATTTGAAGAAAATCGTTTCTGATGTAGATATAGCTCCCACGAAACATATTGTCCGATTTGGCTAAATTGTGTAAACAAATATAGGGTGATCTAGAGTCGTGTCATGCTGTCATGTTATTTTTGTTTAGTGTTGTTTGGCATTTCATCATGGAAAGACTAACGCTTGCACAACGTATATAAATTATTCAGTTTTATTATCAAAATAATCGTTCTCCAATTGCGCTTAGTCCATTTTTTTTAAATCCAAAAAAACACTTTCCAGTCGACCCACGACCTTGACACCCATGAGCAATATTTTAGATCTCGTTAAGAGCTATATTTTTGCCGTTGACCGATTCCCGATCCGACGTACCGGAATCATCGGTCCATATTTCTTTTAAAAAATCGTGCCATGATATGATAACCGACTGTTTGATGCCTGAAATTGAAGCTAGTGATCTCGGCGACATTTGATTTCAACAAGACGCGCCACTTCCCACACATCGCATCAATCAATTGATTTATTGAGAGAACACTTCGGTGAGCAGATTCACGTTTTGGGCCGGTAGATTGGCCACCAAGATCTGTGGGGATATGTAAAGTCTAAAGTTTATGCGAACAAACCCGCTTCGATTCAGACCTTGGAGCAAAACATCACGCATGTCATTCGCCAGTTACCAGTCGAAATGCTTGAACGAGTCATCGAAAATTGGACACAATGGATGGACCATCTGAGACGTAGCCGCGGCCAACATTTGATATACATAATCTTCAAAAAATAAATGCCAAAGAAAGCTCTTTCAAATGATAATAAACATTCCCCATTCAATTTGAATTTTCCGTGTTTTTTTTTCTTTAAAAAAGTAGGGAACTACGTATTTTTCAATATTTTACTGATATCAGATCATTCATCATTCTTTATGATTTTGTTTAGGCACGTGTGCTTTTAAACTTTCCAAAAAATTAGGAATCATAAGTGTTTACGCCGGCGGGGGCGTAGGGAGCGAAAGACGAGTTTACGTTTAATCCGAGAATGTTAATAAAAAGAGAAATAAAACACGATTAGTTTCATGTAATATTAATAGGCAAGGTGCCTGAGGTTTATTGTTGTTTTTGCTGCTAAGTGTGTGGTAACGAAAATTTACCTTAAATATATTTGTACAGCAAGATGTACTTATTCGAGCGACGGTCCAAGATGGAGAGAGGTGGCGGAGCAAGTGTCAAGAACAAGAAAACGAATCATTACTCGTTAAAATCCGCAAAGCTAATACTACAAGGATGTAGTAATGAGGAGTAGGCAGATTTTAACGAGTATGTATGCCCGATAAATTGGCCAATATATGCACCGAAACAAATCAATGACATAAACGAAATTCAAAGGAACATTCTAACTTAAACATTCCGGCCACCTTGCAACATCGAGGGGATGCTGCAACTAAGTATAATTAATATATTTTTTTTTTTTTTTTTTTTACATAATTTTTTCGATATGTATACATATATGTGTGTGTATGTATATATAGTATATATATATGGGCCCCGCGAATGGAATGGTCATTAGGGACCGCAACCGGATGGGTCATTAGGGACCCCGCGAAAAGGAAAGGTCATTAGGGACCGCAAGCGGATGGACCAACAAATATATATACCACGCGAAATTAATGGTCATGAGGGACCTCAAACGAACAGGCTATTGTGGACGCCGCGAAATTAATGGTCATTAGGGACCGCAAACGAATGGGTCATTATGGACCCCGCGATAGGACAGGACCATTAGGGACCCTGTGACGGAGCCATTAGAGACTCCGAGCGAGAGCCACAAGAACTCCCACAAAAGGACAGGACCATTAGGGAGCCTGTGTCGGGTCATTAGAGACCACGAGTGAGGGCCACAAGGACTCCCACAAAAGGACAGGACCTTTAAGGAGCCTGTGACGGGTCATTAGAGACCACGAGTGAGGGCCATTACGGACTCCCACGCACGAACAAATCTACAACTAGAACTAGCAATTAAATTAAAGATATAATATGTTTATAAGTAAATTAGTAAGGAACGCAAATTCAGTTTCCTAGTGAGTATTCAAATGTAGGCGAGATGGTGTTAATCTAGTTAGTTGCTTTTTATATAGACTCCGCGAAACATCGAGATATGAAATTAACGTTTTTCAAAAGATTTAGATCACGACAAGTTCTAGTAATATTTCGAATTCAAATAAGTTATAAATATACGATGTAAATTTAAAGGAGGTGCGACGCTAAATACGAACGAAAGGCATAAGCTATGCTAATTTTTTATGAAAGTGTACGTGCTCGTTGGGTAGGAAGACCACCAGTAATTACCCAGCCAAATACAGTATTTTGAGCGAGCAACGATTCTGACGAATTTCGAAGAAAACCTTCTAGAAGAATTTTAGGATATATGTCAGCTCCTATCAAAATATCTACCGGGCGAGAATCAAACAAATTCGAGTCAGCCAAACGAATATTGGGTAACTGAGCTTTGAGGTCCGAAGTGACCGCAAAGGAAGGTAGGTTTCCCGAAATGGAAGGAAGGACTATGGCGTTTGTCTTCAATACAATTTTGGAATCAACGCAAGAGCTTATATTCAATTGACAACTTTTTCCAGAAGTGGCCGAAACTACACCGTTTATTCCAGAAATATTATTAGCGATGGTACGATTTGACGGAAGCTTCAACCGATTTTGAAGACTGTCCGATATAAAAGAGCCCTCTGAAGCTGGGTCAATCAACGCCCTAGCAGAATACGAAACACCGTGATGAACGATATTCACCATGGCTGTTCCCAATATGACAGATTTATTCTGCGCGACATGAAAAGATTGACGAGATGCACATCCAGCCGATGTGGATGGTTCAAAATGCTCAAGTGGAGGAGCAGAAGGCACATTCGCGTTTGCTGTGCTTGTCACTCGAGTCGAATTACTCGGAGTGGGCTCGTCACGATGCAACAAAGAATGATGATTCCGATTACATTTCAGACAACGACGTCTGCTATCGCAATTTTTAACTTCGTGGCCTTTACGCAGGCAATTTACACATAAACGGTGGCGTTTGGCTATAGCGAATCGATCCGAAGGCGTAGAACTTAAAAAACGTGGGCACGAGTAAATTTTATGATTTTGATCAGGGCAAAGAATACAACCCGATGGAGAAGAACGACAAGATCCCGAAGACGCTGCATTAGTACGAGCATGGATCTTCTTCGCATTTGAGTGCTTTGGAGATTCATCTCCCCTCATACCATGAAGGCACATAAGTGTGCGAATTCTCTCAGTCAAGAAGGCATCCAACTCTTGTTGCAGGTCTTTTTCATAGCCGTTAGCTCAGAAGTCCACGATTGGGGTTTAGTTTTACCTTTGTACCTTGTTTTTGGACAGGCTTCTTCAAGGGATCTATTGAATGATATGGTGATATGATCGACCAGATTATCCACACCGGCTTTGTCATTCGGTTCGTACAGAAGTTTAGAGTTGAGGACTTTCTTGAAATTCTTCTCATACAGATGCCACTTTGTCTTCCTAACATTTCTGTGGACGGCGAGTTTAGGTTCTTTTTCCGCGAGTTTGAACTCAATATAACGGTGATCTGAGAATGAGTGGTCGTCCAGTACATTCCACCCAATAATTTTGTCTGACAACCGGTCAGTAGCAAACGTTACGTCGAGTACTTCTTGTCTGTTGTTTGTGAAGGTCGGTTTATTACCTATGTTACAAATACTAAGGTTGGTAGTTAGAATAAAGTCAAGAAGCGAATCACCCCTATTGTTTATATCCGTACTACCCCAGATAGTATGATGAGCGTTCGTTTCTGCGCCAATAATCAGCTCGAGCTCGTCAGACGTTGCTTCTTCTACTACTTCCCTGAATAGAATAGAACCACCCAATATATGCGATTACCGATCTCCAGGCTAGCAGCTGTTTGGTCTTTACAACTTAAATTAGTCAGGAGAAAGATACTTAGATCTTTCCTGGCCAAAATGCAGGTTCTTGTAGTGCCTTCACAGTTGGCCACAAACAGTTTAAAGTTGGGTGTCCTAATACCGCACACCCTTCCTCCCACTACGTAGGGCTCCTGTATCAGGACGATGTCTACTGCGCCTGTGGAGAGGCGCAGCAATACAGCCGAAAAAAAGTCCCCTAAAAACAGCATATTTGTGGATTTGTAATCCAATTATTGAGCAAAAAAAAGAAAAATGGTTAAAATTTGCATTTTTGCGATTTTTAAGGCACTGGATGCACTTTTTTTCGGATAGATCCGCATTTTTTCTACTTCTCAACATCTACAACTTTGCTTCAGACACAAAAGAAATATTCCGTACGGTATACTGAGATATAACCGTGTTAAAATATAGAAAAATGCTAAAAATCGACCTCGAGCAAAAAAATCGTATGGCCATTAAATTATTACTTGAGGATCATTGATCCAGAAGTTCTAATTTTTGGGGCTACTTTCAAGTCCAATTCTCAGAATATGATTCTGAGTCTTAAGAGTGTATCTCTTCTCCTTTAGAACTTTACAAACGAATTGCAAAGAACCATCATTTCCTTTGCCACAGTGTGGTATAGGGTAAATATTGTCCAGAAGTCAAAAGAGTTTAATAAAATTGCATATTTTCTATTATATACATAAAACTAATTTAACTTACTTCCCATCTGCCAATCTGGTATAACTATCACTTCACAAAATGCAAAATATAGCCTTTGATACGTTTCAAAAGTGCAAACTAATTTCAAACAACTCAAATGGAATTTCAAAGAATTTATTCCATTTGAAATATATTAAATATATTTATTATATGTGTCCATTTCATTCCTTCTACAATCTACATATGTACAAGTAGATACCTACTCCTACGAGTATATATGTATAAGTATATCTTTTGTGGGCCTGAGATAACAGAAATGCCAGGTGTTTTGGTTGATTAAAATTGTTTGTTTTATTAAATGTGAAGCCAATAAATACACAAGTGAATACAATTTAATTGCTTACCAACCAGGCTACGGAAATTATTATCTCTGTTTGTGGAAACGAGGACAAAGGGTACAAAAATAAGAGCCAGAGACAAATGTTTATAGTCTCATACTTTAACTACTATAAATACCTCAGATACTCCTGTGCTAGTACGCTGAGTATTAGTGTCTGTGTGTTTGTGTGTGTCTGTAGTTGGATATGAATTTATACAATTCGTATAAATATGGCAAAGATACACTCACACACACCGCATACCAACACCACTCAACAAATCTACAGGATTATAAATATTGAAGCGGAGGAATGAAATGAATTCATTTGTGTGTACCTTTAATTGTTACATTTTATTTAATTAATATTAATTATGGTTGCAATGGGTTTTTTCCACTACACCTCTTTTGTTTTTATACCTCGCACACAGACACCCAGATTGCGTACAGTGGGAGACAAAAGTGCACCGTGACTTAAATTTAAGGGGGGTAACGTTAATTTGTGAGGGTCAAAATTAAAGACAATTGTGACACACAATAAAATGACATGCACAAGAAAAATCATTACTGTGGTGCTTTTTACTGGGGGAAGGGCAAATGGATTTACATCCATTTGCATGGGAGCGGATTTACATCCGCCAATTTTGCTTATTTTTAATTCCAGATAATCCGGAACACCGTCAACAGAGGAGTGAACAGAGTTGCGCCAACAGAGGAGCTTAACAGAGCTGATCAGCAGAGGAGAGAACAAGAGAGGCATAAGTATATGAGTTTAACAGAGCAGAGTCAACAGAGATAAATTCCCCGAGGAGTGTGAACAGAGCAGGTGAGATGTATAAAAGTGAGGCAGAAGCAAACAACCGATGAAGTGTAGCAGGCATAAACGTACTCGGAGAGGTTACCGATATCGGTTCGAGAGCGGTCGTATGTAGTAATAACAAACTACAGTTATGTAGCTTTACAATTGTATATAAGGAGGTGTAGTCACTTGGATTTTGGACTGCAAGGTGAGAGGTTGTAAGAGCCGGTAAGAAAAAAAAAAAAATAAACACAGAAACTGTACCCAGTGCTAGTCATATTGAAGTGGAATTGGTAACACCAATTCCTCATAATAAGAATAGGGCACTGGTTTTACAACCAGTGGAGCGGGAAGGATTTACATCCGACTCATCTGGACTAGGATTTTCATCCAGTCTGGAAGGAGCGTAGAGCATCGTCGGATCTTCTTGGAACTTTTCAAGAGCCCATAGAACGAAGCGATGTCGCTTGGGAAGGTCGGGCGGCTTCAGTTATTGTACAAACTGTATTTTGTATGCTTTCAGCTTAAGATCTCGACGTAAAATGCGCCAAGTCGTTCCATACGTCAGTCCGAGTTGCTGCGAACGGCGCCGAATCTACTCTCCACGGTCTTCGTGTACACTCTCAGCTACGGCCGCTACATTTTCTTCACTGCGTGCTGGAAGTGGTCTATTCGGTCGAATATTATCCAATAGGGAATGCTGGGTCTCAAGATGGGTGATGGTGTTGCGAATAGTACGCTCAGTAGGCCGATTATGTTGACCATAAGTTGAGCGAAATGCACGAAACACTTTCCTCACAGAACGTGAATTTTCGTAATAAAGTTGAACGATTTGTAAACGTTGTTCAGGCGTAAGTCTTTCCATGATGAAATGCCAAACAATACTTAACAAAAATAACATGACGGCATGACACGACTCACACGTGATTTGTCAAAAAAAGGCTATTGAAAAAAGTATCTCTGCTTGGATCACCCGTTATATCGTATTTATTTGTTATCTTTAAACAATTGAGAATAAAGGTACATTTCAAGACCACACAAAACTCTATGCACAACCACTAATTAAAATACATTAAGAAAACTATTTGGTTGACATAAAAATGTATTGTGGGACCTTTAGTGATTTTTTATAAGGAATCTTTTTGTCGAATACATCACCCAAAAAATCTATCGAGTTTTACCACTTTTGATACAGCATAATTTTTGGAGGGAGATTTTCAGGGGTAAGGGTACGAGCCGGGGTGTCGGCAGTTTTGGAAGAAATACTTCTCGAAGTGTCCCCTTTCTTTCATTCTGTGACATGGAACATGTACTCGTTTTCCGAAGTTTTCTATACTAAAATTGAGTTTGAATTTACTAACCTCCTTGTTTACCCAGCAAATTTTGTGGCTAAATATTTCGAAAGCGCGATGTTAAAGAAAAACGGTTAATGCCACTCAAATTAGCGGGTCAAAATTATGCGTTGTCTTCATCGAGGATACATTTTTGTGCTATATGGATGGAAAAAAGGGTCATTTGACCAAAATTTCAAAATTCAACATCCTCAAACTCCTTAACCGATCTCGTTGAAATTTTGTGTCATAACTACTATTCAATAGGAGTAAACTTGGTGCAAGTTTTATACCGATCAGTAGACATTGTTGTTAAAAATTCACTCAGTTGACATGAAATCACCCATATTTAAAAATGTTGCTGGGTGTTAAAAAATTAAAAATTGAATTATAAAATAAAAAAAATTAAAGTACAAAATATAATCAAAATTTGCTAATAACGACAATCAACAAAAAACAATAACGAATAGCTTTTTCCTGTGCCACTGTGCCATCAAATAAAGATGAGTTGAAATATATTTTTACACAAAACACACACACAACATTGACATACACGCATTTAACCAGGACAGTACATTGACTCTTAAATTGAAGCAAAAATGTATGAATAGATGCGAATGAAATATTTAAATGCATATATGAATGTGTAAGTAACCACGCACACATTCGCACGTGGAATGCATATTCACACATCTAGAGAAGCAGAAATATTTTTATATAGTTTTTCACACATTCATGTGTGTGTGTGTATTGGGTACATTTTGGTGTGTGAGGATGCACATGTCTGGCTTTTGTTTATTTGTGAATTGTAAAGCTGAAATAAGTATTATGAGTACCCCTCCGCCGCACCCCAAAAAAAGTAGGGGGAAAAGCTTATATGGAGAATATTCATTGTTTGGTACGGTTTGATTTAAAATAGCCAATGGTCACTGGATTATGATTAGAATTCCATTTTTTGCAATAGCTAAATAGACCGGAAGTTTTTAGAATATTTCTAGTTGTTATTATCACAATGATTTTATATCTATATTTGTATAAAACAGAAAATTAACGTTCTCCCTTTTGTCTAAAACTAACTGAAATAAAACATAAACACACACACACACAACCAAAACATTTTAAATAAGTAATTCTACATAAAATCACCACACACCAATGGGAAACCTTTAAGGTAATTGAAAATAAAAATATACATACCTTTCAAATATTATCCCATAATTTCTATACAACTGAACTGAATCGCAACACACAACTCCACCCCACACGATACGAACCAAGGGGGTGGGCGGTTAGCCACATTCACCGAGAGGAGGGGGATCGAAAATGCACATAAATCTTCTGCGGAGGATAATATTATAAAAATTCCAGTTTACACTGATTTAAATGTTGTACCACTATTCTGTGAATGGTAATCACACAACTGGGGCATATGGGTATAGAGTATAGAGTAGAGTCCGTACCAGTCCGTTTTCAGGAGATTTATATTAAAATATATGTGTTCATACAAGGACCACATGAAAATACCGATATATAGGTTTGTGACGTTGTGTGTGTGTGTGTGTGCGGTCTCTTTGGTACCTTTTCGTAACACAAAGCCAGAGGAAACGCACAATAAATCCTTTCTTACCGTCATACCTCATACCATAACTTCATAATTATGCAAATCTATTCCGGTGCAATACATAAATTCCCAAATTCGGCTCGTATCAGTTTTTCTCGGAGGTGTTGGAAACGAAGTGACACAACATAACAGTGTTTTTTCTCCAAATGTACATGTATACAGAATGCGTCCGTCGCTCGAGAGAATATTTTATATTAAATTGTCAACATTTAATTTCAAACAAACTTTTAAATAAATTGATAACAGCAGAAATGTTGTCCAAGGGATAGGAAGACAAAAAATCTTGGCTTTTGAATTTCAAACAATTTGGATATTTTTATTTAATTTAATTGAAATTTTTGTCGAAGATACCATTACTATTTTGACCATGATTGTATGGAAGAAAACGTCTAACCTTCTCATGCTATACCTGTAATTAAAATCAACAATATTGGCAAAAACGGCTAGGAACATAGTTTCTACAAGAGAAAAAAGTTAGGAATAGTGGCAAAGAAATGACAAAAATTTATATTTAATTAATATTTATTGACCCGAAGAAATTCTTAAAAACAATGACAAAATTATTTTTGTTCTATTTTCGAAAATGAGGCGTATTTGAAGAAAATCCACAAATAAAACAAAATTGATCTTTTTTGCAAAAATTCATATTTGAAATTCCACCACTCCCCACTCTTTTTGTAACATCTCTAAATACTCATATTGTTCAGGCACTACATAAAGTAACATGCAGCAAACGAAGTGCGAATTTACCTGAGTCTTCTTATCGTAGTATTGATTATATTGGGACCTATCCCAAATATTATCACTAAGGGAGTGATTGGAATCCATTAATTAGGGTCAAATGCACCGAACAATATTGCTGGATGTGATATCGGCGCTTGGATGACCAACTGACGGTACTAACATTTTCAAAATGGTTCAGGAGAGCAGATTTTCTGGTTTTGCTGAGACAGTATTCCTTTTCCCCATGGCGTAATATTTGTTATATTTCCAGCTTGCTTTTCTTATTATGGACAAAACATCTTCTTTTCAATATTCTTAAAGAAAAATAAAGTTAATTTCTGAAAAAATGCAATTTTAAGTGTTGTTGAGATAACGGTAATAGCTACATGCTCCAAAATGTACGCACACGTTGTATTAGGACTATGCAAGTCCAATATAGGCCTTAACTCAATTTCCAAAAAATTGTCAGTTCCGTCAGCTGGTCATCCAAGCGACGATATGTCACCATACAACTGCAAGAGAGTTATCTACTTTTTAGTACACGAAAGATGACTTATTTACTCTCTAGCAGAGGACTACTTTGGCTATATACTCCTTAGTGTAGGACCTGTTGTATTATCTACAACATAGGAAAATGCCAGTTGGTTTGTCTACTGATTATCAGATCTCCAGTTGAATTATCTGCTCCGTAGTAATCGTCCAGTTGGGTTATCTACACCGCTGTAGACAATTCTTTGGGTTATCTACATTTTAGTAGAGGGCCAGTTGGGTTATCAATGTCTTAGTTGGCGATAAATTGGGTTATCTACATAGGTTATACAATAGACATATTTTTGGGCTATCAACTCGTTAGTCGACGACCAGTTGTGTTATCTAGTACTTAGTTGGCGGCCAGTTGGGTTATCTACTTCTTAGTAGACGACCTGTTGCGTTATCTACAACTTAGTAAAATGACAGTTGGTTTATCTAATGCTTAGTAGATCCCCAGTTGAATTATCTGCTTCATAGTAGAAGGCCAGTTGAGTCATACATTCCTTAGTCGGGTTATCTACTTTTAGCTAAAATTACATTTGCATTCTATATTTTCTAGTAGATGATTAGTTGGGTTATCTACTCCTTATTAGATATACTATTGGGTTATTGACATCTGAGTAGACAACCAGTTGTGTTATCTAGTACTTAGTTGAAGACCAGATGGGTTATCTTATACACTGCATGGTAATATGCCAGTTGATTTATGTACTGCATAGTAGATGTCTTGTTGAATAATCTGCTTCTTGGTTGGCGGTCAGTTGGGTTATCTACACCTTAGATGATGGCCTGTTGCGATGTCTACTACTTAGAAAAATTGCAAGTGTTTTATCATATGCTTATTAGATTTTCACTTTAATTATGGGATATTAGTAGGGGATTAGTTAGGTGTTCTACACCATTGTAGGCGACTAGTTAGGTTATGTATTCCTTTGTAGACTATTAGTTGGGTTATCTACTACTTACTAGAGATACAGTTGCGTTATCAACTGCTTAGTAGTAGTCAGTTGTGTTATCTACACTTTAGTGGAGATCATGTTGCTTTAGGTACGACATAGTAATTTGCCGGTTTGTTTATACACGGCTAAGTAGATGTCCAGATGAATTATGTGCTCCTTAGTAAGGGGTTAGTTGAATTATCTACTCCTAAATAGACGATTAGTTGGGTTATCTTCTCCTTAGTTGAGGTGCAGTTATATTATCTATGCTTTACTAAAGAATTATCTACTCCTTAATTGACATACTGTTGGGTTATCAACTTCTTAGTAGACGTCCAGTTGAATTATCTACTCCTTAGTAATCTGCCAGTTGGGATATCTACTCCTTAGAAGAGCACCTGTTGCGTTATCTACTATATAGTAAAATGCCAGTGAGTTTCTCTACTTCTTAGTATATGTCCAGTTGAATTATCTACTCCTTAGTAATCTGCCAGTTGGCTTATCTGCTCCTTAGTAGGCGATTAGTTTGGCTATCTACACCTAATTCTGTTTTCCACTCCCTAATGTAGATAAAGTTTGGTTATCAACTTCTAAGTAGACGACAAGTATTATCTTATACTTAGTTGGAACAAAACAAACGAAGAACCTATAAAGCGCCAAATAAGCAGAAGAAAATTAAATTAATGGGCCACACACGACGAAAAGGTAACGATCCCAACTCCAAAGGCACCCGACGACACATTGCGCAGAACTGTTTCTCTAGAGATAAGACATTTAAATAAGTCATGAGATGAAGACAAAACATTTTGTAATGGTAGATTAAGATGGAATTAGTTGGCGACCAGTTGGGTTATCTGGTCCTTAGAATACGAAAAGTTGAGTTATATACTTTTTAGTAAAGGTACATTTGGGTTATCTTTGTTTTAGATGACAACAAATTAACAGAAATACTGTTGGGTTATCTAGTACTTAGTTGGCGGTCACTTGGGCTATCTACTACTTAGTAGACGACCTGTTGCGTTACAACTTAATAAAATGTTAGTTGGTTTGTCTAATGCTTAGTAGATTTTCAGTTTAATTACCTGCTCCTTAGTAGGCTTCCAGTTGGTTTATATACTCATTATTAGTATTAACTGGGTTATCTACTTGCATTATCAATTCCTTAGTAGACGATTAGTTGGCTTATCTACACCTTAATAGTGATACTGTTGGGTTATTAACATCTTAGCAGACGACCAGTTGTGTTATCTAGTACTTAGTTGGAGGCCCGTTGGATTATCTACTCATTAGTAGAGGACATGCTGCGTAATCCACTACATAGTAACATGTATGTTGGTTTGTCTACTGTTTAGTAGATTTCCAGTTGAATTATCTACTTCATAGTAGGCTTCCAGTTGGATTATCTACTTCTTAGTAGTCGAATAGTTGAGTTATCTACTTTTTAGTAAAGGGCCAGTCGGATTACCTGTACATTCATTTCTCGTCAATTAGGTTGTCTACTCCTTAATAGAAATACTGTTGGGTTGTCAATTTTTAAATTGACGGCCAGTTTTGTTATCTCATACTTAGTTGGCGCCCAGTTGGGCATTGCCTATATCTTGTGATTAGTAGATGTTCAGTTTAATTTGGTCTCCTTTGTAGATGATTAGTTGGGTGCTCTACTCCTTAAAAGGCGGCTAGTTAGGTTATCAGACAATCAGTTTGGTTATCTACTCCCTACTAGAGATACAGCTGAGTTATTAACTCCTTAGTAGATGTGCAGTTGTGTTATCTGCTACTTAGTTAGCGGACAGCTGCGTTATCTACACCATAGTAAAGGAGCTTATTAGATGTTCTGCTGAATTATCTGCTCCTTACTAGGCGGCCACTTGGCTTATCCACTCCTTAGTAGCCTATTCGTTGGGTTAGGTGAGCACACATTGGGTTTTCTACTCCCTAGTAGAGATACTGTTGGATTATCAAGTTCTTAGTATACCACCAGTTGTTGTCTAATACTTAGTACATGACTAGTTGGGCTATTTACTAGTGAACATTTATTGGGTTTTAAATGTAGCATACGCTGTCAGATATTGCAGGTTCACTTACGATAGGTATTCGTTTATACCAGTGCTCATCTGTGTCACATGGAAGACCATTCTTTCATTCTCATTATATACATTATAATATATAAATGCCGTCCACAGAATTGTGATTAAGACTAATTGGCACCTGTATGAAAAGAATTTCAAAAAAGTCCTCAACTGTAAACTTCTGTGCGAACCGAATGACATAGTCGGTCGGGAAACTTAGTCATCAAATCACTACTTCTTTCTATAGCTTCCTTGAAAAAGCCTCTTCAAAACAACGTTACAGGGGAAAAACTAAATCAAAATGGTGGAATTCTGTTCTAAAGGCTAGGAAGAAGATGTGCAACAAGCTATTGTTGAATAACTTGTTGCACATCCAAATCTACTGGGATCTATATGAAGGAGCTTAGAAAAGCGCAATGGCGTTCTTGGAACACCTTCTGTGGTGTGCCAAAAAACAGCGAGTAGTCATTTAATTTGCTGCTCGACACACAATTCCCACGGAACTTACCATCCGAATCCGAACATCAGCAGAACCAATAAAAGCAGAACCAGTCAGTCAGCCTTGTGACTGCCATAACTGGCAAATTCCTTGACGTCCTCAGAGACATCCTCTGACAAAATTGGATAGATGGGTCAGAATTAGCTGTTGCGCGTTAACCCAAACAAGGCTGAATTGGTTCACCACATGTACAAATTAAATTGATCTGGAATTTCCTGAAAGTGAAAAATATCTAGGAATAATTCTAGATATGAAATTTTTATTTAGATTAATGTTAATTAATGTGTAAGAAAGCCAATGTCGCACTATATTCCTGCAGGAAAGTTGTAGGGTCGCATTGAGACCTCTCTCCTAAATTTGTCTACTGTCTTATTTGTCTACTAGTAGTTCGCCCAAAACTGTTGTACGGCATTATGGTGTGGTGGACGGCAACTAATAAACTATCAATTACAAACCAATGATCAAAGGATCTGATATCTGCCTGCCGATGCATAAGCGGAGCTTTAAGGACTAAAGCGACTGCGCGTTTTCAAGTCGTACTCCATCTACTTCCATTGATATTGTGGCGAGAGAAGGTGCCACCAGAGCGCATAACAATTGAGTGGTATATCTATGTGGAGGTATAAGAACTAAGACCACATGAGGATATCACAATATAGTGCTATGGTAACCGACCGAGTGGACTACATACTAACGGTGTACACCTTCCAGAGTAACTTCACCACTAAAATACCTGCCAGAAAGAAATGGGTTGGCAGAACACCAGGAAATTAAAAAGAACTCCAGTTCTACATATGGTTCGAAGCTTGATGGTAAGGTTGGTTTCAGAGTACACTATAAGGAAGGAACTCAGTCTTGATGTAGCTCACAGACTACCAGATACCTGCAGAGTCTATCAAGCCGAAATAGTAACAATAAGGGATGTCGCAACATAGTGACTAACACTAGCATTGTCATTTAGGCGGACATCAGGCTGCCAACAATACTCTGGAGGCCACAACCCTAAATTCACAAAACAGCCCTCGACTTCTGGAGATATGTTAACGAGATGGCTGACCAGCTTAACATAAGCTACGGGGAACATCAAAGCTGATGAACTTACTAGGAATAGGACGACATTACAAAGTCTCGAAGAATATGTATACTTTTGCTTAGACAAGATTGCGATCCCGTAGTCCAATGAATGATGAACAGAAATCACACCTGTGGGGTAGCTAGATTGTCTTGCCAAGATACGAACTACGAAGGTTAAAATGTCTTCTCGCACTAGAAAGGAAAAAACAGTTCTGAAGGAACACTGCCTGATCAGCAAACACGCCAGTATGTTGGGTATTGAGTCCAATAATTTCGGCAGGAGCTTTGGTGATGAGAAGGAAGCCGAAAGCATTTAGCATCTGCTTTGCTACTGCCCCTCATGAAGTAGTCAACGTCTGGATATTTAGGGGTCGGCCTTTCCAGGAAGTCTGACAGATCTTTTCGGTACCGATATTCGTACTATTGATAACTATGTTTATCAATCAGGCAGGTTTCGATTAGGGGCTCTCCAGACTGTGGTAACACTACGGACCAACATTGGTCTATGTGAGCTGGCAAAGCTAGCAGTCACCCTAACGTAAACCTAAATCTAAAACTAAAAAGGGGCCAAGAATGATCGCTGCCAAGGTTAAGACTACCTTGAAATGTATATGCAGTACATTTGAAAGTTCAGATTTCACAATTTCTAGTAATTTAAGGCTCATTCTAAAGAAATATCAGAAGAAAGTCTAAGAATTACAGATGCAGAACCAGAATGTTCTACAAAAATACTTCCTATGCAATATATCTAAAGAAATCAGTGCACCGGAGTTTTGTTTTGAAATTAACGCATATTATGATTCTTGAAATTTTTTTAACCTCATTTGTTAAGAAAGTCGTTAAGTGATGTGGTCCTTCCGTTTGCTTATGTTATCGTTCACCCCAGTTATTTTTTGTTTTTCAATTCCTAAAGATATTCAAATGAACATTAAGCTGCTGACTTCGACTAGTTGACTTCAATTCTAGGGCCATTGCAAAGCACCTTGATCTGTCTCTAACCACTCATAGCGTTAAAGCCAAATTCAAATGACAACAAATCCAAAAAAATATTTCGTATTATATCTAAGCCCTAAATCAAAAAAAAACAGTATTCGTCTATCATTTTTATGAATCTTAACAAACTACACAGAAACCCCGTGACCCCATCCATGCCTGCCAAACAAAGACAGAATAATAATATTCTGCATATTATTATAACAAATTATGCAAATGTCAGTTCGAATAGACAGAACAAACAATGAGATAGAAATTCTTTTTATATTTGTTGTTTTTGGTTGGGATTTTCTTTGGCTTTCTTTCTTATTCTCCCGGTATGTTTTGCTGGTATCTCTGCACCTTTTGCCTTTTGAAAAAAAAATCCAAACACGATTCCACCTAACACTTGACCATACGTTAAACAAATTCATAAAACATATTTCCATTTCCATTTTCATGCCGATTTCAATTCCATTCACCAGAAATATCTGTTGGTTATAAGCCAACTGGTATTCCCCATCCCACTCGTATTTACTCTGCCATAGCCACCTTCGCTCCAAGGGTTTGTCCTCGTCGTCGTCGTCAAGACGGTCCAAGTTTTTAAAATTATTCAAGCAAAACCAAAATCAACGAACCCAATATTCCTTCCTTCTAACAGTTGGAAAAGAAGTACAATATGGAATTCCTATACGAGTGAATTGTTGTAAAATTCTAATACTAATAGCCCTGAAGATGAAGGAATAAAATGCCAAATGGTCCGAAGGTAGGAGGAAGGCGGAGGAGGAGGTGAGAGATTATAGGAATAAAAAAACAGAGATTCCATTTAGTTGTTGTCCTTTTTTCGTTGTGCTGGTATGCTTCACCTTCCTGTTTGGCATCATATAGTCCATTTCATACTTTGCCATAAAGGACCCACCGCAGAAATGGAGGAGATCTACTCTCGGGCAGTGGCAGCGATTTACCAGTTTAGTTCAGTGTTACTGTCAGTTTTATATGGTCGAAAGCAACGAACCACGAAGCTTATGAAGTATACTTATGCAGAGTGCCATTATATGGAGTCGTCGTTAAAACCATCGTCTGTAACAGTTCGTTGATAGGGTTGCCAATTATCAAACTAAAAATATTCCAAAATATTATTTGCATAGAGTTTCTAAGATCTGAGGAAAATAATTGGTTCGAATTCTAATGTAACAATAAAAAAATAGTACTAGCAACAAAAAGTATATTGCCTACACTATGTGTCGGTTGTATTTATACAAGGTGGCGCAAAAGTAATCCTCCTATCAGAAAATGCTATAAATTTTGCGATTGGCCCCTAATGTCAGTTCTGTTTTGACATTTGTGTAGTAAACACATGCGAAATACACGTTAATAAACAATGTTACGCTACACTGCTCCAGAACGCGGAATATTGCTGACTATTTATTTGACCAATAATCGGTCGGTGACTTTGGCACAACGTGAATTTCGTCGCAGATTTCCTGGCCGTCCAACGCCTACTGGTGAAACACTGCGACGTTTAGCCGCTCGCCTCGAAGAGACTGGCACAACACGAGATGCTGCCAGGCGTGGCAGACCCCGGAGTAGCCGTTCTGCAGAGAATATTGCTGCTGTAGCCGAGGATGTCATGGAAGCGCCGTCGACATCGACCAGACGACGTGCCACGCAAATGGGTATCAGTCGACGGTCTCTACAGCGAATTTTGGTACAAGATTTGAAGGTGTTTCCGTACAAAGTCCAGACGGTGCATCAGCTGTTAGCTGCTGACCGCCAATCGCGTCTAACATACGCTCAAGCCATCCTTAATCACCACCAAGAGGAAGATGATTTTTCATCAAAAATAATCATGAGTGATGAGGCCCAGTTCCATCTTAGCGGGTAAATTTACGCTTCTGTGGCACTGAAAATCCGGGTGTAACCCACGAAGAGCCCTTACACCCGCTCAAAGTCACTGTATGGTGTGCTGTTTTCGCTGGAGGAGTCATCGGACGTTTTTTCTTCGAAGACGTCGCGGGCCAAACGGTTACTGTGAATGGTGAGCGCTACAGAGCAATGATCAACGAGTTATTTTTGCCGCAACTTGATGAATTGGGATTGGAAAACATGTGCTTCCAACAGGACGGTGCAACGGCACACACTGCACGTGCCACAACCGATATGCTGAAGGCTGCATTTCCCGGGCGCCTAATCTCCCGTTTTGGCGATTTGCACTGGCCAGCAAGATCGCCTGATTTGACCGCTCCAGACTTTTTTTGTGGGGCTTTTTGAAGTCGCGGGTTTATGTCAACAAGCCTCAGACTCTTGCAGCTCTTAAAGACAATATCCGTCAAGAATGTGAGGACCTATCGCCGGAAGTTTTGGCCAAAGTGATGGAAAATGCCATAAAAATGGCTCAAATGACAATCAACTGTGGCGGCGGCTATTTACATGACATCATATTCTCGACTTGATGTAAAAAAATTAAAAGACCAAATAAAAATAATCCACAAGAAGAATCAAAGTTTTTCTTTTTTTTTTTAAATTACAGCCAAAAAACATAGTTGAAACAACAATAATAACATGGATACGATCAAATGAAAATGCTTGCAACTAAATCGATGGTTGTATTAATCAATTAAAGATTGTTTTTTTCATTGACACTCGGTTAGTTGTGGTAACTACTTTTAAATTTCCATTATAGTACCATATGATCGATTTTTGGTTGTGACAACCAATGTTTTATTCTTGACAACAAAAATTGTACGAATAGACCAACGATTATTATTGCAACGAATAATTGGTTACTGCAACAGAAAACATATTAATAAATAATCGTTTCTCATAATAGTGATGAATTTGTAATATGTGATTTTTGATTTTGTTATGAATTGTTTGGTTTTTTGTTCAGTACGAGTAATAGAATAAACATTAATGAAAACTGTTTTTAATTAATTGTCGGTGGTATATGACTGACAAATTGTCAGAACAACCAATTGTTTAAAACAGTTGGTTGTGGCAACATACAAGTATACCACAACCAAGATGTTAGTTGTCCTGATGGAATCGCATGATAGTAGACAGAACTACCAAAATTCGAATGGCAAATAATTCGGTTGAGACAACCAAACTGTATTCTGTGTGTATATTTTTTTCAACTAAAATATCAAAATGAAAAATTAGATAGGAATTTTGCCCATTTTGTGTACAAAGCAAGAAAACGCGTCGTGTCGAATCATATGTACCTTCCACCTTCGTATCGAATCATATGTACCTTCCACCAGGGATCGCAATAAAGAAAATTGGGAATTAAATAAAAAAAAATTAAATCAAGGAATGCTTTTATTCAAGTTAGTTATATCAAGCCAGTAAGGAAGGGCTAAAATCGACCCAAGCTGGACCGATTTTCTAAAAATTTTATAACGTTCATTTGGGGATCAAGAAACTGTTGCGGATTGGATTGATTCAGACACGACAATCGACAACGATAACAGTGCTTTGATGCGTTTTGAGTCTAGGCCGGGCCACATCAGCCTAGAATGTATGCAGTTCCTGACTAGTGTCTACCTGTTATTTGTTGCGGTAAGTGCACTATCTATCAAGAGGAGCTTGCAGGTTGCTTGGGGCATGCCCACATGTTCCATGTCCCCTGCAGCATGTAAGGTAGTTCCTAGCCTGGCAAGTTCACCTGCCTAGCAGATCCGTGGTATGTCCCTGTGGCCCGGCACCCACATCAGGTAAATATTGAACTGTACAGCCATCTCGTTAAGAGATCTGCTACAGTCAACGGCAGTTTTTAAATTCAGAAATTTTGTTCCAGGCAGCCTGAATACCAGAGAAAATATTTATACCGACTTTGGTCACATTAATTTTCAGTTATTCCGCTACCTCTTTAATAGCTAAGATTTCTGCCTGGTAAATACTACAGTGATCAGGCGGCCTTTTTGCAACTGATACGGTTACAATCTCGTTGGCAACCTCTGATGCCTACACTTCAAGGGAATCTCCAACTGAAGTATTCAACGCCTTTTCAGAGTTGGCCTGGAAATGTGTATCCAGGAGCACTCCCAGCGATTCCTCACTGGACGTTGTCCAAGAACTATCATATTTCTTGATATACCCAATAGTACAAGGTGTTCTAAATGTTCCGTAACCTTGATAAAATGTTCCGTAACCTTGATGCTTCGGATGAGCTTTCTACGCCACTACAGAAATCTATCCAGGACTTATTTTGAGCATTTCTCAACTCATTTTTGTACAGTTTGAGTTCTTACTTGTATGTTGCCCAGGCCTGTGGGGCTCTGATGGCCTTTGCCCTATTCAAGAGCTTCCTACATTCAAGAGCTTTCTCAACATAACTAATTGAGAAGACCACCATCATCGAGGATACATTTTCAAAGTGCAAGTTAACCCTTTGTGGAGGAGCTACTAGAAGGAGCGGACCCATATGGCCCATCTTTGAACTTATCCGGAGATTCCTTTCGAGAGTTATCGTGTGCATGAGCCTGCAGACAGACACACAAGCAGACAGACAGATGGACGGACATTGCTCGAAAATAATTTCCGCACAACTTTGGTAGAGATCATCCAAATGTGTTCAAATTCTGTACTTTTAGATTACTTTTTCAATGACTATGCTCTGGTAATGAATGAAAAATATTTTTCATCCATACATTTTGAATATAAATAGTATAGTATTAATATAAATAGAGTATAATCTCGTCGGTTTAATATCATGTCAATATGTTCATCTATAATTAATAGATATTCCCATTTCAAATAATTTTCCTTACAATGGCAACCCGGTTTCTATGATCCCAGCCGGAAGGAAGATAGCAAATCCAATCTGAGATTTTTACCTTATTTTGATTTTTTAATGTATACGAATGGAGGCTATATGCTCGTGTGGACGTCATGCCTAACTTCTTGGCTTTTTTTGGTTGTTAGTTTTTTGCTCTCTCGGTTATTTGTAAGATTTCTTTTTTTGTTATAGACATAAGTTGGCATGTATCTGACCATTGTAGCATTTTAATATTTGAGAAAAAATATCTATGTTTTGTATGGTAAAAATAGAATACCATAGCACTTTTAACTGCCATTTTGTTCAGCCTCCATTTCCCGGATATTGACTTTCATAGGATTCGTGGAGAGGAAGGGGGGGATAAAGGAAGAGACAATTTTTGGCATGTAAGTTTTTTACAATATATCATATTCTTCCCGGCATTTGCTTGGCCGGGTGAAACATGGGAGGGTCAAGTGTTTTTGAGTGGAGTGTGTTCTTGTTTTTCTTTGTTCCTTTGTCGGGGTGAAGGGGTCTTGAGGAAGACAAAATATTATGCAAATTACAAGAAAATGAGGAGAAACAGATATTTAAACTCGTTTTCAAAGTTGTTTATAGCATTTGAATTGAATATTCTGATTGCTTTTAGGCTTCGCTCGTTTTTTGTGAAGAACGTTTTGTTTTTCTTCTTATCTACATAGTTGGTTTGCTATTAAGAAACGATAGGAATTAATTTGATTTGCATTTGATTGCAAATATGGAATAAATTACTAAATGTGTGGGCTTTAAATGTATGTTGGATGTTGTTCACTGTGCTACACTTTTTTGGAGAGACGAAAGTTCCACTAACATCCGATAAAGCTCGAAAAAATAGCTTCTTTAGTATATTGTCCCAAACATATTTTGCTTGAAATATACAAATGTTTAAGGTACACTCTAATCTATATATATAACCAGTAAGGAATGCAGAAAGTCGGGCGGGGCCGACTATATAATACCCTACACCTCCCTAACAATGCCAAAAGGTCATTGCGATAATAATTTGTAATAATTGGTGAATGGGAAGGAACATATTATCTAATCCTGAACCGATAATCGCTAAATTAGGCAATATTCGTACCTAAATTGAGAAACATCATTCTGAAAAATTTTAATGGTCGGAAGTAAGGTACAACTTCTATAGCGCTTTGAAATCAAATTAGGAGGAACATATATATGGAGGTTATATATAAATCTGAACCGATTTTCCCTGAATACCCATTCACGTAAAAAGACCTCTTTCTGTCGAATTTCGTACTGATCGAATATAAAATAAAGTCTCCGTGCTTACATAGCAAATCGGGGGTAACATATATATCGGGGCTATATCTAAATCTGAACCGATTTTCTCCGAATTTGGCAGTATTCCTTCATGTAAAAAGAAACCTCTTTTTTCCGAATGTCGCACTGATAGGATATAAAATAAAAATTTAAAGCGCTTACATGTCAAATCTGGGGTAACGTATATATGGGGGATATATCTAAATCTGAACCGATTTCTTCCAAATTTTACAGTGTTCATTCATATAATAAGAAACCTCTTTCTGCCGAATTTCATACTGATCGGATATAAAATAACATATTTACAGCGCTTACATGTCAAATCGAGAGTAACGTACATATGGGGGCTATATCTAAATCTGAACCGATTTTCCCCGAATTTAGCAGTGTTCATTCATGTAATAAGGGAACTCTCTCTGCCAAATTTCGTACTGATCTTCTATAAAATACAGTTTCTACTGCGCTTACATGTCAAATCGGGGTAACATATATATGGGGGCTATATCTAAATCTGAACCGATTTTGACCAATTTCAATAGGGATCGTCCTTGGGCCAAAAAAGAGCACTGTGATAAATTTCATTACAATGGGACCATAAATACGACCTGCACTTTGATTACAACAATACATGGACAGACAGACAGACGGACATGGCTAAATCGACTCAAAAATTGATTCTATGACGATCGGTATAACAAACAATGGATCTATCTCTTCTCCTTTTGGGTGTTACAAACAAATACCCTGTACCACAGTGTGGTGTAGGGTATAAAAATGAATCGTGGTTTGTTCGACTGCCTAAAACATGAAAACTACTGGACCAAATTGGATACTTCCTTCTGCGAATTTGTTCCTAATTGCTTCGCGAATGTTTAGGAAAAATAAAAGTCGCAAAATTCTTAACAGGTGGTAAGTGTTAGAAAGCCAAAATTTTGCGCCACCATAGACTAGGGCGTTGTATAAATAACTGACTTTTCACATATAAATTTTTTGCCCTGTGCTCAGTTATAGCGCTATCAATAAATTTAATATTGTGTTTGTTCTTTCAGAAACACCTTATAAGATCAAAAGATAAAATTTTTTACATATGGTGTACTATACACGACAAATATAAACGCGAAAAATAATTTTGAATTATCTATCTGTGGTCAGTGTAGCAGTAACCAACTTTTTTCATTATTTCAACGTTTTTAAAAGTTATTTAAGAGCTAAGAAACTAAAAATTTAGATGTGCATACATATCTCAAAGGTTCGAAAACAACTATTATTTGTCTAGCCTAAGGTCAAGCTGAAGTGACCAAAGCAATTGTCACTCTTTCACTACTTAATAAGTCTTTTAAGAACTATGAGACCACAAACTTATGTGTATATATACAGATCTCTAACGGAAGTGCTTTTACGCCAAGTAATTTTTGACCACTTGGCCGCTGAGTCTCCCGTAAGATCTATAAAGCTAAAATTTAGCATATGGATAAGCTAGAGTATTTTATAAGCCACGGACTTTTCACAGTGTCGGATTTTGACCAGTGGTCAGTTTTCGCACAATTTTTTGTTCGTATTATTTTTATGCTTTCAGAAAACTATTACAAGAAACAAACTTAAATCTTTGTAAATTTATAGTACTATACAACGAAAAGTTACCCTTATGGCCACTGAGACCTACTATTGTAAGTAATATGCTGAAAGTTTGCACACATATCGTTTTTTTTGGTTACTGCTACACTGACCACAGATAGAGAATTTAAAATTATTTTTCGCTCTTATGTATGTCGTGTATAGTAAACCATATGTACAAAATTTTATCTTTTGATCTTATAAGGTGTTTCTGAAAGAACAAACACAATTTATTGATAGCGCTAGAACTGACCACGAGGCAAAAAATGGTCAGTGTAGCAGTAACCACCTTTTTCCATTATTTTAGTGTTTTTAAAAGTTATTAAAGAGCTAAGAATCTAAAAATGAATCTGAAATGAACACCAAGATAGCAAATGCACACCTAGAACCCAAATCTGATATTAGCAGCAATACGTGCTCAATTTGGCATTGCGTTGGCTCTCGCATCTACCGGAATTGCTGCAACACTGTTGGATGGTGGAAGAACGGCACTTTTAGCCGTTAAACCTACAGTTTGATGAAAATCCAGTTTGCAACATTTCAAAGCAATCAGCCATGGCAAAAGTGTTAAATTGATCGTATGGGATGAATGCACAATGGCGCACAAACGATCATTAGAAGCACTCGATAGAACATTGAAAGATTTGCGCAACAATAATCGTCACTTTGGTTGCGTCATGATATTGCTGGCGGGCGACTTCCGACAAACACTTCCCCTGATTCCGAAATCAACAGCGGCTGATGTCGGAAGTCATCGTATTTGTGGCGATACTTAAAAACAATCCAATTAAGTATGAATATGAGAGTATTCCTGAAACAGGATAAAACCGCAGAAGTTTTTTCTAAAGAACTAATGAGAATTGGAAATGGACAAATAGCAGTAGATACTTTTAGTAGTTTAATATAAATTTCACCCACCATTTGCCAATTCACTCAAACAAAAGATGAACTCAACACTAATGTGTATTCAAATATAAAATAAAATTATCGAAACTACGATTGGCTAAGGGCACGCGCAATTATAGCAGCAAATAATTCTGATGTGAATGAATTGAAGTGGACGATTCAAAATCGAATTCCGGGAGAATTGCGTTCATACAAGTCAATCGATCGCGTTGAAAATGAAGACGATGTCGTCAATTATCCCGTTGAATTCCTTAATTTACGTCTTAAGGTTGGGTCTGTAATTATTATGTTAGGAAATCTTCATTCTCCGAAACTGTGCAATGGAACCCGACTGATAGGGAAAAAACTAATGAACAATGTGATGGTGGCAAATATTGTGAAAGGACCATTCCAGGGAAAAGAATGCCTATTTCCGTTTCCGAATTCCCTTGACTGCAACAGATTTACCATTCAAGTTCAAGCGTCTTCTGTTCCCAGTGAAAATTGCATTTGCGATGACCATAAATAAGTCACAAAGACAGTCGATGGAAGTGTGTGGGATAAATCTGGAAATGTCATGCTTTTCACACTGAACCGATTTCCCTCAAATTTGGCAGTGTTAATTCATGTAATGAGAAACCTCTTTCTGTCAATTTGTTTTACTGATCGGATATAAAATACAGTTTCTACAGCGCTCACATGTCGGGGGTAACATATATATGTGGGCTATATCTAAATCTCAACCGATTTCCCTCAAATTTGGCAGTATTAATTCATGTAATAAGAAACCTCTTTCTGCCGAATTTCGTACTGATCGGATTAAAAATACACTTTTAGAGCGCTTACACGTAAAATCGGCGGTAACATATATATGGGGGCTATATCGAAATCTGAACCGATTTCTTCCAAATTTAACAGTGTTCATTCATATAATTAGAGACCTCTTTCTGCTGAATTTCATACTGATCGGATATAAAATAAAGTTTTTACAGCGCTTACTTGTCAAATCGGGGCTAACATATATATGGGGGCTATATCCAAATCTGAACCGATTTCTACCAAATTAAATAGGGATCGTCCTTGGGCCAAAAAAAAAGATATGTGTAAAGTTTCGTCAAGATCGGGCCATACTTGCGACCTGTACTTTGATTACAAGAATACATCTACAGACAGACGGACATAGCTAAATCGACTCAGAAAGTGATTACAAGTCAATTGGTATAATAAACAATGGATCTATCTCTTCTCCTTTTGGGTGTTACAAACAAATGCACAAAGTCATAATACCCTGTACCACAGTGTGGAGTAGGGTATAAAAAATGTGAACGGTACGAATTTTGCCGAATGAGCTTTCTTATAAATATCAATTAACAAAAGAAAATTTTCAATCCAAAAAAAAGTAATGCAACCAAAAATATATTATGGGCAAAACGAAGTTTGCCGGGTCAGCATGTACAATAAGCCTGTTGGTTATACTAGAAAATACAATCCATAAGTTAAAATTACTCTAATTTTATGACAATATTGAATAATAATGTTATTATTGAATTCTTCATAATATGGCTCCCCAGCCACCAAAAGGATAGACAAATAAAAAATTAAATGAATAGGCCCGCTAACAATGTACATGGAGAATAAAAAGAAATATCCCCGAAATAAGCCAGACACTTTCGACGAACATTTTTTTCCTGATCCTTTCCTACGAACCGGTATAGGAGTAAATTGGAGCCCGATTTATACCGATTCCTTTCCGATTATCTTTTTTAGATAGACGACAAAATTTCATATTGAAGAAACTAATCGGTATATATCCGGCTCTTATACGAGTATATACCAATTGGTAGAAAATGTTGGGGAAAAAATTAAAAAATAAAACTATCATATTGAATATTTTATTGCCTCTTCAGAAATGTTTACGTGAAAAAATTTGGTGCATATTCTGCTCCGATATTCCGAAAAAATGAAAAATTACGTTTTATGAATCAGACGAAACCCAGTAAGGAAAGACAGAAAGTCGGGCGGGGGCGACTATATAATACCCTACACCTACCTACCAATGCGAAAATGGGCATTGCGATAAGAATTTGGCAGTGTTCATACATGTAATAAGCAAACTCTCTCTGCCGATTTTCGTACTGATCGGATATAAAACACGGTTTCTACAGCGCTTACATGTCAAATCGGGTGTAACATATATATTGGGAATATGTTAAAATCTGAACCGATTATTCCCGAATTTGGCAGTGTTCATACATGTAATAAGAAAACTCTCTCTGTTAAATTTCTTACTGATCGGATATAAAACATCATTTCTACAGCGCTTAAATGTTAAATCGGGTGAAACATAGATATGGGGGCTATATCTAAATCTGAACCGATTTTCCCCGAATTTGGCAGTGTTCATACATGTAATAAAAAAACTCTCTCTGTTAAATTTCGTACTGATCGGATATAAAACATCATTTCTACAGCGCTTAAATGTTAAATCGGGTGAAACATATATATGGGGGCTATATCTAAATCTGAACCGATTTTCCCCGAATTTGGCAGTGTTCATACATGTAATAAAAAAACTCTCTCTGTTAAATTTCGTACTGATCGGATATAAAACATCATTTCTACAGCGCTTAAATGTTAAATCGGGTGAAACATATATATGGTGGCTATATCTAAATCTGAACCGATTTCCCCCGAATTTGGCAGTGTTTATTCATGTAATAAGGGAACTCTCTCTGTTAAATTTCGTACTGATCGGATATAAAACACGATTTCTACAGCGCTTAAATGTTAAATCGGGTGAAACATATATATGGTGGCTATATCTAAATCTGAACCGATTTTCCCCGAATTTGGCAGTGTTAATTCATGTAAAAAGAGAACTCTCTCTGCCAAATTTCGTACTGATCTGATTTAAAATACAGTTCCTACAGCGCTTACATGCCAAATCGGGTGAAACATATATATGGGGGCTATATCTAAATCTGATCGGATTTTCTCCGAATTTGGTAGTGTTCATTCACGTAATAATAAAACTCCCTCTGCCGAATTTCATAAAGATCGGATGTAAAATGTGGTTTCTACGGCGCTTGCATGTCAAATCGGGTGAAACATATATATGGGGACTATATCCAAATCTGAACCGATTTTAACCAATTTCAATAGGGATCGTCCTTGGGCCAAAAAAGAGCACTATGCTAAATTTCATCACAATCGGACCATAAATACGACCTGCACTTTGATTACAAGAATACATGGACAGACGGACAGACAGACAGACGGACATGGCTAAATCGACTCAGAAAGTGATTCTGAGTCGATCGGTATAATAAACAATGGGTCTATCTCTTCTCCTTTTAGGTGTTACAAACAAATGCACAAAGTCATAATACCCTGTACGACAGTGTGGTGTAGGGTATAAAGAGGAAGGGTACACGCTCTTAAACATTTTGTCCACCCGCGGTTGCCAACTTGAGGGCTTGCAGCACAGCCCCTGTATACCATAGAGGGCCGAAATTTAAAACTTAACTTCTCTTGTACCTCTTCTTCAAACGTGTCAAGTGGTGTAGCAATCGGTTGACTGGGTAAGAAACGGTCGAATTATTTTCCTTTTAAATTCCTCCCACTACACAGTGGCCGATTGCTATATACGAGTACCCTGAATTTCCGGTGGTATAAATAAAATTTAATAAAAGCAAAAATGTGTTTGGGAAACAGTATTTTGTGGCTTAATAAAGAAAATTTTGTTTGTCGGAAATACGAGTACTTATACATCGTCTAGTTGTCTATAATTTCGTTCCTGATTATTCCTTTTATATAAAACTGTTGAAATTTTATATTGCTATATTTTCCTTGTCTGATTTGTAATTGTTAAAGATATTATTGTTTATTATTGAATGGATTGTAGAAACATATTTTAACAAGATTCAAAATACATGTCTTTAAATAAACCACAAATTTCCAATTCTCCATTACTTCAATTGAAATTTACAAAATTAACATACACGTTCCTGTAAATCTCTACCCTACAGCCACTTCCGGCTAATGTACATATACAATTGGCTGTTCAGCCTGGGGGGAAAAAGCATACAAATCTATGTTGGTATATGTGGAATATGTCTGTCAAGACTTAAATTGTCTTCTGTCTTACATACAACACATTTCCAAATAATAGACCTCCGGTTAAGATGATACATTGCTTTGCTGTAGTAACGAAATTTGCTCTTGGTTGAAATATGAAAAAAAAAATATTTTTTTCTCTCTTTGAAATGGTATTTAACCACAAGATTATCTTGTTATTTCTCTATTTGATGCCTTTATGGTGTCGGCAAATTTTACGGCTTTCTTCACCAAAATATTTGTAATAAATGTATGTACCAGTGTGTATGTATGTGATGTACGAGTACATCTTTTTGTTGTTTTCTATTTACTTCAGAACTCTAAGAAGAAAGTACATAAACACTTTCACATAAATTCATATACATATATTTATATGAATTTATTTGTCTGTATAAGTATTTTATTAATCTGCATAGCAAACTTTTTGGGCTGCAGTTATAAATTATTTAAAAAAATATATAAAAAGTTATTTTTTATTAAAATTATTTAGAAAGCTTGCATAAATTGATTGGAAAATGTGGTCTTTATAGCATTACGAACAAATTTCGGATAGTCCTCTCATGTCGACTATATGAAATAATGTATCGGTGTTTTTCTTTTCTGTTGTAAAGAGCTTGGCAAATGTGGCTTAGAAAAATTTATAAGATTTCTATTTGAAAATATGTTCCAATATGTTAAATTTTCGTTGTGCAGAATTTAAGTAGATATGGAAAACAAACTACAAAATTGTAATCTAATCATGAGGAAAGTCATGTCTTTATGGCTTAAATAAGGATATTTGAGATTGACCTCTATATGGGACTATACGTAAGAAAATATGAACTGTTGTGATGAGTTCTTGTCAAAATATAATACAAACTTTCATTTGTTAGGTTTAAGTTTTTTACCTTCTTTTTTACCAGCTCACATAGACCAATCAAATATCCCTCATCGAAACCTGTTTAATGTACCATCAGTAGTACGATTATTGGTACCGGAAAGATCTGTTAAACATCCTAGAAGGGCCGACCCATGTATGCCCAGACGTCGTATACTCAAAGCGAGAAAGTAGCATAACAGATCAACGCTCTCCACTTCTTCCTCATCTCCACAGCATCTGCAGAAGTCATTTGAGTCAATATCCAACATTCTGCAGTGTTCGTTGATCAGGCAGTTTCCCGTCAGAACCGACACAAACGTAGACAGGTTTTTCATATCTATTGCGAAGATATAATTTGACCTCCTCATATCTTGGCACCCTATCCGACAGATACCGACTTCTGTCCATTTTCGTGAGACTACCTGATTGCCTCTTGATTAAGCCAAAGCTTGCATGTGGATGAAGGCGCATCAATATTTGTACAATTTGTAATATCGTCCTTTCCTAGCAAGTTCATCGGCTTTGCAGTTTTTCAGGATATAGCTATGCACAGGCACCAATTAGGTATATGTTAAGCTGCTCAGCCATCTCCTGTTTAGGGATATGACCACCACAGAATTGACGGCAGCCTGACTGTCCGAGCAAAGGACAACGCCAGTGTCTGTTACTGTGTTGCGACTCAGCTACTTGGCGACTTCCCATATTGCCATTATGTCGGCTTGATAGACACTGCAGGTATCTGGTAGACTGTGAGCTATATCAAGACTGAGATCTTTACACTGTAATCTCAAGCCTATATTTCTCGTCAAGTTTCCAACTTTCCAACAACTTTGCATAAAATTGGAGATGTTTTCTATTATCTTATTATTTTGCCAACCCATTCATCTCTGACAGGTATATTAGTGGTGAAGTTCGTCTCATAGGTATACTCCGTCGGTGTATAATTCACTCGGTCGGTTTCCCACATTGTTAGACAGTTTAATCGTAATTTCTTCAGGTGGCAACTTCTCTTGCCATAATATCAATGGGCAATAGATGGAGTATAACTTTTGAAGACTTAGTCGCTGTAGTCATTGAAGCTGCACTTATGCATACGCAGGCAGTTCTCTGTACCTTTGATAGTTGGTTGGGTTAGGGAAGATTGGATAGAGGGGACGTTTCAACATCTCATGTCCATGGACACACACTTATGCCAGTGGTTTGGCCTGTTGGGCGCTCCTCATTTATGATCTTTATAAACCTCACTAGTTACAGAAAATCGGTACTAGACATGAATTTTCTAAGTATCTTCCAGTCATATCCTCTGAGATGAGTCAAGTCTGGCAATATGTCGGTCCCGAAATATCGAGATCTTGTATGTGTGAAAATGTTCCATCATTTTGATGTTTTCCCTACATGCCCCGCATTCGTTGTTATCTGCAATTCCTATGCAATGCAGATGTGCTTGTAAGCTTGAGTGTCCTGTTATAACACTTATCATTTTACTCATCTTTATTTTGTTTAGTTTCCGAAATCTACTTGTTTTGTTCTCGTTGGGTCATCCCACAGCATCTTTCCTGTTTCTCCCACTGTTTCGCTATCCCATACCATTTGTGCGCCCTCAGTACCCAGTGCTTCAACTCATCCTTCGTGGCTTCGAAAGGTTTCTAATTATACCCTACACCACACTGTGGTACAGGGTATTATAACTTTGTGCATTTGTTTGTAACACCCAAAAGGAGAAGAAATAGACCCATTGTTTATTATACCGATCGACTTAGAATCACTTTCTGAGTTGATTTAGCTATGTCCGTCTGTCCGTCTGTCCGTCTGTCTGTGCATGTATTCTTGTAATCAAAGTACAGGTCGCAATTATGGTCCGATCTCGAAGAAACTTTACACATATATTTTATTTGGCCCAAGGACGATCCCTACAGAATTTGGTTAAAATCGGTTAAGATTTAGATATAGCCCCCATATATATGTTACCCCCGATTTGAAGTGTAAAAATGTTATTTTATATCCGATCAGTATGAAATTCGGCAGAAAGAGGTTTCTTATTATATGAATGAACACTGTTAAATTTGGAAGAAATCGGTTCAGATTTAGATATAGCCCGCATATATACGTTACCCCCGATTTGAAGTTTAAGCGCTGTAAAAATGTTATTTTATATCCGATCAGTATGAAATTCGGCAGAAAGAGGTTTCTTGTAATATGAATGAACACTGTTAACTTTGGAAGAAATCGGTTCAGATTTAGATATAGCTCCCATATATACGTTACCCCCGATTTCACATGTAAGCGCTGTAAAAACTGTATTTTATATCCGATCAGTATGAAATTCGGCAGAAAGAGGTTTCCTATTATTTGAATGAACACTGTTAAATTTGGAAGAAATCGGTTCAGATTTAGATATAGCCCCATATAAACGTTACCCCCGATTTGACATTTAAGCGCTGTAAAAATGTTATTTTATATCCGATCAGTGCGAACTTCGGCAAAAAGAGGTTTCCTTCTACATGAAGAAATACTGCCAAATTCGGAGAAAATCGATTCAGATTTAGATATAGCCCCCATATATATGTTACCCCCGATTTGACATGTAAGCGATGTAGAGACTGTATTTTATATCCGATCAGTACGAAATTCGACAGAAAGATGTCTTTTTACATGAATGAGTATTCAGGGAAAATCGGTTCAGATTTATATATAACATCCGTATATATGTTCCTCCTGATTTGGTATCAAAGCGCTATAGAAGTTGTATTTTACGATCATTAAAATTTTCCAGAAATATGTTTCTCAATTTAGGAACGAATATTGCTTAATAAGCTATTATCGGTTCAGAATTAGATAATATGTCCCTACCCATTTACCAATTATTCCAAATTATTATCCCAATGACCCTTATCGCATTGTTAGGGAGGTGTAGGGTATTATATAGTCGGCCCCGTCCGACTTTCTGCCTTTCCTTACTGGTTTTTTAAATGTATTACATGAAGTTCTCTGCTCTTTGAGGCCAAGATGCTTGCCCGTTCATTCCTGACTGACTGGGCTGAGTAATAATTTAAAGTTCTGGATTTGAACTTGATAATTGGTTGATAATGGATCGTTTATCAGTTACCGTCCACCACACCACAATGTCATACAACAGTATTGCACTTTGGGAGAGAGGCCCCAACGCGACCTTTCGGCCTTCCTAAAGGAATATAAGGCGACATTGACTTTCCCTACACATGCCAGTACATTAAGTCTGAATGCAAATTTACCACCTAAAATTATACATAGAAATTTTGCACATTCAGAAAAGACTAGCTCAGTCCCATTTAGCAGAGGGGGGTCTAAATGTAGAACCTTACACATCCTAGTCAATAGAATGAATTCTGTATTGCTTGGCTGTTTCTGGCCCATCAAGCCACCTATAGGATGTCTCTCAGGACATGGAGGAATTTGCCAATTACTGCGATTTCCACGTCATCGGCATATGCCAGTTTGCAGTCACAACTTTCTAGATGTATCATGATTCCATTCACCATTCCATTCGACTGCCAGACGGAAAACAGCTGATTTGGGTTTCTCTAACTACCACAAGAACGACAACTCGAATGAAAATCTACGAGAACGAAAACTTAATCATTTCAGTGTACATTTTCGTTTCTATATCTCTCTTCGCTGTCATCTGGAAATAATCACTATAGTTGCCCACAATATACTTTTATGGCAATTCAATGTTTTTTTATGATATCGTATTTTTTAGTTATGCATTAAGTTTTGTTTGGTCTTGAAATGTTCCTTTCAAAAACAACCAATAAATAAATATATAATATTAAAAAACCCGTTGAATTGCCATAAAGTATATTGTGGGCACCTGAAGCGATTTTTTATAAGGAATCTTTTTGTCGAATACATCACCAACAAAATCCATCGATTTCTACAACTTTTCATACATAGTTATATTTGTAGGGAGATCATCAGCGATAAGGGGATCAGCGGGGGTGGCGGATGTTTTGGAAGAAATACTTCCTGAAGTGGCTCCTTTATTTTGTTCTTCGACGTGGAACATCTATTCTAAAGCCCTAACAAAGTGAACAGCATCAAATTTTTTTTTAAATTTTGAAAAAATTAAAAAATGTATAAAAAATGTTAGGCCCACTCCCGTCCAAAGCTTATATGTTAGAGAATTAATAGAAATTTAAAATATAAAAAATTTGCGGAAATCGGAGAGTACAGACAAATTAAAAAAAAGTACATTTAAATTTCAAAAAAACAAAAATAACCCACAAGAAACTTTTAATATTTTTTAGTATTTTTTTTCTGAAATGCACCGAAAAATACCAACATTTCAAAAAAAAGATTTTTCAAAACGGACCATTACTTCAGAAGTTATGACTAAAAACCTGATACACAGAGTGATATCTTAACAATTTGTATCCCCTCACCGTAGAGAGGAGGGTAGATATCATTTGCTACGAGCCAAAAGTGTAACACATTGAAGGAGTGACCTAAGACCCTAAGTATGTTCGGCGGATATCCGTTTTGGGTCATTTTAAGTCGAATGAGCAATGTCCGTCCGTCTGTCTGTCTGTCTGCTGGCTGGTGCGCACGATAACTCTCGAAAGGAGTAACCGATTGACTTCAAATTTGGTATGTGGTAATTTCTTCTTCTATCTCCGGCTAAGTTCGAAGATGGGCCTTATTGGTCCACTTCTTCTAGTACCTCCCCCACAAAGGGTTAACATTTAGTGAAATACTGATTATTTAATAACTTCTACACTACTTACTTGAATCCCCTGAAATTCTACACATACATAGTATTAGTTTATTAGTCACTATTACCTCGAGAAAAATGGGCGAAGTTGCCACTCCCCTTCTGGTACATCCCACACAAATGGACAATTTTTAACCAAAAGTTTATAGCTTATAACTTTATTACCAGTTCATACAAAGACTAGACATTTTTTATAGTTTAATGGTTTAATAGTACCTACAATATAGTGCAAAATGGGCATTATTGCCACGCTCCTTTTGGTACCTCCCACATAAATGAACCAATTTGTAGCAAAAGTTACCAGCTTATAACTTTAATACCAGCGCATACAAATATTTGAAATTTTGTACAATGTAATGCTTTTATAGTACCTAGAGTCCGAAAGGACGTTATTGGTACGAACCTTTTGGTACCTCCCACTCAAATGGACCTTTTTGTACCAAAAGTTAACAGCTTTTAACGTGAATACCAGTGCATACAAATACTTCAAATTTTGTACAGTGTAATGCTGTGTAGTACCAAGAGTGTAGTACCAAGAGCCCAGAGAAAACTGGGCGTTATTGGTACGAACCTTTTGGTACCTCCCACACAAATGGACAGCTTTTAACTTGAATACCAGTACATACTTTAATGTTATTAAATGAAATTTAATTTGATAGTAATTTAATTAAAACAAAATAATAAATAAATTAACTAATATTTTTTGGGACTCAAAGTGAGGGGATTCATAAGTCGATTTACCCGACTGAACGTTCTTACTTGTTTAAATATCGATAACTTCTGAACGAGGTATTAGAAAAATCTAAAAAAATTACACAAAGCGTTTCTTCAGGAATACTAAAATATAAAAAAATGGGAAAATTCAAAACCGATTTGGCTTCTAAGTCCTATAGAATATGTATTTTTCACCAGATCGAGGTAAAATTTGGCAGAAGCAAGTCTCTTTACCCACTAATAAACACTACTAAATTTAGTAGAAACCAGTTCAGACTTGCATATAGCCCCCCTTATATATGTTCCTTCAGATTTGATTTTAAGGCCTACACAAGATGTATTTTACATCATATCGAGGTAAAAATTAGCAGAGACAAGTCTCTTCACTCATTAATAAAGACTACGAAATTTAGTTGAAATCGGTTCAGATGTATATTGCCCCAAATATATGTTTTGTTCCGATTTTGCTTCTTAGTCGTATATAAGATGTATTTTGCATCATATTGAGGTAAAAATTGGCACCGACAAGTCTCTTCACCCATTAATAAAGACTACTAAATTTAGTTGAAATCGGTGCAGATTTAGATATAGCCGCCACATATATGTTCCTTCAGATTTGGCGTCTAAGTCCTATAGAATAAGCTATATTTTACAGACCTCGATCCACGAATAAACGCAGCTAAATTTTAAAGAAATCGGTTCAGATTTAAGTAAAATCATTTCTGGTTATTGATTTGTCACTAGGATATTATCCTGGCTCTAGACCATCTTTGCCTCTATTATGTATTATAGAAAGCAAATACAAAAAACTTTGCTTAGGACATTCCTCCCATGTATTACACCCTTGAACCGTAGCAAATAATATATCGAGCCCTAACCACCAAAAAGACGTAAGCGCAACCATGATTTACTTTTAATTTTTTGAGGGAAGTCGTTTACTTATGACAATTGACATCATCTGTCCGACATTTATAGCTGTAAAATGTACCGTTATACTAAATTTCACAGCTACAGTATGCATTACATATGCATTTAAACAAAAAATAATCGCAAAAGAATCTTTATCCTCTAAATTTTGGTAAGTGGCTCTTACGTCTTTTTGGCGGTTAAGGCTCGGTATACCCTCTTCCACTAAAGTGATAGTGACGATTGTTGTGTACTTATATATCAACTATATACGTCTTTGGCGACCCCTACTAAAATTTTCCGTCAAACATTTTCGTAGAATATTTTAATCCCTAAAAGGACTTTTTTAATCTTTTGGAAAAAGGGCCAAAGGACCCATTAAGAGGGATGGTAGAGGGTTAAGAGCTTCCACAAAAATGATCCTCATAAAATTCCACTATGTAACTCTGACAATGAGAAATCTCTCAGACATTAACTTACATCATTATTTTCATTTAGTATAATGCTACCTTCGACCAAAAAATGAAATCTTTGACCCACTGTAAAAAAAAAAAACTCAGACCAGCTGGACCATAAATTTATTCTAAGAAAATGATCTATTCAAAACGCCCTTTCAGAATTATAGGGTCGCTCTTCTGTTCCAAAAATTCTGTTGGACAGTGTTATTATTTGTTATGAGAACGTATATCTTACCGTGGTAATAATAAAATCTGATTTATATTTTTGAAAGTCTTAAGTCAGGATTACTTTTAAGCCTCAAAAGCTTAAAAGCTTTGTCATTCTATATGTAGATTATGACAATGTGCCTGACATTCTATACAAATAAAATTCAGAAGTATTCGTGCAAAAAACGTTTTGAGAAGTGTTAACGGAAATTTCCGTCAATCCTGACTTTCAAAAATATAAATCAGATTTTATTATTACCACGGTACGATATACGTTCTCATAACAAATAATAATTTGATTTCGCTCACATGGAAAGAATTTACATTGCGTTTTATATAAAAATCCTGAAATATATGTGGCAGAAAACAGTAAAAAAATATGTATCTTTTAAACCAAAATGACCTCCATCGTGAAACTTATGTCTCGTGGAAAGGACATTTAACGGTTTAACTAAAAAAATATGAAGAAAAAAAATTAGGTGCATTTCGAGATATTGAAGGGTTAAAATAAGTTTTCGATTTTTAATGTCCTGCGACAAGGACAATAATTTTTTTAAATTATTAATTTTGAAGTACGAGTGTGGCCAGTTACAATGACACTAAAATCGTTGAAATCGGATAACGCGTTCTTAAGTTATACTCTGTTGAGTTCAGTATCCTTTAAGAAAAAAGTAGAGATTCGACCAACTTTCGGACGCTGTAAAACAAGAACCATAACGAATTTGGACTAAATAAAGACATCATAAAAATTGTACTCACTAGGAGATAGCGTGTACCAAATTTCATCGAAATCGGAGGCGGTCGAGTTAAAAAGTGGGTCGACTGCCGTTGGAATTACCCCGCATTGTTGTAGACTTGTGTACCAATGTGTCAGCTAGAGTTTCGTCCACTTATGTGCTTATTTTCACCACGTGTGGTAAATATATCCAATGAGTGTAGATACTCGTAATGTATACGTATTCAATGTTCGTCCTACCTGTTTCCAAATACTTTGCTGGGTATGCTCTTTTTTAGACATGTAACTGTCTGTGATTATAAATTTCCATACAATTTAATGCTTCAGTAAACAATGTCAGAGTATCTTTTATTCACTCCAAAAAATGAAAATCATAACGATGATGGGGCTGTGGCCAATTCTGTTGCGGATAATTGGAATCCCTATGATGATGAAGATGAACAACTATCCCTATGCTGTTGTTCATATTTTTTCATATTTAGCTGATTTACTTAGTTGTTTCTTGGAAGAAGAATGATTATTTTTGTAAAATTTTCCAGGGAAGACTACGAAGCAAATAAGAAAACAAAAAAGATATATGTTGGAAGGCATTTTCCACTCTGTTATGGATGAAGTCTCTCAGCGGGTGATTGCCTTGACTGACTGACTAAGCAGACATTTGAATGAGCGTTTGTCAGGTGAAAAGGTTAAAGAACATCTGCTTGATGGTTGACTAGCAGAGGACTTTCAAATTGGTCTGCGATTTGTTATTTGAATATAAAATGGGTATGTAATGGATATAAAAAGGTTCAGAGAAAATAAAAGATTTCTTTGGAATGACAATTGAGAATGCGTTTGGTATATTCTGGACTAAAAGTATTTTTTCATAGCACCTAGATTAACTCAGCATCACGCCCACCTACTGACGCATGTTTTACACAATTATTCGGAAATCCCAAACAGTTGCTATGTATTTGACATTCTATCTATCTGTGAGTGCGGCTATATATAATTGAGTTTGTTCAACTCAAATGTCCTTAGTTGTTTTAACTTGAATTTCTCAATTTTTGTATGCAGAGGAAATTTCTGATTTTCGTTTGAAATAAAAATTAAGCATTTATTCGTGTCTTTTTTTTGTGTTCCAATTTAAAGCAAACCCAGTGATGTTTTCCAACTCAACAGGATTTGCGAATCCTAGTTACAACTTCCATATTCTGGGAAAATGGATTAAATCGTTTTCTACAAAATGAGCGAAGAAGCAAAAAAAAAACGATCCTTCCCAAGAAAAGTGAAGTGAACAAAAAAAAAAACATACGAGAACATACATAGATTTTACCAAATGGAACAGAGCTGGCGAGAATAAACACATTTGCTGTGTTAAGTGCAAATTGTGTTAGCTTTTGCTTAACTCGGTTTCTCGGCAAAAGGAAAACAAATGTCAACTAAAACGGAAACGGAAAAAATCATTATTAGATTCCCATCCAGGTGAATGAAGGCAGGATGGACGGAAGGACGGACAGGCGGACGAACGGAAGGAAGGACATGCGAAACACACGAATGCCACTCGATGTCAGCTATGTCCTTGTATGCAATTTTGCTTGTGTATGGGTGGAGTGTGAATGTGATTGCGAATGCTCGTATGTGTGAGTTGCTTCCCCCACCTTTGAATGCTTTGGGAGTTCTTTGGAGTCCTGTGATGTGAAGTGGTGCGTCCTTGTGCTGCCTGCCTTTGCGCTGCGCCAAGTTTATGATACGCTTAAGTCCTTTTCAATTACAGCAAAATATTGTCATGTCGAAGGATAAGCACACCAGATAGAGTCACAGCGCCCGGCAAAAGGGTTCATTTAAAGCAAACATTGGTTGGTAAACTTGCAATTTTTATAACCCCTTTAGAGGAAGTGTTTTTTTCAAGCTCCCGAACTTTTTTTATGTTGAAGCGGAGTGGGAGCGAAAAGTTTACATTTTAAGCAAATAACCTCAAAAATCCCTTAACGTTAATACCCTTTGGATTTTCATTTTAATAACGTATAGAAAAAGTCATAAATATACATTGTGTCTGTTGTGTATTTGAGGTGAACTTTGAGGTGATGGTAAAGGCGATAACGCTATTGCAATCCTTAAAGATAGGAGGGCGGAGGGTGAGATTCTATGAAATTGTTATTGCTAACACTTTGGCGTCTCTGGCGCACTTGTGGCAACACCAACAAAAAAGCGTCTTGATGTACTCGGGATTGACACAATTTGCCATTTATTAATGGAATGAGTTTTCCAAAACCTACAACCACCAACGGCAGCACGCAACAATACCCAAATGGAGAATGGAGCAACTGAAATAGGGCAAATGGAAGAAAAGAAGGTAAACAGCCGGGAAAAGTGTTGATTTTATGTTTACTTTCCTTAACAACATGTTTGCACATTTTCGCAGAAAAAGGGTTTAGGGACAATTTAAAGAAAATTGTTTTTCAACTGATATTGTTATTATTATGGCTCCGAACAGCCATAAACTTTAATAAGGACACAGTGGCTTAACTTTGTGCCTTTTTTGCTGCTCCCACATTTAACCATAAATAATTCTATGGCAAACAATGTTTACATCTTATTCATTTCGCTTTTAGATTAAAGAAATTTCTAGTATATATTATGGTAATAAATATGTTATATGCTAGCTAAAATCCATACAAGCTTTGCGAGGTCCTTCCTAGAAATTTAGCACAATGAAATGAAAAATAATTTTGTTGAAACAAAATTTTCTCTTTATGATTCATGGTCTACAGAAATTTGAAATTGGGGTTAATAACAGACATTGTATCTATGGTTTAATGAAAAGTGTAAAATATCTTCACAAAATCAAATAGAACCTGTAAGGAAAGACAGAAAGTCGGGCGGGGCCGACTATATAATACCCTACACCTACCCACCAATGCGAAAATGGGCAATGCGATAAGAATTTGGCAGTGTTCATACATGTAATAAGCAAACTCTCTCTGCCGATTTTCGTACTGATCGGATATAAAACACGGTTTCTACAGTGCTTACATGTCAAATCGGGTGTAACATATATATTGGGACTATGTTTAAATCTGAACCGATTTTCCCCGAATTTGGCAGTGTTTATGCATGTAATAAGAAAACTCTCTCTGTTAAATTTCGTACTGATCGGATATAAAATACGATTTCTACAGCGGTTAAATGTTAAATCGGGTAGAACATATATATGGGGGCTATATCTAAATCTGAACCGATTTTCCCCGAATTGCGCAGTGTTTTTTCATGTAGTAAAATAACTTTCTCTGCCGAATTTCGTACTGATCGGATTTAAAAAACAGTTCCTACAGCGCTTACATGTCAAATCGGGTGAAACATATATATGGGGGCTATATCTAAATCTAAACGGATTTTCTCCGAATTTGGTAGTGTTCATTCACGTAACAATAAAACTCTCTCTGCCGAATTTTATAAAGATCGGATGTAAAATGTGGTTTCTACAGCGCTTACATGTCAAATCGGGTGAAACATATACACGCAAAGAAAAAACACGTTTGGGCGTCGTTTATGGCAAACATTTTTCTTTGTCTCAAACGCTCTACTTTTCCCGTAACGGTTGAAATTTTTGCGGTGAATGCAAAAGTTTATCGTAAACGTAGTTTCTCCTACTGTAAACGAACATTCTTTCATTCCAAAATTTTCGTAATTTATTTTATGGTAAACGAAAAACGTTTACGGAAGCATATTGTATTTAAACATGATTGAATATATTAAAGAGAGTTGAGAGAACAAAGAGATAAACTTATTTTCATTTTGTGAGAGTGCGGTTTTATTACTTATATGACGGAATAATATGTGTAGTTGTATGTGTACAGAACTCAAAAGATGCAGATGTGTGTGTATACAACACAAAAAGCGACGTTGCAGTGTTTCTGCAAAAAGATGGAGATGTGTGTGTACAAAACACAAAAAGAAACGTTGCAACGTTGCATACTTGTTTGTCCGCGTTGCTTTATTAACAGATGGTGGTGGATATTTAGTTATCTGCATCCCTCCCTCCGCACTGTTATACAATTTCATAACATTTGCAATCGTACTCAGCATTCGTAGAGTCGTATGCTGGTGGGCCTTTAGTTTTGTACTGGCACTTGTGGTGTTCGGTATTAGTGCGCGTGTGTGGCAAAATAAAAATGTTTTTATTAGTTAACTTAAAATGATTTTATTCAAAGAATTAATTAAATCAAAGAATCTAAATTATCGGCGGTGCGATATCTCGCAAATATACTGCGGACTCCAATTTAATGTTATACATTGTTAAATGGTAAATGAAGTGAAGACATGTGGGAAAATAACCAGATTGTTAATAGCAAAAAAATGGATCGAGCACTGCATGAAAATATTGAATACTTTGTGGAAAGCCGGAATAACAAAAAAAATAGATTTTAACAGAAACTGAGACCATCTATTGCTTTTGTTAACGACTAACTGGTTATTTTTCCACACGCCTTAAATTGTGAATAAGCAAATTAAAATCATTCACAATCAATCATCACACGTTTAGGTACTGAAGCTGCTAATGGTAATTGTGAAATAAATTTATTCAGGCACAATACAACTGGATACTTCTGGAAACTGCTGATATTTTCAACACTAAACAGTTAAACTTTGTTTTTTAATGACGTTATGCAACACATTTTTTCACCCGAAGTTTTTCATGTTATTTTCTGATGTAGTTTAGTATTCTATTCATGGACGTGTAAACTATTGAATTGTCAGCATTTGGGTCAGAATATTGACCTATAAAATTCACTTTTGAATAAAAAGTTTGATATATGGTAAGATAACATCTCGCTTTGATCCATACAATCGACTACTACATTTTTAATATGTTCTAACATACATGCTTTCTTATTTACAGTTTGTCTACAACTCAATTAGAAAATAGAGCCAAATAATAGCGGAGGTGTTTGTCGGGGAGCTCCCGCGGACATTTTACTAAAAATTGTGACATTTTTGATTATAAACATAATATTACAAAACATTAAATATCATAATTCAATGAAATTATTCTTTTGTGACAATCGTTTTCTCATTTATTGTTAAACTGACATTGCTTGTGACAAACGCAATGATTGTTTGCAACACACGTTTTACAGGGTTTGGGATAAACAGGCATTGCTTGTGACAAACACAATAACGTTTGCACTAAACGTTTCACAGGGTTTGTAATAAATGTAAATCATTTACGATAAGTACACTAACCGTTTGCTATAAACGTTTCTTTGGGTTTTGGGATAAACATAAATCGTTTGCGACAAACATACACCACAAACGAAATTCGTTTGTCTAATTTTTCGTTTGGGAGTAACGAATTTTTTCTTTGCGTGTATATGGGGACTATATCCAAATCTGAACCGATTTTAACCAATTTCAATAGGGATCGTCCTTGGGCCAAAAAAGAGCACTATGCTAAATTTCATCACAATCGGACCATAAATACGACCTGCACTTTGATTACAAGAATACATGGACAGACAGACGGACAGGGCTAAATCGACTCAGAAAGTGATTCTGAGTCGACCGGTATAATAAACAATGGGTCTATCTCTTCTTCTTTTAGGTGTTACAAACAAATGCACAAAGTCATAGTACCCTGTACCACAGTGTGGTGTAGGGTATAAACACGATGCAGCAAAAAAAAATTGTGTTTCCGAGTACTAAAAACCTTTTTATCACTTCACCTTAGAAAGGGATGGTATATATCATTTGCTACGAGCCAAAAGTGTAACACATCGAAGGAGTGACCTAAGACCCTAAGTATGTTCGGCGGAAATCAGTTTTAGTACATGCAAAGAAAAAATTCGTTTCTGTGAAACGAAATATTAGACATCGTTTACGAAGACAGAAGTTATTGGGTGAGTCCAAAAAAAGTGGGCGTTATTAGCACGCCCCTTTTGGTATCTCCCACGCAAATGGACCATTTTGTACCAAAAGTTACCAGCTTATAACTTTAATAGCATTGCATACAAGTACTTGCAATTTTGTTCAGTGTAATGATTTTATAGTACCTAGAGTCTAGAGAAAAGTGGCCTTTATTGACGCCCCTTTGGGTACCTTCCACACAAATAGGCCAGTTTACACCAAAGGCTAACAGCTTATAACTTTAATACCAGTACATACTTTAAAGTTATTAAAAATAATTTAAATTCATAATAATTTAATAAAAACAAAAAAACACGACTAAGTCGGTTTACCCGTCTGAAATTTCTTACTTGTTGTTGTATAGATTAAGGCATACCATTTTATGAAACCCAAAACAAAAAATTTTGTATGGCAAAGTTTTTTAAAAAAAAATTTAGTTCAATTTTCCTTTAGTATTTGGACCATATTTTTTGAAGTCTAATCCCGATAGGGCGTTAATATACTTTAAATTAAAGAAAATCATAAGGGAAACAAATGTTTGGAGTATCACTGTTAGGTATAGATAGTGGTTTCTTGTTTTATTGGAAAGGTTGAAGTTTGTCATTTAATAATGGAACACAATATAATTCACATGACTACCACAACTGACTCGGCAGTACTTCATCCGACCAACCCAAGTGTTCAGTACATTTTTAATTGATTCGTGTCGAATCTCTTCAATGGCAACTTCGATTTCATGTCTCAACGCTTCAATTGTCTTTGGATGCTTGGCGCAATATTTATCCTTTATGGCTCCCCCAGAAAATAATCCAAAGGTCTCATATCACAAGTCAAAGTAATCAGTAGTTCAAATTAAAAATTTTAAACGGCCCACCCTTTACTTAAAAAATATGATCGAAATACTGGGATCTGGCGTAGGCGACTATGCGATACACTACACTACCTTTTTAAAGCAAACAAGTAGAGACGGATTACGTTCGGCCATGCCGAATCTTACATACCCTCGACCACGGGTCGCATGTGAAAACTCATTATACCAAATTTCAGGCCAATTCCTCGAAATTTTAGTTTTTTGGCATAACTGTCGCTAAAGCAATTACAAAAAATATTTTTCTTTACAAAAATAGTTTTTTTGCTAAAGAAATTTTTGTTGTTGCTGTTTTTGAAAGCTAACATCTTAGCAAAGAAAACAGAGCTTATTTGAAAAAATCTATGCATAAATGTATATATTATGACCCATATTGTAAAAGTAAGGGAAATTAAAAAAAATAGTTTTTCATGTTTTTAATAAAGGGTCCGCTATCTAACGTTTTTTTTTTCAACTAGTGCTTATTTCGTGAATGGTAACACTTAGCTCATGTCTGATTTGTCAGATAATTAGTTTTATCCTTCCGCTGAACGAATATGGCGCTTGAACAATTGGGCCTGCGATCGACTTACAGAAGATGCCGATTTTGCCAAAAAAAATCATCTTTTCAGATGAAGCTCATTTTGATCTTGACGGGGATGTAAACAAGCAAAATTGTCGCATTTGGGGCACAAAAAACCCGCACGCATACATTGAAAAGCCGATACACCCAAAACTAGTCACTGTTTGGTGCGGATTTTAGTCCAGAGGCATAATTGGGCCATTTTTCTTCGAAAATGAGCAAGGAGTGGCCGTTACAGTCAATGGTGATCGTTATCGGGCCATGTTGAACGAATTTTTGTTCACAAAAATTGAAGAGGAGGATATTGGCAACATTTGGTTTCAACAGGACGGCGCTACGTGCCACACAGCCGAAGCTACACTCGATGTTTTGCGCCCTGTTTTTGAAGATCGCATTATCAGCCGCAGAGCTGATGTCTTTTGGCCACCTCGAAGCTGCGATTTGACATCGTTGGACTATTATTTGTGGGGTGCCCTCAAAGATAACTGTTACGCCGACAATCCAGAGACAATTGACGCTTTAAAGGACAATATTCGTGAAGCCATTGGTGAAATACAGCTGCACACAATCGATAATGTGCTTAAAAATTGGACCGATCGTGTAGGCTACTGCATGGCCAGCCGAGGCAGCCATTTCAATGAAATTATTTTCCATTATTAACCGGAAGGATTGTACTTTCAAATAAAAAAAGAAATTTGAGAAAATATTCAGTAGTTTTTTTTATAGCATTTTCAAAAAAAAAGTTATTTGGCGGACCTTTTATATGACATTTTGTTTGGGAGGTACAAAAAGGGGAGTGGCTATAAGGTCAATTTTTATACCCTACACCACGCTGTGGTACAGGGTATTATAAGTTTTTTTCATTGCAAATGTTTGTAGCACCTAGAAATATTACAGCTAGACTCACCTTAAAGTATACCGATCGACTCAGGATCACTGGCTGAGTCGATTTATCCATGTCTGTCCGTCCGTCTGCCCATGTAAAGTTGTCTGTCGAGTATCACTCCGATCGTGCTGAAATTTTGCAGTTAAAAGTATTTCGTACCAGGAAAGAAGCCTATTGAATTTGAAGAAAATTGGTTCAGATTTAGATATACTCGTAGCTTCCATATATAAGTTTCTTTCGATTTGGCCCACTAGACCTATTGGCCCATTAACTCTATAGAAACTGTATTTTACACCCAATTGTTTTGAAATTTAGCGTGGGAGAGTTTATATATCTATGGATCAATACCCAGCAAAATTTCTCATTACCAAATAATCCGACGAGTAGGCAAAGTTCGATAATTATTATTTAGCCACTTTTCTCATTATTTTAACATGGGGATGTCATTGGAGGAAAGTACTTCCCAAAAGTATACAATAAAGTAGCATAATAAGTACTTATTTGTAGCATAGGCACACCACATAAATATGTGCATATATTTTCACGATTTTAAGTACTTGAATAATGCATTACCAATAAGTTATAAAATAAGTAATAGATATGTAGAAATGGTCATTTAAAGTGATTTTTTGCATATTGTCGCGCATTTTACTTGAAACAAACAATTTCATCATGCCAGATTCGAATTTCTAAACATTATACGATATACGTAATTATTTATGGTATTTTCATTCAAATCTGCACGTATTATTTGAAAACATGTTGAAAAATAAATAAATCTTGTACATATCTTGTACATTTAGCCAAAATTGCATTGTATCGAAAATTGCCAAAATGATTTTGATAGCAAAAAATCACTTTTTTCTGTTGTTATTGGTAAGTCATTATTAATAAGCCGAAAGTAATGCAGCGAATAACGAGATGTCATTATTTGGTAATGCAGGGAATAATAACAGGTACTTACCAAGATTTTGCTGGGTATTGCTCCTTTTGAAGATGGTTCAGATTTAAATATAGCTTCCAGATATCTGTTTCGGCCGATTTGGCCCTTTAGATCTATAGAAGCTGTAATTTACACCCAATCGTTTTGAAATTGTGCTTGATACGCGGACTAACATTGCCAAATTTGAAGAACAACGGTCCAGATTTAAATATTGCTCCCATATATAGATTTCGTGGTGGTGGTGCTTGATACACGAACTAACATTGCCAAATTTGAAGAACAACGGTTCAGATTTAAATATTGCTCCCATATATAGATTTCGTCCGATTTGTAGGGTATCATATTGTCGGCACCGCCTGATTTTAGCCTTTTCTTATTGGTTTAGTATACTATGGGTACTATGGAAGCATTACACTGTACAAAATTTCAAGTGTTGTTATGTGCAGTAATCGACGTTGTAAGCCGTTAACTGCTTGTGCAAAATTGTCCCTTTGCATGGAAGGTACCAAAAGGGGCGTGGCAACCAAGAAATTAATATTATTTGTGGAATCGTGAAAGAGTCTGGGTAGTAGTATATAAGTTATGAGATAATCAATATTTTACTATATTTTGACCCTTCGTGGGGGTGGTACTAGAAGGATCTTAGCCAGACGGACATGCAGACAAACATGGCTTAAATGACTTAACATGACCCAAAACGGATTTCCGCAAATATTCCTTCTCTTAGGTCACTCTTTCGATGTCTTACACTTTTGGCTCGCCGAAACTGACGTATAAGTGAATCCTCGTTCACAATAGAGGGGTATAAAACAGGATTATGCTGAAATCCTCTTATTTCCAACAAAAGTGCTATTATTTCTACATTTATCCATAGATTTTCTTCAAATAGGAATTGTTTGCTGCCTTAGGACGCTAGCTTTCAAAATATGGATCAAATAATTTTCTGGCTAGGTGTTTATATTTTAATGGTTTTTGTCATGCCAGCAAAAACGAATTTTTTGAAAAAAATCTAATTTTTTTTCTAATTGTTTTAACGACAGTTAATAAACTTATGTTTTCACATGAAAGTGCCATCAGTAACAGTTGTAGTCCTCATACTTTTCTTTAATTGAACGTATATTACGGCATTTTCGAGCATATACTTCAAATAATATGGTCCAAATATTAAAAGTACCTTCCAAGAAAATTTGAATTTTTCGTATTTAGGACTCCATATTGTACCAGAAAATGGTTTGCCCACCCCTTCGACAAAAATTTTGTTGCATAGTGTAGTTTTTTCAAATTTCTTGTTTTATTGGAAAGGTTGAAGTTTGTCATTTAATAATGGAACACAATATAATTCACATGACTACCACAACTGACTCGGCAGTACTTCATCCGACCAACCCAAGTGTTCAGTACATTTTTTATTGATTCGTGTCGAATCTCTTCAATGGCAACTTCGATTTCATGTCTCAACGTCTTTGGATGCATTGCGCAATATTTATCCTTTATGGCTCCCCCAGAAAATAATCCAAAGGCCTCATATCACAAGTCAAAGTAATCAGTCAAATTAAAAATGTTAAACGGCCCACCCTTTACTTAAAAAATATGATCCAAATACTGGGATCTGGCGTAGGCGACTATGCGATACACTACACTACCTTATTAAAGCAAACAAGTAGAGACGGATTACGTTGGGCCATGCCGAATCTTACATACCCTCCAACATGGGTCGCATGTGAAAACTCATTATACCAAATTCCAGCTCAATTCCTCGAAATTTTAGTTTTTTGGCATTACGAAGTAAAATCTGGAGGGACCTTTGTACACGGGCTAAACCAGAACAGTGACTTATGACTACTGTTGTTCATGTGAATAAATAAACACCAGTTAAAAAAAATCAACCCGACCAGTTGACGTTTGTGGACTCTAAGACGTTAAGAAGTTAAATCGGGGAGATGCTATATATGGGGGAAAATGGACCGAAATTTCCCATTTTCAGTCAGAAGTCACCTGCTATAAGCTATAAGAAGTATATGTACCAAATTTCATCTAGCTCAATTATTGTAGACTATAGGGTGATTACCACTGACGGACGGAGCTTAGAATTTAACAACGATTTAACAACTTTATGAGGTCTCAGATCAAAATTTTCAATCCCAACATACCTGCTGATATAAGAAGTATATGTACCAAATTTCAGCCACCTAGCTCAAGTATTATGGATTGCAGCGTGATTACAACAGACGGACGGACATCGCCTAATTGTATTAGAATTTTAGAATGATTACTAATACTTTATGGGGTTTCTGATCAATATATATTAAAAGTGAAACATATCCATTTCTCCTTTCCAAAGTATTCTAGGTCGAAACAGAAAGTCGATCGAAGTTTTATGAATATTTTTAATTTGACTGGATTTCATTTATAACGTAAATCGAATGACGTCTACTATTTCGTACATAACTTTTTATAGAGTAGACGGCTAAACACCAAATTTTGACAGTATATACTATGAAATATAAGTATTTCTCTGAAAACATACTATGTCGGCTTAGCGTGTTTTGGAATGAAGGTATCGATATACGTATTTCTTTTTTTCTGGTCAGAAATTTGCTAATTCGGGATTTTTTAGTTTATGGATTCTTTTATTGATTACAATAGATTCCAAAAATGTTGACGTCTGAGCTCAACAAAACTTTAACTTGTGAGTTTTATGTGCCAAAACTAAACCCGTAATTTGTCTGTTCCCAAAACTGAAGTTTTCTTTGGGGTGTATTGTTCCATTGTGCGTATGGTTAATCAACGCTATTCCGATTGGGGTGACGATCATACGCCATGCTGGACAATTGTACTGTATGCGCAAAATGCATCCTTGATGAAAACAACAAAATTTAAATATTTCTTATAGTTGCAGGTTGTTTGGGATTGCAAATGGGCCATATCGGTCAATGTTTCGATATAGTCCCCATATATAGCATCATACTTATTGTGATTCCTACTGTTCTCATCTACTCTACATTTACCATATTTTGTGATACCTACTGTTCTCATATACTATAGCACCATTTGTATGACAGCGCCATCTAGCGTGAGTTGTAGGTAAAAATAAATATCAAAAATGAATTCCTCGAGTACGATACCATAGCTTTCCATGATAATAAAAAGAAATAAGCATTATTTTATCAAATTTTCAATGATCTTTTCTTGTTAGACAGCGTTCCAAAATCACCAACTTCAAATGCGTGTAAAAAGAAATCTCGCACTGAACTGAAAAAAGCCCTTGAAGGATTTGTTATGGATAATGTCAACTTTATTGCAATTGGTCTCATCCCATTCCCATTCGGAAAGTTCGATTTTGTATCACAGTGTTATTATAGATATATAAATATATATATACGATTTTGAAAAGATGCTACATGTCAAAGAACAAAATGAAGGAGAAATTTCAAGAAGTATTTCTTTTGAAATACCCAAAATCCCCGCTTACCCTGGAAATCCTCCACCAAAAATAATGATTTATGGAAGTTGTAGGAATCGAGGGATTTTTTGGGTGATGTATTCCACAAAAAGATGACTTGTCAAAAATTACTTTAGGTCCACACAATGCACTTTAACTGCCAGCCAGTGATTTTTTATACCCTTTACTATAGGATGGATCATTTTGTCACTCCGTTTGTAGCAGCACAAAATATTGATCTGAGACCCCATAAAGTATATATTTTTAATCGTCGTAAAATTCTAAGACGATCTAGCAATGTCCGTCCGTCTGTTGTAATCACGCTACAAAGTATAATACTTGAGTTAGGCAGCTGAAATTTGGTACAAATACTTCTTATATCCGCAGGTATGTTGGGATTGAAAATGGGCAATATAGGTTATTTTTTTGGTATAGCTCCCATATATAAGCATATATCCGATTTTACTTCTTAACGGCACATATACCACAAATTTCAACTGATGGGGCTAACAATTGATATCCGGGGTTTTGTTTATACCCGGAATCCTTCACACGAACAACAGTAGTCATAGGTCGATGTTTTGATATAGTCTCCATATAAAGGTCCCTCTAGATTTGACTTCGTAACGCCACAAAAATCTCAAATGTCAACGAATTGGGCTGAAATTTGGTAATATGAGTTTATTTGCATGGCTGAAATTAATCCGTCTTTACTTGTTATATACATATACACAAAAAGGTTAGTAAATTCAAATACAGTTTTAGTACAGAAGGCTTTGATATTGTTCCATGTCAAAGAAAACAAGTAAAAGCGTTAAGTTCGGTCATGCCGAATCTTATATACCCTCCACCATGGATAGCATGTGACCTCGCAAAATAACTCAAACCTAAAGAAAACAAGTAAAAGAGTTAAGTTCGGCCGTGCCGAATCTTATATACCCTCCACCATGGATAGCATGTGACCTCACAAACAACTCAAACCGAAAGAAAATAACACCGAAAACACAAAAAATATAGTAGATGAGAACAGTAGGAATCACAACAAGTTAGATGCTATATATGGGAGCTATATCTAAATATGGACCGATATGGCCCATTTGCAATCCCAAACAACCTGCAACTATAAGAAGTATTTGTACCAAATTTAATCGACCTAGCTCTATTATTGTGGACTGTAGCGTGGTTACCACAGACGGACGGACGGACGGACAGACGGACATGGCTAAATTGTCATAGAATTTTACGACGATTAAGAATATATATACTTTATGGTGTCTCAGATCAATATTTAGAGGTGTTACAAACGGAGTGACAAAATGAATATACCCCCATCCTATGGTGGAGGGTATAAAAATAAAGGGGACATTTCAGGAAGTATTTCTCCCAAAAAACAACCGACACTCCCAGCCATTCCCTTACCTCTGAAAATCCCGCTCCAAAAATAATGGTATATTAAAAGTCGTTCACAATAGTGATGTTATAAAGACATTTTTTTTTAATTCACTTACTTTTCTCTCAAAATGATTACAATTTCGACATTTATCCATAGATTTTTTCAAATCATAATTTTTAAAAATGGAATAAAATATTGTTCCGCAATTTTTTCTATTTGTTAAGTTTTTTTCGAGCCGGAATTGCCTTAAACTTAACCCGATTTCCGGCTATATCGGGGGGTTATACTTATAAACATATACATAGTCATAATTCTAAAGGTATTTTCCATGACAATTTGAATTAGGGCCGACTATATAATACCCTCCTTGCAACGCGCAAAGGGGTATTACGATAATATTTTGAAATATTTGGTTTCGTTTAAGTTAAGAAATTGCACATCTCCACCGCCACTTCAAGGCTTATTCCAAGGAGGAGTTGATGACGTATATCGTAATAAGAACAAGTACAAGCGTTAAGTTCGGCCATGCCGAATCTCCACCTACCCTCCACCACGATTCGTTGAAATTTTTGGTTTTTGTTCCGTTCACAAGTGAAATCTAGGGGACCTTTGTATGGGGGCTATATCAAAACATGGACCAATGGCTACCGTTGTTCGTGTGAAGGTTTTTGGGTTTAACTAAACCTCAGTTAAAAATGTTCAGCCCGAATAGTTGACATTTGTGGTTTCTATGGCGTTAAGAAGTCAAATCGGACAGATACTATATATGGGAACTATATCAAAATATGGACCGATATTGTCCATTTTCAATTTCAAGTTACCTGCAGCTATAAGAAGTATATAAACCAAATTTGATCCATCCAGCTCAAGTATTATAGATTATAGCATGATAACAACAGACGGGCGGAAGGACATAGCTAAGACGTCTTATAATTTTAAGAATATTAAGAATATATACTTTGTGAGGTCTCAGATCAATATTTAGAGGTGTTAAAAACGGATTGACAAAATGTATATACCCCCATCCTATGGTGGAGGGTATCTGTTGGGAGGAATATAACTAGATCTGAACAGAACCATTTCATTTTTGTACCAAGAAACTCTTTAAATGTTGTTAAGATATATAAAATAAAACTGATTTGCCATTTTCTAAACAAATACAAAGGAACGTATATAGAGAGGCTATATCTTAATCTAAACTGATTTTCTAAATATTGTACAGCGTTTGTTCTTGTATAGAAAATCATTTGTGCCAAATACGTAAAACACGACTTCTCTAGAGTTTAGATTCCAAATCTGGACGGACGTATATTAATACCTTCATTATACCCTACTCCACACTGTGGTACAGGGTATATAACCTTTTACGTATGATTGTAACACCCAAAGGGATTAAGTATAGATCCATCGTTTATTATACCAATCGACTTCACTCTCTAAATTAATTTAGCTATGTCTGTCTGACCGTCCGTCCGTCTGTCTGTCTGTACATGTATTCTTGTAATCAAAGTACAGGTCAAAATTATGATACTATCTCAAGGAAACTTTTCTCATACCTTTCTTTTGACCCAAGGACGATCCCAATTGTATTTGGTTAAAATCGGGTTAGAAGTACATATATATTCCATATATACATATAATATATGTCATATATATATGTACATCATATATATATGTATTTACATATATGTATGCACATCATATTTGGCATATATATATATTAGGGCGGTTCGATTTAAAAGTCGCCCATTGCTCAGTGAAAATCGTATTCTACGGATCAAAATAAGAAACTTTGCCGAAGGAACCATACTTCTAAAACGAATTCTGATGTCCCGGAAAAAATCCCACTTTGACCCATTTAGAGTGCTCCAATCGAGTCCAAATGTATGGAACCCCCAGGGGGTTCCAGGGGGTGTGCCACTGGCATGGGTGGGTCGGGCCTCCAAAGTTAGTGGGGGTCGGTCATACATTTGGACTCGATTGGAGCACTCTAAATGGGTCAAAGTGGGATTTTTCAAAATTTGCCCCTACCCAAAAGTTCGACACAAATTCCGGGACATCAGAATTCGTTTTAGAGGTATGGTTCCTTCGGCAAAGTTTCTTATTTCGATCCCTAGAATACGATTTTCACTGAGCAATGGCGACTTGTTTTGCCTCCCCACAAATCGACCCGGCCTAATATATATGCTCTGTATAAGCAACATTTTTCAACCGATCTGTATACAAATTTATGGAGAGAAGTCTCTTGATACACGAAGAGACAATACTTAATTTGAGGAAAATTGGTTTAGATTTAGATATAGCCACCACAAATATGTAACTCCCGATTTCATATGTAAGCGCTGTAGAAACTGTATTTATATGCGATTAGTACGAAATTCCGCAGAAAGAGGTTTCTTATTACGCGAATGAACACTACCAAATTTGGGGAAAATGGGTTCAGATTTAGGTATAGCCTCTATATATATGTTACAACCGATTTAACATGTAAATGCTGTAGAAACGGTATTTTATATCCGATCAGTACGAAATTCGACAGAAAGAGCTATCTTATTACACGAATGAACACTACCAAACTCGAAAATGTAACATATCGATATACGTTTTGATATTGTATCCATATAGAACGAATTCTTAAATATTTTGACTTAAGTATACATGAAACATTTTCAAAGAAGTTTGTGTAAATCTTTGCAGATTTCATATTATTTAAAAAATATAAAACCGAATCGCTTCTTTTTCGCTTAAAATTTTTCTCCAAATAGAAAAACGTCTTTAGATACGGAAGATTTAATTTTCAACTCATAGTTTACACCTAATCGTGGTTACCATACAAAAATAGCATCTTCCTACGCAAAAAACATAAATCAATAAAAATATTATTTTTCTGGAAAATTAGATCGCTTTCAACAAAATTAAGGTGAAATTAAATTTTTAAAATTTTTTTGGGAAAAAAAGTTTAGTTTAAATTTAATTTTTCTGGAAAATTTTCGTGAAATTGCATTTTCCACAAAATTTTGTCGAAATTTAGTTCGTCTAAAAAATTTCATTAAAACTGTATCTTCTAGAAAATGTTTGTGGAATTGAATTTTGCTGAACATTTTTTTCCTACAAATTTTACTTCAAACTGTATTTTCCTAGAAAATTTCATCAAAATTAAATTTTTCCAGCTAATTTGGTAAAATTACAAGAAAATTGCACGTTTCCAAAATATTCTTCAAATTGAATTTTCTACAATAAATTTTTTTTTTTAAATTTCAGTGAAATTTTTTTAATGAAAATTTCGCTAAAATTGCAATTTTTTGGAAATTTAATTTTCTATGAAAATTTCTTTAAATTCATTTTTCTACAAAATTTTGTTGCAATGGCATTTTTCGTGAAAATTGTAACAAAAAAGAATTTTTCTAGAAAATGTCTTTAAAATAGCGGTTTTCTAGAATATTTCATATATATTGCATTTTTCTTGAACATTTTTTCTGCAAAATTTTTGCTGAACATTTTTTTTCGAATTATTTTTCCAAAAAATTTAGTTAAAATTGAATTTTTCTAAAAAAATTCTTTGAGATATTATTTTTCTAAAATTTTGTTAAAATTTCAGTTTTCCTGAAAATAATTTTTTTTTTCAACAAAATTTAAATTTCCTAGTCAATTTCTTTATAATTACGCCTTTCTCGAAAATTCCATCTTTGAAGTTCTGGAAAAGTTTGGTAAAATTTAATTTTTCAACAAAATTTTATTGAAATTACATTTTTTCAATTACAAAAAATTGATTTTTCATTTTTTGAAAAAATTTTGGTGAATTTAAAATGTTCATGAAAATATCGTCAGAATTGCATTTTGATAGAATTTTGTTGGACATTGCCAATTTTGGTCAAATTGCAAGTTTCCAAAAATTTTTCAAGTTACATTTCCTACAAAATTTCGTTGAAATTCCATCTCTCTAAAAAATTTCATAAAAAATCATTTTTCTAGAACATGTTGGTGAAATTTAATTTTGCTAGAAATTTTTTTTTTAATTTTTCTAGAAAACTTTGGTGAAATTTCTTTTTAATGAAAGTTTCGCCGAAATTGCTTTTTACAATTTTTTTAGAAATTTAATTTTTCTAGAAAAATTTCTTTAAATTAAAAAATTTAATTAAAAATAAAATTGTGTTGAAATTGCATTTCTCGTTAAAAATGAAACAAAATTGCATTTTTCTAAAACATTTTTATGAAAGTGTATTTCTCTGATAAATTTTTACTAAAATTGTTTTTTACAATTATTTGTTAAACAAGAATTTCTATACAAACTTCATATGAAATTGCATTTTTCTTAAAAATTTCTTTTAAATTATATTTTTTTACAAAATTTCATTGAAATTGTAGTTTTTGAAAATTGAATTTTTTCATCAAAATTTAAATTTGCTAGTTAAATTTGTCAAAATTACGTCATTCTAGAAAATTCCATAAAAAATATAGGCTTTCCGTAAATTTCGACAAAATTAAAGAAATTCAGAAAATTTCTAGAAAATTGTTTGTTAGCTCTTTAATTAAGACATTAGCCTTTTATCCGTGGTCATCGATCTCTAACCCGATCATCGAATTTCATTAAAATTTATTTTTCCTGTTAAAAGGTCACACATTCTCCAACATACTAGAAATATTAAGATTCTGCTTCTTTCTAATTAAACAATTTCAATTCTGTGGAATATCTGCAATGGTTTTGCAGAAAATTTAATACATTTGCCCATTAATATATTCATTGCTTAAAGTACATTGCATACACATTTGCGAGCAAAGACATATGCGAGCATATACATACATACATATAAATAGCAGAACACATGTAATACCTGAAAACCCACAAACCTACATATATAATCCGTACGTATGTGTGTCGCATAAATCGTGTAATGTAAGACATTGTTAAATTTCTGGTAAAATCTGTGGTTGGTGATGCTGATGCTCCTTTTCCTGATGCCGCAGCTACTGCTACAGCTGTCCTTGTTATTCCATATAGACACACACCAAGGAGCCACAAAAAAGAAGAAGGCACAATAAACGAGTTGACAGTGGAAACCTCGGCATATTAACAATACCACCATCACGGGCACCTTCAACGACAATACAATAACGGCATCAGAAGAAATACAGCAGAAATACATATACAGTGGCAACATCAGCAGGAGCTGTAGTTGAATGTGGATGTGGAACAGGAGCAACATGTAATACAATTTCAATTGCGTGTTTTTGCCATTTTTTATGGATGCGAACGAAAAGAAGGATGCACACCAAAAATCTTCAACATTACTCAGCAGCATGAAGATACGGCCCGTGCGACCAACGGAGTGTATTGTGTTGGAAGGAGCTACAATACAGGAGAAAAAAGGTATTCTAAATTATGCTGTGAGCTCGCTAATGTTTCTCAAAATTAACTGCTGATTTGCCTTCGATCATTAACCCGAATACTACCGGGGCTGTTGCGTGGTAAATTGTTTAAAGAAATACTGAAATATTTTACTTGAGGAATTGTCTTTGGCACTGTAGTGTAAAGATATTCACACATTAGCACTTTTAAATGACCCTCAGTGCACTTATATACAAAATTACGACAAAAAATTCAAACAAATTCAAACGAAATTTAATTTCAGCGAAATTTTGTACCAAAACGCAATTCTAACAAACGTTTGTTAGAAAAAAGATATATCAAAGATATTTTCTAAAAAAATAAAATTCAACAAAGTTCTACAAAAAAAAATAATTTTACCAACATTTTCCTGAAAAATTTAATTTTAACGATAATGTCTGGATTAAAGAGTGTTAACCAAAAATTGTCTAGAAATTTTCTGAATTTCTTTAATTTTGTCGAAATTTACGGAAAACTGTAATTTTGATGGAATTTTCTAGAAAGATATAATTTTGTCGAATTTGAGGAAAAAATTAAATTTTTTGGAAGACTTCAATTTAACGAAATTTTGTAGAAAAATATAATTTAAAAGAAATTTTTTAGAAAAATGCAATTTCATATGAAGTTTGTATAGAAATTCTTGTTTAACAAATAATTGAAAAAAACAATTTCAGCAAAAATTTATCAGAAAAATACACTTTCATAAAAATGTTGTAGAAAAATTAAATTTTGTTTCATTTTGCAAAATGCAGTTTTTTTGCAAAATGAAATTTTACCAATATTCTTTTAGAAAATGTAGTTTCAATGAAATTTTGTAGAAAAAAATTTTCCAGAAAAATACAATTTCACAAAATTTTTTTATCAAAATTGATCAAATTTGCTAGAAATACTAAATTTTGAGGAAATTTTTAGAAAGTACAACTAGAATAATGCAATTTCACTTCAATTTTTCAATTTGTAAAAAATTCAATTCCACAAATGTCATTTCACCAAATTTCGAAGAAATTTTCTAGAAAATTTTAATTAAAACAAAATTTTGTTGAAAAATTCTATTTTCATTGAATTTTCTGGAAAGATATAATTCGAAGATATTTTTTCCAAATATGCAATCTCAAGATTTTTGTTAATTTAAATTTTGGGGAGTCTACAGAAATGCAATTTCACCAAAATTTCCTAGCAAAATTTAATTTTGTAGAAAAATGGAATTTCAAACAAATTTTGTAGACAAATTTTCATAAAACAGCAATTTCATCAAAATTTTCTAGAAAAATAATGTTTTATGAAATTTTCTAGAGAGATGCAATTTTAACGAAATTTTTTAGAAAATTTAACTTAAAAAATTTTTGGAAACTTGCAATTTGACCAAAATTGGCAATGTCCAACAAAATTCTATCAAAATGCAATTTTCATGAAAATTTTAAATTCACCAAATTTTTTTCAAAAAATAAAAAATTTATGTTATTGAAAGAAAAAATGTAATTTCAATGAAATTTTGTAGAAATATTAAATTTTACCAAACTATTCTAGAATTTCAAAGAAAAAATAAAATTCAACAAAATTTTGCGAAAATTTTAATTTTACCAACATTTTCAAGAAAGGTCGATGGTCACGGATCAAGAAAAATACAATTTTGATGAAATATTCCAGAAAATTTTAATTTTGACATTTTCATGAAAATTGTGATGCTGATGGAATTTTCGAGAAAGGCGTAATTTTAACGAAATCGACTAGGAAATTTCAATTTTGATGAAAAAAATTAAATTTTCAGGAAAACTGCAATTCAACAAAATTTTAGAAAAATAAAATCTGATAGAATTTTTTTAGAAAAATTCTATTTTAACTAAATTTAAAAAAAAGTTCTTTTTCATCAAAAGTTTTGCAGAATAATTTTAAATATTTATATTCTAGAAAACCACAATTTCAAAGAAATTTTCTAGAAAAATTCTGTTAAAATTTTCACGACAAATGCATTTTCAACAAAATTTTATAGAAAAATGATTTTAAAGAAATTTTGATAGAAAAATTAAATTTCAAAAAACACAATTTTGGCGAAATTTTCATTAAAAAAATTTCACCAAAATTTTTAAAAAAATATATATATTTAAGAAATTTTCTAGGAAGATGCAATTTTAACGAAATTTTGAAGAAAATGCAAATTTTTTTTTTTTTTTTTTATTGTACTCTTTATTTGCAATCTATTTTTTAATAAAACAATAAGCAATAACAAATTGCAATTTTAGCGAAATTTTCATTAAAAAAATTTTACTGAAATTTTAAAAAAAAAATTTATTGTAGAAAATTCAATTTGAAGAATTTTTTGGAAACATGCAATTTACTTGTAATTTCACCAAAATAGCTGGAAAAATTAAATTTTGATGAAATTTTCTAAGAAAATACAGTTCGAACTAAAATTTGTAGGAAAAAAATTGTCAGCAAAATTCAATTCCACAAACTTTTTCTGGAAGATACAGTTTTAATGAAATTTTTTAGACGAAATAAATTTCGACAAAATTTTGTAGAAAATGCAAATTCACCAAAATTTTCCAGAAAAATTAAATTTCAACTAAATTTAGTAGCAAAATGCAATTTCTAAAATAAAGTAAAAATTAAATTTCAACTTAATTTTGTTGAAAACTACCCAATTTTCCAAAAAAATGCTATTTTTATTGAATTTTGTAGAAAAATCAATTTTGACGAAATTTTTTAGAAAAATGAAATTTTGATGAAATGTTCTAGAAAATTTTAATTTTGTTTTTTTTTTTTAACTGTAATTTTGATGGAATTTTTTAAAAAATAAATTATTTTATAAAAAAGTAATATTTTGGGAAACAGCAATTAAAAAGATATTTTGTTAGAAAAATGCTATTTCAACTAAATTTTGTGGAAAATGAATTTTTGACATATATTTAAAAAAATTGTCATCTACAATTTTCCAGAAAAATGCATTTTCACATAACTTTTTTAGAAAAATATTTATGGAATATTTCAGAAAAACGTAGTTTCAAAGAAATTTTCTGGAAAAATTTTCATGAAAAATGCAAGTTTAACGAAATTTAGTAGAAAAATTTATTTTAAAGAAATTTTAATAGAAAAATTAAATTGAAAAAATGTATGATTAAATTTCGGCAAAATTTTCATAAAAAACCAATTTCACTAAAATTTTCTAGAAAAATTCTTTTTTTATGAAATTTTCTAGAAAGATGTTAATTTGACGTACCTAATTTTGTAGAAAATGCAACTTCATTTTTTTTTTTTTGATAAATTAAATTTTACTGCAAGTTCACCAAAATTTGCTGGAAAAATTAAAATTTAATAAAATTTTCGAAAAATGCAGTTTAGTAGACTCATTTTTGTATCGAAAAAATATACTGTAAAATGCAGTTTCACCAAAAATTTAAAAAAAATACAATTTTGATGAAATTTGCTGGAAAAACTAAATTTTGAAAAAAAATTTTATAATGTGCATATTCACCAAAATCCAGAAAAATTAAATTTCAACGTATTTTCGTAGAAAACTGCAATATCAATTTAATTTGTACAAAAAATCAATGCCACAAAAATGTAATTTCACCAAATTTTGAAGAAATTTTCTAGAAAAATCCAATTTAAAAAAAATTTTTTCGACAAAAAAGCTATTTTCATTGAATTTTTTAGAAAAATAAAATTCGACGAAAATTTTTCGAAATATGCACTCATTTTTTTTTTAATTTAAATTTTGGGAAATTTTCTACAGAAAAGCAACTTCACCAAAATTAAGATGAAATTTCGTAGAAACAAAAAAAAATTTGGTTCAAACAAATTTTGTAGAAAAATTTTTGTATAAAAGCAATTTTACCAAAATGTTCTTTAATGTAAATTGTTATAAAATTTTCTAGAAAAATTTAATTTTTATAAAAATTTTTAGAGAGATGCAATTTTAACGAAATTTTGTAGAAAATTCAACTTAAAAATTTTTGGAAACTTGCAATTTCCTTGCAAATTGACAGAAATTTGCTGAAAAATTTAAATTTCGATAAGATTTTCTAAAAAATTCAGTTTCACCAGAATTTTCTTAAAAAATACAATTTTGATGGAATTTTCTAAAAAAGCTAAATTTCGACAAAATTTTGTAAAAAGAAAAATTAAATTGAATGAAATGAAATTGTGTATTTTTTTTTCAATTCAAATTTTATTAATCCAACATACAGTGTTTAACTTATATAGAAAGTGATTTACATTAATGAGTTTTATCTTAGTGATATTTCAGCATATAAGATCTTCGTAAGAGTACATAAATAATTAATTAATATATTTCAGTCCTATTATAGGCAAAAAGGATATAAAAAACCTACATGTGCATACAATTTTTAAAATGTTCAAGTATAGTCTGAAAAGTATTGTTTAGAAAAACTGATTATATAAATATAATCAATAATAAGACAATATTTTCTGCTTGGTAATTTGCGTATTATACTATTAGTTATAAAATCTCTCTACTTTCTCTTATTTTACAATAGCGAGAAGTTGAAATTTTTTGGAAATAGTTTACATTTATTTTCTTAATAAAATCTAGGAATAGTTCATATCCCGATTCTTCGTGCAGCAGTGAAGTTGGGAAGCGCCAATGTTTATCGTAAATCATCTTTAGACATTTATTCTGAATTACTTGAAGCTTTTTCAGATGTGATTTTGCAGCCCTATACCATATTGGAGAAGCGAAGGATAATATGGGTCTGATAACACATTTATATATTAAATTTTTATTACGTAGGCTTAATGTTGACCTTCTGTTCAGAAAAGGCCAAAGAGCTCTAAATGCTTTTATTGCTTTTTGACAGGAAGTTTCGATATGTTTTCTGAAGGTGAGTTTTTTGTCAAGAGTCACTCCTAGATAAATTACTTCGTTTTCGATGTTTATGTCGTTTCCATCAAAATGTAATTGTCGACTTGGAAGTCTTTTTGGTGATTTATTAAAGGGAAATATTATTCCTTTAGTTTTACTGCTGTTTATTTTTATTTTCCATTTCTTAAAATATTTATTACAGGCTTTTAAACTTAGCTCCATTTTCTTCAGTAATGCGCTGGTGAGTTTGCTGGATGATATTAAGGCAGTATCGTCGGCATAATAGGCTGTATCGACTTCTCTTGGAGATTTGAAGTCTGATGTATAAATTGAGTATAATGTTGGGGAAAGGATAGAACCTTGAGGTAGTCCCGCGGGGATGCATTTAAAAGACGATAGGCTGTCGTTAACGGATACGGCGTACTCTCTGTTTTCAAGAAACCGTGAAACAATTTTGCAGATGTATACGGGTACGTTAGCTTGTACCAATTTATATATAAGGCCGTTATGCCATACCGTATCAAAAGCTTTTTCAATATCGAGAAGAATTAATCCAGTCGATTTTCTCATATTTTTATTACTGATTATTTTGTTTTTAATACGCCCAATTTGATGAGTTGTGCTATGTTCTTTTTTAAAACCAAATTGATTTTCGGATATTATATTTGAGTCCGCTGCGAAATCTTCTATTCTAGAATGAATTAGTTTTTCAAATAGTTTTCCCAAATTACTCAAAAGGCTGATTGGTCTATAGCTTGTTGCGTTGTTCGGTGGTTTGTTTGGTTTGGCAATAGCAACAACCTTCGCTTTTTTGAACGCTGCAGGAAAATAATTAAGACGGATGCAACTATTAAATATTACTGTCAATAGTAGTATTGCCTTTTCTGGAAGTTTTTTTAGTAAAATATTTGGAATCTTGTCAAAGCCAGGGGCTTTCGAAGATTTTAATTTTGATAAAATACTTGATATTTCTCCGGTGGTAATGAATATAGCTCCCGTAGTGGAGGGTTCTTCTGCTTTTAGGGTTGTAGCAATGTTGTTAACTTCACGATCAATTGAATGAGAATAGTTTACCGTTAGCTCGTGAGATTTATAGAACGTATTGGCAAGTATTTCAGCTTTTTCAATATCAGTAATTAATTTTGAATTGCCGTTCATAAGGTGCGGGATTTTCCTTTTTCCTTTACATCGTAAGGATCGACTGATCTTCCAAAAGCGTTTGTCACCAGGTTTCATATGTTCGAGCAGATTTGACCATCTATTATTTTTAATAATATTTAATTTTTTATCAATAAAATTGCTAATAAATTTTGCACATTGGTTATAGAACGACGATTGTAGGGTATCGCTGGAGCGTGACTGTTTCCGTTTAAATTTCTTCCTTTGGGCAATCAAGTTTAAAATGTTGGGAGGCAATATATTGGGTTCTGCCTCATTGCTCATTGGTGTATATGCATTTCTAGCTGTGAGGATTAGTTTTGTAAAATTTTCAATTTCCTTGTCAATAAACACTTCAGAGCTATAACTATCAACAGAGAAAGCAATACTACGATCAATAAAATTTTGAAAAGCTCTCCAGTTAGTGTTTTTGTATGAGAACATACGGCGATTTTCCTGTTTGAACCGAGCAGAAATGGAACAAACGACAGGACGATGGTCTGATGGGATTTCGTAATCCAGTACTGTAACCCTAAGTGGAAGCGGCAGATTACTTAGAATAATGTCAACTGTCGAGGGTCTGCTGTTTCTGCGGTGAGGGTATAATGTGGGACTGTCCGGATAGTATATAAAAAAGTTCCGCAATTGTTGAAAATCATTAAGGGCATTGCCAGCCGGGTTACTGTTATGGCAGTTCCAAGCAGAGTGTTTAGCGTTGAGGTCACCAAGAAGAATAAAGTCGACGTTGTTCGGGGTAAGAGCTTTAATATCATTAATAAAGTTTTGAGAATATTTGGGAGAGTAAGCTGTTGTAACTATTACTCTTCTATGGTTGATAATAATCTCAATTGAAAGATTTTCAATCGATCTAGTATTTATTATAGGTAATAGCTTGTGCTTGACGCTTTTATGGATTAAGAGCGCAACTCCACCCCCATTTGCATCTTGTCTGTCGTTCCGATGAAGTGCATAATTTCTGAAGTATGGCTTATGGTTTTCTTTTAAAAATGTTTCGTTTAATCCAGCGATGTGTATATTTTGCATTGTTAGCAAGTTTTCGAATTGTCGAGTATTTGAATATGTAGTAATGCCGTTTGCATTCCAATGCAGTATATTTAGTGTGTGTATGTTGTTATTTAATGTCATGAGCGTATTTTAGAAGTGACATTACAACATGAATTTGTTGTACTTTCGAGGTACATCTGCTTAGGTCATCGAGTGCAGAAGTGAATATATTAAAAAGTTCGTCTATGCTAAATAGATCGTTACCTTCATTTATTACCGTGCTCGCGTAAGTATGTCGATTTGAGTGGTGAGGCGAGGTAATATGATGAGTATTGTTTGCTGGCGAATGAACATTAGTAATATGATGAGTGGTGTTTCTTTGAGAATGTGCATTCGTATGTCTTGGGCGTCCAACCTGGACCCTTCTGGAGGGCCCGGAGGTAACTCTTTGTCTGATTTCCAGATATTTTTGTCGCAGTGGACATTTTATATCGTTAGCTGCGTGGTCAGTTCTTTCTTCACCAGCCTGTTTGCAATTAAAACAAGAGAAAACTGCAGGGCGCTTGTTTTCTTTTGTGAATGGACACTCAGATGTTTTGTGAGTTTTCGCACAAGTCATGCACGCAGGTTTGCGGTTGCAGTGATCACCACCATGGCCATACATCAGGCAGTTCCAACATTGCGTTGGTCTCTCGGATTTATTTGGTTTGTGTTTTTTCCAAGTTATGAGAACTTTGCAGATAGATTTAACATTTCTTAAATTATTTGGGTTGAGTGATTTACGCTCAAACTGGATTTTGTATACTGCGTCATCAGCGCTGCTATACTTTGTCATTACCTCAGACACCGAAATAGGTGAAAGGTTGTATGTCCTAAGGTCTTCCATTATTTCATCAGGTTTTAGCCTGGGAAGGCCGTATACAAAGGTGGTATATAATTTATTTTCTTTTGAGTTGTAAGAGTGAAACTCAATCTTACCCTCTTTCAATGACTTGATACAAAAATCATATTTTTCCTTAGTTTGTGGGAAAATCTTTGTCCCAGTTGAAGTGCGTTTGAACATGCAGTCGTCACCGACGATAAGTTGTATTTCTCTGATAGATACACTGGAATCAGCAACAATTGGAGGTGGTTTTGGTTGAGCTTTAGGTACATTTGGCTTAATGTTTGTCTCAGGTGAATCGTCCATATCTTCGATGGATGATAGGGAACTATATCTGTTGACATTTGAACAGGAGGCGCCGTATGTGTTTGTACTTAATGGTACAAACTGCGACTTGTGCTTTGCCTTTGTCCGCCGTGAGGTGGATTTAAACGCGCGGGGTGCCGCAGGTTTGGCCCCGTGGGGCTTTACCATCTTACGGTGCACCGGACCACTATTGAGAAACTAATATGTATTTTTTTTTTTTTTTATGAAGTTTTATTTGCCTGCGATGCGAGCGCAAAGTGGATAGAGTTTATGACACTGAGATTTGCTTTATGCGTACTTACAACCGAACCGAATGAAAGTTAGCACTGAACTCAATGAAATTGTGTATACAAATTCAGTTTCAATCCAATTTTTAAAAAAATCATTTTTTGTTGAAAACAAATTAATATTAAAAAAATGCTATTTGGATTAAATTTTCTAGAAAAATCAATTTCGACAAAGTTTTATCGAAAATTGCAATCTCAAGAATTTTTCTAGTAATTTTAATTTTGATGTAATTTTGACGAAATTAAATTTCATGTTTTATGAAAAAAATTTAGTTCTCTGGAAAATTGCAATTTCAACGAAATTTTGTAGACAAATACAATTTTAAGGACATTTTTTTGAAAAATGCAAATTTAGCTAAATTTTGTGAAAAAAGTCTTGTTTAACAATATTTGAAAAAAAAAAAAAAAAAAAATACAATTTCAGCTAAAATTTTCCAGAAAAATGCATTTTCACAAACATTTTGTTGAGAAATGCAATATTTATGCAATTTTTTAGAAAAACGCAATTTCAAAGAAATTTTCTAGAAATATGCAATATGGATAACATTTTCAAGAATTCAACGAATTTGGTAGAAAAATTCATCTTAAAAACATTTTTATACAAACATTTATTTTATAAAATGTAAGAATTAAATTTCGTCGAAATTTTTATAAAAAAGCGTTTTCAACAAAATTTTTAGAAAAATGTGATTTTTATGAAATTTTCTACAAATTTTTTTAACAAATTAAACTTAAACATTTTTTGGAGACATGCAATTTTTTTGAAAAATTTAATTTTAGAAAAATACGATTTCACCAAAATTTTCTAGAAAATACAATTTTGATGAAATTTTCTAGAAAATCTAAATATCGACAAAATTTTGTTGAAAATGCAATTTGGCCAATATTTTCCAGAAAAATTTAAAATAACTTAAACACCAGTTTTTTAAATAATACATGACCATAAGCATAAACAACTTTAGAAAAAAATTCAACAACATTTTGTAGAAAAATGCATTTTTAATTCAATTTGTAAAAAAATCAGTGCCACAAAAATGTAATTTCACCAAATTTTGAGGGAAAATTATTGAAGTTGCCATTGACCTCCATTGACTACTGTCAATGTTCATTGACTACTGTCAATGTTCATTGACTACTGTTAATTTTCATTGACTACTGTCAATGTTCATTGACTACTGTCAATGTTTATTGACTACTGTTAATGTTCATAATTTACCTTTTTACATCTTGTCGACCTTCTGTCACCGCTTATTGTCATCGAGCTCCTTTTTGGTACTAATTGGTCCCCCAGAAGTGCTTAATAAATACTCATTGACCTGTGGTCAATGTTTTTGACCCCTTATAACATTTGTTGACGCCTTGTCAGCACATTGTTATCTTCTGTCAATGCGCATCAACAATGACTTCTCGTCAATGGTAATTCATATTTTATGAAGACTTAAAGAACATATATCCTAGACCCGTTGTGCCTTTATCTACTATTCATTGCCACTGTCACCACTGGAAGCATTCGGGTTAAGCTTTTTCCCCTGTCATTCCTGGCACGCACAGAGCAGGTTAACAAGAAAGACCTAAATGAGTAGCAACAAGACAAACGTTATCGTTCCCGTTGCGGGCGGTCGGCTGAGCGGGCGAACCAGAAGAGTTAAATGTAATTTCATTGTACACTAACATTAACCGCATGTAATTATGTGTTGTAGAAAATTGCTTAATAGGTTTTAATGAAATTGTCTGACAAGGTTTTAATGTCAAAGACATGCATCCCGAGGACTACGACGACGCGACACAGAGAAGTAGAAAATGATGTGCATGTCTTTGTCTCTATTCGTGGTCCAATTTACACAGGTAGTATGTTCTTGTTCCTCTTTCACCGCTCTAAGAAGAACTCCTTCCGCCAAAGTAACGCGAGAAAGCAGGCGAAAAAGGTTAACCAGCAGAAGGCATAACGTAACGTTTCAAGGAGCATCGTAAAGGTATTATATAAATATATGTCAGGTTTAGGTGTTCCTTGTAAGGACGACACGGCCTTAGCCATGTGCCATGTGTGAGAGTGTGACCTTGATGCCAGTGAACCCGTTAAACGAACGTGTGGCAAATTGTCTTGGAATTTCAATTGCATGACTTTGAAGTGTCTAACGAAGTTCAATATGTGTCGTAGATAGTAGCTTGATTACCAAAGGCAGACGAACAATTTGTTATGTAGGCGGTTGTAAAATATAAAATTATTTTTACGGTTACCTGCAATTTTGGCTGTCTCAATATTATTGCTTCAATCTATGTCATATAACAAAAAAACTGTGTATTTCTGGTTGGAGTTTAATGATTTTTTGCGTCTATTTTTTATATTATTTTTGGTTGATTTTATTTGTAATACCTTAACTACTGCAATAACACAAGAATGTAATGATAGACTAAAGTAGGACAGGGCCAACGGAATAATACCTTAAACCAATATTTATAATTGGAAATGTATTTAAATTGTGAAGAGATAAATAGTATGAGTATATGCACCTTTAAATATTTTTGACGCTGAATAATTTTTTTGCAAAAATGCCAATTCAAAACTTCAGCAGATATGTTCCATTTTGTTAATTTTTACTAATAATCCGAATCTTGTACCAAATCTTCGAACGATATGCCCCAGTTTGAATGACATTAATCCAAAGAAAAATATGGCATAAACTTCCGATCTAAGTAATTGAATAAGAAGTAGAATAATACTGTATTTTGACAAAATCATTTTAACAATTTATTTTATTTCTCTAGTGGTCCTACACGTCACTTCTTTTGGAATTGATAAATAAAACAAGTAAATAAAGGATATAGTCGAGCTGAGGCGACTTCATTATTAATTATTATTTAAATTTATGATATTTTAAGCCATTTAAGCCACATATGTCCATCTGGCTGGTTGGTGCTCACGATAACAGATTGACTTCCAATCTTGTGTGTGGAAATATGTTCTCTTATCTCATGCTAAGTTCGCAAATGGTTCATATTGGACCCATCCTAGGGATACCTCCTCAAACAGGATAAACATTTTGTAAACTACAGGTTGGCTGATGAATATTGCTACATTAAGAAACTCAGTTTTCTTTTATTCATGTTAAAGCTCATTAGATTTAATTAAATATAGCTTTATTAGTTTTAAAAGTAATGGAATTTAAATGCCCCCCCCCCCCCCCCTGCTCGTTGATGCATGTGCGGCATCTTACCAAAAAGTTGTTCATTACCCGACAATGCAGCGTGATGAAACTGCATTGTGGGTTGGAAGCACTCCATATTCGACAATTTTGTTTCTTTATGTTGCTGTTTAAATCGAAATGGGCCTCGTCAGACATGAAAAGACAGTTCAACATGTTTCCGTCCTCTTCCACCATTTGAAGCATCTTCTGGCAAAATTCCAAGCGAATAGGGAAGTCTGCTGAGTTCACTTTGTTGGACATTTGAATTTTATATGGGAATTACTCCAAATCTTTGTGCATAATTGACTGCAATGACTGTCTGCTTATACCCATTTGAGCAGATAAGGTTCTTGTCGAAACTCTTGGATTGTTTTGTATGGCATCAGCTACAGCAGCGATTGTTTCCTCCGTCCGAACTGAAGGGTTTCGCCTGTTGACTGTCCCATGCTCCGAAAAATTGTTAACAAGTCTCTTTACGGTCCATCTGCTCGGAGGATTGCCACCAAACGTGCCCCTATACTCTCTTTGAACCGAAACTACGGATTTCAGTGCGTAATAGCGGCGGACAATCCAAATTCTTGTTTCAGTGTCCCAGTTATCCATTTTTGTTAAATCTAAAAATCAATCTGCAAAATAAAAAAAAAAATTAACCAGATTCATTAAATAGAAAAAAAGTTATTACATTTTTTTTGGTAGCAGCTTTCATTGGCCAGCCTGTATTCCATTTGTAGTAAGTTTCTTACTACTGATCCCAATATTTTCCAATTTCACACCTAGTAATAGTTTCATTGTCTATACCATAGGCATAGGCATAATACATTTTGTTCAAAAAATAAATTGTGTACAAACACTTGAGATTGTACAGTGCAGTGTTATTTTGTGAGAAGACCATTTTAGGTCAAAATTGCCAAGTTCCTTCTGTAACCCCAAATTGATCAATTCGTACGAAAATAGTTCTCCCACAACTTCTGCGGTAATCTTCTTCTAAATTAATTCATATATTATGTTATAGATCAAGTTTTCCAATGGCTATCGTCTTTCAAAGAATGATCAAGTTTTTCACCTGCCATACAAATGTTCAAATTCTATATGTGGCGTTTGTATTAAAGCCAAGTGGAAGGAGTTCAAAAAAAGAGAAGTAATTCTACCGTTTCTTAATCAGAAAACGGAATGCAACAAAACTTGGATGTTTATAGAAGAGGTACTAGAGAAGCTTAGTTTTGAATTTAGGCCCCCTGTGTTATAGAGGTGGGCGGAGCTATAGAGCCTCAAACTTGGCAACCTCGGGGAACAAAATGGTTAAACGCGTGTAACTTTCGTCTGTTTACAGCTTTTGAAAATTTTATTTTCCCCCCGATTCTGTCCTAGAATGTTGTGAGTATCGGAGCAGAATATGCACAGATTTCTTTCACATTAACTTTTCTGAATTGATAGCAAAATTAATTACCATTATTAAATTGTGATGAAAAAATGCGATCCCAAGAAGTTGTGCCCACTTGAAGTTATATTTTCAAAAAAATTTGATTTTTTGGGACAATTATATGTCCTATTTTGGAGTTATAGAAGAAATATTTATATTAATCTTAAAGGAAACTTCCTAGAGAGTGCTTTTCAACAAAGAATGGGCCAAATATATTCACTGATACTGTTGCAAAACTTCTACAATTTATACCTTTTTTACATTGGATTACAACTAGAGAATTAAAACCTTTATCATTATACTCTACAACAAGCACACTGTGGTCAAGGGTATTATGAGTTTGTGCATTTGTTTGTAACACAGTGCTATTTTTTGGGGCAAGGACGATACCTATTGAAATTGTCAAAATCGGTTTAGATTTACATATAGCTCCCATATATAGGGTGATCCCTTTCGAAGTTCTATAATTTTTTAAAGAAAACCAGTAAGGAATGGCAGAAAGTCGGGCGGGGCCGACTATATAATACCCTACACCTCCCTAACAATGCGATAAGTGTCATTGCGATAATTATTTGGAATAATTGGTAAATGGGTAGGAACATATTATCTAATTCTAAACCGATAATCGTTAAATTTAGCAATATTCGTTCCTAAATTGAGAAACATCTTTCTGGAAAATTTAAATGATCGGAAGTAAAGCACAACTTATATAGCGCTTTGATACCAAATCAGGAGGAACATATATATGGAGCTTTAATATAAATCTGAACCGATCTTCCCTGAATACTAATTCATGTAAAAATACCTCCTTCTGTCGAATTTCGTACTGATCGGATATAAAATACAGTCACTACAGCGCTTACATGTCAAACCGGGGGTAACATATATATGGGAGCTATATCTAAATATGAACCGATTTTCTCCGAATTTAACAGTATTCCTTCATGTAATAAGAAACCTCTTTCTGCCGAATTTTGCGCTGATCGGATATAAAATACAATTTCTAAAGCGCTTACTGGTCAAATCGGGTGTAACATATATATGGGTGTTATATCTAAATCTAAACCGAGTTTCTCCGAATTTGGCAGTATTCCTTCATGTAGAAAGAAACCTCTTTTTATTGACTTTCGCACTGATGGGATATAAAATAAAATTTTTACAGCGCTCACATGTCAAATCGGGGGTAACGTATATATGGGGGCTATATCTAAATCTAAACCGATTTCTTCCAAATTTAAAAGTGTTCATTCATATAATAGGAAACCTCTTTCTGACGAATTTCATACTGATGGGATATAAAATACAGTTTTTACTGCGCTTACATGTCAAATCGGGGGTAACATATATAGGGGGCTATATCTAAATACGAACCGATTTTCTCCGAATTTGGCAGTATTCCTTTATGTAATTAGAAATCTCTTTCTGCCGAATTTCGCACTGATCGGATATAAAATACAGTTTTTACAACGCTTACATGTCAAATCGGGGGTAACATATATATGGGAGTCATATCTAAATCTGAACCGATTTTCTCCGAATTTGGCAGTATTTTTTCGAGTAATAAGAAACCTCTTTCTGCCGAATTTTGCACTGATCGGATATGAAATACAATTTCTACAGCGCTTACATGTCAAATCGGGAGTAACGTATATATGGGGGCTATATCTAAATCTGAACCGATTTCTTCCAAATTTAACAGTGTTCATTCATATAATAAGAAACCTCTTTCTGCCAAATTTCATACTGATCGGATATAAAATAAAGTTTTTACAGCGCTTACATGTCAAATCGGGGCTAACATATATATGGGGGCTATATCTAAATCTGAACCGATTTTAACCAAATTCAATAGGGATTTTCCTTGGGCCAAAAAAAGATATGTGTAAAGTTTCGTCGAGATCGGACCATAATTGCGACCTGTACTTTGATTACAAGAATACATGCACAGACAGACGGGCAGATGGACAGACGGACAGACAGACAGACGGACAGACGGACATAGCTAAATCAACTCAGAACGTGATTCTAAGTCGATCGGTATAATAAACGATGGGTCTATTTCTTCTCCTTTTGGGTGTTACAAACAAATGCACAAAGTTATAATACCCTGTACCACAGTGTGGTGGTACAGGGTATTATAAGGGGTTTAATAACCCCTTTTCTATATGAATTTCGTGCTGTCCGGAACATGCCGTCCGTAATTCAACAAAAATCTAAATATCGCAATTTTACATTCTTAGACTAAATGGTAAATACTCGTACATACTTAAGAAGCATTGCCTCTAATATATTCAAGCACAAAGTTAGGTATTATATTTGTAAGAAGTTTCGTTGCAATTTTTAAATCACTCAATATATGTACCTCAAGAATCGTGTTTTTTTCGTGCCGTCCGTCACGCCGCACAATGGGAAAAATGTGGTAAATACGCGCGCATAACAGTATTGTCTATCTCATGACTATACCCTTAGAGATAGAGTCTTACGGTTTGGACCACCTTCAAGAGAATTCTTTGGAGAAGAAATTGCTGCAGCCAGATTTTATTTAGCTGTTACCGTGTAGCGCACGGTGGGCTTACAAAAGCGACTTCGGTGATCTTGATTTTAAATTAAAGCTGACAAAATTTATTTCAAAATCAATTTGGGTTACTTGATTGTGCGTTGCTGCGTTTTAAATATATACCCCTTTGAAGATGAAAAATATTTTAGTCAAAATTGCGTTAAAAGTCTACAAAACCGGGCAATGTTTCTGAAATTAAAACCAAAACAACTTAAATAAGATAAAATCGTAATCTGCAATATTTTTGATAGCTGAAGTTTTCCAATAATGGACTTATACAATGGGTCGTCGACTGTTAATACAAGAATAGTTAAATTAAAAACAAAAAATAATCGGTCCACCCTAATATACATTAACTGCAGAAGAGTTTAACTATATTTCTATGGTTTTTGTAGAAGAAGTACACTATAAAAATGGCACATATAATCTTAATAATATTAATAAGATTTTTTGATTGTAGGACACTACAAACTTGCAGCCGGCCTTGTTTCGGACGTGTTTATTATCCGCGAATTCTACAAGCATTGTAGTATATACATTTTATCATCGCAATGTTATTTGCATTTATAAGTAAAAACCAGTAAGGAAAAGCAGAAAGTCGGGCGGGGCCGACTATATAATACCCTACACCTCCCTAATAATGCGATAAGGGTCATTGCGATAATAATTTGGAATAATTGGTAAATGGGTAGGAACATATTATCTAATTCTGAACCGATAATCGCTAAATTAAGCAATATTCGTTCCTAAATTGAGAAACATATTTCTGGAAAATTTTAATGATCGGAAGTAAAGTACAACTTCTATAGTGGTTTGATACCAAATCAGGAGGAACATATATACGGATGTTATATATAAATCTGAACCGATTTTCCCTGAATACTCATTCATGTAAAAATACATCTTTCTGTGGAATTTCGTACTGATCGGATATAAAATACAATCTCTACAGCGCTTATATGTCGAATCGGGGGTAACATGTATATGGGGCTATATCTAAATCTGAACCGATTTTCTCCGAATTTGGCAGAATTTCTTCATGTAGAAGGAAACCTCTTTTTGCCGAAGTTCGCACTGATCGGATATAAAATAATATTTTTACAGCGCTTACACTTCAAATGGGGGGTAACGTATATATGGGGGCTATATCTAAATCTGAACCGATTTCTTCCAAATTTAATAGTGTTCATTCATATTATAAGCAACCTCTTTCTGCCGAATTTCATACTGATCGGATATAAAATAACATTTTTACAGCGCTTACACTTCAAATGGGGGGTAACGTATATATGGGGGCTATATCTAAATCTGAACCGATTTCTTCCAAATTTAATAGTGTTCATTCATATTATAAGCAACCTCTTTCTGCCGAATTTCATACTGATCGGATATAAAATAACATTTTTACAGCGCTTACACTTCAAATCGGGGGTAACGTATATATGGGGGCTATATCTAAATCTGAACCGATTTCTTCCTAATTTTGCAGTGTTCATTCATATAATAAGAAACCTCTTTCTGCCGAATTTCAGACTGATCGGATATAAAATAAAGTTTTTACTGCGCTTACATGTCAAATCGGGGCTAACATATATATGGAGGCTATATCTAAATCTGAACCGATTTTAACCAAATTCAATAGGGATCGTCCTTGGGCCAAATAAAATATATGTGTAAAGTTTCGTTGAGATCGGACCATAATAGCGACCTGTACTTTGATTACAAGAATACATGCACAGACAGACGGACAGACGGACAGACGGACATAGCTAAATCAAATCAGAAAGTAATTCTAAGTCGATCGGTATAATAAACGATGGGTCTATTTCTTCTCCTTTTGGGTGTTACAAACAAATGCACAAAGTTATAATACCCTGTACCACAGTGTGGTGTAGGGTATAAAGACAAACTTTGAATGGTCATAACTAAAAATCGTCTGGACATATTTTCATAAAATTCAAAGGTATTTTCATTAAATGTTATCCAGAATAAAACAGCATTCCCAAAAACTGATTTTTGGTAGTTGCTTTCAAAGTCCTATGTGCGCATATTTCATGATATTTTCCCATCGTGCGCCGTCCGTTTGTCGATTTTTATGCAAACTTAAAGTATGTTTCAACATGCAATATCTTATTGAGACCTATGTAGTTTATTTTTGGTTAAAATGTTCATAAGCAGTTACAAATAGGTAAAATAAGATCTCGCTATCATTTTTTTTGAAAAAATTTTGTGGACATTTTAATTTATCAAAAAATTAAAAAAATTAGTTTTTGCGTTTAACGAAATTTGTAATTGCTCTCGAACGGCTGAACCGATTTTTGCAAAGTTTACGTTGTTTTAAAGAGGACACAATGCGCCATTTTTTGTAATTTTTTGGAAAATTTTTGAAAAAACCTTTGTGTACAAAATTGCTCCCACCTCGATTTTCTTCAAATTTTCACACAATATTCGTTGCACTCTCCCAAATACAGAAAAGTAAATGTATATGTTATGGACGAAATACCAAGACTAGTCTGACAATTTTCGCCTGTTTTTGCAAAACACTGCACAGTGGTGCGAATTCAAAAAGGGGAAATAATTCGACCGTTTCTTAACCAACCAACCGATTGCGATCAAACTTGACATGGTAGATTAAGAGGTGTTAGAGAAGTTAAGTTTTATATTTGGGTCCCCTATGTCAGACAAGGGCGGAGCTAGAGGGCCTCAAAGTTGGCCACATCGGGTGAAGAAAATGTTCAAGCGCGTGTAATTCGTGTTTCTCTTCCGATTTATAAAATTTCTTTTTGTGTGTGTTCTACTAACTGGGGTCTACAAATAAACTGTTTACACCCAAGAATTATATCGTATAGTTACTGAGATGTCTGCAATTAAAAATTAAATTTTTAATTTTTTCCCTTAATGTGTGCTATTATTTTGTAAAGATCGGAGCACAATATGCACCGAAAAAACACAGGTTCGATATACCCAATAGTACAAATAGTTATGACCACATGATTATCGGTTCAGCCGTTCGAGAGCAATTACAAATTTCGTAAAACACAAAAACTCATTTTTTTATTTTTTCTTTAATACATTTTCACAATAAATTGCCATTATTCAACAACGTTTTGATATAGCTCACTTATGGATGAACTACCCGACTTGGTATCTTCGCACTTCTTTGTGATATTTGGTAATTGGAATTTATTTTGCCAATTTCTATAAAATGTTCATACTTGAACACACAAAAACGACAAATTTGTATAAAATGTTTTAATATAGATACATACATATAAAAGTCATCCCATATATTTTATAATATATTATATTTTTATTTTCGTTGCTATACTGTGGAATGCGATCCATGGCAGAGGTGGTTAATAAGTTTCGGCCTGCCCTAACCGAATCCACAATTTTCTAGTTCATATCTATAAATATAGAAGGCTAATCTGATCAACTGCAAAGAACATATTTTTTTCTCCACCAATTCCATAATGTGTTGAATTTTAATAACTATACCAATTTAAGTAAATATCCAATGGTACTGCTATATTACATATTTTAGTGTTTCTCCTGTAATTTAGTTTATTAATAACTAATGAGGACTTGTGAACAGATTACCCCTAATGTAGTCATTTTGCCAGGAAAATTTATTAATTTTTCACTTTTATGGCAAAATGCAAAGAACTAAAATGTTAAATGTTCACACTAAATGTCGCACTAAAGACAAAAACGTAGCCAGGCGATAGTCAAAACTATTTTGCAAAATAATCTGTTTTATTAAAATTTATGTTCTTTAATATTAAGGAAATTATAAATTTTCCAGAAAAGCAGAAAAACGGAAAAGTTTCTACAGAGAATTTTAAAGTTTATATATCATCTCGGAAAAGTTTTTAAATAATTGTTATAATAAATCATAACGTAAAACTCTTGCTCACTCATACACACAACTATGACTATGGCAGAACAAACAAAAAGGCAACAACAAGTAAGACTGGTTCCATATAAATACATATATATCCTGATAGACCAACAACAATGGAATCTTCAGATATGTATTCGTATGTGTTCATGCCAAAAATGCACAGGCTCACATATATGTACAACAATATCACATAGTCTCTCTCTTTAGACACACATTTCCGCATAAGCACATACATATGGGCGTGTTTGTGTGTGCGTATGAGTTCATATGAATGTGTGGGTATAATAAAATATGCCACAAATGCCACAAGCTATGCAAAATAATAAAGTTAAATGACTTAAGACACCAAAATAGACATACACAACTTCTCCCTCTCTATATCCATTTCTCACACTCTGTGTTTTTCTCCTCTTCTGAGAGCTTCTCACTAATGCACGGATATGCATAAATATATATGTATGTATGCATAGAGTAAAGACTAGTCCTATTGGTAAATTGCGGAGGTATAAAGCACAACGAGCTCGCATATACACACTGAGAGATTCATACGTTGACGTACCATGTGAATCAATACATTAGGGTGAAACTAATTGATTAACAATATAATTAGCGGTAATGTTTAATACATTTTAGATATTTTGCTGGAATTTTAAGCATAATATCGTTGGCAGTTGGGAGTGTGGTCCCAAAGCCCAGTAACTTTGAGATAAAACTTCACCGATTCTATAGATGTAGGTGCCTGATCGGAAGAAGCAAAAATAATTTTATATATAAGTAGAAAATGTGTTTAAATATGGATATTCCTCCCATATCCTTATTTAAATCTTTTTTATACCCTACACCACACTGGGGTACAGGGTATTATAAGTTTGTTTCACGGCAGATGTTTGTAACACCTGAAAATAACACAGCTAGACCCACCTTAAAGTATACCGATCGACTCAGAATCACTAGCTGAGTTGATTTAAGCATGTCCGTCCGTCCGTCGGTCCGTCCGTCCGTCTGTCCATGTAAAGTTGTTCGTCGACTACAAGTCGCAATTTCACTCCGATCGTTCTGAAATTTAGCAGTTTAGAGTATTTCGCAGCTGTTAAGATCGCTATTGAATTTGGTTGAAATCGGTTCAGATTTAGATATAGCTCCCATATATATATTTCGTCCGATTTGGCCCTTTAGTCCTATAGAAGCTGTATTTTACATCAAATCCTTTTAAAATTTAGAATGGTAGAGCTTCATGATCCATGAACCAACATTGCCGAATTTAAAGAAAATCGGTTAAGAGTTAGCTATAGCTCCCATATATATGTTTCGTCCGATTTGGCCCTTTAGTCCTATAGAAGCCGTATTTTACATCCAATCGTTTTGAAATTTAGAACGGTAGAGTTTCTTGATCCATCAACCAACATTGCCTAATTTGAAGAAAATCGGTTAAGATTTAGCTATAGCTCCCATATATATGTTTCGTCCGATTTTGCTCTTTAGACCTGTAGTTTACATCCAATCCTTTTGAAATTTAGAATGGTAAAGTTTCTTGATCCATGAACAAACACTACCGAATTTGAAGAAAATCGGTTAAGATTTAGCTATAGCTCCCATATATATGTTTCGTCCGATTTGGCCCTTTAGTCCTATAAAAGCTGTATTTTACATCCAATCGTTTTGAAATTTAGAATGGTAGAGTTTCTTGATCCATGAACCAACATTGCCGAATTTGAAGAAAATCGGTTAAGATTTAGCTATAGCTCCCATATATATGTTTTGTCCGATTTTGCTCTTTAGTCCTGAAGAAGCTGTATTTTACATCCAATCATTTTGAAATTTAGAATGGTAGAGTTTCTTGATCCATGAACCAACACTACCGAATTTAAAGAAAATCGGTTAAGATTTAGCTATAGCTCCCATATATATGTTTCATCCGATTTGGCTCTTTAGATCCAATCGTTTTTATACCCTACACCACACTGTGGTACAGGGTATTATTTAAGTATAAAATGTCCCAAAAGTAAATTTATGTAAACAATTTATACATGAATTACAAAATTTATATATCAGAGTTATTCAATATTTCGAGAGTGGGGGAGTAGGGTATTATATAGTCGGCCCCGCCCGACTTTAGCCTTTCCTTACTGGTTTTTTTTTAGCAGTGTTTCTTCTTCTGAACTACGACAGTTGAGAACAATAAATCCTTCCACCCTATTATTCACGTTCTAACTGAATGAAACATGCATGTATTTACAACCATGATATATTACTGAACGGCACAGGTCAACAAAATTCCAAAACAATTTTTATTTATTTTAGACAGTTTATAACAGTTTACAAAATATTTGTCACATAACATTTTCTGGTGTGATATGGTGTCATAAACACGAAAAAAATATTAGACTAGTAAATAAGGGCTAAAGTCGGGCAGAGTTGACTATCAATGTTATTTTCCAAATAGTAATGATATACAAATTTGTTATTTGTTATTTAATAAATCGTGATAAAAATTTTTACCGAACTTATATATAAATCTTAACCGATTTAAAATTTGACATATTCAAAAATCCTGATAATAAGTTAAGGATTTTCCAACAAGAGGTGTTATATTGGTATTCAAAGAAAAATGTCATTTTTGGAGATAAATGATCGGATGTTTATTTCATAATAAAGAGGAAGGTATGCCGCTAATAATGAAAAACAACATCAGCCAAATGGCCACCACGACCACGCTTTCAGCACCATATCTTTTTCATGAAATTTTCCATAACCAAATCGCATTTTTGGAGATAAATGATCGGATGTTTATTTCATAATAAAGAGGAAGGTATGCCGCTAATAATGAAAAACAACATCAGCCAAATGGCCACCACGACCACGCTTTCAGCACCATATCTTTTTCATGAAATTTTCCATAACCAAATCGCAAAGTGACTGCCCTATGTCCTCGATAGCCTCACGAATTCTATCTTTGGTCCTGAATCGTGGCCCCAAAGGAAGAAGTCGCAAGGTGTTAAATCACAAGATCTCGGTGGCCAATTGTGATCACCTCTTCGAGAGATAACACAGTCCGGAAACTTTTCCCGTAACAGATCAATGGTTTCGTTGCTTGTGTGGCACGTAGCGCCGTCTTGTGGAAAGTAAACGTTGTCCAGATCAATACCATCCAACTGCGACCATAAAAAATCATTATCATCTCTCGATAGCGCAATTCATTCACCGTAACGGTTGATCCAACCTCATTTTCGAAAAACCAAGGTCCAATGACCCCGGCGGACCATAAACCGCACCAAACAGTCACACGTTGAGGATGGAGAGGCTTCTCAACAATAACTCGTGGGTTTGCCGAGCCCCAGATGCGACTATTTTGCTTGTTGACGTAGCCAGCGAGGTGAAAATGGGCCTCATCAGTCAAGCTGATTTTTCGATGGAATTCCGGATCATTTTCATGCATTTCAAGGACCCAATCAGCAAAGACACGACGTTGTTGATCGGCCGACTTGAGTTCTTGTGATAACTGAACTTTATAAGCCTTAAGATCCAAGTCTTTATGCAAGATACGGTGTAATGACGTTTGTGGAATGCCCAATTCCAAAGAACGACGAGGAATGGACAAACCTGTGGTTTCTTCAACACTTTGGGCTACAGCAGCAATATTCTCAGTTGTTCTTGAGCGACGTGCACGGGTTTTATTCTTCACATCACTAACTTGTCCCAACAGCTCGAATTTTTCCGCCAATTTCTGTATTGCGGTCCGACAAGGTGATTCACGACGACCCAAAAATGCTTTAGTTTTGCGAACTGTGACTGCAAGATTTTCACCATGTTTGTAGTGAATTTTAATAATTTCAATGCGTTGTTGAATCGTGTATCGTTCCATTTTTAGTAATGGCGTAGTTTCTACTTGTCAAATGTCAAAGAATAAAAGCTTCAAAAGTGACAGCTACCGAAATACCGTGTGATTCAAAATAACACCTCTTGTTGGAAAACCCTGTATATAGCCCTTAGATGAAAAATCAAGATACAGTGCACTCGCGATATTAGAATTAATTAAAACCCTGCCAGTTCACTTTTGCTAGATTGTTCATATTTGCGAATGGCATCTAATTTCCTTTTAAAAACGTTTTTTCCATAAAAATAAGAGTTTATTTGTTATTTATTGTTTATTGGATTTAAAAAAACAAGCATTAATTTTTGCAAAAAAAAAACAAAAGTTATTATTTGAAAAAAATTGGTGATTTTTTTGCTGTTTCTTTTGTTGAATCAACTTTAAAACGACACGCTCTCTTAACTGTCTCAATACACTCAAATCTCATTGGCCAACCATTTCGCTTTCGGCCCATTCCAATGCTCTATTAATCAGTTCAATAGATTTCATGGATTTTATAGTTCTTTTTGGCTCCTCCATATAATCATCTTCATCGGACAGCTCTTCTTCCATTTCATTCTCGTTACACTCCAATGCTGTAAATTCAACCCGTAATGAATTAAAGATTTAAATTAGTTTTTAATGCACAGAATACTTAAAAGATTAGTTGCTGTTTCTTCTAAATCAACCAAATTTATTGTCAAGTTGTTTCTAAGAACACTTAAAGAAATATCATCCTCAGGATCGTCTCGACTAAGCAACATATTCAAAACATTATTCCAACATTTAGATAACACTTTAGTGAAACTTGCTTCATAGACTCTAGCAAAGCACACCTCTCTCTCTCATTTTCGAAAACCATCGGTAGGTTTTTATTTTTCCAGGTCCAATAACACATTTAATAATAGCATTTTTATTTTTTTATTCCACATATTGTAGCCTATTTCATCCCAGATTTATTCGCTTAATTTGTAACACTTGCACCAACACTTAAATGCTGTACGATTTCTGATTTTTCGTTTAAAGTTAAAAACTTATGTTTTTTGTAGGTATATTTAGGAACTTTTCACTTCCAATTAATATTTTACAAACCGAATATTGAGTTTTAACTGTGAATGTAAGAAATTTTGATTGACAGGTGAAGTCAATTAAAAAGCAAACAACTAGGGTAATCATATTTTAAAGCTTTTGCACTTAGTTTATACTTTAGAGTAGTCAATGGAAGACAAATAATTCATATTTTGGAGTGTTCATATATTAGGCTGTTCATATTTTCGCGAGTGCACTGTATAGATAGGGTCTATATCTAATATTGAACCGATTTTATAAAATGAAATAGACTTCGTCCCCGATGCAAGAAAGTGCTATGTACCAAATTTTGTGAAGATCGGAGTAAAATTGCGAATAACTTAAGATAGACGGACAGACGGACGGATGGACGAATCAGGTAGTAATCTATGAGTCGACGTGTATTTGATTTTTGATATTTTTGTAGCGTTATGTTGGTACTCATGTCCCTTACTTATGCTGACAAGTTCGGCCATTTTGAATGTTTAGTTAATTTTTGACAGTTGTTGTGCTTGGATGTGTTTTAACTTGTCTTCGATTTTTATCTATTTGAGAAAATGGATCACAGAATCTGCATCAAATTTTGTGTGAAAAACAAAATAAAGTACGCTGACGCATTGCGAATGTTGACTGTGGCATATGTTGAAGCTATCTTGGACCAAAGCAACGTGTATCGGTGGTACAAAATGTTCTTAGAGGACCGAGGAGATGCGAAGGACGAACAGCGTGCCGGACGCCCGAGCTCACAGTTTTCTTTGACTGCACGGGCGTGGTGCATTATGAGTTCTTGCCACAGTGTAGTACGGTCAATAATGAATATTACCTGCAAGTTATGCGCAAATTGCGTGAAGCAATCCGCCAAAAACGCCCGGATTTGTGGAAGAACAAAAACTGGCTTTTGCACCATGATAACGTCCCTGCACACACATCGTTGCTTGTGCGCGAATATTTGGCAAAAAACAACACAGGATTGGTGCCGCAGCCGCCGTATTCCCCTGACCAAGCCCCCTGTGACTATTTTTTGTTCCCAAAACTGAAAAGGCCCATGAAAGGACGACGCTACGCCACGATTGAGGAGATAAAGACGGCATCGAAGGAGGAGCTGAACAAGATCACAAAAAATTATTATTTGAAGTGCCTCGAGGATTGGAAAAAACTTTTGGCAGAAGTGGATTATATCCGAGGGGAATTACTTAGAAGGGGACAAAATAAATATTCATGAATAAATACTTTTTGAAAAAATACAAAATTCGCAAATTTTTTTGAACATACTACGTACGTCTGTCCGTCCGTCTGTTGTTATCACGCTACAATTCGTAATAATAAAGCTAGGTTGATCAAATTTGGTAGAAATATTTCTTATAGTTGCAGGTTGTTTGCGATTGCAAATGGGCCATATCGGCCTATGTTTTGCTGTAGCTCCCCTATAGAGGTCGCTCAAAAATACAGGTTTTTAGCCAAATATACCACATTTTTATACCCTACACCACACTGTGGTACAGGGTATTATAAGTTTGTTTCAAGATTTAGCTATAGCTCCCATATATATGTTTCGTACGATTTTGCTCTTTAGTCCTGTAGAAGCTGTAGAAGCTGTAGCTTTACATCCAATCATTTTGAAATTTAGAATGGTAGAGTTTCTTGATCAATGAACCAACACTACCGAATTTGAAGAAAATCGGTTAAGATTTAGCTATAGCTCCCATATATATGTTTCGTCCGATTTGGCCCTTTAGTCCTATAGAAGCTGTATTTTACATCCGATCGTTTTGAAATTTAGAATGTTAGAGTTTCTTGATCCATGAATCAACATTGCCGAATTTGAAGAAAATCGATTAAGATTTAGCTATAGCTCCCATATATATGTTTCGTACGATTTTGCTCTTTAGTCCTGTAGAAGCTGTATTTTACATCCAATCATTTTGAAATTTAGAATGGTAGAGTTTCTTGATCCATGAACCAGCACTACCGAATTTGAAGAAAATCGGTTAAGATTTAACTATAGCTCCCATATATATGTTTCGTCCGATTTGGCCCTTTAGTCCTATAGAAGCTGTATTTTACATCCGATCGTTGTGAAATTTAGAATGGTAGAGTTTCTTGATCCATGAATCAACATTGCCGAATTTGAAGAAAATCGGTTAAGATTTTACTATAGCTCCCATATATATGTTTCGTCCGATTTTGCTCTTTAGTCCTGTAGAAGCTGTATTTTACATCCAATCATTTTGAAATTTAGAATGGTAGAGTTTCTTGATCCATGAACCAACACTACCGAATTTGAAGAACATCGATTAAGATTTAGCCCTATAAAAGCTGTATTTTACATCCAATCGTTTTGAAATTTATAATGGTAGAGTTTCTTGATCCATGAACGAACATTGCCGAATTTGAAGAAAATCGGTTAAGATTTAGCTATAGCTCCCATGTATATGTTTCGTCCGATTTTGCTCTTTAGTCCTGAAGAAGCTGTATTTTACATCCAATCATTTTGAAATTTAGAATGGTAGAGTTTCTTGATCCATGAACCAACACTACCGAATTTGAAGAAAATCGGTTAAGATTTAGCTATAGCTCCCATATATATGTTTCGTCCGATTTGGCCCTTTAGTTCTATAGAAGCTGTATTTTACACCCAATCGTTTTGAAATTTAGAATGGTAGAGTTTCTTGATCCATGAACCAACACTGCCGAATTTGAAGAAAATCGGTTAAGATTTAACTATAGCTCCCATATATATGTTTCATCCGATTTGGCCCTTTATTTCTATAGAAGCTGTATTTTACATCCAATCGTTTTGAAATTTAGAATGGTAGAGTTTCTTGATTCATGAACCAACATTGCCGAATTTGAAGAAAATCGGTAAAGATTTAGCTATAGCTCACATATATATGTTTCATCCGATTTGGCTCATTAGAACCAATCGTTTTAATACCCTACACCACACTGTGGTACAGGGTGTTATTTAAGTATAAAATGTCCCAAAAGTAAATTTATGTAAACAATTTATACATGAATTACAAAATTTATATATCAGAGTTATTCAATATTACGAGAGTGGTGTAGGGTATTATATAGTCGGCACCGCCCGACTTTAGCCTTTCCTTACTGGTTTTTAACAAATTTTGCAGAAACTTTACAGTTTGTATTCTATTTTGACTATAATTCATCACAGTAAATATTTTACAAATCGGTTCATATTTTGTTGTAGTCACCCTATGGAGGTCGCTCAAATATAGGCTTATTTAATCCATAAATACCACATTTTCTAAACATTTTAAGCGAATCATTGCAGTTTTTTTTTTATTTAGACAAGCATTCATCACAGTAAAGATTTTTGTAAATCAATTCATATTTTTTGTTGTAGTCCACCTATAGATGTCGCTCCCAAAAAGGCTTGTTTAAGCCACAAACACCACATTTTCGAAGCAATTTAGTTTGTTTTGCAAAATTTCACCTTTTTTGCTCTTACATGAGCCTCAGCGGTCAAGTGGTCAAAATCCATTTGACGTAAAATCTCATTTCCTAGAAATCAGTATTAACACATATATTTTTTATGGGCACATAGCTCTTAAGCGAGTACTGAAAGAGTGGAAATTGCTTTGGTCACTGCTACACTGACCACAAACAGTAAATTGACTATATTGAGAACGTTAGATATGTTAGCGCTGTAAGTGGTGAGCAATATATTTTCAAAAGGCTTTAGAAAATTTCTATACACGGTTTGGCTTTAGGCTGGACATCGATTAATTGTTTTCGCATCTCATGTAAAGTCAGTATGCATTTTAATATTTTGGAAGGAATCTTTTAAAATCTGGAATATAATAATAATTGCTCTGGTCAAAGCTACACTGACAACAGTCAGAGAATTAAAAATAATTTTTCGCGAATATTTTTGCGGTTTATAGTACCTCATATTTACAAAATTTTGACTTTGTATCTTATAAGAAAGGACCAAAATAACAATAAAGTTTTGGCAGCGCGAGGACTGACTGCGGTCCAAAAAAAGGAATATGAGTATAGTCCGTGGTTTATAACGGGTTATATGATTTTTTTGATATGATTTTGAAGTGGCGTTTCGGCCATTTATAAAATGTCATGATCTGTCATTTGTTGTTCATTGTATTCAGTAGTGTTTACAATTTCTCCATGCAGAGATATACGTAAGAACAACGTTTACAAATTATTCAGTTTTATTATCAAAATAATCGTTCTCCAATTGCAACTTTAATCAAAAAAAAACACCTTCGACCTACGACCTTGACACCCATGAGCAATATTTTATCTCTCGTTAAGAGCTATCTTTTTGCCATTGACTGATTCCCGATCCGACGTACCGTTAAGGAGCTAAAGCAAAAATTGTCCGTTCATATTTGAAAATGATTATATGTCCATTTTTTTTAAATCCAAAAAAAACACTTTCCAGTCGACCTACGACCTTGACACCCATGAGCAATATTTTAGTTCTCGTTAAGAGCTATCTTTTAGCCATTGACCGATTGTGGGTACGTGCTACACAGCAAATGAAACAATTGAAGTGTTGCGAGAAAAGTTTGGAGATTCAATTATTTCAAGAAATTGTGATGGCCTTCAAGAAGTTGTGATTTAACATTATTAGATTATTTTTGTGAGGTTATTTGAAGTCATTGCTCTTTCGAAATAAACCAGACTCTCTTCAAGCTTTACAAGTCAATATTGAACGTGCCATTCATGGCATACGACTTGATTTGGTGGAAAAGGTGCTCGAAAATTGGGTTCATCGAATTCATTCCTGCAGAAGAAGTCGTGGAGTGTGTTTTTTTTCAAAGAAATCATATCGCTCTTATTGAAAAAAGCTCTACAACACTTCTACCTACGTGTGTGCAAAATTTCAGCTTTCTAACTCTTACAGGAGCCTCAGCGGTCCATTGACCACTTTTCCCTAGAATTGACCGTACGCGAGATAATAGCATTATATAGTAAAATAATTCAGAATTTAATTTTTATGTTCAATATTTATTTGTTGAGAGATTTATCGCGGAAATGCTGATATCAATCTATTCCTCAGAGATCATAGAATGTAAATTATTAAATTCGGTAGTTTTGGAAACATTTGGCGGTGTAAGTCGATTCGATGTATTACACAAAATTCGAAATAAAATAACATAGCAAATATCGCAGGCGTTACAAAGCGTCTTACAAATAATCATATTTGAAGGAAATTGTGTTACAGTTCTAAATTTCTGCGTTTTTCTTTACAAATCAAAGCAGTTAAATTTGTTTTAAGTAAATTTACTGTTTTCGCGATAACTCGCAAAAGGAAGCAGATCCAATTTTAATCTATTCATAGTCAAATAGAGGGGATGATTCTGAACAAAACCTCATTAGCTGTTTTTTGGCGTGAATCTATGCCAACCTTCTATACCTTGAGACACGCTGTGCCTACATAGTAGTTTTTGCCGGAGCATTTATGTAGAGGGATACACATAGGAGTTTTAGGTAACTTCGGAACCAGTGAGGATAGCGCAACATGCTTTGCTGAGTAATCGTATGACCGCTATGATATTCTAATTCGACAATAAAAAAAAATGAAAAATTACACATAGGAGTTTTCGTCGGCACACCGACGTGTATGTTTCAAGCAGAAAATGTTTGGTATAATATACTACATAAGCTAATGTTTTCAGCGTACAGGCATATTATTAGTTCATTTGTCGCTATCATCTTGAGAAAAATGGACGAAGTAGCACACCCGTTTTGGTACCTCCCATACAAATGGACCATTTTGCACAAAAAGCTAACGGCTTATAATTTCGATTCTTTCACTTAAAGTTTTGTACAGTGTAATGTTTTTATAGTACCAATAGTAATTAAAAAAAAATAAAAATTTTTTTTTATTATTTTTGCTGTTTTTACAATGTGGGTCATAATTTATACATTTAACAATAGAATTTTAGCATATAGGCTTTGTTTTCTATGTTAGGACACTAGCTTTCAGAAAAGGGACAAACTATTTTTTGCGATTTTTTCGTGCTTGCAAAAACCAATTTTCTTTGGAAAAAAAACTAATTTTTTCTAATTGTTTAAACGACAGTTACTAATGTTCCATTTCTACATGAAAGTGATGTTTATAGCATTTCTAGTCCTCATAATTTCCTTTAATTTAAATGATATTCCGGCTTTATCGAGTTTATACATGAAAAAACATAATCCAAACACTAGAGGTAATTTCCGTAAAAATTTCAATCTCAGAATAAAATAAAAAAGAAAAAATTTTGTTTTGTTTTCATAAAATAGTACGCCTTAGTCTATACAAAAAGCTAGTTTTTGGGTCTCGGACACAAAAAATGCTTTGTTACATAGTGTCATTACTAAAGAGTCTTAAGCCCACAAGTACAGAACTTACACCATATATGTCAATTTATTGACCTGGACAGTAACGTATTTCTCCACACATATAAATGGTGTGAATATATCCATATTCCCATGTACTCATATGTACAAGTATATCCAACACAAACGGCTATTTAATCCTTTGACTTAAGCTTAAAACCAAAACCAAGAAGAAGAGGAAAAACTAAAATAGAAAAAGACCAACTTCGCAGGCGTACGTACGTACCAATGGACACCGATACCTCTGAAGACAAACGTACAAATGGGTAAAGGATAGCCGAACATTAGACCTCAAATGAACGCAGCTACACGGAGATGGAGTAGCCGGTTATTTTATGCAAAAAGCAACCAGTTAACCGCATATAATGGACTTGTAATAAAGAATATAAAGTCTCTGGATCTACGACTTTGTAGCTGAGCTGTCGTCCTGTCTGCGGGTAGCATATATCTCATATGCCTGTCCTAGTGCGCTGCTGTTAATACTACTGGGACTCCTGTGGGTCTTGCAATGTCCTTCTGGCTTCTTAAGTCTGGTCTTAGGCAAAAACTGTTAGAGTTCGCCGGATACTTTTTGTCCGTTGTTTTTGCCAAAAACTTTTATGGCAAGGCAATAAGCTGAGCATACTCTCTGTCTCACACACACACACACACGCAGAGACTTGCACACCTACTTACGCATAGTCTAAAGCCTTAGTCCTTGCAGCCAAACACACAGACGCATCCCTTCGTGCATTCTGGGTGTAGAAACAAAATGTTCTACTGACATAAACTTGTTAATATTTTAATAATTTGGTAATAAAGAATACAATAACCCTTTTATTTAACTTCAATCTCCAGGGCATAATGGTCTGTTGTAGATGGACACTAGGCGCCACAATGGAGAGATGGACACATGGAGGTAGAGAGATACAAAAACACCCAGGCACATTGCTATGGTTAAGCCCAAGTGTAAACTGAGAGACAGTGCAATACGAACCAAGTGTCTATTAAAAATTCGTCAGCAATTATTAAAAATTGAGAGAATAATGTTCCTTTAAAATGTTTAAATTTAGGAAAAAGTTGCATGAGCAAAACGCGATTTAATGCTGACAATAGTGTAGGAAGTGCTATTAGTTATGATTTAACTTTCCATATAACGACACTACAATTAAAATTTCATTAAAGTAGAAATTTTATAGAAAATTTCATCAAAATTCTAATTTTATGAAAAAGTTCTTAAAAATTCCAATTATAAGAAAATGTTGTCAAAAATTTCGTCGGAGCGCATTTTTACAAAAAATATGATAGTATATAAATTTTAACTTTCTAGAAGAAAATTTCGTCAAAAATTTTTTTTTGCAGAAACTAAAAACAGATTGTCTCGTCGAATTACATTTTAATAATGCATTTTTTCAGAAAAATTTTGTCAACATAATTTTTTTTAAAAAAATTTCCGCCAACATTATTTTTCGAGAAAATTTCGTTGAATTCGTACTTTATAAAAATTTTCTAAACAATTTTTTTGAACAAAATGATCTGAAATTTATTTTTGTTCCAAAATTTTCTTAGAAATTAAGGTTTTCAAAAAAAAATTCGGCCAAATGTCGTTGAAATTTCTATCCTCTTCTGTATAATTAAATTAAATTTTTAAGAAATTTTTAAAATAATCGCATTTTTTTGGAAACTTTCGAAAATTCTTAAATTTTAGCAATTGTTTTCTAGAAAATTTTTTCATTATTGCATTTTTCGATATTTATTTTTTTTTTGTAAATTTAATCAAAATTGTGTTATGATTTGGCTTTCCATAAAACGACATTAAAATTTAAATTTCATCAAAATTGCAATTTTATGAAAATAATAGTTTCAAAAAAATCCGTCGAATATGTTTTTGTATGTTTTTAAAAAAATTCAAAATAAAACTTTTATAGACATTTGCTAAAATGTTCCTCGACGATTTGTTGTCAACAATTTAAGTTGTGTGTTGTAAAATTTCAATTATTTCGAAAATTTCGTCGAATATTTTTCTTGTCAATTTCGTGAAAAATGCATTTTTCTAGAACATTCCCTATAATCTATTTTTTTCATATTTCGTAAAATTTTTGTCACAATTAAATTTTTCAAAAAATTTCCGCCAAGATTTTACTTTTCAGAACATTTCGTAAAAATAGCAATTTTATAAAAAATTTCATATAAATATTTTTGGAACAAAATTATCTGAAATCAAATTTTTTCCAATTTTTTTTTAGAAATTCAATTTAAAAAAAATGTACCAAAAGTCGTTGAAATAGCATTTTTCTGGAAAATGTCGCCTTAAAAATTGAATTTTTCTAGAATCTTTAATAATAAAATTTGTTGCATTCTTAATGTAATTGAAACATATGGTTCAAAATAAATTCTGACTGAATAAAATTGCATTTTATTAAAAAATGTTGTCGGAATTTCAATCTTCTTATGTATAATTAAATTTAAATTATTAATTTTTTTAAGAACATTTATAATAATTGAATTTTTCTAGAAACTTTCGAAAATTCTAGATTTTTTTTTAAAATTGTTTAGGAATTTTTTTTCTATAAATTATTTATTATGTAGCAAACAAATTCAAAATTACATTTTTTCTAGATAATTTCGCAGTGTTTTTTTTAATTTTCCTTTAAATTTAATTTTATTTATTTATTTTTTAAAAAGTTCGTCCAAATTGCATAGTTCAATTGCATTTTTATACAAAATTTCGAAGAAATTTTCTATAAATTATTGTAACATTTGCATTTTCAAGAAAGTTTACAGAAATATAATTTTTTACAAAATAATATCTCAAATAAATATTTCGGGAAGTTTTCGTCGTAGTTCAATATTTCTAGAAAATGTTGTCGAGTTTGACTTTTTCTACAAAAAAATATTGCATTTTCCTAAAAAAGTGTCATATCTGTATATTGTAATTTAACTTCCCTAAAAAATAAGTCGCAGTTTCTAGAACATATTGAATTTTTCTATAAATTTAAATTCTAAAAAAAATGTCAAAGACCTTTAATAATTTAAAAAATTTTTAATACATTTAAATTTTGTCTAGAAAATGCAATTGAGTGAAATTTACTATACAAAATAAAATTGATGGAAATTTCCTAAAGAAAAATGTAATATCGACGAAATATTAAAGAAAATAAAATGTTCACAAAAGATTCTAAAAAAAAATTAATTTTGAAAAAATTAAAAAAAATATATTTCGACTGCATTTTTTATGACAGCGTAATTACAATTACATTACATAAATGTTTCTACAAAAGTGTAATATAGACAATATATTGTAGAAAAATGCAATTTTGTCGAAATTAACTAAAAAATAAAAATTTAGCCGATATTTTTTAGAAAAATGTAATTATCGATAAAAAAATTTAATTTCGACAAGATTTAAAAGTTTCAAAGGTTTTTATATACTTTTTCCTTACATATCAAAAATTAAAATGTAATATAATAATACATAACTCACAATGCCTAAAACTACAAATCTAAATTAAGCAGAAAAGGAACTATTTTTTCCTAAACTCTTTATAAGAAAAGAAAAAATGTAAAGCTGGAATGGACTAAATTTTGTAGAAAAGTGTTTACTAAATATTCTAAAAAAAGTAAGTTTTGACAATTTTTTTTTTCAAAAATTAATTTCGACTAAATTTTGTATGAAAGTGTAATTACATTACAAATGTCTTTAAAAAGTTTAATATCGACAAAATATTCTAGAAAAATTCAATTTTGATGAAATTATTAAGAAAATGCAAAAAATTGTCTGGAAAAATTGTATTATCGATAAAAAAAATTTGTTTTAAAAATGAAATTTAGACGAGATTTACCAGAATAATTTTAGAGAATCCGAATGTGACGAAATTTTATTAAAAAATATGTTTCTCGAAAAATTTACTACATTTTTTAGGAAGGTGTAATTATAACAAATTAACTTTTAAAAAAACGAAACTTTGGCAATATTTTTTTACGAAATTACATCTTGAAATTTTACAAAAAAAAATCGAACTAACGAAATATTCTAGAAAATTTCCATAACAATGCATATTTGACATAATTTTCAAAAAAAACCAAATGAATTTTAGTTCAATTTAAGTTTTTACGAAATTTTTAGAAAAGTGAAGTTTTGAGGAAATTAAAAAAAAAACAATTTTGTCGAAATGTGATTACAAAAAAAATTGTAGGAAAATTGTGAAATTTCCAAAAAATAAATTCAACGAACTTTACTTAAAATGTACAATATTGACAAACTTTGTAGAAACATTTTTTTACGATTTTTTTAAAAAATGCTGTTACGATTTCGTTGGAAAACTTTATACTACATATTTTATGAAATGGTAATTACATCAAAACTTTCGGTGATAGATTTCTAGAAAATGCAAATTTTGCAAAAATTGCATTTTTAATATAAATGGAGATTTGACAATTCTTTAGGAAATCTTAAAATTGCAGTCTTTTGGAAATTTTGTAAAAAAAATAAAGTTTTTAAGATTTTTTTTATAAAAATTCGTTATTAACAAATGTACGTATTTTTCAATAAAAAATAACTTTCTGTAAAATTTCAATGAAATGTTTCTAAAAAAAGTGTAATATCGAAAAATATGCTAGAATAAAAGAATTTGGACGACGCTTTATACAGAAACGCAAATGTTAACAAAATTTTCTTGAAAATTAATTATCGGTAAAAAATTAATTGGTAAAGAAATTATCGGTAAAAATTAATTATCCTATGACAAAGCAATTTAGACGAAATTTTGAAGAAAAATGCTGTGACAAAATTGTCTTTAGAATACAATGTGACGAAAATTGCACAAAAAGTATGGCCAAAAAGTGAAATATCGAATAATTTTTCTAGAAACTGTAATTTTGGCGACATTTTCTGGAATAAGTGACAAATAATTTATAGCAAAGCAATTAAACTTTTTCTAAAAGTCGGTATTTTGTTAGGAAATATTTATTTCAAAATTGTATAGAACGATTTAAACTTGCGAAATTTCTTAGAAAAATTTAATTGTGGCAAGATTTTCTATAAAAATGCATATTTGATATATTTTTCAAAAGACCAAATGTTTGATTAAAATTGAGTTTTTACGAAATTTTGTGCAAAAATGCAATTTGGCGAAATGTTATTACAAAAATTTTTTTTACAATAACGGAATCTCGGTGATTTTTTTAAAAATAAAATAGACAATGAAATTTTCTAATTTATAACAAAATTAATTGCGACTAGATTTTCGATAAAAATGCAATTTAAATAAAATCTTCTAGAAAAACATTTTTTTTTCTAAAAAAGGGTAATATCGCAAAATTTTCTAGAAATTGAAATTACAACAAACTTAAAAAAAAAACAAATATTTTTAGGAAATATTTCTAAAGTATATTAAAAAATTAAAGCTTGCGAAATTTTCTAGAAAAATTTCGATAAGATTTCCATCAAAATGCACAATTTCAAAAGACCAAATGAATTTTAATTATATTTGAGGGTTTTGCGAAATTTTGTAAAAAAGTTAATTTTGACGAAATTAAAAAAAAAACAATTTTGGCGAAATGTGATTATGATTTTTTATTTTTTTAAAAAATGCAAATTCGGTAATATTTTTTAAAATAAAATAAATTCAATGAAATTTTCTAAAAAAATGAGTAATATCGGCGAAAAATTAAATTTTGATTAAAGAGTAAGTCAAATTTAACAAAAAAAAATTTTAGAAAATGAAATTATCGTTAAAAATTAATTGCGACAAGATTTTCCATGAAAATGCAATTTAGATAAAATTTCCATGAAAAACAAATTTTTCTAAAAAAAGTGAAATATTGACAAAGTTTTCTAGAAACTGTAATTGCAACGAAACCTTTTTAAAAAAAATCCAAATAGTTTTAGGAAATATTTCGAAAGTATATAAAAATATCATACTTGCGAAATTTCTTAGAAAAATTTCGATAAGATTTTCTATAAAATGCATAAATTATATAATTTTCCAAAGTACAAATGCTTTTTGAATAAATTTAAGTTTTTATAAAGTTTTCTAGAAAAATGCAAATTTAAAAAAGCAGTTTTGGCGAGATGTGATTACTAAGAAATTTTTGCACGAGAATGGAATTTCGGTGAATTTAATTAGATATAAAATAAATTCAATGAAATTTTCTAATGTAAAACAAAATTAATTGCGTTAAGATTTTCGATGAAAGTGCAATTTAAATAAAATCTCCAAGATGAACATTTTTTTCCAAAAGGGAAATATCGAAAAAATTTACTAGAAACAGTAATTACAACGAAACTTTTTAAAAAATCAAAATTGTTTAGGCAATATTTCCAAAGTATATAGAAAAGTTCAAACTTGCGAAATTCCCTTGAAATATTTCTACAAGATTTTCTACAAAAATGCATAATTTTCAAAACACAAAATGAATTTTGACTATATTTAAGCTTTTACCAAATATTGTGGAAAAATTTAATTTTGACGGAATTAAAAAAAATTTTTGGCGAAATGTGATTACGAGAAATTTTTGTACAAGAATGGAATTTCTGTGATTTTTTTAAAAATAAAATAAATTCAATGAAAAGTTTAATTTTGGCTAAATTTTATAACGAAATGTTAATTTTTTTAAAATATTCTAAAGAAAGGAATTATCTATAAAAAAATTAATTGCGACAATATTTGCTATTAATTTAGATAAAATTTCCAAGAAGAAAACATGTTTCTAAAAAAGGGAAATATCGACGAAATTTTCTGGAAATTGTAATTACAATAAAACTTTTGAAAAAATCCAAATATTTTAGGAAATTTTTCGAAAATATATAAAAAAGTTCAAACTTCCTAATTTTCTAGAAAAATTTCGACAAGATTTTCTATAAAAATCCATATGTAATATAATTTTCAAAAAACCAAATGCTTTTTGAATAAATTTAAGTTTTTATGGCATTTTCTATAGAAGTGCAAATTTGGCCACAAGTATATTTAAAAAAATGGATTTATCGATCACAAATTAATTGCGACAATTTTACTATGAAAATGCAATTTAGATAAAATTTCCATGAGAAACAAATTTTTCTAAAAAAAGAGAAATATCTACGAAAATATCTAGAAACAGTAATCGCAACGAAACTTTTTAAAAAAAATTTAAATTTTTTTAGGAAATCTTTCAAACTTACGAAATTTTCTAGGAAAATTTAAGTGCGACAAGATTTTCTACAAACATGAATATTTGATATAATTTTGAAAAAACCAAATGAAATTTGATTAAATTTAAGTTTTTACGGGATTTTGTGAAATATGCAATTTTAACGAAATATAAAAATATAAATTTTGGCGTAATTAGGGAAACATTTTGTTGAAGAAAGCGATTTCGTTGAAATTTTTAAAAAATAAAATAAGTTCAATTATCGTTTCTAAAAAAGTTTAACCAACATTGACGAAAATTTTTAGACAATTGCAATTGTGGATACAAATTTTCAAGGAAAAGGCAATTTCGATTTTTTTTGAGAAAGTACAGCAAAACGTACGATAAATCTTTTTGGAGAAATTTTTAAGAAAAATTAAAAATTTAAGGTTTTTTAGAAATTCGTGTAATTTGCTATACAAAGTCAAATTAAATGTAAATTTAAATTTTTTAGCAAAATGCAATTTCGACAAACATTGTCAATTGTCACCAGATTTGCTAGAGTAATGCAATTTCGGCGAAGTTTTGTAAAAAAATGAAATTTTGATTACATTGTATAAAAAAAAGAAAACTCGACGAAATTATGTATAAAACTGCAGTTTTATAGAAAAATGTATTTCGCCGAAATATTTGTGAAATATGCAACTTCAACAAAGTTACTGCAGAAATAAATTTGGACGAAATAATCTAAAAAAAATTGGAAAATTTTGGATTATAGGACATTTGGTTTAGAATAAAAATGATTGAAGACATATATATGCTTCCCCATATATATTTTATTCACTTTCGAGAAAACAAACACTCCAGTGGGCCTCGAAAGAGGAAAAAAGCGAATTGCATGGGCAGCTGACTTGCTCCATATGGGCAAAACATCATGCTTGGGGATATTTGCAAAAATCGTTTCTGTTAAATAGCTTTTGATATGTATTTTTAATAAACACATACAATAAATTACTTAAAAATACTCGAAGCGTTGTGCGTGTGTCCAAGTGCAGCGTTGAGTGGAGTGAAGTGAAGTGCAGTAGAGTCGAATGGAGTCGAGTAGTGTAATGTAAATGGACTATGCACGGATATTGCATGTAAAAACGCATTTAATTGTGCTGAAATCTTCCACCACAAAAAGTTCTGCCAACCGTGAGGATAAAAAAAGACATTTCAGTTTGGGAATACCACGACTCTGTAATGCCCTACCGCAATGGGCGTGCAGACACACAGGTATTTTCAATCGCTCAGAGTATATTCAAGCTGTCATTGGATCTTATATGCCGCCACCACTTTTGGCCATAGCGACTCAAGGGTAGTACAAATATTCGAATTCAAACTTAATGGCAACATTGTAAAGGCAGAGGAAATCTCTTAAAAATGAAACGAAACCAAAAATACACAGCCGGGCGCACATTACAATTAACGCCATACTTTGCAATGGCCAATGGCCATTACATACACCAATGTTTATTATTTCTCTTAAATATAATGGCCGGTTGTACTATCAATATTATATTAAAACCGGACATTCGCACAACTCACATCAGTGAGCAGAGAGTAAGAACATCAGTACTTATCGCCATATGCACGGATGAACGACGACACTCTTATGGGTGGTCCATGCATGGTCTGGCCATATACCGCTTGGTAGGTCGGTTGGTTGTGTCATTAGTGCCAATTTAAAGGAAAACATAAAGAAAACATGAGATTACAAGTAGCGAAATCAATGAATGGAAAAATACTTAAGCACAATATCAATAGTTGCATGTAACTGCCTGTAAGGTCATCGTAAATTGTTTATTTTGAAAGTGACTTAAGTTCGTACAAATTTTCACAGTCTTGAAAAGGAAGAACATACTTCATCTTCAGGCAGGACATTTTAGATGACTGTAACTCTTAAAGCATTATTATTGGAACTGGCTTTAGATTATGTTAGGTTTATGTCAGGCTCATATAGACTATGAAGGCCATTTGGAAAGAACAAGGGCATAGGGAGATAGGTTCTATTTTCCAAGCACCTTCAGTTGATCCAATGTGATTCGTTTTAAAAGCTCAAGAGTTGGCAGATTTAAAAGTTAGCAATGTTTGCAAACTCCCCAAACAAATGTGAGTCTAGGGTAAAGTACCGCCTCATAGAGAGAGCGGACACAGACGAATTTATATTCCTCCTCCTTTTTTTTGAAGTTTTCAGCCATACTGATACATCTCAAATAGCTAAGCTTTTCTTCCTGGTTCCATGGAAAATAGGGCGACTAGAATATTATATTTGGACTCGTCTGTATTTACCTTTCTAGTGCAGGTTGTTTTTTACAGGTTACACGAGGGCAACGGTATTATTCAAATCTTCTATCAAAATATAGGTTATGTTTATAAAACTTCATATTTTGTTCAGCGATGAAGCTCATTTTTGGTTAAATTTGAATTTGGAGTGAAGGTAAACCACAAGCTTTTTTTCGAAACAACATTACATCTACAGAAAATTATTGCTTGTTGAGCTTTATGGGTCGGCGGAGTCATTGGTCCATCTAGGAGTACCAGATTGCGCCAGTCGTGGCCCTTCTATCAAGATCTACCGTGCACACCAGTCGAACAGACACATGAATGGACGACATATATCATAAGATGTCCTCTACGGGATTTCCCCCAAAAAGTATTTATGTGGATTTATGTTATTTCTTCAGTGAGTTATACCTTTTTGTACCAATTGAAATGTACGTTATTTCCTGCATGGTGGCGATATGACTAAACCAGACCTTTAGTCTGAAAGAATTTTCTTTAATCCGCAAAAGTGCTAAAGGCTATAATCCCAGTCAATCACTTTTGAGAGAGATCGAATCCAAGATAAATAGCGTTTGAGGCGTCACCGACCAAAAATCCGTCATCAACCACGTAGGTAAGCTTTGACAAAGCCTTTTATTTAGAATACCTGACCTTAAAATCAAGATCAATATTATTATAGGCGTCATTGACCTATAATACGCCATCAGCAACCATAACAGATGTCACTGCGCTACTACCTGAGTTAGATTATACTTTACAAGAATCACGGACCGTTAATTCTGATTCTATAACATTTGATTCCATTCCACAGAAAATGATTGCTTGTTGAGCTCTATGGGCCGGCGGAGTCATTGGTCTATTTTGGAGTACCAGATTGCTCCAGCAGTCTTAAGCTTCTGCAAATCTAAAAAACGGCCATCATAAAATCTGTAAGTATATGTCCCCCGTGTCAATATCTACCGTGCACACCAGTCAGACAGACGCATGAATGGAGGACACATCAGATAAAATATCCTATACGGGATTTCCCCCAAAAACAATTTATGTGGACTTGAGTTACTTCTTCAATGAGTTACACCTGTTGGAACCAATTGAAATGTACGTTATTTCCTGCATGGTGGCGATATGACTAAACCAGACCTTTAGTGTCGAAGAATTTTCTTTAATCTGCAAGAGTTCTAAACCCTGTAATCACTGTCAATCACTTTTGAGACAGATCGAATCCAAGATCAATAGCGTTGCAGGCATCATCGACCAAAAATCCCTCATCAACCGGGAAGATGACCTTTGACAAAGTTTTTTTATTTAGAATAACTGACCTTGAAAACAAGATCATTTACACTTGAGGCGTCATTGACCTATAACCCGCCATCAGCAACCAATGACAGAGGTCACTGCGCTACTACCTGAGTTCGAGTACACTTGACACAGGTCACTGACCGTTAATGACATTTGACATTGGGGCAGGTCTGGGGTAGATTTTCTTGAATTGGTAACCACTGAACTCCCCGGACAATGACTTTTTAATTGCGAACCACCGACCTACCCGGACAATGACTTGCAGCCCGCAATCGATATCATGTTAAAAGAAAAGGAAAACCTTTTGGCGGGGTGAAGGGCATTTAATCTAGCGTCAATCAACAGTGATACTGGGTCAGTAATCCATAGCAAATGACCATCTGCAGGCGTTAAGTAACTATACTCGAATCGGGGATTCCCTAGCAACAATCAAAAAGCTGGAATCCGTGAACACTGACTTTAAATAAAGAATAAGTACTGACAACCTCTGACTGGTTGTTAAATTTTAAATGCGATGTCAAGTGGTTATTGGCAGCATTCATGGATCTTGAATTCGGGATAATGACCTTTGACGAGACTTTTTGTGTAGGATAACTAACCTCTAAACCAAGATCAATAATATTTGAAGCGTTATTGACCTATAACCAGTCAACAGCAACCAGCGACAAAGGTCACTGAGCTACTATCCGAGATAGACGACACATGAGCTACTATCCGAGATAGATGACACTTGAGGGTCAATGACTTTTAATAATGATTTATAGCATTTGACTGGGGAAAAATAACGTCACTGGACCTTGAAGCCACTGACCTATAGTGCTTGGACAACGACTTCTTATATGGGATCGATGTCATATTTAAATAAATGATAACTCTTGGTAGGGGTTAAGGGCCTTAGTCTAGCAGTAATACGGCCAATGACCATCGGCAGGCGTTAATGCATTCTAACTCGGATTCCCTGGCAGGAATCAAAAACCCTTAATCCATGGATACGTTTAACTAGGTTGGGATTAAGATCTGTCAATCTACTCTTATGATCTGCGGTTAGCGATTCTAAATAAAAAGTTTTTAATTCAAGTTGGCAAAAACCATTCGTCTGGACAACGTCCTTTGGTAGAGGTCAACGACCTTCCATCTAGGTTTAGAACTCTTCAAAGTGGCTAATGGCACTTACTACGGATTCACTAATCATTGACTTTCCGTGGGGGTTTACAAAATGACCATTGTCGTGGGTTAAATGTCAGTGACTCCAGTGTCAGAGAACCAGTGGTCTTTAATTCGTTGTTAATATCTTTCTATATGGGTGAGTGACCTTTCATATATACTTATTTATTTATTTATTTATTTATTTATTTATTTATTCAGTCTATGGATTACAATCCTTACAGACTAGCAATTAAAAATAAATTAAATCTAAGGTTTCACAAAATGTTTTTAAAGAGTATGAAAAATCTAAATTACATTGTTTATTAATATTGTTAAACTCTTTTAAAGACCTTAAAACAGGTTCAAAAGAAGAGTAGTTACTCCTATGAAAAGGGATATAAAAATAGGCATTATAGCGTAGTGATCTAACTGGAATGTTAAAGCCAATAAGACTAAGAAGTGAGGAACAATCTATAAATCCATTAATTAATTTATATATAAACAAAACCGAGCATTTAGACCTACGGTTTTTAAGCGTTTCCAGATGTATCAGCCTACATCTGGCTTCATAAGTAGGAATAGGTGATCCAAATGGCACAGATACCAAAGCAAACTTCAAGAATTTCTTTTGCAGACGTTCAATTCGACTATTATGTACATCATACAGTGGGTTCCAAATTATGGACCCATATTCCAATTTAGATCTCACAAACGTTACATAAAGTAATTTACGCGTATATGGGTTAGTAAATTCTTTACTATTTCTCTTGACAAAAGCAAGCATAGAATAAGCCTTGGGCATTATGAAGTCGATGTGTAATTGGAAAGTTAGCTTATTGTCGAAAACAACGCCAAGATCCAGAATGCTATCCACATTCAGCAGTTGTTGGTTATTTATGTAGTAAATGGAGTTTAACATATTGAAACGTCTCCCAAAGGAGATATGAAAACATTTAGAAATATTCAACGGTAAGTGGTTCGAAACACACCAAGAACATAGCCGGTTTATATCCATTTGGAGAGAATTAACGTTACTAATATTTTTAACATTCAAGAAAATCATTATATCATCTGCATAAATTAGACATTTTGATGATTCAAAACATGAAACTATATCATTTAAAAACAATATAAATAAAAGCGGGCCCAATACACTTCCCTGGGGTATACCTGAACTAGCAATATAGGAATTTGATTTTGCGTTATTAATAGATACAAAGCATTGTCGATTAGCTAGATAGGATTCCAACCATTTTAAAATTGAGGAATGAAATCCCATTTTAGCTAGCTTTAGCAGCAATATAAAGTGAGAAACCTTATCGAACGCTTTACAGAAATCAAAATATATAGTATCAACTTGAGACCCAGTCTCAAAGCTATTTAGACAAAAATTCGTAAAAACAAGCAAATTGGAAATTGTAGAACGATTTTTCATAAATCCATGTTGAGATTCCGATAAGAATTTATATGTAATTGCAGATATTCTATCAAAAACTAAGTGCTCAAATATTTTTGATACATTGGCCAGTTTTGATATCGGCCTATAGTTAGATATATTAGCCCGAGAACCAGATTTATGTATAGGCGTAATAGAGGAAACTTTCCAGCAATCAAGAAAAATGCCTTCCTTTAAAGAATAATTGAATATATGCTGTAAAGGGAAGGTTAGAGAGAAAGAACATTTTTTTAAATATAACGGTTATATATAACGGTTTTCCAATAGGGATGATATGATTTTGAAGTGACATTTCAGCCATTTGTAATATGTCATGATCTGTCATTTGTTTTTCAATGTTTTCAGTAGTGTTTACAATTTCATCATGGAGAGATATACGCAAGAACAACGTTTACAAATTATTCAGTTTTATTAACAAAATAATCGTTCTCCAATTGCAACTTTTCAAGCGCTAAGTCCATTTTAATAAATAAAAAAAAACACTTTCCAGTCGACCTACGACCTTGCAATATTTTAGCTCTCGTTAAGAGGTATCTTTTTGCCATTGACCGATTCCCGATCCGACGTACCTTTAAGGAGCTAGAGCAAAAATAAGCTTTCCGTTCACATTTGAAAATTATGCTAAGTCCATTTTTTTAAATCCAAAAAAACACTTTTCAGTCGACCTACGACCTTGACACCTATGACCAATATTTTAGCTCTCGTTTTTGTCATTGACCGATTGTGGTTACGTGCCACACAGCAAGTGAAATAATTGAATTGTTGCGAGAAAAGTTTGAAAGATTCAATTATTTCAAGAAATTGTGATATTGATTGGCCTCCAAGATGTTGTGATTTAACACCATTAGACTATTTCTTGTGGGGTTTTTTGAAGTCATTGGTCTTTCGAAATGACATACGACTTGATTTAGTGGAAAAAGTCTTCGAAAATTGGGTTCATCGAATTGGTTCCTGCAGAAGAAGTTGTGGAGGCCATTTGAATGACGTTTTATTTACAACTTCTTTCATTTAAATCGCATGCTTTTGTGTTTTTATTGTACTATTCGGTAATCTTTATTAAATGTGATATATTTATAATTCACCCTTAAATACCGCTAATAAGTCCGTTTATTCCGGTGCATAACTTTCAGCAGCCACCAAATGACTCCCGTCCCATCTAATCCGGATTCAATGTCCAAATACCAGTTATCCGTGGAAAGTGTCTTCTAAAGTGGATACGATTCATATATTTTTTTATGTTTTAACGAACTAAATATACTTTCAATGATTTTAAAAGCATTACGTAGTCAATGATCATTGGCAGGGTAAATGTTATTTGATTCGATTCGGATGGCCATTGTAACGTGGTTTTGTCGAAGGCTGAGGTAATTTCAGTCGTCTCCAGGGTCATCGTAAGTACCACAAACCTTAAGAAATAAGAACACAAGGATTTTCCCTAACTAGGGATTACAATTCAGGTTTTATTGAAGTGATAAAATATTTTACAATCTACTTGTATTTGCATTAATGAAACGATTGACAATTACATGACACTGCATAGGGCCGCTTCGGCTCGTAGAACTGGTGTGAGGTCGAGACTGTCGTTGCTGGGTGAATATCGATTTGAAGGTGATCGGGTACTTGTGGTCCTCGGAACCCGATGAGAGTTTTTGACCACTGTCTTGATCGCAATATCAAGCTGGTCGACTGTAGTTTAGCGGGTAGGTGTCACGAATTACCCTGTGGTACGTCTGCTATCTGTATGCGGTGCTTCGGTAAATTAAATGCGGATTTTCGGTATGTGGCTCGGTATTAGTCTATTCACTACAGGTAGTAAGTTCGGGCCCCTCCGAATTGATTAACAAGTGTAGACCAATAGTCATTAGGCTTATTCTACAGCTATCGTGCTGGAGATTCGGTTATGTATAGACTGGGTGTTCGTATGCTACAGGCTCTATCACTCGTGGATCTGGATACCGTAGTTTCGGTTGTCGGATTCAAATATT